>CM040423.1:95605185-96805185 GCA_022702705.1 Papilionanthe hookeriana x Papilionanthe teres
GTTTTATCAAATTTATATTCCAGAAGGGTCAAATGAGAATAATAGTGGTCCTAGATATAATCCGCCTAACGGTGAATGGAATTAAGAGTGCCTTGTTCTTATTTGTTTAGTGTTCTTATGTGTTATGTTTAGTGTTTATGTGTGTTATGTTTGGTGTGTTTAGTGTTTATATTTAAGTATTAACTAAGCCTGATGATGTGATGGTTACATCCTAGAGATGTATACTTATCATTTTGAGATTAAAGTCTCTTGTATTTAGAGAATTTCATCCTTTATGCGTGGATAGAAATTCTAGAATTGTATTAAGTGTTATATTTGTTTTAATATAAGTTTGTGTTAGTGTGAAATTTGTGTGGAATCAATGGATATTAAATTTTGATTTGGAGTATTGGAAGATTTATGTGGGGAGAAATAATTATTATGGAGTAATTAAGGGTGATTAACATAGTGATTTAGTGCATATACCTTAATTGTGAAAATTTGGGTACTGGCGGCTAAGCGCCAGAGTGCCGGCGCTTAAGCGCCAGATTTCGTGGCTAAGCGCCGAAGGGTTCGCGCTTAGGCGCCAGTTCGCGAAAATTGTTTCCTAGTAGTTAAAAAACCAAAAATTACCATTTTTAAAACCACCCCATTGTCTTCAACCTTCGGTTTATCGCGAAAGAGGAGCCTAAGGCATAATATTGTGGATCATTTAAGAGCCGATATCAACAAAAATTGTTAGATTTGGATTCCTTGAGGTAAGAGCACTACTCCTAAGTAAAAATTTTTTATTTTCACCATGTATTTTGAGTACATTTTGGAAAATCTTAAAATCACTATTCATGGTGAAAATTTGAGGAAAAACTTGAGAAATTGCTTGGATTTAGTGAAAATATCTTTTGGAAGATAATTTAGCAAGTTTAGTTTGATTTTGGAATTTATGGTGAATTTTTTCATGAATTTTTAGAGATAGCTCCAAAGTCAAAGCATGCACGAGAAAAGACAAGATTTGATTCTGACAAATTTGTTAGTATGAGTGCTGAGGAACGATACGTCGATGCATTGCAGTCACGTAAGTTGATTCCTGAGCGTATGTTTAGTAAATTAGGAGAGGTGATTGAAGATATGATTACTAGAAGGATTTGAGAAATTATTGTTGCTTCTCCGCTGTTTCTGTTGTTTCTGTGGTTAGATAATTTTATGCAAAATTTGCCTGCTGCAAAAGAGAATCAAGTGATGGTTAGGAGGCTTGAGGTCAACATTTCTTCTGGAGCAATCAATACTTTTTACGGACTACCTCCTGACATGTTCTGTTTTTATTCTAACTATCATCCTACAGAAGGTGAATTAGATGAGATCATAGAATTTCTGACTGATGGAAGAGGATTATGGAAAATAACAAATGATAGAAGAGTGAACTTTCATGCTTCCAAATTGAATGCCACTTTTAAGGCGTGGCATTATTTTATCTCATCTAAATTGTTACCTTCGAGTTATACTAGTGAAGTAACGAGAGAAAGAGCTATGTTGAACCATTGCATTCGACGAGGAAGCTTATTGACATTGGAGGTATAATTTATGATTATGTTTTGAGCTGTGCTAGATCAACCACTACTGCGGGTATGGGATTTCCTTCCTTGATTCATTCATTATGTGAATGATACGGAGTGAAGTTTGAAACACAGGAAGAGGTACTTCGACCATTAAGACCAATTACTAGTGTTAATGTTGGTGCTTACATCGTACATTTAGAGTTTGGTTGGAGAGGAGGATTTGGTAGGGCTTCTACGCTACGCCTGCTTGCATCTACTTCTGATGCTACTACTTCACGTGCTTCATCATCTACAGATTCACAAACTAGTTTGTTAAGAAAGATTTTGAAAAAAGTGAGTCTTACTCGAGAGCATCTGAAAGATATGGATGGTAAGATGGATAATGTGGAAAGATATATTGTGAAACATGATGAGTATGAGGAGAGTTATCAGCAATATTTGGATAGACTGATTAAAGGAGATCAGAGTGTTGAGATGCACCCTCATCCATTCTACATATCTTATGTGCCATCTAGGGATTGGAACGAGCAGGATGATGATGATGATGATGAGGATGATGAGTAGATTAGTGTTATTTATTTTCGTTATGGTGTTGTTTTTGATGTACTGATGTGTGTTTTGTTTAGTATTTATTTTGATCATTGTGTTGTGATGTGAACCTTGATAGTATGCAAACTGTAGTTTGTATTATTTTTCTATTATGCATATTCAGATGTATTGTCATTGTTGTATTGATGTTTTATATGTTGCTTGGTGGTAGTGATGTGTAATAGTAAATGTTTTTATGTGTATGTTATGTCAGAGTTTTTAATAGTGTATACTTTAATTCAAAAACTGTTGGGAGATTATAAACCACTATTGGGAAATTCTTCTTAGGAAACTGCATGTTTAAAATTTTTCAAATTCCACTATCATCTGTTATCTGTATCAGTGTGTTATTTTAGTTGGTGTGTATCTGCTTTGAAAACCTCAACTACTGTAGAAGTCTTTTTGAAATTTTTACTTTTCTTTGTAAAAAAAAAGTTTTGAAAAACTAAATTTGATTTCATTTTACTCCTGTTATTAAAATTGTTATACTTGCATATTAGGATGTTAAAAAAAAATTCCTGCAAGCATGATATGTCAATTTTTATTCTCACCCATGCATCATTTCTTATGCTTAAATGTTTTATCTTAACTAAAAATTAAAGTTTTGGGGGGATTTTAAAAATAAAGATTTTCAGAAACCAAAAATTTTGGTTGATTCTCAAGAATACTTAAAATAAATCTTATTTTTGATTGAGAACAATTATGTACATGTTGACCTCATTTTTGATGAGGTCTTCTCTTTTCTCTTTAGTACTTAGGATCTAGCCTTACGCTTTTCCTTTGACTATCTTAGAGGACTAGAGATGGAGCCTACCCCTTTAGAAGCTCGGCCACTTCTTAACTCCTGCCAAACCCCACAAGCTTGATTATAAACCCCTAATCACCTGAGGGTTGAGATCGAATGTGGAGGTTTAAAGGATGAGTTCCCTATATGACTCTTTGGCCTAAGGACTACCACAGGTGGCACAGTGCAGTGAGGGCTTACACGCACATACATTACACTCTCACACTGATTCTAAATCCTAAAACTATTCATGCCCGGCTTGACTTCCGACTCATGTGGATAATTCATGTAGATGGTCGCTTAACCACAAGTCACGCAGTAAGAGGGTTAGGAACAACATAGTGAGTGCCTCGAATGAGTCCCCTCATAGCTCTATGAGCTTAATATGAATTCATGGCTCAACCAAAGTGATTCCACTTTACTCAAATTTGATCAATCTCTATTTTGCCAAAATTTCAATTTTTGACCACGGGACCCGGACTACTTCAACTTTCTTAAAAGCCTTTGAAACTACCCAAATTCTTCAAAATTTCCAAATCACCCAAAATTTCCTAAAATTAATCTCAAAAATTTCCCCCACTACTCAAATTGACCATCTCCAGCCAAAAATACCAAAAATTCCAAAAAACACCCCCAATACCCACCAAATTACCAAAATGCCCCTCTTGACCCAAAAAATCCAAAGCTTCTAAAAATTCCCAGAAAATTCCAAAAAATCCCAAATATTCCCAATTTTATTTTATTCAACTACACCATGGGCCAATTTTGTCAATTTACCCCACGTTTGTCAAAACCCCAATTGGCTAGTTTAAACTCGAATGAACCCGATGTCGAACCAAATCACCCCGATTGACCTCGATTTTGGTCTAATTCGATTCTAAACTTCAATTCGACATCCGACATCAATATAGACCAAATATAAGCCCAATTTGATTGGCATTTGAATCAATTTCATTTTTAAGCTTAAAGCCCGATTTTGACCCATGACCGAACTTAGCCCAAACCGACACAATTAAATCCCGATTTAACCCAAATATTTTCTAAAACCTTCCTAACATCCCCAAAAAACAAAAAACTAACATAATTTGCCCGAATTTTGGACCCAAACCCTACTCGAGCTCAACCCGAGCCCAAAATCCATAAATGGGCCTACACCCAAAACCTAACCCGAATTGGCCCGAATCCCAAAATCAAAACCGACCAAAGATGAAACCTATTTGTAACACCCCCACGAACATTTTTCAACATTAATTTTACATTAATTTCAACTTTAGCCTAACATTGGCCCAAATTAGCCCAATTTGACCTACATTGGCCCCTTTACCGAAAAGCCGAAATCCAGCCGATTCGATTCCAAATTACCTCAAATTTGCTTCAAATCACTCATGACACATCCGAACCAAACCCGAACAATTATTTGGCCCAAACTTTTATAAAATTCCATGTATAAATTTATTTTAAAAGCACAAAGCCCATTTTCAAACCTAAAGCCCATCAAAACAAATTCAAAAGTCCAAAAATTCATCAAAGCCCATATGACACTCTTCTTCATCATGAATTCGATTAAAACCATCCTAAAGTTCCAATCGAATATCAAATTGTTCTAAATCGAGCTTCATGCTAACTCCTCATACATTCATCAAAAATTCCAACACCCTTTCTCATGCAAGTGAGCCATCTTTTCCCAAGCCATATGGAGCCATGAAGGCACATGTAAGCCATTGGCAAGCCATGAGAATCTATAATTTATCAACTCTCCTTAAATGGAAAAAGGAGGAGGTCCTTTAAGTACCTCCTAAAAGTCATTTACCCTAAACATGTTTCCCCTTAACCCAAATTTAATCCAAATATATTTGGATAGGGACTTCTCCTTTCCAGACCAGTGGATTCCTTTGACTCCCCACGGCATCCAAAGCTACCTTGGAGGGTGAACGAGCCCAAGTGTTGGGTTGACCCAAACCAAGCCAAAATAGCCTTTACCCATGCCATTTTAATTCAACTACTTTATACATGACAAAGCTCGATTGGACTCACAAACATCGAAGCTCGAACCTCCCCGATGACAACGGTGACACGACCACACCCGGCCAGTCACTGAGTTGCGGGAAAACACCACACAGAGAGCACCATGTTAGCCCGAGCTTGGAATTCTCACCTGTTGAGTTGCCCGCATGCCCGGTGGCCACCATGTGCTGTTCTTCTCCTCACCGAAGCAGCTGATCTCGGCCCCTAATGCCCCTTGAGGAGGCCTTCCGGCCACTCTATTTAAACCCGCACCTCTCTCGGCCATGAAGAGGTGCTTGAAACAAACCTTAAGGAAACTCTGCCAAAATTGTTCCGGACTACTCCCCACACTTAGAGCATTTGATCCCGATTGTTCTCTGCCCAGAATCCTGCGATTGAGCTCAATTTTGAAGCTCAATTCTCAGGCTAGAACATGACACTTTCAAATCCCCCACCAAAATCAAATTAAACTCACCCACACCTGCACAAAACCAAGAGAAGGAGATCCCCAGTGGAAGCCCCAGCTCCAGACTACCCAGTTGTTCTAGACTCCAAAGGTTGTGATCGGGCTTGGTCGAAATCATACCTAGACAATTCACCGGGTCGAAGACTTCATGCGGAGCTTGCTTGGACCCGATCGAACGTGACACAACTCTCGGATTGAAGCGACACTTCTGCGAGCTAAGGTATGAGCTAATTCTTTATCCCGAGTTTCTTGGGATTCTCTATTTCAAATGCCTTAATTTCAATGCATTATCACCGTATAGATGTATTCGTCTCCTCGAGACGAATCCATAGAGCACAAGAACACAAAAAATCTGTTAAGTATCGAGTGAGATATTAAGGATTTAGTGTGGACGGTTCTCGGTTGAGAGCGATTGGGGACGATGAACGGATGCCGTTCATTTCTGCGTGTATTTTAATTACGGCTCGGATTGCGTTGGACCAGGAGATCGTGTGTGAACCGAGGTACCCGGGGCGGCTGAGTCGGATGGCGGCGTCGAACCAGAAAGCGCCGCGTGGCTGTTCGGAGATGCTAAGGATGACGCGGCGCCGATTCAGATAAATAGAAAAATAGGATTTTATGGATTTATTTAATTACCATAACTTAGAAAATCCATAACTTTGTGTAGAAAAATCCTAAAAATAAAATAAAAATATCCTCTTGCTCAGTGAACAGAGGAGAATAATGTGGAAAAGAAATCAATTAATTTCATTTAGTATTTTATTTTTAATGATTTAATTACTCTCTGCACTATTTTAATTCTCCATGCACATAGACAATTCACCATGGCATGAGACCATAGGGCTTTTAAAGCCTCTGAACTTGGGAACATTCCCTGAATTTTCCAAGGTCAGAGGCCATCTCTATGAGAAGTTATTGATTTTTCAATTGCATGTTCTTATTTTGAGTATTTTAATTTCAATAATTAGCATGTTGAGAAATAAATTCTAGGAAAATTTGGTGAAGTTTCTTATGACCAGAGGAACCTAGGAAAAATAGGTTTTGATTTAATTCACATGGAACAACACTAATTGGCCTAAATACCCAAAATTGAACTTTAATTAATTAGGGTTAACCACACATCAAATTGACTTGAAAATAATTCTCCACTGTCCTTTAGGGTCAGGAGAACCTCACATAAAAATTTGAAACTAATTGGACTTGATTTGATCCACCAAATGGGTTGATTAAGACCCATAAGTGAAATTAAACTTTAAAAATTCATAACTCACAAAATACTTTTCAAAAATTCACAAAAATAGTTTTGGAGCTTCTCTAATATCTAAGGAACTTAGGAAAATTAAAATTGTAATTTTCTAAAAAAGTTGATTTTTATCATTATTTTAATATTTTTAATAATTAAAAAATAATAAAAATCATAAAAATATTAAAAATCACCAAAATGTCACATTTTGAGTTCTAATCATTTAGGAATAAACCAAATATTTTTCTTAAGTCTCTAGGGTAAGATATTGAATTTTAAAGGCTTAATGTAATTTTTAATATTAAAAAATGTATTTTCCAACCTTTTCACTAAAATAATTCTAATAAATCAAAGAAAAATCATAAAAATATAAAATTTGTTTTTTTGGACTCTTTGAGGTCAGAGAGATTTAAGAAAAATATAAAATCCATTTTTCAACTTATATTTTATTTTAAAATTAATTAATACTCCAAAATTCAAAATAATTCTAATAAATAAAATATAATTCAAAAAATCACCAAAATTGGTCTAAATGGTCCTCTGGTCATTAGGAACATCCATTAATTTTTTTAAGGACATAAACATTTCCTAGGTCATGTTATTGAATTTTACTTAAAAACCCCTATTTTCCATTAAAAATAATTACATAAATAAATTAAATACAGAAAAATCACATTTTCTCCTCTAATGTCTTAATTGACATGTGAGTGAGGTTACATAAAAATTTCAATTTCATTTGAGCTTAATTTAGTGAGTTATAGAATTATTAAGCTTGAAGGGCAAAAGGGTAATTAAAAATTTCCACCCTTAATTAAAATTTTAGGATTAATCAAAAGGGGAAGGGTAAAATATTTGACTTTAAACTGATTTTGGATGATTGAAACTTAAATGATTGAGGGTAGAAACCTACTAATCATTTCAAATATAATTAAAGTAAAACTTTAGTTAACTTAATGAATTGAAATTTTGGAAGAATAATAGAAATTGGAATTATTAAAGTAGGGATATTATTAAGAGGATATTTTTTCTTTAATTTAAAAATCCCTAAATAAATCACTTCAATAATACTTAATTCTTAATTAAAAAAAAATCAAAAGAATAATCTCAATTAATAAATAAAATTAAAATTAAATTAAATTAAATTAAATTAAGATTAAAATTAAATTAAATTTAAATTTAAAATTAAATTAAAATTTAAAATTAAATTAAATGAAAATTAAATTAAATTAAATTAAATTAAATTAAATTAAAATTAAATTAAATTGAATCAAATTAAATTAAATTAAATTAAAATCAAATCAAATTAAATTAAAATTAAATTAAATTGAATTAAAATTAAATTGAATTAAATTAAATCAAAATCATTTAACAACAAACCTAAATTAAATCATTAAGAATTAAATCTAAAATAATTTGAACAACTATTCCAAACTTAAAATTATTAATTAAAACCTCATAATTAAACCAAAATACTTTAACTCGTTAACTCGAACTTTAAATTAAAAATGATTAAAATTTTTAATGAGACTAGACTTGCCCGAAAGCTTCTATCATTATAGCTCCTAAATGAAGTATCGAGTGAAGTGTTACTTCACTTACGGGATATTCAAATGTCTAGTTCACTTGAAGCGAGAGAACAAAACTTAAACTCTTGGATGATTAATTCACTTGTATAATTAAATTCTCTTGGACTTAAAATAATCTACAGAGGTATTGAAAAGATGTTTAAGACCAGTCTTAAGCACTTCCTCGATATGATAGGATGTTTATAAGAACAATTGAACTTAATTGTTCTTTGATGAAGAAAATCATCCTTAAACTAACTCTGAGAACTCAGACGTCATATGAGATGGTAGTTATAGGATTAAGAACGTTGGTAGACAACGAAAACCTTTCCATTAGCTTTACTAGGTACTTGTTGAAACATTTAAATGCCTTAACATGTGTTTTAAGTGCGGCTTGGGATGACGGGAAGACCCTCAGGGTACACTTTTATTTAATTGCAATTTACTTTATTGCAATTTACTTTATTGCAATTTACCTACATGCACTGTACTTTACTTTCCTTGCATGATAAACAACTGTTGCATGAAAATCAAAACCTTTAGGATAATCCCTAAACTGAAACCATAATTAAACTAAAAGTCATTACAAGATAAAAAAAATCACCGCCACAATGTTCAAAAATATAAAACAACTCAAAATTTAATCACAAACATAACAACAACACTACAACTTTAACTAAATTAAAACATATCATTGAATGATCGGGAATACCTCGGATGATGTAACCCACGTGTTGCTAACGAGATTTCCCACAGTCTAAATGAAAGTGTGGAACTCATTCGGTTGAGTTTAGCAAATTCATACGGACTAAGTGAATTCGATGAAAATAATGAGTGCGGGATGACAGAACCGTGGGATCTTAATCGGTTCTGTTTAACCAACTTTAAGATTTATTTTAATTAAGACATTAAAAAACACTTTAATTTTAAGATTTTCTCTAAACCACTTCTCTCATCTCCTGATTTATGACTTCTAAAACTAAACCTCTGCAACAATAAGGAGCTCGGAGCATGGTGGGCAGCACGACCATCGTCATCAGCAAAACTTGTGTCTACTTCAGCTAAACCCTTCTTTAACATTAAATAACCAAGCCATAGGATTTCGAGGTAGTTTGCTTAGTGCAACATAAATCCTCAACTTTTTGTTAGGCATTTGTATAATCATGTTATGCAAATTAAGCTCTATCAGGTCTTAGGACTCCGAGGTAGTCGTTTGATACGACATAAACCCTCGCATCTTCGAAATCTATTGTGTGATTATGTCATACAAACATAAGTCCTAATTAATTAAAATTGGCAGGATTGCAACATTAAATAAACTCCCAAATTGAAGCCAAACAATAGGATAGTTTGGGAAGTTGCCAGGATTTCTTCTTGGATCCTCAGCTTCTCCTACTTCTCTTCCTTTGGACTCCTGAAAAGAACTGTTTCAAATTTGATCCATCCCCTTTTGAAAATCCAAAATTCAATTCTTTGAAAACCTTAAACTTTGAAATTCTTGAGAGTAAAACCACTGATCATTATCGAGAGTTTTCTTAAATGATTCCTGTCATTTAAGATGTAATTAACTATAGGGGCTTGCCCTTATAAGGATCTTTAAGAACCCGGGTAATATAAACCACCGCTAATTTCTTTGTATTAAGCGGGGAACTTGTCGGCTTATAAAATTGGTTCGCGAGACCGAACGGAGGTCACGAAATCTTCTAGTTTTTTTTAACGAGCCCCATCATCGAGCGATTGTGTCTATTCTTCGGGATAGATACACGGTTTGTGATGCGGTGCTCGTTTACATAAACTATTTGGGATGTGAGATCGGTTTGATTTCATAGCTTAAAATTTTCAAACTTAAAATTATTTTTAAAATAAAATCTTACTTTCTAAATTATAAATATATATATTTAAAATAAATTTAAAATCTAAAATTCACCGACAATTTCCGTAGGCGAACCCTTTTCAAAATACAACACACCAACCTAAAAATATGCCGACAGTACATGAAGTTATATTAGGGGAACAAAAATTTTTAATATAGAAATGAATACAAGAATTTAGTTAAAATTTATAGTAATCATGAAAAACTTAAAGTTAAAATTTTCTTAATGAAAATGTGTTAAATAAAGTTAAAATATCTTTAGTAAGAAGTTTTCTATTTTTGGATAAATAGAAGATTTGACTTTTATTCTTCAAGGCTTAAATTTCTTTTATTGAAGAGTAATTTTCAAATATTATTATTATGATTTTTAAGTGAAAAATGTATATCTGATCTTTATTTTAAATGGAAGTGTGGAATTCAAAATCAGTAAAGGCTTATCCAGATATAGTAATCCTTGCCTTATAAAAAAAAAAGAGAAAAGAAAAAGAAAGGAAAAAGTGAAAAATAGTATATGAAATGGGAGGAGAAGCTTGAGGATTTAAGGGCCTAATCAAAAATTGGTTTCATACCTAAAGTTTAAGATATAAGATAAAAAAAAAATCTAAAACTTAAGGTTATAATATAGTAAGTAAAATTATTTTCAAATAAAGATTTTTAATTGAGAAAAATAAGTGTTTGAGTCTTATATTTTGAAGAATCTACAAATATTTCTGAATTAGATAGAAACTTATATTTGTCATTTTCTTTTACTTAAGAAATTTCTAAACTTTAAGTTGGTTTTAATTACTGAAATTTTCTCTAAATTGGAAAATTCCATTTCTAAAACAAAATTTTGTCATCTTCCTAAGAAACTCATTACATAATTTTCATGCTAAAATGTTCTATGAGATTAACTGTCACTTGAGGACATGTAACATTTTAAGTTTGGAGGATTTTGATACACCTAAAATATATAGTATTTTTATGCTCATTTTATACCTATTTTTAAGGATATTGCACTTTAATTTAAGGTATTTTGTGTTTTTCTTGCAGGTTTGATGAAAATGGATGTTCATGATGAAAGGAGCAAAATTGGATCAAATTTGGAGCAAAAAAGATGAAAAATGAAAATTCGGAGCACTTGGCGGCTAACGTGCGTGGTGACGCTTAGCCGCCACAGTTAAAAATCGAATTCTAAAGGAATTTAGCACCAATTTCAAAGGGGATGGGATGCAACTCTTGGTGGTAACTTCAATAACTTCCTTTGGGTGGCAAGTTTGAATG
The DNA here is from genome assembly GCA_022702705.1 of Papilionanthe hookeriana x Papilionanthe teres. NCBI lineage: Eukaryota > Viridiplantae > Streptophyta > Magnoliopsida > Asparagales > Orchidaceae > Papilionanthe > Papilionanthe hookeriana x Papilionanthe teres. Next base: position 95,616,504 of record CM040423.1, read on the forward strand.
AAGGGGTGCATTCTTTGGTGGATACATTGAATCTGGACACATTTGAAGAGACACCAAGGCACCTTTTGGTTTACTATTTAAAAAGAGTCTTAGGAAAGATTAAGGAGCTCTTCCTTTGCCTTTTGAAGGGCTCTTCCACTTGCATTTTGAAGAGAGTTTTTATAGTATTTTACTTTTATTTTGCTAGAGTTTTTATTAAGAGTAGGAGTAGAGAGTAGAATGGAGAAAAGGGTCGGAGTGAAGTCTTCTTCTTCCCACTTCTTTTGTTTCTTTTAGTTTAGTTTTTATTGATTCTGAAGTTTATTCTGAGTCATCGGAGTTGGGAGATCCGCTCTGAGGAGTAGTTTAGTGAAGAGTTAGAGTTTTAGAGGAATTTCCTGAATCTTATGGAGAGAATTTTCAGATAAGTATTTACTTTTGTTCTTACATTTAATTTTTTAATTAATACTTGTTTTTGTTTGTTGTTATTCTTATGGTTTTTAATTTCAAATCAATGTGTTTTTGTATTTTCTCAATGCATTTTGAGTAGTTTACTTTATATTTTTCTTTCTTAAATGGAGAAGTAAATAATTTATGGAGAATTGTTGTGGAAAGTATACGTGTTTAAAGTTGGAAGAAGTTGTGAAGATTGATTTTGAAAACTTTGTTTACTTCTTAATTTGGCCTGTTAAGTTGTACAATTTCTTGAGATTATATAAGATCCAATGCGGTATTGTCTCATAAAAGTTAGTAAGAATCACATGCAATTATATGGGTGAGAATTGTAGTCCATATAATTGAATGTAATATTAGAATATATTTTTATGGAAGGGAGTAAAATTAGAGGATTTTAGAGTGACAGGCTATAACCCCCTAATTTGGTTTGAATTTTTGAGTTTTGTTATGAGAAGTTAGCCCCCAGTTGGTGGAAATTGAGGGAACTCTAGAGTGAGAGACTGGTATCTTCCCTGCCTAACCATGTTCAAAATGAGAAAAATTTCAAATTAACCTATGTTCTTTATAGAACCAAGTAAGGGTAAAGAACACATTTGCTTCTATTTGTCACAACAAATTTAAATACTTCCACAACAATACTCTAATAATTATTACTACTTCATAAAAGGAAAGAAAAAGATATTCTAGTTAATAGTGTTTTACATACAGTGTTATTAGTTATTATAATTTTAATTTCATGCTTAACATTTTATTAAGAAAATTTCATAAGACAAATCAACTTTCAAAACTTTTCAAAATCAAGACATACTTTTCAAAAACCATTAAAAGAAAGTAAAAAGATAATTTTCTGATTCCTTTAAAGATTTTCATCCTTTCCCTGTGGGTTCGATATCTTGGGGCTTAATCAGAAAGTCCTATATTACTTGATAAAAGAAACGTATGCTTGCGTAGTATCCACATTATAAATCAAAATCATAAGCATATATATATCTGGCGGGTTCAAGTTTTTGGTGTCGTTGCCAATTTTCATATCATATTTGTAAGTATAAATATCAGGTGGATCAGTGACACCTTCATAAGTTCACTCTTTGGCTGCCTGGCATCCAGACAACAAATAAGTTTTTTTTTTCAAATTTTGGTTGGTCCTTTGTTGGGTATGCCAATCAACAAAGCAACTTGATCTGCATCAAAAATTCGCTCCTTCCCACCCAAACTGAATATCAATCGATCAATATCTCAATAATTCAATCTGTGCATAATTAAGATATGATCTTGAGGATATGGGGGGAGTTTAAAAAATTGATTCACATTCAATTATTTTAGTTTTTTCCAGGTCCCCTCAGAGATAGTTGGCCGAGCTTTGTCCAGAACTTCTCTAACTGTTGATGAATGTCATCTACAATTCATAGCCTTATTGTTCATCAACCTACATGAGCAAGAAACAATTTATTAACATTAATAGAGTAAAAATTTACAAAAATTACTTATGATTTTTATGATATTTTCAATCTGATGCGACTTATTTTTATATGCAAGGATTTATGAACAATTGATATATAATAATTTTTATAAAGTCACAATGATCCAATGCAAGTATACATATCGTATAAAGTAATACATGGCTCTAATGGAGTCCCATTTATCGATCCCACAGGGAAGTGAGGTAAGAGGTTCTTAGTCAAATTCTAGTCTACTACTAACAGCCTTAGTTTGGAAGGGTGATATAAGTGGTTTTTCTAACAACTACTCCTAAATGCAGATAATTACATGTAAGAATAATAACTACTCCCTAATGAAAATATTAATACTAAAGATAACTTTTTTTTGGGAAATTGGTTTGGTGAATTTTGAGATAATACAAACTATTATTCTCATGTAACGAATTGGATAATGTATAGGAATGAGATGCATTAAAAATTGTATGTGACAATTAGGAGCAATCCTATTTTTTACCCTCTTCTGAGTACCCCCTCTTCAGAGTGCTATAAAGAACATTGGCAAATCCTAAGCTTAGTCCCTAACTCCAAGGATAGGCTGGGAGGGTACTGGCTGCCACTTCAGAGCTCCATTCCCTTCACCTGAAGGCTAGCCCTAGCTTTAGTTACCAAACTTTAGGACCAAATTGGGGATCTAAGCCTGTCACCCTGAAAACTCTAATTCGACACCCATGAAATCATATTTTCCTATTTATTTGCACTCAATCCTCATGAACTACACAATTCATTCATGGACATTGAATGTGGTTCCACTTTGTTGAGAATTACAGTGCCCTTTCGAGTCAATGTAATTACAACAAATTCTAACACTACAACGAGCTCTTTTTGCAATGTAAATGAAGCGCAAGTAAACACCATCACATTTATAATTAAACTTCTTTTTAGAAAGTATCCCAATATCCTAAATATGAATCATAATCATTGCAAAAGAAAAGTAGAATGAAAATAATGACATAATTTTCTTATGCCACTATTTCCAAACAAGAAGAAAGAGTAAGAGAAAGACATCACAAAGCACGAAGAAAAACTACAAAAAACTTCATTTCAAAGAAAATCCATAAAATAAATGTTTACAAAATCATAAGATAATGAAAAACACAATACTTAGCTTTTTTTCCCTTTAAAGAAAGATGAAAATCTCTCCCATAAAGTCTCCCGCGGATCCATGCAATGCTAGAACATTCCCTTACAGATTCTCTCAAAATCCCCTCTCCAATCTCTCCAAAATGATAGAAATCTACAATTCTACTCCTATTCTAAGAGCTCTAATCATTATCCACATTTTCCCAATCATCTCCCCCATTTTTTGGCTTCAAATTCAGTTTAAAATAGTGTAAGGATGAATTTCTCAATAGGTGCACGAAGAAAGCTTCTGAAAAGCGTCTAGATTCGATGTATATAGATAAAAACCGCCCAATATCGCATCCTAACCGTCCGGAGCACTGCCGCTCCCAAATTTTGTGCCCTCGGGTTTTTGGCGCCGCCGGCGCCCATTCTGCGCAGCTCCACCATTTTGCTCTGTTTGGCTCTTTTTAGCTCTTATTTGCTCCGTTTTGAGTTGTGTTGCCTTCCTAACAGATAGCCCTACAAAATAAGCATAAAAATAACCTTTATTTAAAGTTTAATCTCATTTAAAAATATGCAAGAAGTGTAAAAGAGATTACACATAGAAAGACTTATCGAAATGTGTCAAGCTAAAATTTACTTTCTTGCTCGTTTTTGCTCCTAATTGCACCATTTTTGCTTCCTTTTGCTCCAATCACCATTTCTTATACCTAAAACCAAAAAAAACATACAAAATACCTTCCTTTAAAGTGTAATATCATAAAAATGAGTAAAATTATATAGCAAAAACCGTATATATTTTAGGCGTGTCAATACCCCCAAACTTAACTGTTACTTGTCCTCAAGTAACACTATAACTTTAAAAATAAAATATGTTGTCTTGTGGTTGTGGGTTTTAATAGAGTTTATTTAATCATATAGATTGGAGGATGAAGGAACAATTTGATCACACTGGTCAGATTGAGATGGGCTTGATTAATTTGATGAAGAAGAACACTGTGATTGCTGAAGATTCATCTGATGAATTCCCATTCTGTCCCTTCTACAATTTGGTCGTGCATCAGCAATCTATTGAAGATATTAGAGAGGAAGATAGTTCTAAGACCGATATGGAGTGATTCCTGGATTCTACTTATGATTAATGTGTGTTTAGTTTACTTTGCTTAATTCTGTTTGGTGTGTTTAGTATTTACTTTACTTTGCTTTGTAATTTGAATTTGAATTTGAATTTTCTATGCTTAATTTCATTGTGTGTGCTTAGATTTTAGTGTTTGCTTATCGCAGCGTACTTGCAACACTAAAAATCTAAGAATTGTTTGTTTAATTTGGTGAACATATTTAGTGTTTATGATGTAATATGGATTTTATATATAGAAGTATGTTCTGTGTTGTTTGTGTAAGAATTGTGTTAGTTTTGCTTGTGTGATGAAATAAATGCTTAATGAAGTATTAAATGTCATTGTGGAGGTCGAAATGATTGAAATTATGAAAAGATTTTCAGACCCAAAAAAATTTTTGGACAGGCGCCGCCAGTGCCCAAATCTAGAGTGTTTTGGCATTTTAAAAAAATAGAGCGCCGCTGGCGCCCTGTTGACCTCATTTTTGGTGAGGTATGATCTTTCTCCTTAGTGCTTAGGATCTAGCCATAGGTTTTCCCTTTGACTATCCTAGAGGACTAGAAATGGGATCCACTACTTAGAAATTCAAACACTTCTTGGCTACCTTCAAACCCCACAAGTTTGATGGTAAACCCCCAGGCCACTTGGAGGATTAAGATCAAATGTGGAGGTTAAAAGGATGAGTTTCCTATAGGACTCTTTGGCCTTAGGATTACCCTGGGTGGTCTGGTCTTGGTGAGGGAAAGCTTGCACACACCACACTCTCACACACATTCCAAATCTTAAAACCACTTTTACCCAATTTGACTCCCTGACTCATGTAGGTAACTCATACGGATGGACCTTAACCCCTAAGCCCCTAGCTAAGAGGGTTAGGAACAACATATTGAGTGCCTAAAATGAGTTCTCTCATGGATCTTGTGAGCTTAATATGGCTTCATGGCTCAATCAAATGATTTCATTTCACTCACACTTAATAAATCTTCATTTTTCCCAAATTTCAATTTTTGACCCTCGGGACCCTAAACCCACCAAACCTACCCCAAATTGCCCAAATTACCCCTACAACCTCAAAACTCTCCAAAATTTCCTAAAATTTACCCAAAATTACCAAAAATCCTAAAAAATATTTTGAAATAATTTTCACCAAAATAACCCAATACCCTCCAAATAACCTTCAAATACCAAAATACCATTTTAGCCCAAAAAATCCAAAAATTCCCAAAAAATTTCTAAAAAACCCAAATATTCCCAATTTCATTTTGTTCAACTACACTATATGCTAAGTTTGTCAATTTAGCCCACTTTTACTAAAAATCCCCAATTTGACCCTTTTTTTAACTTAAGTGGACCCATTGTCCAACCAAATCACTTCAATTGACCTCAATTTTGATTCAATTCAATTCTAAACTTCAATTAAATATCCCCAATATCAATTTAAACCAAATCCAAACCCAATTTTATCAACATGTGGATTCAATTTTAATTTTAAGCTTAAAGCCCAATTTTGGCCCATGACCTAAACTTAGCCTAAACCAACCCAACTCAACTCCAATTAGCCCCAAATCTTTTCTAAAACCTTCCCAACATCTCCAAAAACAAAACATTAACTTGATTTACCCCAAATTTGAACCCAAACTTCACCCAAGCTTAACTTAAGCCACAATTCCCTAGATTGGCCTAAACCAATCATGAACCCAAACAAGCCCAAATCCCAAAATTAAGACCCAACCAAAAATTAAAAAAACTCTTTGTTACACCTCCATAAACATTTTAAAACATTAATTTTACATCAAAACCAACATTAGCCCAACCTTAGCCCAAGTTAGCCCAATTTGACCCACTTTGACCCTATTATTAAAGAGGCCCAAATTAAACTCAATTCAACCCCAAATGACATCAAATATTTTCTAAAATTCTCATGACACATCCCTAAACTAAATGTAACATTTAATTGGCACAATATTTTACAAAATTTTCATTCAAAAGTTTATTTTAAAACATAAAATCCCACTTCCTTAAAGCATTTAAAAGCCCATCCCAAGATAATTTCAAAAGCCCAAAATTGATTCTAAAGCCCATATGACATTTTCATTTGTCATCCATTTAATCAAAATCATTATCTAAGTTCTAATTCCATCATTAAATAAATCTAAATCAAGCCTCATGCCAAAATACCCCCAAATTTTAAAAATCTCAAAATCCCTTTCTCATGCAAGTGAGCCAAGCCATTCCTAAGCCATGAGAAAGCCTTGGAGCCATGCACAAACCACATGAGAGCCATGAGAATCTTAGGATTGTCAACACCCCATAAGTGGAAAAAGGAGGATGGCCTTTAAGCACTCCTTAAAAGACATTAACCATTCCCATGTCTCCCCTAACCCATGCGCAAGCCTAATTATACTTGGATTGTGACTTGACCCCACTAAATCAAGCTGATCTAAATGACTTTCTCTTCAGCCCAAACCAGCCTTGGGGAGGTGCACCTAGCCTAATCCATGCATTGGACCAAATTAAGCCAAAATGAATTCTCCCCCATTCTATTTAAATCAAATCCTTTACACATGTCCAAAGCTAATTGAACTCACCAAACCCCAACCCTGACCTCATTGGTCAAGATGGTGTCCAATGCCTGGCCGACTAGCCACCTGGATCGCTAGAAAACACCATGGCCGAAAGCTCCATGTGAGAAAAAATTTTAAATTCACCCTTGCTAAGCTGTCCCAACCCTAGTGGACACTAGAGCTCTTCTTCTCCTCCCCTGAGCAGCTGATCCCAGCCTCCAATTGCCCCTGGGAAGCCCTCTAGCCATGGCTATTTAAACTTTTCACCTCCACGACCAAAAGGTTGGATGCACTGGACCTTTCCAAAAACCTGCCCAATTCATTTCAAACCCTTCTCCTAACATAGAGCAGTTGATCCCCATTGAAATCCAGCCCTAAAACCCCCTCTGTGAGCTCAATTTTAAGCCCAAAACCTGGACACTTCACCACAGTGAGTCAATCTTCAAATTGATTGACTCTACACCTTCACCAGACCAAGAGGAGAAGTTCCCCAGCAAAAGCCCCCTCACTAGGCCAGCCATTCTCTCTATCAGCCAAGCTTTGAAATAGGGCTTGGTGGAAATCGGGTCTAGACATTTCACCAGGACCAGAGGCTTCATCCCTAGGCTCCTCCAGCTCCAACGAACGTGCCGAGCACATTCAATCGAGGCTTCACCTCCTGAACCAAGGTATGGGAACTTTTCTTCAACCCGAGCTTCCAGCAGTTCTCCATTTAATTTGAGTCAATTTCAATGCATGTTAGTCGTATGGATATACTCCTCTAGGCTATACGAGCATGTAGGAAGAAACCACACTTGATTTTGTTGAGTATCGAGTGAGATATTAGGTCTAGAAGGTGGACGGTTCTCGGGTAGGGGCACTCGGGGAAGATGAACGGATGCCATCCATTCGCGCGTGTATTGAATGGACGGTTCAAATCACGCCGGATCAGGATGCAGGACGAAGGAAAAATATGGGACTTGTTCCTAAGTGATTAAAATTCAAAATATGACATTTTGGTGAATTTTATTATTTTTGTGATTTTTATTATTTTTTAATTATTAAAAATATTAAAATAATATTAAAAATCAACTTTTTTAGAAAATTGAAATTTTAATTTTCTTAAACTCCCTCGATATCAGAGAGAATCCAAAACCAATTTGGTGAATTTTTGAAAGATATTTTGAAAGTTATGAATTTTTAAAGTTTAAAATGACTAAGTGGCTTAATCAACCCAATTAGTGGGGCTAACCAAGTCCAATTGACCTCAAATTTTTATGATGGGTTCCTCTGATCCTAAAGGTCAATGGAGAATTGATTTCAAGTCAATTTGATTTATGGTTAACTCTAATTAATTAGAGACCTATTTTGGGTGTTTAAGCCAATTAGGGTTAATCTGAGTGAATTAACTCAAATCCTATTTTTCCTAGGGTTCTCTGGTCATAAGGAACATCACCAAATTTTCCTAAAATTTATTTCACAACATGCTAATTTTTGGAATTAAAATACTTAAAACAGCAACATGCATTTGAAAAATCAATAACTTTTCACAGAGATGGCCTCTGACCTTGAAAAATTCAGGGAATGTCCCTAAGTTCAGAGGCTTCAAAAGCCCTATAGTCTCATGCCATGGTGAATTGTGTGAATGCATGGAGAATTAAAACAATGCAGGGAGTAAATAATTAATTAAAAATAAAATACTGGACAAAATTAATTAATTTCTTTTCCACATTATTCTCCTCTGTTCACTGAGCAAGAGGGTATTTTTCTTTTATTTTTAGGATTTTTCTACACAAAGATATGAATTTTCAAAGTTCGGGGAATTAAATAAATTAAGAAAATCCCTAATTTTCTATTTAAGTGACGCGGCGCCGCGTCAACCTCGGCAGCTCCGAATGCACACGCGGCGCGCTCCTATTCGACGCCGCCATCCGCGTCAGCGCTCCCGGGACCCGCAGTTCACGTAATATTCTCTGGTCCGGCGCAATCTGATCCGTCCGCTCGATACACGCGCGATCCAACGGCTCCTGGTCATCGTCTACGACTGGTGTGCACCCATGACCGTCAACCTTCTAACCCTAATTTCTCACTCGATTCTCAATGGATTTTCGTGTTCTTATGCTCTATGGATTCGTCTTCAAGAGACGAACACGTCCATACGGTAAACATGCATTTAAATTTACTCAAATGAAATGGAGAATCTCTCGTAAGCTCGGGAAGAAGAATGAGTTCATACCTTGGCTCGTAGAAGTGAAGCTTCGATCTGAGAGTTGTTGCACCTTCGATTGGATCGTAGTAAGCTCCAGATGAAGGCTCCTGGTCTGGTGAATTTTCTAGGTTGGACTTCGACCACAGCCGATCACAAAGCTTGGAGTCTGGAGCAACTGGGTGGCCTGGGGATGGGGCTTTTACTGGTGGACACCTTCCCTTGGTCTGGTGAAGGTGTAGGACCAATCAATTTGGGGATTGGTCCACTGTGGAGAAGTGTCCTGGTTTTGGGTGGAATTTCAACTCTGAAATTGAGCTCGCGAGAGAAGAAATGGCAGGGGGATCTCACTCGGGGATTAAGTGCTCGTGTATGGGGAAGAGTCCGGAACAATTTTGGCGTAGTTTTGGCAAGGTTTGTGCAACTCTTCTTTCATGGCCGTGAGGGAGTGGTGTTTAAATAGGCATGGCTGGAGGCTCTCCCGTGGGGTTTAATGGTCGGGATCACTTGCTTAGGTCAAGGGAAGAACAGCCATGCTATCCATTCGGGTTGGGACAAGTCGACAATGGAGAATTTCAATGTTGGCTCACATGTGAGCTTTCGGCCATGGTGTTTTCCGGCGACCGGGGTGGCTGGCCTAGCAGGCAAGGGTCACCCTCGTGGTCGGGTGGGTCGGTGGCTGGGTGTTTGTGCAAGCAATTGGCAATGGCCAAGTGTAAAGGAGATGGCTTGGAATGGAATGGGGAAGAGGCCATTTTGGCTAGGTTTGGGTCAACCCATCCTTTTGGGCTAGGTGCACCACCCAAGGTCTGGCCTTGGGCTGAAAAGAGTCACTTGGGTCAGCTGCCATGTAGTGGTGAAGTCTCCATCCATGGTGAGGTGGCTAAGCATGGTTTAGTGTGTGACATGCTTAAGGTAAAAAAAGGTTTAAGAAGGATTAGGAAAGGGCCCCCTCTTCTTGCCATAAATGGACTAATGACAAGTCAAAGCCCTCATGGCTTCATGTGGCTTGAGGATGGCTTGTTCATGGCTCCATTTGGCTTGGGAAAAGGGTTGACTTGTTTCATGATAAGGGTTTTAGGAATTTTTTGGTAATTTGATGGAAATTTGTATGGAACTTGATTTGGAATAATTTGATGATGGATTTAGGACTTAGGTATGGTTTTGATTAAATGGATGGCAAATGGAAATGTCATGTAGGCTTTAGGGCCAATTTTGGGCTTTTGTATTTGGTGGAAATGGGCTTTTAGGAAGGTTTAGGGAAGTGGGCTTATGAATTTTAAAATGGATTTTGGGATGAAATTTTGGTAAAGGCTTGGGCCAAATAATTGTTGAGTTTGGTTTAGGGATGTGTCATGAGTAGTTTGAAACAAATTTGAGGTGATTTGGGTTTGAATTGGGTTGAATATGGGCCTTTTTGGTAAAGAGGCTAAGGTGGGCCAAAATGGGCTACCATGGGCCAAAGTTGGGCTAGAGTTGAAATTGATGTAAAATTAATGTTGGGAAATGTTTATGGGAGTGTTTCAAAGAGGTTTTGGCTTTGGTTAGGTTTTGATTTTGGGATTTGGGCTCATTTGGGCTAGGCTTGGGTTTAGGTCAAAAATGGGCCTTTTAGCTTTGGGTTGAATTTGAGTGGGGTTTGGGTCTAAATTTTGGGCAAATCATGTTAGTGTTTTGTTTATGGGGATGTTAAGGAAGGTTTGGAAAAGATTTGGGGTTAATTGGAGTTGAATTGGGTGAGTTTGGGCTAAGTTTGGGTCATGGGTCCAAATTGGGCTTTAAGGCCAAAAGTGAAATTGGATCCAAATGTCAATCAAATTAAGCTTGGATTTGGTCTAGATTGGCGTTGGGAATGTTGAATTGAAGTTTAGAATTGAATTGGACCAGAATTTGGGTCAATTGGGTAGGTTTGGTTTGACATTGGGTTTACTTTGGGTTAAAATGGGTCAAATTGGGGGTTTTGATAAAAGTGGGGTAAATTGACAAAATTGGCCCATGGTGTAGTTGAACAAAATGAAATTGGGAATATTTGGGATTTTCTGGAATTTTCTCGGAATTTTCTGAATTTTTGGATTTTTGGGTCAAAAGGGGTATTTTGGGTATTTGGAAGGTATTGGGGGGTATTTTGGAATTTTTTGGCATTTTTGGGTATGGATGATCAATTTAAGTGGTGTGGAAATGTTTGGGATTGATTTTGGAGAGTTTTGGGTAATTTGGAAATTTTTGAGAAATTCGGGTAGTTTCAAAGGCATTTGGTAGGTTAGGCAGGGTGTAGGGTCCCGGGGGTCAAAAATTGAAAATTTGGAAAATTGAAGATTGGGTGGATGTAAGTGGAATACAACCATTTTGGTTGAGCCATGAAGCCATATCAAGCCCACATGAGCCATGAAGGGATTCATTTGAGGCACTCACTATGTTGTTCCTAACCCTCTTGCCAGGGCTTAGGGGTTAAGGACCATCCATGTGAATCACCTACATGAGTCAGGAGGTCAAGTTGGGTAAGGGTGTGTTTTTAGGAGGTGTGTGTGAAAATGTAGTGTGTAGGTGTAGTGTGTGTGCAAGTCAACCCTTCACTGCACCGAGCCACCTGTAGGGCAGTCCTAAGGCCAAAGAGTCCTATAGGAACTCATCCTTTAAACTTCCACATTTGATTTCAACCCTCTAGGTGATTAGGGGTCTATAGTCAAGTTTGTGGAGTTTGTAGGGAGTTTAGAAGTGGTTTGAATTTCTAAAAGGTGGGTCCCAATTCTAATCCTCTAAGATAATCAAAGGAAAAGCCTAAGGCTAGATCCTAAGTACTAAAGAGAAGAAGAGAAGACCTCATCAAAAATGAGGTCAACAGAAAGCTCTTGGCATTTCATTTCTAACTTATAAGTAACTTCTTTTGGATGAAATAAGAGAGGGTCCAGTGTGTTTCTAGTGTAGTTCTAGTGAGGGAGAGTGTGGGTTGAGTGTTAGGCTTAGAAGAGAAGAGTGTAGAGGTGAGAATTTGAGAGGAATTCTCTAAGGAGTGAAGGAGAAGGAGTAAAGTGAGAGATTGCTTCTTCCTTTCCTTCTAAAGAGGGAATTAAGTGTTGTAAAGAAGAGAGAAAAGGATTCAAAGGAACTTCAAGGGAATTGCATTGGGGAAGAGAAAGAGATAGGTTGTATTTTCTTTTGTGGTTTATATGACTTTTTTCTTATATATAAAATCAACGTTTTATTGTGTCTTCTCTAAGAATTCTAATTAGACTCCATTATCTTTCTTCTTGCATAGAGATGTGATGATGTGTTGATGTGGACTTGAAGTGCTTTTAAAGTATTGAAGAAATTGTGATGGTTTTTCATTTCGAACTTAATTTACTTTTCGATCTGGCCAATTGAATTGTTAAAATCTATTGTTGAACATTAACTCTGAAAGGATTTAGTGTCTTACAACAATAATGAAGAATTGATTCAATGGCCATGGATGAATTGTATAGTTCATTAGAATTGAGTGCAAATAAATAGAGAAATGTGTTTTGATGGACTTCAAATTGGAGGTTTTAGGGTGACAGGCGGAGATCCCTAATTTGGTCCTAAGATTAGAAACTAAAATCAAAGGTTAGCCTTCAGGTGAAGGGTGAGTGGGAGCTCCGTAGTGACAGCCGGTATCCTCCCAGCCTAGCCTTAGATTTAGAGACTAAAGTTAGGATATGTCAATGTTCTTTTCATGCTTGGAAGAGGGGGTATTCTTTTGAGGGTAAAGAAACATTTATGCTCCTATTTGGCCCAATACCTTAAATATTCATTCCATATCATCCACAAATCATTTTATCGTTGCAAGAGGAAAGATACCTTTCTTATATATCAAAAACTTTCAAATATATAGCTTAGTGCGTGTCTGTTAGTTAATTTTATTTTAAAGATATTAGAAGTAATTGTAGTTTTCTTAATTGTTACTTTTTTCTGCATCTTATTAGTAGAAGTAAACATTAAAATTTAATTGCAATTTTAGTATTTGAATTCAGTATTACATTATCTATTGTAAGAATTGTGCCTTCCCCGTGGGATCTATAACTAGGAATCCATTAGAGCCCTGTATTAATTGATACAATACGTATACTTGCGTTGAATTTTTAGACTTTATAAAATCATTATAAATATATATAAATTTGAGTTCATAAGTTCTTGCAATATTAAAAGTTCACTGCATCATGGTGCTCTATCGTCCATTTAATTCTGGAGTCTCTAAAAGTTGGCACCGTTGGCGCCCATTCTGGTGCCGGCGGCGCCATAAGCTGCTTTCTCCCATTTTTCTCCTTTTCGCTCTGAATTCGTTCCTTTTTGCTTCTTTTTGCTCCAATCACCTAAAATCATCATACCTGCAACAAATCAAGAAAATACCATCCTTTAAAGTGCAATATCACCAAAAATGGGTAAAATTATATAGCAAAAATAATATATATATTTTTGGTACATCACCTAACCATTTTCTAAATTTTAAAATTTCAAATTAACCAATGTTCTTTATAGACCTAAGTAAGGGTGAAGAATAAATTTGCTCCTATTTGTCACAACACATGTAAATACTTCCACAACAATACTTTCATAATTATTACTACTTTATAAGATAAAGAAAAATATATTTTATTTCCTAGTGTATTATATTGTGTTTTAAAGTTCTGATAATTTTCATTTTCTGCTTAGCTTTTTATCAAAAATACCAAAATCAACTTTCAAACTTTAAAAATCAAAACATACTTTCAAAAGTCATTTAAAAAGTAAAAATATAATTTTCTTATTTCATTAAAAAGTTCTTACAATTCCCTGTGGGTTCGATATCTCGGGGCTTAATCAAAAAGTCCTAGATTATTTGATAAATGATACGTATACTTGGTAGTATCCCATATTATAAAGTCATAATTTTCATATCTAAATTGTAAGAACATATATTTGTCGGGGATCAAGTTTTTGGCGCCGTTGCCGAGGAAATTAAATAAAACTGCATTTTTAAAGAAAATTAAGAAAATTTTTAATTTTTACTTTTCTTTGTTTTTGTTAGTGTGTTGTGTTTTATTTTATTTAATTGTTGTACGCGTAGTTTAGGTTCTGAGGGACTTGTGCCTTACGATTCTGAATTAGAATGAACTATCACAAAAATCAAAAAAATTAAAAATATAAAAAAAGATAAAAATATTCAAGAAATGATAAATCATCAAAATCAAAATGTTGGCATCCATCAAGAATATAGACCTTTAAGAGATTATGCTAACTCTATGTTGAACTCATTTTTGATGAGGTATTTTCTCTTCTCTCTCCTTAGTACTTAGGATCTAGCCATAGGGCTTCTCTTTGACTATCTTAGAGGACTAGAAATGGGACCCATCACTTAGAAATTCAAACACATCTTAAACTCCCTTTAAACCCCACATGCCTGATTAATAGCCCCTAAGCCACTTGGATGGTTAAAATCAAATGTGGAGGTTTAAAGGATGATTTTTCTATAGGAGTCTTTGGCCTTAGGATTACCCTGGGTGGCCTGGTCTGGTAAGGGCTGACTTGCCACTCTCACACACATTCCAAGCCCTAAAACTACCTTTAACCAATTTGACTCACTGACTCATGTAGGTAACTCATATGGATGGACCTTAACCCCTAAGCCTTTGGTTAAGAGGGTTAGGAACAACATATTCGGTGCCTAAGATGGGTCCTCTATTGGCTTTTGTGAGTTTAATATGGCTTCATGGTTCAACCAAAATGATTTCGTTTCACTCACACTTGATCAACCTTCATTTTCCCAAAATTTCAATTTTTGACCCCCGGGACCCTAAACCCATCAAGTCTACCAAATGCCATTGAAATAGCCCAAAATTTGCAAAATTGCCTAAATTACCTAAAATTCCTCAAAACCAATCCTAAAAATTTCCCCCACTCAAATTGATCATCCATGGCCAAATATACCAAAAATTCCAAAAATACGCCCTAAATAACCTCCAAATACCCAAAATACTCTTTTAACCCAAAAATTCCAAAAATTCAGAAAATTCCCAAAAAATTCCAGAAAATCTCAAATATTTCTAATTTCGTTTTTTTCAACTACACTATAAGTCAATTTTGTCAATTTAGTCCACGTTTACCAAAACCCCCAATTTGACTTATTTTTAACCGAAGTGGACCCAATGTCCCACCAAACAACTCCAGTTGACCTCAATTTTGATCCAATTCAATTCTAAACTTCAATTAAATATCCTAAATAACAATTTAGACCAAACCCAAACCCAATTTCATCAACATGTGGATCCAATTTCAATTTGAAGCTTAAAGCCTAATTTTGGCCCATGACCTAAACTTAGCCCAAACCAACTCAACTCATCTCCAATTAACCCCAAATCTTTTCCTAAACCTTCCTAAAATCCCCACAAACAAAACAATAGCATGATTTGCCCCAAATTTGAAACCAAACTCCACCCAAACCTAACCCAAACCAAGAATCCCCAATTTGGCCTAAATCCATCATGAACCCAAATGAGACCAAATCCCAAAATCAAAGCCCAAACAAAGTTGAAAACTCTTTGTCACACCCCCATAAAAATTTTTCAACATTAATTTTACATCAAACCCAACATTGGCCCAACCTTAGCCCAAGTTAGCCTAATTTGGCCCATTTTGATCCCATTACTAAAAAAACTCAAATTGAACCCATTTCAACTCCAAATGGCATCAAATCTCTTCTAAAGTTCTCATGACACATCCCTAAACTAAACTCAACATTTATTTGACACAACCCCTCACTAATTTTCATCCATTAATTTATTTCAAAACCTAAATGCCCACTTCCTTAAACCATTTTAAAAGCCCATCCAAAATGATTTCAAAAAGCCCAAAATTGGCTCTAAAGCCTACATGACAATTTCCTCTCATCATCCTTTTAATTGAATTCATCCCTAAGTCCTAAATAATTAACCAAATCATTCCAAATCAAGCCACATGCCAATTTCCCCTAAATTCATCAAAAATGCCAAAACCCATTTTTATGAAAATAAGCCAACCTTTTCCCAAGCCATGGGCAAGCCAAATGAAGCCATTCACAAGCCATATGAAGCCATGAGAGCTTTGAAACCTCACCAAGCCATTAATGGCAAGAAGAGGGGGCTCTTTCTTAAACCTTCATTAAGCATTTTTAACCTCATCCATGCTACACTCTAAACTAAGATTAGCCACATCACCTTGGATGGGGACTTCACCACCCTTTCCTAGCTGACCCAAGTGACTTTCTCTTCAACCCAAACCAGCCTTGGGGAGGTGCACCTAGCCTAAACCATGACTTGACATAATTGAACCCAAAATGACCTATCCCTCATTCCACTTAAATCAAACTCCTTTACACATGTCAAGCCTCAATTGAACTCACTAACTTCCAGCCCTAAAACCCCCTCTGTGAGCTCAATTTCTCAGCTCAAAATCCACCCAAAAAAATAGGACACTCCACCACAGTGAGACAATCCTCAAATTGATTGACCCTTCACCTTCACCAGACCAAGAGAAGAAGTTCCCCAGCAAAAGCCCCCTCTCCAGGCTAGCCATTTCTCCTATCGGCCAAGCTTTGAAATCGGGCTTGGTGGAAGTCTGGTCTAGATAATTCACTAGGGCCATAGGCTTCATCCCTAGGCTCCTCCAGCTTCAACGAACGTGCCAAGCCCCTCTGATTGAAGCTTCGCTTCTCAGAGCCAAGGTTTGGAACTCCTCCTTCCCGAGAGCTTCCAGCAATTCTCCATTTCATTTGAGTTAATTTCAATGCATGTTAGCCATATGGATTTGTAGCTCTCGTTTAGACGAACACATAGGATCAAATTTCATGAAATTTGGTTAAGAAATGAGGGAGATATTAGGATTTTAGTGTAGACGACTCTCGGGACACACCAGTTGTAGACGATGACCAGGAACCGTCGGATCGCGCGTGTATCGAGTGGAAGATCCAGATTGAGCTGGATGAGGACATGGAACGAGACTGCGGGATGCGTGGCTGCTGACTCAGGTGGCGGCGTCGATTAGGAGCGAGCCGCTTGAGCTTTCGGAGCTGCCGAGGTTGACGTGGCGCTGACTGGTTTAAGTAGATAAACAGGGTATTTTCTATTTATTTAAATACCCAGAACTTCAAAAATCCATATCTTTGTTTATAAAAATCACAATAATACAATAAAAATACCCTCTTACTCAGTGAACAGAGGAGAATAATGTGGAAAAAGAATTAAGACATTTTGATGAGTATTTTATTTTTAATTAATTATTCACTAATTTCAGTATTTTAATTCTCCATGCATTTATACAATTCACCATTGCATGAGACCATAGGGATTTTGTAGCCTCTGTTCTTGGGAAAATTCTTTGAATATTCCAAGGCCAGAGGCCATCTCTGTGGCAAGATATTGATTTTCTAAATTTATGTGTCCGTTTTGCTATTTTAATTCCAGTAATTAGTATGTTGCTTAGAAAATTATAGGAAAATTTAGGGAGGTATCTTATGACCAGAGTACTTTAGGAAAATTTTGGTTTGGTTTAATTCCTCAAGAATAACCCTAATTGGTCTAAACACCCAAAATTGAATTTTAATTAATTAAGACTAATCACACATCAAAATTAATTGAAAATAATTCTCCACTGATCTTTAGAGCCGGAGGAGTCTCACATAAAAATTTGAAATCAATTGAAAACGATTAACCCCACAAAATGAATTATTTGGGTGTCATGATCTTTATTAAAATTTAAAAATTCATAAAACCCAAAATAGATTTAAAAAATTCACCAAATTGATTTTGGGACTTCTCTGGTATCAAAGGAGTCTAAAAAAATTAAAATTGGAATTTTTTAAAAATTTTCATTTTTAACCATATTTTTAATATTTTAATAATTAAAAAAATAAAAATCACAAAAATATTAAAAATCATAAAAATGTCATATTTTGCCTCCTAATCACTTAGGAACAAACCAAATATTTTTCTCAAGTCTCTAGGTTAAGATATTGGATTTTAAAAGCTCAAAACATTTTTTTAATATTAAAAAATCAATTTCCCTACATTTTCACTAAATTAATTCTAATAAATCAAAGAAAAATAAAAAAATATAAAATTTACTTCTCTGGACTCCTTGAAGTTAGAAAGACTTATGAAAAATATAAAATTCATTTTTCAAGCTTAATTTTATTTTATAATTAATTAGCACTCCAAAACTCAAAATAATTATATTAAATAAAATATAATTCAAAAAATCACTAAAATTGGTCCAAATGGTTCTCTAGTTAGTAGGAATATCCCATATTTTTCTTAAGGATAGAAACCTCATCTTGGTCATGTTGTTGAATTTTTATTGAAAACCCCATATTTTTCATAAAAATAAATATATAAATTAAATTAAATTCAGAAAAATCACTTTTTCTTCTCTAATGTCTTAATTGATATGTGAGTGAAGTGACATAAAAATTTTGAGTTCGTTTGTGCTTAATTTGATGAGTTATGAAATGAACATGCTTAAAAAGACATAAAGGTAATTAAAGAATTTTAACCCTAATTAATATTTACGTTTAATCAAGGGGAGGGTAAAACATCTGATTTTAAAATTTTCATTAGGTGATTGAAACCTAGAGAATAATTAAGGGGTAGAGACCCATTAATCATCTTGAAAATATTTAAAGTAAATTTTAATTAATTAAACAATTTGAATTTTGGAAGAATAAATTAAAATTTGGATTATTAAGATTAGGGGTATAATTTAAGAAGATATCAATTCTTTAATTTAAAATCCCTAATTGAATCACTTTAATAATATTCAACTCTTAATCAAACTCAAAAAAAAAAATAATTGAAATTAATAATTAAATAATTAAAGGAAAATAAACCTTAATTAAATTAAAAGATTAAAACATTAAGTGATTTGATAATCAAATTGAAATAAATTTAAAACATTAAAATTAATTTGAAATTACTTAAAAAACAAATCTAAAACGAATTTGAAACATTAAAGAAAACCAACCTTAAGTCAATTCATAATTAAAAACATAAAAAATCAAACCAATTAAAATTGACCTAAACTGTTACAATTAAGTCAAATTAAATTTAAATCATTAAATGTTCAATTAAATTGAATAATATAAACACCTCTTTCAAATCAAAAAATTTAAAACACCTAAGAGAAAGTCAACTTGAATTTTGAAACTAAATTAAATCATCCTAAATCATATATTCAACTTTAAATCAAAGCAGTTAAATTCTTTAACAAACTGATTTGCCCCCGAAAGGCTTTCATTATCATAACTCTTAAATGAAGCATTAAGTGAAGTGTCACTTTAATCATCGGACAATCAAATGTCCAAGTTCACTGAGCAAGAAGCAGAACTCAACAAACTTTGGATGATTAATTCACCACTACAATAAAATTCATTTAGACTCAAAATAATCTCAGAAATATTGAAAAGATGTCTAGGACTCGTCCTAAGCACTTTCTCAATACGATGAGATGTTTTAGAAGAACAATTGAACTTAATTGTTCTTTGATGAAGAAAATCATCCTTAACAAAACACAAGAACCTAGATGTCATAGGAATTGACTAGCTATAGGATTAGGATTTGGTAGACAACCAAAACCTTCCCTTAGCTTTACATTGGTTTTTTCTTGCAAATTATATAAATGCTCTAACATGTGTTTTAAGTGTAGCTTGGAATGACGGGAAGACCCTCCAGGTACGCTTTTATTTTATTGCAATTTACTTACCTGTACTGCACTTTATTTTTCTTGCATGTTAAATAAGATTGACACCCTGCATGAAAACTAAAACCTTTAGGGTAGCCACAAAACTGAAACTCAAAACTAAATTAAAAGTCACAACAAGATAAAATTCACCGCCACAACATTCAAAATATAAAACAACTCAAAATTTAATCACAAACAGAACAACAAAACTACAACTACAACTAAATTAAAACGTCTCGTTGGATGATCGGGAATACCTCAGATGATGTAACCCACGTGTTTCTAATGGGATTTCCCACGGTCTAAATGAAAGTGTGGAACTCATTCAGTTGAGTTTAGCAAATTCATTTGGACTAAGTGAATCCGATGAAAATAACGGTGCCGGGTTGACGGAATCGTAGGATCTTAATCGGTTCTGTTTAACCAACTTTAAGATTTGTTTTAATTAAAAAATTAAAAATATTTGGACTTTAAGACTTCTCTAAACCAAAACACTTCTCTCATCTCTTGATTGCCACTTTCTAAAACCAGACCTCTGTAACAACAAGGAGCTTGGAGCATAGTAGGCAGCACGACCATCGTCGTCAGCAAAACTGGAATCTACATTAGCAAAACCTTTCCTAGTTTTAAATAATCAAGCCATAGGATTTCGAGGTGGTTTTTTTAGTGCAACATAAATCCTCAGCTTTTCGTTAGGCATTTGTATAATCATGTTAAGTATATTAAGCCCTAACCAGTCTTAAGACTCCGAGGTAGTCGTTCGGTACGACAAAAACCCTCACATCTTCGAGGTTGTTTGTATGATTTTATCATACGAATAAAAGTCCTAATTAATTAAAATTGGAAGGATTACAACATTAAATAAACTCACAAATTTAAGCCAAATAATAGGATAGTTTAGGAAGTTGTCAAGATTCTTCTTAGATCCTCAGCTTCTCCTACTTTTCTTCCTTTGGACTCCTGAAAATAACTGTTCCAAATTTGGTCCATTTCCTTTTGAAATTCCAAAATCCAATCCTTTGAAAACCTTAAACTTTGAAATTCTTAAGAGCAAAACCACTGATCATTATCGAGAGTTTTCCTGAATGATTCCCATCATTTAAGTTGTAATTAACTATAGGGGCTTGCCCTTATAGGGAACTTTAAGAGCCCAGGTAATATAAACCCTGTTTAATTCCTTTATATTAAGCAGGGGAACTTGTCTGCTTATAAAAATGGTTCGCAGACCAAATGTATGTCACAAATCTTCTAGTTTATTTAATCGAGCCCCATCATCAAGCAGTGTGTCTATTCTTCGGGATAGATACACGGTTTGTGATGCGGTGCTCGTTTATATAAACTATTTGGGATGTGAGATCGGTTTGACTTCATATCTTAAAATTTTCAAACTTAAAATTATTTTCAAAATCAAATGCTACTTTCCAAATTATGTATATTTAAATTAAATTTAAAATCTAAAATTTACCGATAATTTCTGTAGGCGACCCCTTTTTAAAATACAACAAACAAACCTAAAAATATGCCGACACCCTACAGTGGATGAAATTCGTGGTAGTATTAAACACCCTGCTGTAGCTGCTAATTACTTTGAGCTTAAACCTGCTATTATCCAAATGGTGTATAATAATCAGTTTGGAGGAGCAACAACTGAAGATCCTAACTTGAATCTTGCTAATTTTCTAGAGTTGTTTGCTACTTTTAAATCTGATGGTATTTCGGATGATACTATTAGGCTCAGATTTTTTCCTTTCTCACTGAGGGATAAAGCTAAGATATTGTTAAATTCGTTAGCACCTGGATCTATCAGAAATTAGGGTGATTTAGAACAAAATATCTTTGCTAAATATTTTCCACCATAAAAAACTGTGAAGTTGAGAAATGATATAACATCTTTTTGTCAATTTGAAGGTGAATCAATATATAAAACATGGGAAAGATTTAAAGATCTCCTCAGGAAATGTCCAATTCATTCGATACCAGATTGGTTAATAATTCAAACCTTTTACAATGGATTAGTTGGATCTTTTAGATCAATTATCGATGCTGATGCTGGTGGATCATTAATGCTAAACAGTTTTATGATGCTTATGCTTTAATTGAAGAAATGGCTACTAATAATTTTCAATGGCCTTCTAAAAGGTTAAATTCTAAAAAGGTAGCCAGTGTTCATGAAAAGGATGCTTTTGTAATGTTAGCAAATCAAGTTGTTGCAATTACAAGGAAGATAGACTAATTTGGGATGAATTTTTCTCAGCCAAATTCCATGATAGAAGAAAATTCATTAGGCCAAATGGTTGATTCTTATTCTTCACCAGAAACTTTGAATGCTATAAGCATGCCTAATAACCCATATTCCAATTATTATAACCTAGGATGAAAGAACCACCCATACTTTAACTGGAATACCAATAATCAGGGTGGTATTAATCAACAATGGGGGAACCACCAAGTAAACCCATAGGGGAACTGGAACAACCAAGGAAATAATAATTATAGAATAACTTATCTTCCAGGTTTTACCAATGCTTTACAATTAAAGGAGAAGAAGTTTTCTATTGAAGAAGTGGTGTCACATATAGGAAATGAATTGCAAATTCAAGGAGCAACCATCAGAAATATTGAAAATCAATTGGGGCAAATTACAAATTCATTAAGTAATAGATCCCAAGGAATGCTTCCAAGTAATACTGATGTGAATATAAGTGAAAAGAATAAAGAACATGTAGAGCAATTCGACTGTGAAGTGGAAGAGAGTAAGAAGGTAGAGTTCAGAAAGAAACCAAAGTAGAGAAAGAAGAGATTGAAGAACCAAAAGAGGATGCTTCGAAAGGTTTAGAAAGACCAATTCTCCACCTAAGGTTGATTTGGAAAAGCCACCACCTCTATTTTCTCAGAGACTTCGTCAAAAAATATTGGTTAAGCAATTGTCAAAATTCTTGGAGATATTTAAGAAGCTTACCATTAATATTCCATCTGCTGAAGCCTTAGAACAAATGTCGAGCTATGTAAAATTTATGAAGGATATTCTCAACAGAAAGAGGAATTTTGAAGATAATGAGACAGTTGCACATAGTGAGGAGTGCAGCGCAAAAATTCAGAAGATGCTTTCTGAAACGCTTAAAGATCCTGGTAGTTTTACAATTCCATATGCAATCGAAGACAGATTCTATGGAAAAACTTTATTTGATTTGGGTGTAAGCATTAACCATATGCCTCTATCAATATTCAAAAGGCTAGGATTAGGAGAAATAACTCCAACTACTGTAACTCTGTAATTAGCAGATCGTTCAATCACATATCCAAAATGAGTTATAGAAGATGTTTTGGCTAAATGGATCAATTTATTTTTTCTGTTGATTTCATTGTGCTTGATATGGAGGAAGACAAAGCGATACCCATCATTTTAGGAAGACCTTTCCTAGCCACAGGCAGAGCAATGATAGATGTGCAAAAAGGGGAATTAATGATGAGGGTTAATGATCAAACTGTTACATTCAATATTTTTAATTCGATGAAATATCCTGGAAGAGGTAAAGATGATGAATGTTATAGGATGGATGTTATAAAAAATTTGAGTGAATTTCATTTCAAGTCAACTTATGAAGAAAAACTTGAAAGAGAAGAATTGGAACATAAGCAAGAAGAGGAGTTACATCATTCTGAGGATTTTTAAGAGGAAGAATTAAATTATGTTCATGAAAATTTTGAATTGTTGGATATGACTAAAAAAAAAGAATCTTATGGTCCATCAATTGAAAAACCTCCTGAACTTGAGTTAAAAATGCTTCCTAATCATTTGAAGTATGTTTTTCTGGGCGAGTCCTCAACCTTGCCTGTTATAATTTCATCTCAATTGACTGAAAAAGAAGAAGAGAGTTTGCTTAAAATTTTGAAGAAGTTCAAGAAAGCTTTTGGATGGACAATTGTTGATATTAAAGGAATCAGTCCTTCAATTTGTATGCACAAAATTCTTATGGAAGATAATTGCAAACCTCAGGCTGATCCCCAAAGGAGATTAAATCCTATCAAGAAAGATGTTGTTAAGAAAGAAATTTTGAAGTGGTTGGATGTTGGAATTATCTACCCTATTTCAGATAGTGCATGGGTTAGTCCTATTCACTGTGTTTCTAAGAAAGGAGGAGTAACTGTGTCTGTTAATGAAAAGAATGAAATGATTCTAACATGACAAGTTACATGGTGGCGAATATGCATTGGTTATAGAAAATTAAATCTTGCCACAAGGAAAGATCATTTTCCACTCCCATTTCTGGATCAGATGTTGGATAGACTAGCTTGACATAAATATTTTCTTTTTCTGGAAGGATATACTGGTTACCACCAAATTCAAATTGCTCCTGAGGATCAAAAGAAAACTACGTTTACTAATCCTTATGGTACGTTTGCTTTTAGAAGAATGCCATTTGGATTATGTAATGCCCGTGCTACATTTCAGAGATGTATGATGGCTATTTTCTGTGATTTAATTGAAAAAGGTATTTAAGTTTTTATAGATGACTTTTCAGTGTATGGAATTTCATTTGAATGATGTTTAGAACATTTGTCTAAACTTCTAAAGAGCTGTGAAGAAATGAATTTAGTCCTTAACTGGGAAAAATGCCATTTTATGGTAGCAGGTGGAATTGTATTGGGACATCAGATTTCAAAAAGAGGTTTAGAAGTAGATCCTGCAAAAATTCAAGTTATCTCTAATTTAGCTTGCCCGACCAATGTAAGGGGAATTAGAAGTTTTCTGGGACATGCTGGATTATACAGGTGTTACACCAAAGACTTTTCAAAGATTACAAAACCTTTATGCTGTTTACTGGAAAAGGATGCAATTTTTTATTTTGATGATGATTGCCTAAAAGCTTTTGAAACATTAAAAGAAAATTAATCACCGCAATTGTTATAATTTCACAAAATTGGGAAAAAACCTTTTGAATTAATGTGTGATGCTAGTGATTATGCTATTGGTGCTGTTTTGGGTCAGAAATATGATAAAGTTTTCAAAGTTATTTATTATGCTAGTAAAACTCTTAATAAAGCTCAAATTAATTATACCACTACTGAGAAAGAGTTATTAGTTATAGTATTGGCCTTTGATAAATTTTGATCATACTTAATTGGAACTAAATGTGTGGTGCACACTGATCATTCTGATATCAAATATTTAATGAAGAAGAAGAATGCGAAGCTGAGATTGATTAGATGGATTTTTCTTTTGCAAGAATTTGATTTTGAGATAGTATATATGAAGGGTTCCGATAATCAAATTGCTGATCATTTGTCCAGGCTTGAAAATGAAAAATCTCTCTATGATGCTAAAGAAATTAATGAACATTTTCCTGATGAAAAATTATTCACTCTTAATGAGTGGAGTGTTTCGTGGTATCCCGACATAGTAAACTTTATTGTTAGTAATATTATACCCTATGATTTGACATACCAGGAATAGAAGAAATTTTTGTCTGATGCTAAGACTTATTTTTGGAATGACCATTTTTTATATAAACAAGGAAAGGATCTTATAATTCGAAGATGTATACCTTTGGAAGACTTATGAAATTATTCAAAAATGTCATGATTCTGATTATGGGGGGCATTTTGGAGTTGAAAGAACTACATATAAAATCTTATAATCTAGATTTTATTGGCCTACAATTTTTAAGGATGTGAATGCTTATATTAAAAATTGTGATAGATGTCAGCATGTAGGAAATATTTCTAGAAGAAATGAGATTCCCCTCAATTATATTTTGGAAGTTGAAATATTTGATGTTTGGGGATTAGATTTCATGGGTCCATTTACACCATCTTTGGAAATGTTTATATTTTGATAGCAGTAAACTATGTTTCAAAATGGATTGAAGCTATTGCTTTACCTCGATGTGATGCTCAAAGTGTTGTAAACTTTTTAAGAAATAATATATTTTGCAGATTTGGAATACCAAGAGTAATCATAACTGATGGGGAAAGTCATTTTAAAAATGTGATTATTGAGAAGTTAACAAAGAAATATCATATAAATTATCACATTGCTACTGCTTATCAATCTTAGACAAGTGGTTTGGTTGAATTATCCAATAGTGAAAGTAAAAGAATATTGGAAAAGATTGTTAATCAAAATCGAAAGGATTGGTCAATTAAACTAGATTATTCTTTTCTTGCCTATAGGATTGCCTACAAAACCCCAATAGGAATGTCCCCACATAGGCTGATTTTTGGAAAAGCTTGTCATTTGCCTATTGAACTTAAACATAAAGCATATTGGGATATTAAAGAGTTCAATTATAATTTAAAAGATTCCGCTGAGTAGAGATTATTGCAATTAAATGAGCTTGAAGAGATAAGGAATGAATCTTATGAAAATGCTAAGATTTATAACGAAAAGAAGAAGATATGACATGATCAAAAGATTATTACAAAAAATATTGTGCCAGGATAGAAAGTTTTGCTGTATAATGCCAGATTAAGAATTTTTTTCTGAAAACTTAAGTCCAGGGGGATGAGTCCATTTATTGTGATAAAAGTTTATTCTTATGGATCTGTGGATATTCGAGATCTTAAGACTGGAAAAATATTTAAAGTTAACGGTCATAGAGTTAAGCCTTATTGTTCAGTCGATCAACTTAAATCTAATGAGAATCTGATTTTGGGTCACTCAGAATGAGTTCTGGGTATGTCAGGCTGAAGCCGTTAAACCAAGCGCTTGTGGGAGGCACCCCATAGTTATCGGTAAGCTTTGCTTTATGTTTGCTTTGTGTGCTTTATTTGGTTTGTTTTTATATTTTGGTGGTAGTATTTTGGAGTTTTTATGTTATAGTAGTGTTTATTTGACCTTATTTTATGAATTAAAGGAGTCAGAATGAAATTTTGGACATTTGACAGACCTGTGCTAAATTGAGCACTGGCGGCTAAGCGCCACCTAGTTGGCGCTTAGGCGCTGGAGTTATAAAGCATGTAATAAATGAGGTTCTAGAAGCCTAGATCGTGGGGAAGTAGTTTTAGAAGTTATTTTGAAGTTTTAAAATGTTTAAGAGCGGTTTATTCACTTCTAAAGTCTATAAAAAGGCCCTGGATTAAGAGAATCATTCTCGAGTCTTAAGAAGAGTGTTTTTAGTGCATCATATTTTCCTGGGAGAATGAGATCAAGAAAAAAGAGGATCCTGAAAAGAATAAGTTTATTAGTGATAGTGCTAAAGAGTTATTCAATCGATTTCTCGCCGTTAGTATTCAAGGAATTGCAAAGAAGATTGCAAAGATCGAAGTCTAAGTGACATCAATCGAAGCAAAGATTAATGAAACTAACGCACATTTGGAGCATATGGGATGGAAACTAAAGATGCAATTCAATCATACAAGTCACGTGGAAGAAGCAGATAAGGCGATGTTCCTGAAGAACAAGTCGTTAGAAGAAGATTTAAGAGTATTCAATCATCACCCTTTCTATCAGATTTATATTGCAGAAAGGTTAAATGGAAATAATAGTGGTACTGGATATATTCTGCCTACTGGAGAGTGGAATTAAATGTTAGTTTAATCTTGTGGTTTGTTTTGTGTATCTTATGTTTTATGTGTTTGATGTTTTAAGTGTTTAATGTTTTATGTTTGTGTTCTATTGCACTTTAATGTGTGATTGTTACATCTTAGTGATGTAAACCTATCTTTGTGATTATTGAGTCGTTTTATTTCTAGGTAATTTCATCCAAAGTGTTTGGATAGAAATTTTTAGTTTGTATTAAGTGTGTTTTGTTTTAAATGAATATAAGTTTGTGTTTGTGTGAAGCTTGATTGGATTAGATGGATATTAAAATTTGAAATTGGAGTATTGGGAGATTTTTAGGTAAGAGACAATTATTTTGAGAAGATTAAGGGTGATTGACTAAGTGTTTTAGTGCACTTTCTTAATTGTAAAAATCTGGGCACTGGCGGCTAAGCGCCAGAGTGCCGGGACTTAAGCGCCAGAATTCATTGCTAAGCACTGAAGGCCTTGCGCTTAGGCTCTGGTTCACAAAAATTGATTTTTAGCAGTTAAAAACCCCAAGATCTCCAATTTTAACTACCCCTATCGTCTTCAACCTCTAATTTTCATGAAAAAGGAGCCTAGGGCATCAATATATTGGATCCGTTGAAAGCCGATTGATACACCTAAAATATATAGTGTTTTTATGCACATTTTTATACCTATTTTTGATGATATTGCACTATAATGGAAGGTATTTTGTGTTTTTCATGTAGGTATATTGAAAGTGAGTGATTATGGTGAAAGGAGCAAAAATAGGATCAAATTTGGAGCAAAAAAATAAAACATGAAAAATTGGACCTTTGCGGCTAAGCGCCTACTGGTCGGCGCTTAGCTGCCACAGTTAAAAATCAAATTTTCTTCATTATTGGCGCCAATTTCAAGGGTTGTTTCAAGCAAATTTTGGTGGTGACTTCCTTAACTTCCCATTGGCGGCAAATTTAAATGAAGGGATGCATCTTTTAGTGGATACGTTTAATCGGGACATGATTTGAAGAGACACGAAGACACCTTTTAGATTATTATTAAAGTTATGTCATGAGTGTGTTTGTGGTGTGTCTTTAGTGAGAGTTAGTCTTTCAGTTTAGTTTTCAAGTGACTCTTCTATTTTTCAGTTTCATCTTCTAGTTCAAAGAGATTTACTTTCAGTCTTTTATTGTTTAGAGTTAGTTAGTTTGGTGTGAAATTTTCTTTCCACCAATTTAATTTCATCAATTTATCTAGTTTTTATTAAAGTCTAAAGTCAGAGTTGGAGTCAACAGAGTTAGGCGCCAACCTGTGTAGTGTTGTCCTATGAAAAGTCAAGTTTGAAAGGAACTTCCAGAGTCTTGTGGAGAGGATTTTCAGATAAGTGTTTACTTCTGTTTTTTATATTTAGTTTTTATTATTGTGCTTTCTTTATGATTTCTATTTTCAAATCAATGTTTGCTTGTGTTTTCTCCATGAATTATGAGTTGTTTTCTTTATCTTTTTCTTTCTTAAATAAAGAAGTAATTAAATTATGTAGGATTGTTGTGGAATGTATAAGTGTTTAAAGTTGGAATACGTTGTGAAGATTTAATTCCATGAAATTAATTTACTTCTTAATTTGGCAAGTTAAGATGTTAAATTTGTTGTGAGATTATCTAAGATGCTATGCGGTATTGTCTCAAACAACAAATGATATAAATAACATCTAATTATATAGATGAGAATTGTAGTCCATATAATTAAATGCTTAGGAGATATGTTTTTAATGGGGAGTAGAATTAGAGGTCTTTAGAGTGACAGGCTAAAGCCCCCTAATTTGGCTTAATATTTTAAATTTTGTTATGAGAATTTAGCCCCGAGGTGGAGGGAATCGAGGGAACTCTAGAGTGAGAGCTAGTATCTTCCCTGCCTAACCATGTTCAAGATTTTAAAATTTCAAATTAACCAATGTTCTTTATAGAATCAAGTAAGGTAAAGAATAAATTTGCTCCTATTTATCGCAAAACATTTAAATATTTCCACAACAATACTTTCATAATTATTACTGCTTTATAAAAGAAAGAAAAATATATTTTATGTCCTAGTATTTTATACCGCATTTTAAAGTTCTGATAATTTTTATTTACTACTTAGCTTTAATTAAAAATACCAAAAACAATTTTCAAGTTTTTCAAATCAAAACATACTTTCAAAAGTAATTAAAAAAAGTAAAAGTATAATATTCTTAATTCTTTAAAAAGTTTTTACATTTCCCTGTGGGTTCGATATCTCGGGGTTTAATTAGAAAGTCCCATGTTACTTGATAAACGATATGTATACTTACGTAGTATCCTATATTAAAAAAACATAAATTTCATATCTAAATCATTAGCACATATATTCGAGGTGAAGTCAAGTTTATATTTATCGGGATCAAGTTTTTGGCACCGTTGCCGAGGAAATTAATTAAAACTGCATTTTTAAAAAAATTATGAAAAAAGTAAATTTCTAATTTTCTTTGTTTTTGTTAGTGTGTTGTGTTTTGTTTTATTTTATTGTTGTATGCGTATTTCATGTTCTGAGGGATTTGTGTCTTACAATTCTGAATTATAAAGAACTATCAAAAAAATCAAAAAAATTAAAAATTCTGAAAAAGATAAAAATATTCAAGTAATGGCAAATCATTAAAATCAAAATGTTGGCATCCATCAAGAATTTAGACCTTTAAGAGATTATGCTAACCCTACAGTAGATGAACTTCATGGTAGTATTCAACACCCTACTATAGCTGCTAATTCATTTGAACTTAAACCTGCTATTATCTAAATGGTGTCAAATAATCAGTTTGGGGAGCAACAGCTAAAGATCCTAATTTGCATCTTGCTAATTTTCTAGAGTTGTGTGCTACTTTTAAATAAGATGGTGTTTCTGATGATGCTATTAGAATCAAACTTTTTCCTTTCTCACTAAGGGATAAAGCTAAGATATGGTTAAATTCTTTAGCACCTGGATCTATCAGAACTTGGGGTGATTTAGCACAAAAATTCCTTACTAAATATTTTCCACCATCGAAGACTTCGAAGTTGAGAAATGATATTACATCTTTTTGTCAGTTTGAGGGTGAATCAATATATGAAGCATGGGAAAAATTTAAAGATCTCCTTAGGAAGTGTCCACATCATTCGATACCAGATTGGTTAATTATTGAAACCTTTTACAATGGATTAGTTGGATCTCTTAGATCAATTATTGATGCTGCTGGTGGTGGATCATTAATGTTTAAAAATTTTTCTGATTCTTGTGCTTTAATTGAAGAAATGACTTCAAATAATTTTCAACTGCCTTCTGAAAGGTTAAATCCTAAAATGGCAGCCATTGTTCATGACACTGATGCTTTTACAATATTAGCAAATCAGGTTCCTGCAATTTCAAGAAAGATAGACCAATTTGGGATGAATTTTTCTCAGCTAAATTACATGATTGAAGAAAATTCATTAGGCCAAATAGTTCATTCTTATTCTTCACCAAAAACTTTGAATGCTATAAGGAAGCCTAATAACTCATATTCCAATTATTATAACCCAGGTTGGAAGAATCATCCAAACTTTAACTGGAATACCAATAATCAGAGTGGTATTAATCAATAATAGAGGAACCACCAAGTAAAACCATTGGGGAACTGGAATAACCAAGGAAATAATAATTATAGACTAACCTATCCTCCAGGTTTTAACAATGCTTTACAATTAAAGGAGAAGAAGTTGTCTATTGAAGAAGTGGTCTCACATATGGAAAATCAATTGCAAATTCAAGGAGCAACCATTAAAAATATTGAAAATCAATTGGGGTAAATTGCAAATTCATTAAGTAATAGATCCCAAGGAATGCTTCCAAGTAATACATAAGTGACGCCAAGAGATAAAAATAAAGAGCATGTAAAAGCAATTCACTGAGATGTGGAAGAGAGTTGGAAGGTAGAGTTCAGAAATAAACTGAAGTAGAGAAAGAAGGGATTGAAGAACCAAAAGAGGATGCTCTGAAAGGTTTGGAAAGACCAATTTCTCCACCTAAGTTTAATTTGGAAAAGCCACCACCTCCTCAGAGACTTCGTCAACAAAACTTAGATAAGCAATTTTCAAAATTCTTGGAGATATTTAAGAAGTTTACCATTAATATTTCATTTGTTGAAGCCTTAGAACAAATACCGAGCTATGTGAAATTTATAAAGGATATTCTCAACAAAAAGAGGAAGTTTGAAGATAATGAGATAGTTAAACTCAGTGAGGAGTGCATTGCAATAATTGAGAAGAAGCTTCCTGAAAAACTTAAAGATCTTGGTAGTTTCACAATTCCATGTGCAATCGGAGACAAATTCTATGGAAAAACTTTATGTGATTTGGGTGCAAGCATTAACCTTATGCCTCTATCAATTTTCAAAAGACTGGGATTAGGAGAAATAACCCCAACTACTGTAACTCTACAATTAGCAGATCGTTCGATCACATATCCAAAAAGAGTTATAGAAGATGTTTTGGTTAAAGTGAATCAATTTATCTTTCCTGTTGATTTCATTGTACTTGATATGGAGGAAGATAAAGAGATACCCATCATTTTGGGAAGACCTTTCCTAGCCACATGCAGAGCAATGACAGATTTGCAAAAAGGGGAATTAACGATGAGGGTTAATGATCAAATTGTTACATTCAATATTTCGAAATCGTTGAAATATCCTGCAATAGGTAAATATGATGAATGTTATAGAATGGATGTTATCATATATTTAAGTGAATGTCATTTCAAGTCAACTTATGAATAAAAACCTGAAAGAGAAGAATTGAAACATAAGTAAGAAGATAAGTTACATCATTCTGAAGATTTTAAAAAAGAAGAATTAAATTATGTTCAAAAAAATTTTGAATTATTGGATACAACTGAAAAAGATGATTCTTATGGTCCATCAGTTAAAAACCTCCTAAACTTGAGTTAAAAGATGAATCTTATGGTCCATCATTTGAAGTATGTTTTTCTGGGTGAATCCTCTAACTTGCATGTTATACTTTCATCTCAATTGACTGAAAAAGAAGAAGAGATTTTGCTTGAAATTTTGAAGAAGTATAAGAAAGCCTTTGGATGGAAAATTGCTGATATTAAAGGAATCAGTCCTTAAATTTGTAGAACAGAATTCTTATGGAAGATAATTGCAAACCTCGGGCTGATCCCCAAAGGATATTTAATCCTATCATGAAAGACGTTGTTAAGAAAGAAATTTTGAAGTGGTGGGATACTGGAATTATCTACCATATTTCAGATAGAGCATGGATTAGTCCTATTCACTGTGTTTCTAAGAAAGGAGGAGTAACTGTGACTGTTAATGAAAAGAATGAAATGATTCCAACAAGACAAGTTATAGGATGGTGAATATGCATTGATTATAGAAAATTAAATCTTGCCACAAGGAAAGATCATTTTCTACTCCCATTTCTGGATCAGATGCTAGATAGACTGGCAAGGCATAAATACTTTTGTTTTCAAGATCAATTTCAGAACCCTAAACCTTTTTTTCATCACATCGAAATCATTTCGACTTTTGTGGCCTACCTTTCTTCCCGTATGGAAATCGACTAGGTCTATTGACACGGAGCCACGAGCTTTGTCTGATTTGGTTCTGATGGCATGAGACTGGGTCCATCTTCTCCCAAATAAACTTCCGAAATTGGAATCCATTTCCAATTCTCATTAAACCTCCGAGATTGGAATCCATTTCCAATTCTCATTAAACCTTCGAGATTGGAATCCATTTCCAATTCTCATTAAACCTTTGAGATTGGAACCAGTTTCCATTTCTCATTAGACCTTTGTGATTGGAACCAGTTTCCATTTCTCTTTAGACCTTTGAGATTGGAACCAGTTTCCAATTCTCATTAAACCTTCGAGATTGGAATCCATTTCCAATTCTCATTAAACCTTCGAGATTGGAATCCATTTCCAATTCTCATTAGACCTTTGAGATTGGAACCCGTTTCCATTTCTCTTTAGACCTTTGAGATTGGAACCAGTTTCCAATTCTCATTAAACCTCCGAGATTGGAATCCATTTCCAATTCTCATTAAACCTTCGAGATTGGAATCCATTTCCAATTCTCATTAAACCTTTGAGATTGGAATCCATTTCCAATTCTCATTAAACCTTTGAGATTGGAACCAGTTTCCATTTCTCTTTAGACCTTTGAGATTGGAACCAGTTTCCACTTCTCTTTAGACCTTCGAGATTGGAACCAGTTTCCATTTCTCATTAGACCTTCGAGATTGGAACCAGTTTCCATTTCTCATTAGACCTTCGAGATTGGAACCAGTTTCCATTTCTCTTTAGACCTTCGAGATTGGAACCAGTTTCCATTTCTCATTAGACCTTCGAGATTGGAACCAGTTTCCATTTCTCATTAGACCTTCGAGATTGGAACCAGTTTCCATTTCTCTTTAGACCTTCGAGATTGGAACCGCTTCCATTTCTCTTTAGACCTTCGAGATTGGAACCGGTTCCAATTCTCATTAGACCTTCGAGATTGGAACCGGCTTCCATTTCTCATTAGACCTTCGAGATTGGAACCGGTTTCCATTTCTCTTTAGACCTTCGAGATTGGAACCGGCTTCCATTTCTCTTTTGACCTTCGAGATTGGAACCGGTTTCCAATTCTCATTAGACCTTCGAGATTGGAACCGGTTTCCATTTCTCATTAGACCTTCGAGATTGGAACCGGTTCCATTTCTCTTTAGACCTTCGAGATTGGAACCGGCTTCCAATTCTCATTAGACCTTCGAGATTGGAACCGGTTTCCATTTCTCATTAGACCTTCGAGATTGGAACCGGTTTCCATTTCTCATTAGACCTTCGAGATTGGAACCGGTTTCCAATTCTCATTAGACCTTCGAGATTGGAACCGGTTCCATTTCTCATTAGACCTTCGAGATTGGAACCGGCTTCCATTTCTCTTTAGACCTTTGAGATTGGAACCAGTTTCGATTCTCTTTAGACCTTCGAGATTGGAACCGGTTTCCAATTCTCATTAAACGTTTGAGATTGGAACTAGTTTCCAATTCTCATTAAACCTTCGAGATTGGAACCGGTTCCATTTCTCTTTAAACCTTCGAGACTGGAACCAGATACCAGTTCTCTTTAAACCTTTGAGATTGGAACCAGTTTCCATTTCTCTTTAAACCTTCGAGACTGGAACCAGATTCCAGTTCTCTTTAAACCTTCGAGACTGGAACCAGATTCCAGTTCTCTTTAAACCTTCGAGACTAGAACCCGATTCCAGTTCTCTTTAAACTTTCAAGATCAGTACCTAAATTCTGATTCTCATCCCCTTCAATCAACACTTAAACTCCGATTCTCATTCTGTGGCTGGTACCCCGATTCCAGTTTTTCTCCACAATCCCGGGATTGGAACCTCGTTTCGAATTCAAACTTCAAATCCAAATTTCCTCAAATTGATTTTAAACCAAGCTTCAATCTAAATTGAAAACTCAAAATCTAAACTTACACATCAAAATTTAAACTAAAACAAAACAAAAATCTAAATCGAAATTCCTCCAGATCATGTGATTTGGGACTCATCTCCTTTTCCCTTCCCCAGCGAGAGTTCAGGAATCTCCAGTCTTAGAGATATACTTGACACTCCCCAGCGGAAACGCTTCCACTTCATCCTAAGCTTGTCACTTGGACATCTATGTTGGTTTTGTTGATCTCTTCGGTCAACGCCAATACGCGCGGTGTGCTTGGTTAGCACACCACACCTATTGGGGGTCCATTTGTTGACCTCATTTTTGATGAGGTCTTCTCTCCTTCTTTTTAGTACTTAGGATCTAGCTTTAGGCTTTTCCTTTTGACTATCCTAGAGGATTAGAATTGGGACCCACCACTTAGAAATTCAAACCACTTCTTAACTCCCTACAAACTCCACAAACTTGATTGTAGATCCCTAATCACCTAGAGGGTTGAGATCAAATGTGGAAGTTTAAAGGATGAGTTCCTATAGGACTCTTTGGCCTTAGGACTGCCCTGGGTGGCCTGGTCTGGTGAAGGGGGCTGACTTACACACACATTACACCTATACACTACACTTTCACACACCTCCTAAAACCACACCCATACCCAACTTGACCTCCTGACTCATGAAGGTGGTTCACATGGATGGTCCTTAACCCCTAAGCCCTCAGGCTAAGAGGGTTAGGAACAACATAGTGGATGCCTCAAATGAGTCCCTTTTATGGCTCATGTGGGCTTGATATGACTTCATGGCTCAACAAAAATGATTTCATTCCACTTACATTCACCCAATCTTCAATTTCCCAAATTTTCAATTTTTGACCCCCGGGACCTTACACCCGCCAAGCCTACCAAATGCCCTTGAAATTGCCCAAAATTTGCAAAATCACCTAAACTACCCAAAATCCCCAAAAACATTCCTAAACATTTCCTCACCACTCAAATTGATCATCCAT
This sequence comes from Papilionanthe hookeriana x Papilionanthe teres, assembly GCA_022702705.1. Lineage (NCBI taxonomy): Eukaryota > Viridiplantae > Streptophyta > Magnoliopsida > Asparagales > Orchidaceae > Papilionanthe > Papilionanthe hookeriana x Papilionanthe teres. The sequence continues at coordinate 95,652,043 of CM040423.1, forward strand.
ACCCAAAAATACCAAAAATTCCAAAAATACCTCCCAATACCCTCCAAATACCCAAAATACCCCTCTTAGCCAAAAAATCCAAAAATTCAGAAAATTCCCAGAAAATTCCAGCAAATCCCAAATATTCCCAATTTCATTTTGTTCAACTACATCATGGGCCAATTTTTTCAATTTACCCCACTTTTATCAAAATCCCCAATTTGACCCATTTTAACCCAAAGTAAACCCAATGTCAACCCAAACCTACCCAATTGACCCAAATTCTGGTCCAATTCAATTCTAAACTTCAATTCAACATCCCCAACACCAATCTAGACCAAATCCAAGCCTAATTTGATTGGCATTGGGATCCAATTTCACTTTTGGCCTTAAAGCCCAATTTGGACCCATGACCCAAACTTAGCCCAAACTCACCCCATCCAACTCCAATTAACCCCAAATTTTTTATAAACCTTCCTTAACATCCCCATAAACAAAACACTAACATGATTTGCCCAAGATTTTGACCCAAACCCCACTCAAATTCAACCCAAAATCAAAAAGCCCAATTTTGACCTAAACCCAAACCTAACCCAAATAGGCCCAAACCCCAAAATCAAAACCCAACCAAAGCCAAAACCTCTTTGAAACACTCCCAAAAACATTTCCCAACATTTATTTTACATCAATTTCAACTCTAGCCCAACATTGGCCCAAGTTAGCCCAATTTGACCTACATTGGCCCACTTACCAAATAAACCCAAATTCAAACCAATTCAAGTCCAAATCACACCAAATTGACTCCAAACCACTCATGACACATCCCTAAACCAAACTCAACAACTATTTGGCCCCACCTCTTTACAAAATTTCCATCCATAAATTCATTTTTAAACTTAAAGGCCCATTCCTTAAACCATTTTAAAAGCCCATCCTTTACCACATCCAAAGGCCCAAAATTGGTCCCAAAGCCCATATGACATTTCCCCTCATCATACTTTCAATTAAACTCAATACCTAAGTCCTAAATTCATCATGAAGCCATTCCAAATTAAGCCCCATACAAATTCCCACCAAAATACCAAAATTTTTCTTAAATCCATTTCCATGAAATTGACTTAACTTTTCCCAAGCCAAAGATGAGCCATGAAGCCATGCATGAGCCACATGGGAGCCATGAGAGCCATGGAATCTACTTTCCACCTCACCATACCCAAGATGGCAAGAGGAGGAGGCCCTTTCCATACTCTCTTAAGAGTGATTAACCACTTCCATGACTCCACTAAACCATGCTTAAACTTAATTGTACTTGGATTGTGACTTGACCCCACTAATCAAGCCGATCCAAATCACTTTCTCTTCAGACCTAAACCAAGACTTGGGTGGTGCACCTAGCCCAAATGGATGGGTTGACCAATTTGAGCCAAAATGAGCCCTCTCCCATTCCATTCTAATCCAAGCCTTTTACACATGGCATTTGCCAATCGCCTACACTAAACCCCGACCCCGACCCACTCGACCAAGATGGTGACCGAGTGCTCGGCCGGCCAGCCACTGTGTCGCCGGAAAACACCATGGCCGAGACCTCGGGAGGAGCCAAACATTGAAATTCCACCTTGCTGAGCCGCCCCATGCCCAATGGCCACCATGGCCGTTCGCCTCGACCTGAGCAGTCGATCCCAAGCCCTAACTCTCCCTGGGAGGCCCTCCAGCCTCTCCTATTTAAACCCCTCACCCTCTCGGCCAAAGGAGGTGCTGAACCAGACCATACCAAAACTCTGCCAAAATCACTCCTCACTCCCCTCCAGACTTAGAGCAATTGATCCCCACTGTCCTCCTGCTCTAATCCCCATTAGCTTGAGCTCGATTTCGTAGCTCGATTCTCGAGCCGAACGGGACACTCCCGAATCTTCCACCAAAATCAAATTAAACTCACCTACACCTTCACCGTGCCAAGAGAAGAAGTTTTCCAGTGAAAGCCCCTCTCCGGGTCACCCGGTTGTTCCGGACTCCGAAGGTTGTGATCGGCCTTGGTGGAAATCACACTCAGGCAATTCACCACATCCCCGAGCTTCATCCCTAGCCTCCTGCAGCTCCAACGAACGTGCCGAGCATCTCCGATCGAGGCTTCACCTCTCGCAGCTAAGGTATGGATCAATTCTTCATCCCGAGCTTCTAAACATTCTCCATTTCAAATGAGTCAATTTCAATAAACATTAGCCGTATAGATGTGTTCGTCTCTTCAAGACGAATCCATAGAGTATAAGAACATAAAAATCCATGGAAAATTGAGTGAGATCTTAGTGGCTGAAGGTGGACGGTTCTCGGGTTAGGAGGCTTGGGGACGATGAACGGATGCCGTTCATTTAATACACGCGCGGACGGACGGCTCAGATGGCGTCGGACGAGGAGATGATACATGAACCGCGGGCCGCGTGGCGCTGAGTCAGAAGGCGGCGTCAAATGGGAGCGCGCCGCGTGTGCATTCGGAGCTGCCGAGGTTGACGCGGCGCCGCGTCACTTAAGTAGAAAATTAGGGATTTTCTTAATTTATTTAATTCCCCGAACTTTGAAAATTCATATCTTTGTGTAGAAAAATCCTAAAAATAAAATAAAAATACCCTCTTGCTCGGTGAACGGAGGAGAATAATGTGGAAAAGAAATTAATTAATTTTGTCTAGTATTTTATTTTTAATTAATTATTTACTCCTCGCATTGTTTTAATTCTCCATGCATTCATACAATTCACCATGGCATGAGACCATAGGGCTTTTGAAGCCTCCGAACTTGGGAACATTCCCTGAATTTTCTAAGGTCGGAGGCCACCTCTGTGAAAAGTTATTGATTTTTCAAATGCATGTTGCTCGTTTTGAGTATTTTAATTCCAAAAATTAGCATGTTGTGAAATAAATTCTAGGAAAATTTGGTGATGTTCCTTATGACCAGAGAACCCTAGGAAAAATAGGACTTGAGTTAATTCACTCGGATTAACCCTAATTGTCCTAAATACCAAAAATTGGACTTTAATTAATTAGAGTTAACCATAGATCAAATTGACTTGAAATCAATTCTCCACTGACCTTTAGGATCAGGGGAATCCACCATAAAAATTTCAAGTCAATTGGACTTGGTTAGCCTTACTAAATGGGTTGATTAAGCCACTTAGTCATTTTAAACTTTAAAAATTCATAACTTTCAAAATACCTTTCAAAAATTCACCAAATTGGTTTTGGAGCCTCTCTGATATTAGGGAATTTAAGAAAATTAAAATTTCAATTTTCTAAAAAAGTTGATTTTTCATCATTATTTTAATATTTTAATAATTAAAAATAATAAAAATCAAAAAAATAATAAAATTCACCAAAATGTCATATTTTGAAATATAATCACTTAGGAACAAACCCCATATTTTTCTTAGGTCTATTTAATGAGATATTAAATTTTAAAGCCTTAGGGTAATTTTAAAATTAAAAAAAATGTATTTTCTAGCATTTTCACTAAAATAATTATAATAAATCAAAGAAAAATTAGAAAATTGTAAAATTTGGTTCTATGGAATCCTTGATATCAGAGAGAATTTTAAAAATTATAAAATTCATTTTTCAACTTATATTCTATTTTTAAATTAATTAATACTCCGGAGCTTAAAATAATTCTAATAAATAAAATATAATTCAAAAAATCACAAAAATTGGTCCAAGTGGTCCTCTGGTCATTAGGAATGTCCCATAATTTTCTTAAGGACAGAAACTTTCCCTTGGTCATATTATTAAATTTTCCTTGGAAATCCTTATTTTCCACCAACAATAATTATATAAATAAATTAAATACAGAAAAATCACATTTTCTCCTCTAATGTCTTTATTGACATATGAGTGAAGTAACATAAAAATTTCAAGTTCATTTGAGCTCAATTTACTGAGTTATGAAATTATTAGGCTTGAAGGGCAAAATGGTAATTAAAATCTTAACCCTTTAATTAAGACTTTAGGCTTAATGAAATTAATAGGCAAAATATTTGATTTTAATTTGATTTGGATGATTGAAATTTAGATAATTAAGGGGTAGAAACCTACTAAACAATTTTAATAAACCTTAATTAAATAATTAGTTAAATTTGGAAGAATAATAAAATTGGAATTATTAAAATAGGGATATTATTAGGAAGAGATTTGTTCTTTAATTTAAAAATCCCTAAATTAATCATCCCAATAATATTTAATTCCTAATTAAAATGATAATTCAAGTTTAAGATGCTAAAAGGCTTAATCATTAAATTAAATTAAAGTTAAATTATTTAAAACAAATCCCTTTAAAATTAAAAAATTAAATTAAAAATTATATTAAATTAAATTAAATTAAAAATTAAATTAAATTAAATTAAATTAAATTAAATTAAATTAAATTAAATTAAATTAAATTAAATTAAATTAAATTAAATTAAATTAAATTAAATTATATTAAATTAAATTAAATTAAATTAAATTAAATTAAATTAAATTAAATTAAAACTAAATTAAATCAAATTAAATCAAATTAAATTAAATTAAGCTAAATCATATTACATTAAATTAACTTAAGTTAAATTAAATTAAATTAAACCACATTAAATTAAATTAAGTTAAATTAAATTAAATTGAACTAAAAATAACATTACTTAAGACATAAAGAAATTCAAAATAAATCTAAAACAATTTGAACACTATTCCAAACTTAAATCCATTAACTAAAATTAAATCACAACCCACTCGAACATCCATTTGCCCTCGAAAGCTCATGATGTCATAACTCTTAAAAGGAGTGTTAAAAGAAGTGTTACTTCACTTATAGGATATTCAAATGTCCTAGTTCACTGAGCAAGATAACAAAACTTAAACTCTCGGACGATTAATTCATTTGTGTAATTAAATTCATTTGGACTTAAAACAATCCTAGAAATATTGAAAAGATGTTTAAGATTCGTCTTGAGCACTTCCTCAATATGATAGGATATTTATAAGAACAATTGAACTTAGTTGTTCTTTGATGAAGAAAATCGTCCTCAAACTAAAATACAAGAACCTAGACGTCATAGGAAATGACTAGCTATAGGATTAGGAACTTGGTAGAAAACCATAACCTTTCCCTTAGCCTTTACCTAGGAACTTACTTTAAATGCTTAAATATTCTAACCGTGTTTTAAGTGCAGCTTGGGATGACGGGAAGACCCTCCAGGTACGCTTTTATTTTATTGCGATTTACTCTATCGCAACTTATTTAATCGCATCGCTCTTACTTTTCTTGCATGATAAACAACGGTTGCATGAAAACCTACACCTTTAGGACAGAAACCAAAGCTCGAAACCCATAACTAAATTAAAAGACACTACAAGATAAAATTCACCGCCACAACATTCAAAATATAAAACAACTCAAAATTTAATCACAAACGAACAACAAAACTACAAATACAACTAAATTAAAACGTCTCATTGAATGATCGGGAATACCTCGGATGATGTAACCCACGTGTTGCTAACGGGATTTCCCACGGTCTAAATGAAAGTGCGGAACTCATTTAGTTGAGTTTAGCAAATTCATCCGGACTAAGTGAATTCGATGAAAATAACGGTGCCGGGATGACGGAACCGTGGGATCTTAATCGGTTCGTTTAATCAACTTTAAGACCTCGTTTTAATTAAAATATTAAAGACACATGGAAATGAAGACTTTCTCTAAAAACAAACACTTCTCTCATCTCCCGATTTATGACTTCTAAAAATAAACCTCTCGCAACAACAAGGAGCTCGGAGCATGGTGGGCAAGCACGGCCATCGTCGTCGCAAAACCGAAATCTACATCGGCAAAACTTTCTTAGAATTAAATAATCAAGCCATAGGACTTCGAGGTAGTTTGCCTAGTGCAACATAAATCCTCAACTCTTCGTTAGGCATTTGCATGATCATATCATGTAAATTAAGCCCTAATCGTTCTTAGGATTTCCGAGGTAATCGTCCGATACGATATAAACCCTCACATCTTCGAGGCTATTTGTATGATTTTATCATACGAATATAAGTCCTAACTAATTAAAATTGGCAGGATCAAAATACTAAATAAACATTAGGACCTTCCTAAATTCAAGCCAAACAATAGGATAGTCGGGAAATTACCAAAGTTCGCTTTGGATCTGTGATTTCTCCTACCCTTCTTCCTTTGGACTCCTAAAATAAAATGTTCCAAATTTGATCCATTCCCTATTGAAATTCCAAAATTCAATCCCTTGAAAACTTAAACTTTGAAATTCTTGAGAGCAGAACTACTGATTATTATCGAGAGTTTTCTTAGGTGATTTCCGTCACTTAAGATGTAATTAACTATAGGGGCTTGCCCTTATAGGGAACTTTAAGAACCCAGGTAATATAAACCCTGTTTAATGTTTTCATATTAAACGAGAGGAATTTATCGGCTTATAAAATTGGCTCGCGGACCAAACGGATGTCACAAATCTTCTAGTTTATTTAACCGAGCCCCATCATCAAGCAAGTGTGTCTACTCTCCGGGATAGATATACGGTTTGTGGTGCGGTGCTCGTTTATATAAACTATTCGGGATGTGAGATCAGCTTGATTTCATATCTTAAAATTTTCAAATTTAAAATTATTTTCAAAATAAAATACTACTTTTCAAATTATTTATTTAAATTAAATCTAAAATTCGCCGACAATTTCTGTAGGCGACCCTTTTCAAAAATACAACACATAACCTAAAAATATGCCGACAATTATGTTAAAAAGTTTTTATTTTTATGAAAATATTAGCTCTTTAAGGATAAATAAAATTTAATTTTGAATGGATTTTCCCTTCCCCCAAACTTTAAGTTTTCATATACTATGATAATTTGAAAGTATGAGAGAAAGAAAATCATAAAAATTTTTAATAAGTATGTAAAAACAATATTAAAAAGAAAAATTAACTTCTATCATGCTTTTATGAATAATTAAGATAAAATTTTAAGCCTGTATAAAAAGTAAGCAGGCTAATTTTATGATGATACTAAATTTGAAACAAAATTAAAAGCAGAGCAAAGTTACTAATTACTAAACAGTAGACTAAAACAACATATAAATTAATTCTAACTTCAGTCTCAACACAATATACTAGGAATATTTTAACAACAGAATCTTAACACTAATCAATCAACATAGATCGAACACAAAACTAAACAAACAAAATAAACAAAACAGACTAACAGAGTAGTTCAACATAAAGATCTATAACTGTAGCCTCATCATCATCATCATCACCAAAGGAAAATTCTACGTCCTTAGGATCAACAAATGGTGTGAATCTAGGAAAAGTAGGAAAACTAACATCATGTTCACCCTTCGGAAATCCGACTAGGGCTTCATCATACTCGGCATCATAACTACTCTTCCTGCGGGTATAATCAGATAAATGATCTAGTTTCCTATCAATAGTATCAATCCTACAGTGAGTTTGAAATAACTCCTGCTGCTGCTCTAAAAACTGATCATGCATTGATTTTCAGAAATCTGATGGTGGCTCAGTAGAAGTAGAGGGTCGAGAAGTAGAAGGTCTACCTGAAGTATGTGTAGAAGTAGAAGGAGCGGTCGATTTCTTCTCTCGAAGACGATCATTGATACTAACACTCTCCTGCCCAATTGGCTTGGTAGACTTTAACTTCTCCTCAGAAATATCAGCAGTGACTCCATTACTAACACATAGTGGGAATTCCAATCTAACAGAAGTGCTGGATCTCGCAGTAGAATCCACAGAATCATAAATAATACTCCCCACATCGATAGGCTTCCTCTCCTGAATGCAGTAGTTTAAGAACACTCGATCTCTTGTCACTTCACTCAGGTGGTTGGAAGGTAACAATCTTGCAGAAATAAAATAGTGCCATGCTTTAGAAATACCATTTAATTCAGAAGATTTGAAATTTACCCTTTTTCTGTTCCTGATCTTCCAAGATCCAGCACCGTCAGTCAGATAAGCAATGATCATATCCAAATCTCCCTCAGATGGTGATAATCCAGAATAATAAGCACTCGATAGTCGGTGGCAAGCCATAAAATATGTTGATTCTTTTGGACTAAATCCTACTCTGATTCCACTGACAAAGACTTCATAATCTTCGGCATCCAGAAAATTTGCATAAAATTCTCGAACAATTGGGATAACAACAACAGCTGTAAAATAACAAAATCGTATCCAATTGTGTGCAACAATAGTGTTTTCGATCATTTCTCCAGGATGATAGAAACTTCGTTCAGAAATGAACTTTCTGGACATCACAAATTCATGGAAGCAAAAATGCGCAGCCGCAGTAGAAAATTTGCTGCTATCAAAGTTATCTCGTGCCTTCCCGCGTTTAGATTTTGGAGCCATCTAAACGTGAAAGAAAACAAGAACAAATTTAGGAATCAAAGATTTAAATTCTTTTTAAGTTTATAAAACTTAAAATAAGTTTAGAAATCCAAAGAAATCACTAAAAATCGAAAACTTTTTTTCAAAATTTTCGGTTCTTAGCAAAACCTAGGGAAATCTATGGTGAAAGTCTAAAATAAATGGTTTAAAGTGTAGATCTGACCATGAGTCGAAGAAATCAAGTGGTTTTGCGCTCAAATCCTTGATGATTTGACCTCAAAATGGATCGAGAGGATGTATTTTCATGAAAATGGGGAAGAAGATGAAGCTTAGGCGTCAAAAATGGCTTTTGAGGGTTATTTAAGTAAATTTTCGGGTACAGGCCGAACTGGCACTTAGGCGCCGAATTCTAGCGCTTAGGCGCCAGACTCGCCTTTCACAAAAAAATATTTTTAAATTTAATTTTCCACCAAAATTCATAAATTCAACTTCCAATTACTCATATCAGAGTAGGGCTTCAATTTATAACTTCCACAACATTTTTCAAAAATTTATAAAAATTAAATATTAAATCCACCAATCAAACATAAGGTTTCAATCAAACTCACTAAATTCCATTTATAACCTTCAATATTGACTCAATACATTCCAGATAAGTATTATATTTGATTCAAGTTCCTAATACACACTCAAACACAACAATTTCTAAACAAAAACAACACACATTGAACATGAAAGCAAATACACAAATAAACACAATTGATTCTCTAAATCGATACAACGACTCAACAAACCATAATAACTATCTTATTACTAGAATATTCTAATCTTCACAAGGGAAATTGTGTATTCCACTTGGAAAGAACACTAACGCTCTCGGGAAATCCGTAGCCGTCTTTTCGTCAATCCACTTGTTCTTCGCATACATTTCAACATGAGCATCTTGATAAGCCGCAAAATGATCAAATTGAAGTTTCAATTGCCATTCTAGATGTTCAACTTGATGAAACATCTCATGAAGGCGATCTCCAATGCTTTTAAACTCCACTTCAAACTTATCCAAACGACTAAAAATTTTCTCTAAACTTATAACGATGAAACCATTGAAGTAGGGTTGAGGATCTTTTGAAACCTTGTCCCTAGCTTCTTCTCCATGATTTCTTCCTTCCATTTCTTCAAAAGTTCCTCAAATCTCTCAATAATGGAGTGCAAGGGATGTAATTTTGATTGCTTGATGGTTAGGGAAGAAGATAGGTTGATTTAAAGGGGATAATCGTGTGAAAAACTGAAAAATTTTCAGTTTTTGCACGACCCAGTAACCGTGGAGCTTAGGCGCCGAATCTGGCGCCTAGGCGCCAGACCTATTGATACATAGTTGATTCTGGCGCTTAGGTGCCGAATTCTGGCGCCTAGGCGCCAGAACTATGTTCAACTCCGTTTCGCCAAATTGTCAAATTTTAAAATTTTGTTCTCCAAGATAGGTAAATTATACTGGTAAGAGTAATTTAGACTCAATAACTCACATTGTAAACAATCATAATGAAGGTTAACTTGATCTCCTTTTTACTCATATTCAGAATAGAGTGATCCTATTTTTAAATCTTACATACTTCAAAATAATTTTCAGCCTAAGTCATCAAAGACTTATGAGCATCAAATTTTTCTAAAGTAATATAAAATTAATCAAGATCGAGGCATAACCTTACATTAAAATACAAAAACACTCATAAACAAAGATAATTATGGGTTGCCTCCCACAAAACGCTTGGTTTAACGTCGTCAGCCCGACTTAAGTAAATCTTTAATCAGGTTGACGCAATTCATAAGCCTCTTTAAAAATCTTTTTAATATCTCCCAAATAAGGCTTCAATCTTACTCCATTTACTTTAAAAATTTTTCCTGTTTTGTGATCTTTAATATCCACAACTCCATAATAGTATACTTTCTCAACTAAATAGGGTCCAATCCATTTAGATCTTAACTTTCCAGGAAAAAGTCTTAAACGAGAATTAAACAGTAATACTTTTTGTCCAGGCTCAAAAATCTTTCCTGAAATTTTCTTATCATGCAACATCTTCATTTTCTCTTTATAAATTCTCGCATTTTCATACGATTCGTTTCTTATTTCTTCCATCTCATTTAGTTGCAATAATCGTTTTTCTTCTGCTTTATTCAAATTAAAATTAAACTTCTTTATCGCCCAATAAGCTTTATGTTCAAGTTCTCCATGTAAGTGACAATGTTTACCATAAATTAACCGGTAAGGTGACATTCCGATTAGTGTCTTATAAGCTGTTCTATAAGCCCATAATGCAAAATCAAGTCTATCAACCCAATCAGTTCTTTTAGGATTAACAATCTTCTCTAAAATTCTTTTAATTTCTCTGTTTGATACTTCAGCCATTCCACTAGTTTGTGGGTGATAAGCAGTTGCAATTCTATGTTTGATTCCAAATTTTTGTAGTAATGTTGAATTCTTACATTCCTGAAATGACTTCCACTATCAGTGATAATTACCTTAGGCATTCTAAATCTTGAAAATATCATTTTCTTTAAAAATTTAGAAACACATTTGGAATCACAGTTTGGTAAAGCAACAGCTTCAATCCACTTTGAAACATAATCAACTGCTAATAAAATATAAATTTTTCCAGATGATGGAACAAATGGTCCCATAAAGTCTAGATCCCATATATCAAAAATTTCAACTTCCAATATATAGTTTAAAGGCATTTCATCCTTCCTAGATATATTTCCCATCATTTGACATCGATCACATGTTTTCACATATTGTCTCACATCTTTAAATAAGGTAGGCCAATAAAATCCAGAATTTAAAATTTTAAATGTAGTTTTATCTATGTCAAAGTGTCCTCCAAAATCAGAATCATGACATTTTTGAATAATAGCAAAAGTTTCCTCATAAGGTACACATCTTCAAATCATAGAATCTTTACCAATTTTAAATAAATGAGGTTCTTCCCAAATATAAGATTTAACATCATATTTAAATTTCTTAATAAATTTGTTATCCAAGTCATAAGGCAAAATATTGCTAACTAAATAATTAACAATATCAGCATACCAAGGTGTTTTGTATCTTTGAATAACATATAAAGATTCATTAGGGAATTTCTCATTTATATTTTCTTCTGAAATAATATCATTTTTAATTCTAGACAAATGATTAGCAATTTGGTTTTCAGTTCCTTTTCTATCTACTATTTGAAAATCAAATTCTTGTAGAAGTAAAACCCATCTTATAAGTCTAGGTTTAGAATCCTTCTTAGATAATAGATATTTAATAGCAGAATGATCAGTATGAACTATGCATTTAGTACCAAGAAGATAAGGTCTAAATTTATCAAAGGCATATACTATAGCTAGAAGCTCTTTCTCAGGGTAGTGTAATTTCTTTGTGTTTCAGTGAGAGTTTTACTAGCATAATATACAACTTTGCAAACTTTCTCATATTTTTGTCCTAATACAGCTCCAATTGCAAAATCACTTGCATCACACATTAATTCAAAAGATTTATTCCAGTTAGGTGCAACAATGATAGGTTATTAATATTTCTTTTAGAATATTAAAAGCATTAATACATTCTTTATTAAATTCAAATTTTGCATCTTTTACTAATAAATGACAAAGAGGTTTAGCAATTTTAGAAAAATCCTTTATGTATCTTCTATAAAATCCAGCATGACCTAGAAAAATTCTCACATCGATAATGATAGTAGGTGGTTGCAATTCAACAATAATTTTCACTTTTGCTTGATCTACTTACATCCCTTTTTGTGATACTTTGTGACCAAGTACAATGCCTTTTGTGACCATGAATTGACATTTTTCCCAGTTAAGAAATAAATTTATTTCTTCACATCTTTTCAGAACTTTGGCTATGTTTTCCACACAAGATTCAAAAGAAGTTCCAAAGACTGAAAAATCGTCCATGAATATTTCAATTTCTTTGTCAATCAAATCACAGAATATTGACATCATACATCTTTGAAAAGTTGCAGGTGCATTTCATAAACCAAAAGGCATTATTCTAAAAGCAAATGTTCCATAAGGACTTGTAAATGTTGTCTTTTCTTGGTCCTCAGGAGCAATAAGTAATTGATGATAACCAGAATATCCATCCGAAAAATAGAAATATGAGTGTCCAGCTAATTTATCGAGCATTTGATCCAAGAAAGGTAAAGGAAAATGATCCTTTCTAGTGGCTTTATTTAATTTCCTATAGTCAATACAAATTCGCCATCCAGTAACTTGTCTTGTCGGAATAAGTTCATTTTTATCATTAACAATGACAGTTACACCTCCTTTCTTCGGAACACAATGAATAGGACTTACCCATTGACTATCCGAAATAGGATAAATAATACCGACTTCTAACCACTTAATAATTTCTTTTTAACAACCTCTTTCATGATAGGATTTAATCTTCTTTGTGATTCTATAGTAGGTTTAAAATTTTCTTCCATTAAGATTCTATGCATGCAAATGGAAGGGCTTATTCCTCTTATATCATCAATAGTCCAACCAAAAGCTTTATTATAATTCTTTAACACACCTAGTAGTTTTTCTTCTTGATCTTTACTCAGTTCAGAAGAAATAATAACAGGTAAAGTTAACGAATTTCCAAGAAACACATATTTTAAATTGGAAGGTAACATTTTTAATTCCAGTTCAGGGGCTTTTTTAATTGATGGTAAAAGTATATCATTTTGAGTTATGTCTAAAGTTTCCCAATTATCTTTAATAAAATGAGTCTCTTCTTCTTCTACTACTTCTTCATCAGTTAAAAATTCAAATTTTTCTTCAGAAATGACTTTAAATTTTTCTTGATAATGTTTTTCAATTAAATAATCAATTATATCCATTCGATAACATTTCTCTTTGTCAGGGTACTTCATTGATTTAAGAACATTGAATTTAAATTCTTGATCATTAACTCTTATGGTTAGTTCTCCCTTTTGCACATCAATCATAGCTCGTCCGGTAGCCAGAAAAGGTCTCCCTAAAATAATAGGTATCTCTTTATCTTCTTCCATATCAAGTACTATGAAATCTACAAGGAAGATAAATTTATCCACTTTGACAAGGACATCCTCTATAACTCCTTTAGGATAAGTGATAGATTTATCAGCTAACTGAAGGGTTACAGTAGTGGGAGTAATATCTCCTAAATCCGATCTTTGAAAGATAGAAAATGGCATGAGATTAATACTTGCTCCTAAATCACATAAAGCTTTTCCACAAAATTTTTCTCCAATAGCACAGAGTATAGTGAAACTTCCGGGATCCTTATGCTTTTCAGGTAATTTCTTTTGAATTATTGCACTGCATTCTTCACTTAATGCAACAGTTTCAAAAGCTTCAAATTTTCATTTTTTGATTAAAATATCCTTCATAAATTTTGCGTTAGTTGGCATTTGTTCCAAAGCTTCAGCAAAAGGTATGTTAATAGTAAGTTTCTTAAAAATTTCAAAGAACTTAGAAAGTTGATGATCTAATTTCTGCTGTTTAAGTCTTTGAGAAAAGGTGGTGGTGGTTTTTCAACTTCCACATTAACAGGTATAACAGTCTGATCTTGACTAGGAGAGAGAGTTTCTTTAGGTTTTTCAATCTCTTCAACCTTAATCTCTTTTTCAATTTCATTCTGCATTCTTTCTTTTAATTTCTTTTAATTCTTTCTTTTAGTTCTTTTCCAGTTTCCTTTGGATTAATTTCAACATTACTAGGAAGTGTTCCTACAAGTCTGTTATTAATTAAAGTAGCAATTTACCCCATTTGATTTTGAATATTACGAATAACAGTATTTTGATTTTGTAATTGATTATTCATTTGTAAAATTAATTCTTCTATTGATAACTTTTTCCGTTGATTATTAAATCCAAGAGGTTTATAATTTGAATTAACTTGATTATTCCAATTTCCAGTGGGATGAGATTGATTATTACCCCATTGTTGTTGTGAATTATTCCAATTAAAATTAGGATGATTTTTCCAACCAGGATTATAATAATTTGAATAAGGATTATTTTTACTTGCAATAGCTTGTAAAGTTTCAATAGTTTGAGAATCTTCAATATTAGTAGAGTTATTATGTGAAATATTAATTGCAAAGTTATCTAATTTCTTAGACATTGCCGCAACTTGTGAAGCTAAGATAGAAAAGGCTTCATTATCGTGAATACTTGCCATCTTTTTAGGACTAATCCTTTCGGAAGGCCATTGAAAATTGTTATTAGCCATTTCTTTCAATTAAAGTGTAAGCTTCTTCAAATGATTTAGACATTAAAGAACCTCCAGCAGCAGAATCAATAATTGATTTTAAAGATCCAATTAATCCATTATAAAATGTTTGAATAATCAACCAATCAGGTAAAGCATGATGAGGAAATTTTCTTAATAGTTCTTTAAATCTTTCCCAAGTTTCATATATTGTCTCCCCGTCAAATTGACTAAACGAAGTAATATCATTTCTTAATTTAGGAGTTTTTGAAGGAGGAAAATATTTAGCAAGGAATTTTTGTGCCATTTCAGCCCATGTTTTAATAGAACCAGTCGCTAATGAGTTTAACCACATCTTTGCTTTATCTCATAAAGAAAAAGGAAACAGTCTATGTTTAATAGCATCATCAGAAACATTGTTATATTTAAAGGTAGCACAAAGTTCTAAAAAACTAACAAGATGTAAATTTGTATCCTCATTTGGTTATCCACCAAATTAATTGTTTTGCACCATTTGAATAATAGCCGGTTTAAGTTCAAAAGAATTAGCATCTACGGTAGGTATTTGAATACTACTATGAATTTCATCAAGCTGTAGGGTTAGCATAATCCCTTAATGGTTTATAAACATTTTGATCATTAAGTTCAATTGGATTTTGTAAAGTAGCCATTTCTTGAAATTTTTGAATTTGTTTTCCCTTTTTAATTTTTCTAATTGTTCTTTCTAATTTAGAATCTAAAGGTATTAATCCTTCAGAACCAAATCTTTGCATAAAACAAGGAATAATATATATATATATATATATATATATACATATATATTTAATAATATATTTTTATTTTTATAAGAAAATTTATACTATTCTATTTCTTTCTTCCCCGGCAACGGCGCCAAAAACTTGACCCGCTATAATGCAGTAATATTTGCTTCCAAAAGATGGCAAAAAACTTTGACTCAATTTATAAATAGCGGCTAGTGTATAAAATCAATATGATGTAAATTTAGAAAATATTTTTACACACTAGGGGTACTACGCAAGTATACGTATCGTTTCAAGTAATATAGGGCTTTAAAACAAAGACCCCATTATCGATCCCACAGGGAAGAATTATAATGATAAATTTTCTAAATAAAACATTAGTATATTTTTATCTTTTAATTTAATTATAAATTATTATTAATTTACTAGATGCAAACAAAGAAAACAATAATAAGAAAATGATTTATGAAAACTATAAAATAAACAACTTTCTTCCCTTCAATTAATCTAAGATTTTTAAGATAATTTAATATTCGTTGAAGAATTTGATTTATGGTATTGTGCCAAATAGAAGCATTCCTATTCTTTACCCTTTGATCCAGGTGTAAAGAACATTGGCTAATTTACAGATTAGGTCTGGATGTATTGTTAGTAGAATGGGTTAATCTAGGCTCACACTTCTAGATGTCCAAGGGTGGCTATGGTCGGCCCTACTACTGACCCTTTCCTAATCTATAAATCAAATTATAAGAATTTAGTCTGTCACTCTAAAAACTTATCAATTCTATACCCTTTAAATCTTATCTTCCTATTTATTTGCACTTCACCTTGAATAGCCCGTACATGACCTTCGACTACCCAAGGATTCACGTGACATTTACAAGTTAAGAGTTCTTCTCCTTCAAGGTCTCAAAACTCTTCAATAGTTTTAACAATTTAAATGGCCAATTTAAAAAGTAAAGTAAGATCAAGTATTAATGTCATCACAATGTTTTGAAAATATTTTGAATTTCAATTCTCCATCGAATCTTTATATTATCTTATCTATCTCTTCATAATTGAAGGAAGAAAGTAAACTAACTACTCAGAACACATTGAAAATAAACAGCAAAACATGATAAATAAACTTTGAATTAAAATATAAAATACTTATCTCAAATATTTCTTCTACAAATCTTCTGATTCCTATTGACTCCACAGTGTAATGAACTCTAGATGCAACAACTTGAAAATAAACTCACTAAACTAAACAAAAATGGCCCTAAATTTCTCTCTCTATTTCTCTCTCCAAGGATGAGAGATCCTAAAGTGGATAAGAGAAAGGGTTACAATGGGAGGGGGCACATTTTCTGAAAAAATGGACCCCTATTTATAGGCTTCAAGGGTTGCCTTGAGGCACCTTTTCAAAACATGTCCACATTCAATGAATCTTCTAGAAGGTCGGTCTGGCGCCTAGGCGCCGGACACCGCGTATAGTTCTTTGCACCTCTCTACTTTGGCTCGCACCTCTTCACGATTAAAACCGTTTTGGAGAGTCCAAATGCAATGTATCACATGTCCTATTATCAAGGAACAACTGACAGTCTTCTAGAATGTCCAATAACCGCTCACTCCGTCAAAATAACTGATCAAACGTTGTGAAAAACTTGACAATTTTTGTATCGAGTCTGGCGCTTAGGCGCCAACTTCTGGCGCCTAGGCGCCAGACCATATTTTCATATACTTTTTTTATTTTGCTCCATTTTTTCTCCTTTTTACTCATTTTTCCTTTTTAGACCTTTTTGCATCACCTACATCCAAAAACATAAAAAATACCTTTCATTAAAGCATAATATCCTTAGACATTAATAAGAATTAAGACATAAAAAAATATGTATTTTTTTATAGATCAATGTGTGATGCTAGTGATTATGCTATTGGTACTGCTTTGGATCAGAAATATGATAAAATTTTCAAAGTTATTTATTATGCTAGTAAAACTCTTAATGAAGCTCAAATTAATTATACCACTACCGAGAAAGAGTTATTAGCTATAGTATTTGCCTTTGATAAATTTCGATCAAATTTTATTGGAACTAAATGTGTGGTGCATACTGATCATTGTGCTATCAAATATTTAATGAAGAAGAAGGATGTGAAGCAGATATTAATTAGATGGATTCTTCTTTTGCATGAATTTGATTTTGAGATAGTAGATAGGAAGGGTTTCGATAATTAAATTGTTGATCATTTGTTCAGGCTTGAAAATGAAAAATCTCTCTGTGATGCTGAAGAAATTAATGAACATTTTCCTAATGAAAAATTATTCACTGTTAATGAGTGGAGTGTTCTGTGTTATGCCGACATAGTAAACATTATTGTTAGTAATATTATACCCTATGGTTCGACATACGAGGAGAAGAAGAAATTTCTGTCTGATGCTAAGACTTATTTTTGGGATGACCCTTTTGTATATAAACAAGGAAAGGATCTTATAATTCGAAGATGTATACCTTTGGAAGAGACGTATGAAGTTATTAAAAAATGTCATGATTTTGATTATGGGGGACATTTTGGAGTTGAAAGAGCTGCATATAAAATCTTACAATCTGGATTTTATTGGCCTACAATTTTTAAGGATGTGAATGCTTATATTAAAATTTATGATAGATGTCAGCGTGTTGGCAATATTTCTAGAAGAAATGAAATGCCCCTCAATTATTGTTGGAAGTTGAAATATTGATGTTTGGGGATTAGATTTCATGGGTCCATTTACACCATCTTTTAGAAATGTTTATATTTTGATAGCAGTAGAGTATGTTTCCAAATAGATTGAAGCTATTGGTTTACCTCGATATGATGCTCAAAGTGTTGCAACATTTTTAAGAAATAATATATTTTGCAGATTTAGAATACTAAGAGTAATCATAACATATGGGGGAAGTAATTTTAAAAATGTGATTATTGAGAAGTTAGCAAAGAAATATCATTTAAATCAACGCATTGCTACTGCTTATCATCCTCAGACTAGTGGTTTGGTTGAATTATCCAATCTTGAAATTAAAAGAATATTGGAAAAGACTGTTAATCCAAACCGAATGGATTGGTCAATCAAACTGGATTATGCTTTGTGGGCCTATAGGACTGCCTACAGAAACCCTATAGGAATGTCCCCATATAGGCTAATTTTTGGAAAAAGCTTGTCATTTGACTATTGAACTTGAGCATAAAACATATTGGGCTATTAAAGAATTCAATTATAATTTGAAAGATGCTGCTGAAAAGAGATTATTGCAATTAAATGAGCTTGAAGAGATAAGGAAAGAATCTTATAAAAATGCTAAGATTTATAAGGAAAATATGAAGTTATGGCATGATCGGAAGATTCTTACTAAAAATCTTGTACTAGGACAGAAAGTTTTGCTGTTTAATGCTAGATTAAGAATTTTTTCTGGAATACTTAAGTCCAGGTCTATGGGTCCATTTATTGTGAGAAAAGTTTATTCCTATGAATCTGTGGATATTCAAGATCCTAAGACTGAAAAAATATTTAAAGTTAACGATCATAGAATTAAACCTTATTTTTCAATCATTCAACTTAAATCTAATGAGAATTTGATGTTGGGCCACTCAGAATGAGTTCTGGGTATGTCAGACTGAAGACGTTAAACCAAGCGCTTTGTGGGAGGCAACCCATAGTTATCGGTGTGCTTTTCTTTATATTTGCTTTGTGTGCTTTGTTTGGTTTGTTATTATGTTTTGGTGGTAGTATTTTGGAGTTTTTATGTTATAGTAGTGTTTATTTGACCTTATTCTATGACTTAGAGGAGTCGAAATGAAATTTTGGACATTTGGCAGACCTATGCTAAATTGAGCACTGGCAGCTAAGTGTTACCTAGTTGGCGCTTAGGCGCCGGAGTTATGTAACATGTGATAAATGAGGTTCTGGAAGCCTAGATCGTAGGGAAGTGGTTTTGGAAGTTATTTTGGAGTTTTTAAATGTTAAAGGGCGAGATTATGCACTTCTAAAGTCTATAAAAAGGCCCTGGATTAAGAGAAACACTTGCCCCAAGTCCTATTTTCATTCCTGAGTCTTAAGAAGAGTGCTTTAAGTGCATCATGTCTTCTTGGGCGAATGAGATTAAGAAGAAAGACAAGTCTAACAAGAGTAAGTTTATTAGTGATAATGCTAAAGAGTTATTCAATGCATTTCTTGGCGTTAGTATTCAGGGAAT
Source organism: Papilionanthe hookeriana x Papilionanthe teres (assembly GCA_022702705.1). Taxonomy (NCBI): domain Eukaryota; kingdom Viridiplantae; phylum Streptophyta; class Magnoliopsida; order Asparagales; family Orchidaceae; genus Papilionanthe; species Papilionanthe hookeriana x Papilionanthe teres. The sequence goes on from CM040423.1 coordinate 95,671,610, forward strand.
TGGAGAAAATATTGCAATGATCGAAGCCCGAGTGACCTCAATTGAAGCAAAGATCAATGAAACTAACACACATTTGGAGCATATGGAATGACAACTCAAGATGCAATTCAATCATATAAGTTACGTGGAAGAAGCAGATAAGGAGATGTTCCTCAAGAACAATTGGTTAGAAGAAGAAGATGTAAGAGTGTTCAATCATCGTCCTTTCTATCAGATTTATATTCTAGAAGGGTCAAATGGAAATAATAGTGGTTTTGGATATATTCCGCCTACTGGAGAGTGGAATTAAATGTTGGTTTGATCTTGTGATTTGTTTTAATTATTTTATGTTTCATGAGTTTGATGTTTTAAAGTGTTTAAAGTTTTATGTTTGTGATCTGTTGCACTTTAATGTGTGATTGTTACATCTTAGTGATGTAAACTTATCATTATGCTTATTGAGTCCGTTTGTATTTAGGGAATTTCATCCAAAGTGTTTGGATATAAATTTTTAGTTTGTATTAAGTGTGGTTTGATTTTAATAATAAGTTTGTGTTTGTGTGAAACTTAATTGGAATTGATGGATATTAAAGTTTGAAATTGGAGTATTGAAGATTTTTGAGTAAGAGAAAATTATTTATAGAAGATTAAGGGTGATTAACTAAGTGGTTTAGTACATTTTATTAATTGTGAAAATCTTAGCACCGGCGGCTAAGCGCCAGATTTCCGACGCTTACACACCAAATTTCGCAGCTAAGTGCCGAAATCCTCGCGCTTAGGTGCCGGTTAGCAAAAATTGGTATTCAGCAGTTAAAACCTAAAAATCACCATTTTTTAACTTACCTGTCATCTTGAACTTCTAACTTTCACGAAACGGAGCCTAGACCATCAACATTTTGGATCGTTTGAAGGCCGATTTCAACAAAAAATGTTAAATTTGGATTCCTTAAGGTAAGAGCACTACTCCCAAGAAAAAATTTTTATTTTCACCATGTATTTTGAGTACATTTTGGAAAATCCTAAAATCACTATTCATGGTGAAAATTTGAAGAAAAGGATGAGATATTGCTTGGATTTAGTGGAAATTACTTTTGGAAGTTATTTTAGTAAGTTTAGTTTGATTTTGGAATTTATGGTGAATTTTTCGTGAATTTTTATATATGGCTCCAAAGTCAAAGCGCTAAAGAGAAAAGACGAGATTTGATTCTAACAAATTTGTTAGTGCAAAGGCTGAGGAACGATATGTTGACGCACTACAGTCATGTAAATTGATTCCTGAACGTGTGTTTAGTAAGCTAGGAGAGGTTATTGAGGAGATGATTGCTAAAAGGAATTTGGAAAATTACTGCTGCTTCTACGCTATTGTTGTTGTTTTTGTGTTCAGAGAGTTTTATGCAAAATTACCTGCAGTAGAAGAAAATTTGGTGATTGTGAGAAGGCAAGAAGTACATTTTACATCTGCGGTAATCAATGTCTTTTTTCGACTGCCTCCTGATATGTTTTGTTTTTATTCAAACTATCATCCTACTGAGGGAGACTTAGATGAGATTATGACATTTCTGACTGACGGAAGCGGTTTATGGAAGATCACAAATGATAGAAGAGTAAATTTTCATGCCTCTAAGTTAAATGTCATTTCTAAAGCATGACATTATTTTATCTCATCTAAGCTGTTGCCTTCAAGCCATACTAGTGATGTTACAAGGGAGAGAGCTGTTCTGAACTATTGCATTTAGCTAGAGAAGCCTATAGATATTGGAGCAATCATTTATTATTATATTTTGAATTGCGCCAGACTACCACTACACAAGGTATGGGATTTCCTTCCTTGATCCATTCATTATGTGAATGATCTGAAGTGAAATTTGAAACTTGGGAAGAGGTCCTTCAGCCTTTAAAACCAATTACCAGTGTAAACATTGGAGCTTACATTGTACATTTAGAGTTTGGCTGGAGATGAGGATTTGGTAGGGCTTCTACTGCTTCTGCTGCTTCTACTTGTCGTGTTACTACTTCGAGAGCTTCATCATCTAGAGATTCACAGACTGGTTTGTTAAGAAAGATTCTAAAGAATCTGAGTCTTACTCGTGAGTATATTAGAGAAATGGATGGTAAAATGGATAATATGGAAAGATATATTATTAAACATGATGAATATGAGGAGAATTATTAACATTATTTGGATAGATTTATCAGAGGTGATATAAGCCCTCATCCATTCTACATACCTTATGTGCCATCCAAAGATTGGAACGAGCAAGGTGATGATGATGAGGATGATTAGTTGATTTTTTTTTTTATGTGTTATTGAGTCTTTGTTGATGAGTTTATGAATGTTATGTCTGTTGATTTATTTTGATATTGTGTTTATTGTGTGAACTCCGGTAATATGCTGATTATAGTTAGACTATTTTTGCATATTCAGATGTATCTGTGTTTTGATTGATATTCTATATGCTATTTTGTGTGATATTTGTGTAGTAGTAAATGTTTTAATGTATATGTTGTGTTAGAGTTTTTATAGTGTGTACTTTAATTCCAAAATTGTTAGGAGAATTTGGAACACCAATAAAAACTATTATTTAAAACTACATGTTAAAAATTTTTCAAAATCTACTACTACCATTTATTATCTAGTATTGGTGTGATTTCAGTTATTTTCAGTTTGTGTGTATTTGCTTTTTAAACCTCCACTATTGTAGAAGTCCTTTGAAATTTTGAATTTCCATTTAATGAAAAACTAATTTTTTTTGAATTTGATCTCTTTTTACTCCTGTTTTTAAATTGTTATACTTGCATATTTAGGATATTAAGATTCCTGCAAGCATGTTATTTTTGTTTTTAATTCTCACCCATGTATCATTTCTTATGCTTAAATATTTTATCCTAACTAAAAATTAAAGTTTGGTTGGAATTAAAAAAATAGAAAATTTTTCAAAAACCTAAAATTTTATTTGTTCTCAAGAAAACATAAAATTAATTTGATTTTTGATTGAAAACAATTATGTAATGAAGTTATATTAGGGGAACAAAATTTTGAATATAGAAATAAATAAGAGAATTTAGTTAAAATTTTTTTTAGTAATGAAAAATTTAAAGCTTAGACCTTATTTAATTGGAGCTAAAATTTTTGTGAATACAGACCATTCAGCTATCAAATATTTAATGCAAAAAAAGAATGTCAAACCAAGATTGATTAGATGGATTCTTCTTCTGCAAGAATTTGATTTTATGATAGTTGATCGGAAGGGATCTGATAACCAATTTGCTGATCATTTTTCGAGACTAGAGTATGATAAATTATCTGAATTTGAGAAGGAAGTTACAAAAACTTTCCCTGATGAACAACTTTATACTATTATGGGAAAAAATTTGCCTTGGTATGCTCATATTGTGAATTATATTGTGAGTAATATTGTACCACCTGATTTAACAAGGCAATGAAGTTTAAATATGATGCAAGATTTATTTTTGGGATGAGCCCTATCTATATAAACACTGTAAGGAACTGATTATTAGGAGATGTATGCCACAAGAAGAAACTAATTTAATTGTTCAACGATGTCATGATTCTGAATTTAGAGGTCATTTCGGTGTTAATAAAAATGCTTTTAAGATTTTACAATCTGGATTTTATTGTCCTACTCTTTTTAAGGATGTATACAAATATATTAAATCATGGGATTGATGTCAGAGAGTAGGTAATATCTCTAGAAGAAATGAAATGCCTCTAAATTATAATTTGGAAGTTGAAATTTTTGATGTATGGGGATTAGATTTTTTGGGACCATTTACTCCTTCATTTGAGAATTTATATATACTGGTTACTGTTGATTATATCTTGAAATGGATTGAGGCTATTGCTTTACCTAGATCTGATGCTCGGAGTGTTTCAAAATTTTTAAAGAAAAAATATATTTACGAGATATGGAATGCCAAGAGTGATTATAACTAATGGTGGATCCCATTTCAAGAATAATCAAATTAAGAGATTGATTGAGAAATATAATATTATTCATAGAATCTCTACTGCTTATCATCCCCAGACTAGTGGTTTAGCAGATGTGTCTAATCCTAAAATTAAAAGAATTTTGGAGAAAACTGTGGATAATCATAAATTAGATTGGTCTGATCGATTAGATACTGCATTATGAGCTTATAGGACTGCTTTTAAGACCCATATTGGAATGTCTCCTTATAGACTAGTGTTTGGTAAGACATGCCATTTACCAGTTGAATTGGAGCATAAAGCATATTGGGCGATAAAAGAGTTGAATTTTAATTTGAAAAATGCAGGAGAGAAGAGATTTATGCAATTGGATGAATTGGAAGAAAGTAGAATTGCATCTTATCACAATGACAGGATCTATAAAGAGAGAATGAAATTGTGGCATCATCGAAAGATATCAAAAAAGAAATTGGAATTTGGACAAAAAGTTTTGTTATACAACACAAGAATGAAGTTATTTCTTGGAAAGCTCAAGTCTAGATGGTTGGGACCTTTTATAGTTGTAAAAGTTCATTCTTTTGGAGCAGTTGATATTAAGGATCCTAATACTGGAAAGCTTTCAAAGTTAATGGGAATTGATTAAAGCCTTACTTTGATAGGTTTCAAACTGACTTCAAATAGGTTTTAATGCTGAGTAATCTCAATTAACTAAATGGTTTGTCGGGCTGACGACGTTAAACCAAGCGCTTTATGGGAGGCAACCCATATGTATTTTTGTGGTGTGTTTGCTTGTTTGTTGTAGTTGTGAGTTTTAGATAGTTATTTTTTAATCCTAATTGCTCCTAAATACTTTTAAAATTGATAATATTGGATTGAATTGAGATATAGGAATATTTTTGGCCAAATGAAGTTCAGTGGGATTTTTGACAACTGGCCCCGCCGGCGCCCAATTACAGAGAGAATTGCTGAATTTCGAGTTTGAGCACCGCTGGCGCCCTATCGAACGCTGCCGGCGCCCAAAACCTTTTGACGATTTTTTAATGAATTGTGTAGTTCTGTATTAGTTTGTTTAGTAATTGTGGTGTTTTTTTGGATGTTTAGATGTTTAAAGTTAATATCTCTTTAGCCTTGCAAAAGTTTAAAATTTTTATATGTCATTATTACTAACTGTTTCATGCCTGGTAGTTGTAAATTTTGACTAATACCAGATAGCTGTTGAAGATTTCAAGATCGCAGCACCAAAAAAAAAGGTTAGTTTCTTTTACTCTCTACTGTTTCAAATTTATTGAAAAATTTAAGTTTGTGGGAGGGTAGAAAAATATTAACTCTTATTTGTTCTCAATTATTATATTTTCAAAAATTATTACCATAACTTCTCGCAGTTATACCTCACTTTAGATAACTAAAACTTTTTATTTCAGTTGAATATTATGGAAGGATCGGATGAAAGTTTTTAGTAATAAAGATTAATTTTATAGAAGTAAGATATTTGGTATGAAAGGATTTGATTATAGTTAACTATTTAAAGGAAAGAAAACTGTATTTTTGAAATGTTAAGAGACTTAAAGTATTATGTGTTAAGAAGAGATTGTAACTTTATGATGAATAATAAAGCTCATACCCAATTATAAAGTGACAAGGTATTTCAAGTTTGAACTTTAGAAAGAGGAGAGTGAAGTTCAAAATCATTAAAGACTATCCAGATATAGTAATCCTCATTTAAAAGAAAAAGAGAAAAAGGAAAGAAAAGAAAAGAAGGATTGAAAAACAATCCCAAAAATAAAAGAAAAAGAAAAAGAAAGAAAACTATTTATGAGGAGAAGCTTGAGGAGATGCCTAATAAAAAATTGGCTTCACTTGAATCACCCTAAAGGGAGAATTTGATTTCATTTCTAAATTTATATTTAAAGTATTGGCATACATTCTGATGAAGTTTTCCTGAACTCCTTTTTCACATAATCTTTCTAGGCACTCTTAATGTTATAAATTATGGTTTATCTTGGAATAAAAAAAAGACTAGAACCCTTAGACTTGATTGTTGAATATTCTTATACCTGTAGTGTTGACCTGAGTTACTGAATTTCTTTCTAAAAGTCTAACAAATATATTCTTTTGAATGAAAAATTTTTTGTGTCTTACAGGTGAAAAGTGCATTGCCTTGAGTTATATTTTTATGTAGTAAAAGGATTACTTGAGGAGAAGTAATAGTTATGTTTGGGAGATTTTGATGTACCAAAAATATATACTATTTTTGCAATATAATTTTACTCATTTTTGGTGATATTGCAATTTAAAGAAAGGTATTTTTCATGATTTGTTGCAGGTATGATGATTTTAGGTGATTGGAGTGAAAAGATGCAAAAAGGAATGAATTTAGATTGAAAAGGAGCAAAAAGGAGGAAAACAACTTCTGCGCAGCTGGCGCCATTTTCTCGAGAGCTCAGAAGAAATTCGGATGATAGAGCACCGCCGGCGTTCGGTGGATTTCAAATTTGAAGAGTTTTGCCGACTTTTTGAAGGGATGCCTATGGAAACTCTTGGGATTTCATTTCTTACTTATAAGCAACTATTTTTGGATGAAAATAGAGAGGGTCTAGTGTGTTTCTAGTGTAGTTCTAGTGAGGGAGAGTGTGCCTTGAGTGTTAGGGCTTATAAGAGAAGAGTGTAGAAGTGAGAATTTAAGATGAATTCTTCTCTAAGGAGTGAAGGAGAAGGAGTAAAGTGAGAGATTGCTTCTTCCTTTCCATTCTAAAGAGGGAATTAAGTGTTGTAAATAAGAGAGAAAAGGATTCAAAGGAACTTCAAAAAAATTGCATTGGGGAAAAGAAAGAGATAAGTTGTATTTATTTTTGTGGTTTGTATGAATTTTCTCTTATATATAAAATCCATGTTTTATTGTGTTTTCTCTATGAATTTTGAGTAGTCTCCTTTATCTTTCTTCTTTCATATAGATGTGATGATGTGTTGATGTGGACTTGAAGTGCTTTTAAAGTATTGAAGAAATTGTGATGGTTTTTCATTTCGAACTTAATTTACTTTTTGATATGGCCAATTGAATTGTTAAAATCTATTGTTGAACATTAACTCTGAAAGGATGTAGTGTCTTACAACAATAATGAAGAAAACATTCAATGACCATGGATGAATTACGTAGTTCATGGGAATTGAGTGCAAATAAATAGAGAAATGTGTTTTGATGGACTTCAAATTAGAGGTTTTAGGGTGACAGGCTGAGATCCCTAATTTAGTCGTAAGATTAGTAACTAAACTCGAAGGTTAGCCTTCAGGTGAAGCGTGAGTGGGAGCTCCGTAGTGACAGCCGGTATCCTACCAGCTTAGCCTTAGATTTAGTGACTAAACTTAGGATATGTCAATATTTGTTGACCTCACTTTTGGTTGAGGTCTAGTCTCTTTTTAGAATAGCCTAGGGTCTAGCCATAGGACTCTCCTGGTGACTTTCTTAGAAGACTAGTCATGGAACCCTCCCCATAGAAATTCAAAACTTTTCTTGCTTCACTAGGGATTTTCATATGCTTAAGGCCTAACCTCCACCTTTTGGTAGGAAAAAGGCAAACATAAGGAATCCTAGGGGAAGTCTCGTATAGGTGGTCAGACCTTAGGATTTGCCCTGAGGGAGGTCTGGAGACCACCACCCATACACTTCACATTCACAACATATACTGCACATCCTAATTTCAACCCTGAACTCTTTGGAAACTCATGTGGATAGCCCAGCCCTAAGTCTATGACTAAGTGGTGGGGACCAACACATAGAGGACCAAATGAGGGTGACCCTCGATCTATAACTCAATTTGAACCATTACATCATGCTCACTTTGAAGCCACCTTCAAATCTCCAAAGTTTCAATTTTTGGCCCCCGGCCTCCCAAAATTGCCTAAATAACCCAAAATTCTTCAAATTCACCAAAATTCCCCAAAAATAATTCCAAGATGTTCCTTACCATTCAAATTGACCATTCATGACAAAAAATTCCAAAATTTCCAAAAATACCCCCCAATACCCTTTTAGCCAAAAAATCCAAAAAAAATCCCAAAAAATTCTAGAAAATTCTAAATATCCCCTATTTCATTTTGTTCAACTACACCATGGGCCAATTTTGTCAATTTAGCCCACTTTTACCAAACTCCCAAATTTGACCCTTTTTTAACCCATATGTGCCCAAATCAAACCCAATCTTGACCCAATTGACCCCAATTTTGATCAAATTCAATTCCAAACCAAAATTTAATATCTCCAATATCATTCTAGACCAAATTCAAGCCCAATTTGACCCACATTTGAATCCAATTCCACTTGAAATCCAAAATCCCCAATTTTACCTAAATAACCCAAATCTGCTAAATAAAGCCAATGTCAATCAATTCCCCCCAAATTTCTATTACAAACTCTTTATAACACCTCCTTAAAATTAATTGAATCATCAATTGTCCACAATTTGAGCTCAGAACTTACCCAAATCCATTTTGAACAAAAAAACCCCCAATTTCGACCTAAGCTGAACACATGTTTTAAATCCACCAAATTGACCCTCTAAACATTGTCAAAACCATTTTTTATCTTCATGAAAAGTCTTCTAGACAACCATATCTACATTATTTTTGAAGACCTCTGGACCCCATTCCCACTCAAACTCAAGATAACTTGACCCAAATCCAAAATGGTCCAAAATAATCAAAAATCCAATCCATGCCAAAATTGAACTTCCAAATGAGCTCAAAACCACTTTATGTCTTCATGAAAGATCTTCATTATAATCATATGGACAATATTGATCAAGGCACTTGGGCTTCATTAAAGCTCTAGCCCATTCTAAACTCAAGTTAGCCCAATGTTCTTAAAATGGACCAAAAATCCAAAATTCAACAAATTAAAATACAGTCATCACACACACACACACATTCTCCCCCTCTTACATCTCAAAAAAAAAAAACAAATAAATAAAAAAATAACAAAAAAAAAAAAATAAAAGTCTTCCCTCCTTACCTTCACCTTACTTCCATGCCTCACCCTCACCTTTCCCTTACCTCTCCCTCACCCTACCCGCCACCTCACCCTATCACCTTACCTCATCCATATCTCCACCATATTTCTCCCTCACCTCTCCCTCACTCCCCCCATTTACTCTTAGCCGTGAGCCTCCCTCCATAAATCCCCCATAAACACTCTTAAACACTCTTACACACTCACTTACACCCTTACACCTAACCATTCCACCCCCCAAAAATTCCCTCCTAGCCGTGAGCCTCTCCTCCTCCTCCTCTCCTTCTTCCAAGCAAAGCCACATCCACCCAAACCCCTTCCTAGCCGTGAGCTTCAACAAGGCATCCCTCTCTTCAAGTTCCTTCCATCAACTCCCCAAAATCAAGGTAAGTTTCTTCCCCCTCCCTTTTATTTTGTGAACACTTAAGCTTTAAAAATTTCCTCACCCTTCTCATGCTTAGCCTAAGATCCATACATACATGCATAATTTTAGTGTTCTTCTTCCTTTACAAAGGTTTTCAAATTTATTTGCAAATCATTTAATCTCTATGCATGCTTTTTTGATTTTTTTTATGATTAGCCTTAAGGCTATCTTTCATGCAAACCAATTTATTTATTTTTTTAAATCTCTCCATGTATGTTTTCAAAAATTATGTGTAGGTTGTTTCTTCTTCATGCCATTTAAATTTTATTCATGCATAGGCTTAGGAATTCCTTTTTATGCAAAGTTATATAGCTATTTACAAATCTACCACCTAGTTTCACTAACTTAAAAAATAAGTTTTAAAATTTGAAAGAAATAAATATATCATAAAGAAAATAAAAATAAAAGAAAAGAGAAATAAACATAAAGTAAATAAAAGTAAAACAAAAGCAAAAATGAAATATAAAAATGAAGAATAATAAATGATATAATAATAAACTAAATAATAACTTTTCTAATAAAACAACTATACTAAATTTTAAATAAAATAACTCACTAAAAATACTAAATGAATAAGTAAAATAAATCATAGAATTGATAAAAAACTAAATAAATGAATAATAATAATAATAATAATAATAATAATATATATATATATATATATATATATATATATATATATATATATATATATATATATATATATATATATATATAAAGTAATGTAAATAATAAAAAATAGTATGATAAAAATAAATAATAAAATAAATAACTATAAACCTAAAAAAATAATGAAAATAAATAAATAAAAATGCCCTTTAAAAATGCAAATATATATATGTAAATAATAATTTTAATAAATAATAACTTAATATAAATGATAATAAAGAAAAGAATAATTGAAGAGAGAGAAAATGAAAAGTCTTATAATTAAATAAATAATAATAAAAATGATAATAATAAATAATGTAAAGTAATAATATAAATTAATAATAATAAATCAATAATATTTGAGTAATAAAAATGTACATATAATTAATTAAAATATAATAACTTATAAGGGATAATAAAAATAAATAATACATATATACATAAATTGAAAAAAATAATTTAAATAATATAAATGAATAATGAATTAAATTTTAAAAATTAAATAGTAATTAAATAAATAAAATTAAATAGTAATTAAATTAAATAAATTAAATTAAATAATAATTAAATTAAATATAATAATAATTAATTAATTAAACCAAAAACAATTAAACAAATAATAGTTTAAATTAAATTAAATAAATTAAATAAATTAAATAAATCAAAATTATATTAAATTAAATGATAATGTAAATAAATAAGTAATTTAAATTAAATTAAATAAATTAAATAAATTAATTTAAGTTAAATAAATTAATGAAAACCGAATATTAAATTAAAATTAAATGATAACGTAAATAAATAATAAATTAAATTAAAATAAATAAATTAAATAAATAATGTAAATAAATAATAAATTAAATTAAATAAAATACGTTAAATAAATTAAATTAAATTAAATTAAATAATAATGTAAATAAATAATAATTTATACTAAATTAAATTAAATTAAATAATAAAATAAATTAAATGAAAACCAAAAATAATAGTTTAAATAAATTAAAGTAAAATAAAATGAATAAATAAATATCAATTAATTAAATAAAACAAATAAGTAACAATCAATTATTTAAATAAAATTAATTGGAAGTAATTAAATAAATAAGTAATAATAGAGTAAATAAATCACAATGAATTAAATAAGATAATAAATTAAATAAGTAATAAAGATAATAATAATTTCAATTACAAATAAAAGATAATAATTTTAAACAACACATAATAAAAATAACAATAACAAAACACATAAACAATAAATAACAATAATAACATAAAATAATAACACAACAATATAAACACTAATAACATAATACAATACAATCATAACATCACACAACACAACAATCACAACATACAACAACAGTCCCGACCACAATACAATACCAACACGATAACAATCAAACCTAGGATAGGCCTCCTGAGGCATGGTTTATTTTTCCCTTTACAAAAACCCTAGGAAATCACAACTTGGTGTAGAAAACATAATAAGAATACCCTTATGCTTAGTGAATGCATGGAGTAACCCAAATTTTACCCGATATCCACACAAACTTCCCAATCCACATTCCAAACTCAAATTTAAACCAAAATCAAACCAAAATCAAACCAAACCCAAACCAAAACATAAACCAAAACCAAACCCAAACATAAACCAAAACCAAATCAAAGCACAAACTCAAGCAAATCTTCCACAAACAAAATTACAAACTCAAGATAGCACTCCCATAAGTCCAAATCAAACTACCAATTGCCACCAATCCAAATCCAAACCACACCTAAACACATCTGCCCCAACCTACCCCGAACACCTGTGTTCATTAAGCATGAGGGTATAGGTAGGATGAGTTGTTAAGCAACATAATAAGTCTAAATGAGCCTGAGACTTTTCACTAGGCTGTGAGAGGGAAGCATGGACCTGCATCATTCTCTGACCTTTTGGATACCTCAGAAGTCTATTAAACCTAATATGACTGCTTAACGAAACCATCCTCAATTAAATTAACAATGTTCATTGAAACACAACATAGAAATTCACATAGACATCATAGAACTTGGTAGAAAACCAGGACATTTACATAGACATCATAGGATTGAGTAGTTACTGCTTGTTAGTCCTACTTCTTCCTGTTTTCTAGCATGCTTTAATTTCTGTAAAACAATAAACACATACATGCAATGCAATACTAAATTTTCAGCTGGAAATGATGAGAAGACCCTACCAGGTACATTTATACTTTGATGCAATTTACTTACCTGTACTGTACTTTACTTCTCTTGCATGTTAAACAAGAATGTCACCCTGCATGAAAACTGAAACCTTTAGGATAGCCTCAAAACTGAAACCCAAAACTAAATTAAAATAGACACAGGATAAAATTCACTACCACAACATTCAAAATATAAAACAACTCAAAATTTAATCACAAATAGAACAACAAAAACTACAACTTTAACTAAATTAAAACGTCTCGTTGGATGATCGGGAATACCTCGGATGATGTAACCTACGTGTTGCTAACGGGATTTCCCACTGTCTAAATGAAAGTGTGGAACTCATTCAGTTGAGTTTAGCAAATTCATCTGGACTAAGTGAATCCGATAAAAATAATGATGTCGGAAGGATGGAACCGTGGGATCTTAACCGGTGTTGTTATAATCAACTTTAAGATTTTTTTAATTAAAACATTAAAAAACACTTGGATTTAAAGATTTCTCTAAACCAAAACCCTTCTCTCATCTCCTGATTTGTTACTTTCTAAAACCAAACTTCTGCAACAACAAGGAGCTTGGAGCACAGTGGGTAGCACGACCATCTTCATCAGCAAAACTTGTGTCCACTTCAGCAAAACCTTACTTAGCATTAAATAACAAAGCCATAGGATTTCGAGGTAGTTTGCTTAGTGCAACATAAATACTTAACTTTTCGTTAGGCATTCGCATAATCATGTTATGCAAATTAAGTCCTAACCGGTCTTAGGACTCAGAGGTAGTCGTTTGGTATGACATAAACCCTCACATCTTCGAGGCTATTTGCATGATTGTGTCATAAAAATATAAGTTCTAATTAATTAAAATTGGCAGGATTGAAACATTAAATAAAATCTCAAATTGAAGCAAAAAAATAGGATAGTCAGGAAGTCACCGAAGTTCACTTCGGGTCTGTAACATCCCCCACTTCTCTTCTTTTGGACTCTCAAAATAAACCAAATTCGATACATTCCTTATTGAAATTCCAAAATTCAATCCTTTGAAAACCTTAAACTTTGAAATTCTTGAGAGCAAAACCACTGATCATTATCGAGATTTTTCTTAAATGAATCCCGTCATTTAGGATGTAATTATCTATAGGGGCTTGCCCTTATAGGGAACTTTAAGAACCCAGGTAATATAAACCCTGCTTAATTCCTTTATATTAAGCAGGGGAACTTGTCGGCTTATAAAATTGGTTCGCAGACCAAACGGATGTTACAAATCTTCTAGTTTATTTAATCGAGCTCCATTATCAAGCAGTGCATCTATTTCTCGGGATAGATACACAGTTTGTGGTGTGGTGCTCGTTTATATAAACTATTTGGGATGTGAGATCAGTTTGATTTTATATCTTAACATTTTCAAACTTAAAGTTATTTTCAAAATCAAATGCTAATTTCCAAATTATATATATATATATATATATGTATATATATATATATATATATATATATATATATACACTTAAATTAAATTTAAAATCTACTAATTCGCGGACAATTTCTATAGGCGACCCTTTTTTAAAATTAAACTCACAACCTAAAAATATGCCGATAATGTTCTTTTCATGCTTGGAAGAGGGGGTATTCTTTTGAGAGTAAAGAAAAATTTATGCTCCTATTTGGCACGATACCATAAATAATCATTCCATATCATCCACACATCATATTCTCGTTGCAAGAGGAAAGATACCTTTCTTATATATCAAAACTTTTCAAATATATAGCTTAGTGTGTGTCTGTTAGTTAATTATGTTTTAAAGATATTAGAAGTAATTGTAGTTTGCTTAATTGTTACTGTTTTCTGCATCTTATTAGTAGAAGTAAACATTAAACTTTAATTGCAATTTGAGTATTGGAATTCAGTATTACATTATCTATTGTAAGAATCGTGCCTTCCCTGTGGGATCGATAACCAGGACTCCATTAGAACCCTATATTACTTGATACGATACACATACTTGCGTTGAATGTTTGGACTTTATAAAATCATTATAAATATATATAAATTTGAGTTCATAAGTTCTTACAATATTAAAAGTCCGCCACATCACGACGCTCTATCGTCCATTTAATTCTGGAGACTCTAGAAGTTGGCACCGGCGGCGCCAGAAGCTGTTTTCTCCCATTTTGTTCCTTTTTGCTCTGAATTCATTCCTTTTTGCTTCTTTTTGCTCCAATCACCTAAAATCATCATACCTGCAATAAATCATGAAAATACCTTTCTTTAAAGTGCAATATCACCAAAAATGGGTAAAATTTATAGCAAAAACAATATATATTTTTTGTGCATCACCTAACCATTTTCTAAATTTTAAAAATTCAAATTAACCAACGTTCTTTATAGACCTAAGTAAGGGTAAAGAATAAATTTGCTCCTATTTGTCACAATACATGTAAATACTTCTACAACAATACTTTCATAATTATAACTGCTTTATAAGATAAAGAAAAAAAATTTTTATTTCCTACTGTATTATATTGTGTTTTAAAGTTCTGATAACTTTCATTTCTTGTTTAGCTTTTTATCAAAAATACCAAAAACAACTTTCAAACCTTAAAAATCAAAACATACTTTAAAAATTCATTTAAAAAGTAAAAATATAATTTTCTTATTTCTTTAAAAAGTTTTTGCAATTCCCTGTGGGTTTGATATCACGGGGCTTAATCAGAAAGTCCTACATTATTTGGTAAATGATACGTATACTTGCGTAGTATCCCATATTATAAAATCATAATTTTCATATCTAAATCGTAAGCACATATATTTGTTGGGGATCAAGTTTTTGGCGCCGTTGCTGGGGAAATTAATTAAAACTGCATTTTTAAAGAAAATAAAGAAAATTTAAAATTTTTACCTTTGTTTACTTTTGTTAGTGTATTATGTTTTATTTTATTTAATTCTTGTATGTGTAGTTTAGGTTCTGAGGGAGTTGTGCCTTACGATTCTGAATTAAAAAGAACTATCAGAAAAATGAAAAAAATTAAAAATATAGAAAAAGATAAAAATATTCAAGAAATGACAAATCATCAAAATCAAAATGTTGGCATCCATCAAGAATTTAGACCTTTAAGAGATTATGCTAACCCTACAGTGGATGAACTTCATGGTAGTATTCAACACCCTGCTGTAGCTGCTAATTACTTTGAGCTTAAACCTGCTATTATCCAAATGGTGTCTAATAATCAGTTTGGGGAGCAACTAGCCGAAGATCCTAATTTGCATCTTGCTAATTTTCTAGAGTTGTTTGCTACTTTTAAATATGATGGAGTTTCAGATGATGTTATTAGAATCAGAATTTTTCCTTTCTCACTAAGGGATAAAACTAAGATATGTTTAAATTCGTTAGCACCTGGATCTATCAAAACTTGGGGTGATTTAGCACAAAAATTCCTTACTAAGTATTTTCCACCATTGAAGATTGCGAAGTTGAGAAATGATATTACATCTTTTTGTCAATTTGAAGGTGAATCAATATATGAAGCATGGGAAAGATTTAAAGATCTCTTCAGAAAATGTCCACATCATTCGATACCATATTGGTTAATAATTCAAACCTTTTACAGTGGATTAGTTGGATCTCTTAGATCAATTATCGATGCTGCAGTAGGTGGATCATTAATGTCTAAACAGTTTTCTGATGCTTATGCTTTAATTGAAGAAATGACTACTAATAACTTTCAATGGCCTTCTAAAAGGTTAAAACCTAAAAAGGTAGCCAGTGTTCATGAAAAGGATGCTTTTGTAATGTTAGAAAATCAAGTTGCTGCAATTTCAAGGAAGATAAACCAATTTCGGATGATTTTTTATCAGCCAAAATCAATGATTGAAGAAAATTCATTAGGCCAAATGTTTGATTCTTATTCTTCACCAGAAACTTTGAATGCTATAAGCAAGCCTAATAACCCATATTCCAATTATTATAACCCAGGTTGGAAGAACCACCCAAACATTAACTGGAATACCAATAATCAGGGTGGTATTAATCAACAATGGGGGAACCAGAAAGTAAACCCATTGGGGAACCGAAACAACCAAGGAAATAATAATTATAGACTAACCTATCCTCCAAGTTTTAACAATGCTTTACAATTAAAGGAGAAGAGTTGTCTATTGAAGAAGTGGTGTCACATATGGGAAATTAATTGCAAATTCAAGGAGCATCCATCAGAAATAACTAAAATCAATTGGGGCAAATTACAGATTCATTAAGTAATAGATCCCAAGAAATGCATCCAAGTAAAACTGAAGTGAATCCAAGAGAAAAGAATAAAGAGCATGTAGAAGCAATTCAACTGAGAAGTGGAAGAAAGTAAGAATGTAGAGTTTAGAAAGAAACCGAAGTAGAGAAAGAAGAGATTGAAGAACCAAAAGAGGATGCTGCGAAAGGTTTGGAATGACCAATTCTCCACCTAAGGTTGATTTGGAAAATCCACCACCTCTATTTTCTCAGAGACTTCGTCAACAAAAGTTGGTTAAGAAATTTTCAAAATTCTTAGAGATATTTAAGAAGCTCACCATTAATATTCCATTTGCTGAAGCCTTAGAAGAAATGCCGAGCTATGTGAAATTTATGAAGGATATTATCAATAGAATGAGGAAGTTTGAAGATAATGAGACAGTTGCACTTAGTGAGGAGTGTAGTGCAATAATTCTGAAGAAGCTTCCTGAAATGCTTAAAGATCCTGGAAGTTTCACAATTCCATGTGCAATCGGAGACATATTCTATGAAAAAGCTTTATGTGATTTGGGTGCAAGCATTAACCTTATGCCTCTATCAATATTCAAAAGGCCGAGATTAGGAGAAATAACCCCAACTATTGTAACTCTGCAATTAGCAGATCGTTCGATCAAATATCGAAAAGGTGTTATAGAAGATGTTTTGGTTAATGTGGATCAATTTATTTTTCCTGTTGATTTTATTGTGTTTGATATGGAGGAAGACAAAGAGATACCCATTATTTTAGGAAGACCTTTCCTAGCCACAGGCAGAGCAATGATAGATGTGCAAAAAGGGGAATTAATGATGAGGGTTAATGATCAAACTGTTACATTCAATATTTTGAAATCGATGAAATATCCTGCATGAGGTAAAGATGATGAATGTTATAGGATGGATGTTATCAGATATTTGAGTGAATGTCATTTCAAGTCAACTTATGAAGAAAAACTTGAAAGAGAAGAATTGGAACAAAAGCAAGAAGAGGAGTTGCATCATTCTGAAGATTTTCAAGAGGAATAATTAAATTATGTTCATGAAAATTTTGAATTGTTATTTTTGACTGAAAAAGATGAATCTTATGGTCCATCAATTAAAAAACCTCTGAACTTGAGTTAAAAAGGCTTCCTGATCATTTGAAGTATGTTTTTCTGGGTGAGTCCTCAACCTTACCTGTTATAATTTCATCTCAATTGACTGAAAAAGAAGAAGAGAGTTTTCTTGAAATTTTGAAGAAGTTCAAGAAAGCTTTTGGATGAACAATTGCTCATATTAAAGGAATTAGTCCTTTAATTTGTATGCATAGAATTCTTCTGGAAGATAATTGCAAACCTCAGGCTGATCCCCAAAGGAGATTAAATCCTATCAAGAAAGATGTGGTTAAGAAAGAAATTTTGAAGTGGTTGGATGCTGGAATTATCTACCCTATTTCAGAGTGCATGGGTTAGTCCTATTCACTATTTTCCTAAGAAAAGAGGAGTAACTGTGACTGTTAATGAAAATAATGAAATGATTCTAACATGACAAGTTACATGGTGGTGAATATGCATTGGTTATAAAAAATTAAATCTTGCCACAAGGAATGATCATTTTCCACTCCCATTTCTGGATCAGATCTTTGGATAGACTGGCTTGGCATAAGTGCTTCTGTTTTCTGGAAGGATATACTGGTTAACACCAAATTTAAATTGCTCCTGAGGATCAAGAGAAAACTACATTTATTAATTCTTATGATACATTTGGTTTTAGAAAAATGCCATTTGGTTTATGTAATGCCCCTGCTACATTACAGAGATGTATGATAGCTATTTTTTGTGATTTAATTGAAAAAGGGATTTCAGTTTTTATGGATGACTTTTAAGTGTTTGGAATTTCATTTGAATCATGTTTAGAACATTTGTCTAAATTTCTAAAAAGCTGTGAAGAACCTAATTTAGTCCTTAACTGGGAAAAATGCCAATTTATGGTAGCAGGAGGAATTATATTAGGACATCATTTCAGAAAGAGGTTTGAAGGTAAATATTGCAAAAATTCAAGTTATATCTAATTTAGCTTGCCCAACCAATGTAAAATGAATTAGAAGTTTTTTGGGACATGCTGGATTCTACAGGCATTACATCAAAGACTTTTCAAAGATTACAAAACCTTTATGCTATTTACTGGAAAAGGATGCATATTTTTATTTTGATGATGATTTCCTAAAAGCTTTTGAAATATTAAAAGAAAAATTAATCACAGTAACTGTTATAATTTCACCAAATTGGAAAAAATCTTTTGAATTAATGTGTGATGCTAATGATTACGCTATTGGTGCTGGTTTGGGTCAGAAATATGATAAAATTTTCAAAGTTATTTATTATGCTAGTAAAACTCTTAATGAAGCTCAAATTAATTATACCACTACCGAGAAAGAGTTATTAGCTATAGTATTGTCCTTTGATAAATTTCGATCATATTTAATTGGAACTAAATGTGTGGTACATACTGATCATTCTGTTATCAAATATTTAATGAAGAAGAAGAATTTGAAGCCGAGATTGATTAGATGGATTCATCTTTTGCAAGAATTTGATTTTGAGATAGTAGCTATGAAGGGTTCTTATAATCAAATTGCTGATCATTTGTCCAGGCTTGAAAATAAAAAATCTCTCTGTGATGCTAAAGAAATCAATGAACATTTTCCTGATGAAAAATTATTCACTGTTAATGAGTTGAGTGTTCTGTGGTATGCCGACATAGTAACTTTATTGTTAGTAATATTATACCCTATGGTTTGACATACCAGGAAAAGAATAAATTTTTGTCTGATGCTAAGACTTATTTTTGGGATGGCCATTTTTTATATAAATAAGGAAAGGATCTTATAATTTGAAGATGTATACCCTTGGAAGAGATTTATGAAATTATTCAAAAATGTCATGATTCTGATTATGGGGGACATTTTGGAGTTGAAAGAACTGCATATAAAATCTTAAAATCTAGATTTTATTGGCCTACAATTTTTAAGGATGTGAATGCTTATATTAAAAATTGTGATAGATGTCAGCGTGTTGGCAATATTTCTAGAAGAAATGAAATACCCCTCAATTATATGTTGGAAGTTGAAATATTTGATGTTTGGGGATTAGATTTCATGGGTCTATTTACACCATCTTCGAAAATGTTTATATTTTGATAGCAGTGGACTATGGTTCCAAATGGATTGAAGCTATTACTTTACCTCAATGTGATGATCAAAGTGTTGTAATTTTTTTAAGTAATATATTTTGTAGATTTGGAATACCAAGAGTAATCATAACTGATGGGGGAAGTCATTTTAAAAATGTGATTATTGAGAAGTTAGCAAAGAAATATCATATAAATCATCACATTGCTACTACTTATCATCCTCAGACAGGTGGTTTGGTTGAATTATTCAATCGTGAAATTAAAAGAATATTGCAAAAGATTGTTAATCAAAATAGAAAGGATTGATCAATCAAACTGGATTATGATTTGTGGACCTATAAGACTGCCTACAGAACCCCTATAGGAATGTCCCTATATAGGCTGATTTTTTGAAAAACTTGTCATTTGTCTATTGAACTTGAGCATAAAGCATATTGGGATATTAAAGAGTTCAATTATAATTTGAATGATGTTGCTGAGAAGAGATTATTGCAATTAAATGAGCTTGAAGAGATAAGGAATGAATCTTATAAAAATGCTAAGATTTATATGGAAAAGAAGAAGTTATGGCATGATCGGAAGATTCTTACTTAAAATCTTCAGCCAGATAGAAAGTTTTGCTGTATAATGCCAGATTTAGAATTTTTTTTTGGGAAAACTTAAGTCCAGGGGGATGAGTCCATTTATTGTGATAAAAGTTTACTTCTATGGTGCTGTGGATATTCAAGTTCTTAAGACTGAAAAAATATTTAAAGTTAACGGTCATAGAGTTAAACCTTATTTTTCAGTTGATCAACTTAAATCTAATGAAAATCTGATGTTGGGTCACTCAGAATGAGTTCTGGGTATGTCAGGCTGAAGACGTTAAACCAAGCGCTTTGTGGGAGGCAACCCATAGTTATCGGTATGCTTTGCTTTATGTTTTCTTTATGTACTTTGTTTGGTTTGCTTTTATGTTTTGGTGGTAGTATTTTAGAGTTTTTATGTTATAGTAGTGTTTATTTGACCTTATTTTATGACTTAGAGGAGTCAGAATGAATTTTTAGACATTTAACAGACCTGTGCTAAATTGAGCACTAGCAGCTAAGAGCCACCTATTTGGCGCTTAGGCGCCGAAGTTATAAAGCATGTGATAAAAGAGGTTCTAGAAGCCTAAATCATGGGGAAGTGGTTTTAGAAGTTATTTGGAGTTTTAAAATGTTTAAGGGCGATTTATGCACTTCTAAAGTCTAAAAAAAGGACCTGGATTAAGAGAAACACTTGCCCTAAGTCCTATTTTCATTCGCGACTCTTAAGAAGAGTGTTTTGAGTGCATCATGTTTCCTAGGAGAATGAGATCAAGAAAAAAGAGGACTCTTACAAGAATAAGTTTATTAGTGACAGTGCTAAAGAGTTATTCAATGGATTTGTTACCGTTAGTATTCAGGGAATTGCAAAAAAGATTACAAAGATCGAAGCCCAAGTGACTTCAATCGAAGCAAAGATTAATGAAACCAACGCACATTTGGAGCATATGGGATGGCAAATCAAGATGAAATTCAATCATACAAGTCACGTGGAAGAAGCAGATAAGGCGATGTTCCTAAAGAACAAGTGGTTAAAAGAAGAAGATGTAAGAGTATTCAATCATCTCCCATTCTATCATATTTATATTGCAAAAGGGCCAAATGGAAATAATAGTGGTACTGGATATATTCTGCCTACTGGAGAGTGGAATTTAATCTTGTGTATCTTATGTTTTATGTGTTTGATGTTTTAAGTGTTTAATGTTTTATGTTTGTGTTCTATTGCACTTTAATGTATGATAGTTACATCTTAGTGATGTAAACCTATCTTTATGATTATTGAGTCCTTTTATTTCTAGGGAATTTCATCCAAAGTGTTTGGATAGAAATTTTTAGTTTGTATTAAGTGTGGTTTATTTTAAATGAATATAAGTTTGTGTTTGTGTGAAACTTGATTGGAATCGATGGATATTAAAATTTGAAATTGGAGTATTGGGAGATTTATAGGGAAGAGACAATTATTTTGAGAAGATTAAGGGTGATTAACTAAGTGTTTTAGTGCACTTTCTTAATTGTGAAAATCTGGGCACTGGCGGCTAAGCACCAGAGTGCCGACGCTTAAGCGCCAGAATTCATTGCTAAGTGCCGAAGGCCTCGCGCTTAGGCGCCGTTTCGTGAAAATTGATTTTCAGCAGTTAAAAACCCAAAGATCGCCATTTTTAACTACCCCCATCATCTTCAACCTCTGATTTTCACGAAAAAGGAGCCTAAGGCATCAATTTATTGGATCAGTTGAAAGCCAATTGATACACCTAAAATATATAGTGTTTTTATGCACATTTTTATACCTATTTTTGATGATATTGCACTTTAATGAAAGGTATTTTGTGTTTTTCTTGTAGGTATAATGAAAATGAGTGATTATGGTGAAAGGAGCAAAAATTGGATCAAATTTGGAGCAAAAAAATAAAAAATGAAAAATTGGACCATGGCGGCTAAGCGCCTGCTGGTCGGCGCTTAGCTGCCACAGTTAAAAATCAAATTTTCCTCATTTTTTGCACCAATTTCAAGGGGTGTTTGAAGCAACTTTTGGTGGTGACTTCCTTAACTTCCCATAAGTGGCAAATTTGAATGATTGGATGCATCTTTTGGTGGATACGTTGAATCGGGACATGATTTGAAGAGACACCAAGACACCTTTTGGATTATTATTAAAGTTATGTCATGAGTGTGTTTGTGGTGTGTCTATAGTGAGAGTTAGTCTTTCAGTTTAGTTTTCAAGAGTCTCATCTATTTTTTAGTTTCATCTTCTAGTTCAAAGAGATTTACTTTCAGTCTTTTAATGTTTAGGTTAGTTAGTTTGGTGTGAAATTTTCTTTCCACCAATTTACTTTCATCCATTTATCTAGTTTTTATTGAAGTCTAAAGTCAGAGTTGGAGTTAACAGAGTTGGGCGCCAACCTCTGTAGTGTTGTCCTATGAAAAGTCAAGTTTGAAAGGAACTTTCGGAGTTTTTCCGAGAGGATTTTCAGATAAGTGTTTACTTCTATTTTCTATATTTTGTTTTTATTGTTGTGCTTTCTTTATGATTTATATTTTCAAATCAATGTTTGCTTATGTTTTCTCCATGAATTCTGAGTAGTTTTCTTTATCTTTTTCTTTCTTAAATAAAGAAGTAATTAAATTATGTAGGATTGTTGTGGAATGTATAAGTGTTTAAAGTTGGAATACATTGTGAAGATTTAATTCCATGAACTTATTTACTTCTTAATTTAGCTAGTTAAGATATTAAATTTGTTGTGAGATTATGTAAGATCCAATGCGGTATTTTCTCAAACAACAAATGGTATAAATAACATCCAATTATATAGATGAGAATTGAAGTCGATATAATTAAATACTTAGGAGATGTGTTTTTAATGGGGAGTAGAATTAGAGGTCTTTAGAGTGACAGGCTAAAGCCCCCTAATTTGGCTTGATATTTTAAATTTTGTTATGAAAATTTAGCCCCCAGGTGGAGGGAATTCAGGGAACTCTAAAGTGAGAGCTAGTATCTTCCCTGCCTAACTATGTTCAAGATTTTAAAATTTCAAATTAACCAATGTTCTTTATAGAACCAAGTAAGGGTAAAGAATAAATTTACTTCTATTTATCGTAACACATTTAAATATTTCCACAATAATACTTTCATAATTATTACTGCTTTATAAGAGAAATAAAAATATATTTTATTTCCTAGTATTTTATACCGCATTTTAAAGTTATGATAATTTTCATTTACTCCTCAGCTTTAATTAAAAATACCAAAAACAATTTTCAAGTTTTTCAAATCAAAACATACTTTCAAAAGTCATTAAAAAAAGTATAAGTATAATTTTATTAATTCTTTAAAAAGTTTTTATATTTCCCTGTGGGTTCGATATCTCGGGGCTTAATCAGAAAGTCCTATATTACTTGATAAACGATACGTATAATAATTTTCATATCTAAATCATCAACGCATATATTCGGTGTGAAGTCAAGTTTTTGGTGCACATATATTTATCGGGATCAAGTTTTTGGCGCTGTTGCCAGGGAAATTAATTAAAACTACATTTTTAAAGAAATTAAGAAAAAATTAAATTTTTAATTTTCTTTATTTTTGTTTGTGTGTTATGTTTTGTTTTATTTTATTGTTGTATGCGTATTTAGGTTCTGAGGGATTTGTGTCTTACGATTCTCAATTAGAAAGAACTATCAGAAAAATCAAAAAATTAAAAATTCTAGAAAGATAAAAATATTCAAGAAATGACAAATCATTAAAATCAAAATGTTGGCATCCATCAAGAATTCAAACCTTTAAGAGATTATGCTAACCCTACATTAGATGAACTTCATGGCAGTATTCAACACCCAACTATAGCTGCTAATTCCTTTGAACTTAAACCTGCTATTATCTAAATGGTGCATAATAATCAGTTTGGGGAGCAACAACTAAAGATCCTAATTAGCATCTTGCTAATTTTCTATAGTTGTGTGCTACTTTTAAATATGATGGTGTTTCCGATGATGCAATTAGACTCAGACTTTTTCCTTTCTCACTAAGGGATAAAGCTAAGATATGGTTAAATTCTTTAGCACTTGGATCTATAAGAACTTGGGGCGATTTAACACAAAAATTCCTTGCTAAATATTTTCCACCATCAAAGACTACGAAGTTGAGAAATGATATTACATCTTTTTTTTCAGTTTGAGGGTGAATCAATATATGAAGCATGAAAAAGATTTAAAGATCCCCTCAGGAAGTGTCCACATCATTCGATAACAGATTGGTTAATAATTCAAACATTTACAATGGATTAGTTGGATCTCTTAGATCAATTATCGATGCTGCTGCTGATGGATCATTAATGTCTAAACAGTTTTCTGATGCTTGTGCTTTAATTGAAGAAATGACTACTAATAATTTTCAATGGCCTTCTGAAAGGTTACATCCTAAAAAGGTAGCCAGTGTTCATGACAATGATGCTTTTGCAATATTAACAAATCAGTTTGCTGCAATTTCAAGAAAGATAGACCAATTTGGGATGAATTTTTCTCAGCTAAATTACATGATTGAAGAAAATTCATTAGGCCAAATGGTTGATTCTTATTCTTCACCAAAAACTTTGAATGTTATAAGTAAGCCTAACAACTCATATTCCAATTATTATAACTTAGGTTGGAAGAATCATCCAAACTTTAACTGGAATACCAATAATCAAGGTGGTATTAATCAACAATGGAGGAACCACCAAGTAACCCATCGGAGAACTGAAACAACCAAGGAAATAATAATTATAGACTAACCTATCCTCAATGTTTTAACAATGCTTTGCAATTAAATAAGAAGAAGTTATCTATTGAAGAAGTGGTCTCACATATGGAAAATCAATTGCAAATTCAAGGAGAAACCAACAAAAATATTGAAAATTAATTGAGGTTAATTGCAAATTCATTAAGTAATAGATCCGAAGGAATGCTTCCAAGTAATACTGAAGTGACTCCAAGAGATAAAAATAAAGAGCTTGTAAACACAATTCACTAAGAAGTGGAAGAGAGTTGGAAGGTAGGTTTAGAAAGAAACTGAAGTAGAGAAAGAAGGGATTGAAGAACCTAAATAGGATGCTCCGAAAAGTTTGGAAAGACCAATTTCTCCACCTAAGGTTGATTTGGAAAAGCCACCACCTCCATTTCCTTAGATAAAGCAATTTTCAAAATTCTTGGAGATATTTAAGAAGCTTACCATTAATATTCCGTTTACTGAAGCCTTAGAACAAATGCCGAGCAATGTGAAATTTATAAAGGATATTCTCAACAAAAAGAGGAAGTTTGAAGATAATGAGACAGTTACACTCAGAGAGGAATGCGGTGCAATAATTCAGAAGAAGCTTTCTGAAAAACTTAAAGATCTTGGTAGTTTCACAATTCCATATGGAATCAGAGACAGATTCTATGGAAAAGCTTTATGTGATTTGGGTGCAAGCATTAACCTTATGCCTCTATGAATTTTTAAAAGACTGGGATGAGGAGAAATAACCCCAACTACTGTAACTTTGTAATTAGCAGATTGTTCGATCACAAATCCAAAAGGAGTTATAAAAGATGTTTTGGTTAAAGTGGATCAATTTATCTTTCCTATTGATTTCATTGTACTTGATATGAAGGAAGATAAGGAGATACCCATCATTTTGGGAAGATCTTTTCTAGCCACAGGTAGAGCAATGATAGATGTACAAAAAGGAGAATTAACGATTAGGGTTAATGATCAAACTGTTATATTCAATATTTTGAAATCGATGAAATATCCTGCAATAGGTAAAGATGATTAATGTTATAGGATAGATGTTATCAGGTATTTAAGTGAATGTCATTTCAAGTCAACTTATAAAGAAAAACTTGAAAGAGAAGAATTGGAACATAAGCAAGAAGAGAAGTTACGTCATTATGAAGATTTTCAAAAAGAAGAATTAAATTATGTTCATGAAAATTTTGAATTATTAGATGTGACTGAAAAAGATGAGTCTTATGGTCCATCAATTGAAAAACCTCCTAAACATGATTTAAAAATGCTTCCTGATCATTTGAAATATAATTTTTTGGGTGAATCCTCAACCTTGCCTGTTATACTTTCATTTCAATTGACTGAAAAGGAAGAAGAGATTTTGCTTGAAAATTTGAAGAAGTATAAGAAAGCCTTTGGATAGTTAATTGCTGATATTAAAGGAATCAGTCGTTCAATTTGTATGCACAGAATTCTTATGGAAGATAATTGCAAACCTCGGGCTGATCCCCAAAAGAGATTTAATCTTATAATGAAAGAAATTGTTAAGAAAGAAATTTTGAAGTGGTTGGATGCTGGAATTATCTACCATATTTTAGATAGTGCATGGGTTAGTCTTATTCATTGTGTTCCTAATAAAGGAGGAGTAACTGTGATTGTTAATGAAAATAATGAAATGATTCCAACAAGATAAGTTACAGGATGGCGAATATACATTGATTATATAAAATTAAATCTTGCCACAAGGAAAGATCATTTTCCACTCCCATTTCTAGATCAGATGCTAGATAGACTGGCTGGGCATAAATACTTTTGTTTTCTAGATGGAAATACTGGTTACCACCAAATTCAAATTGCTCATGAGGTTCAAGAGAAAACTACGTTTACCAGTCCTTATGGTATGTTTTCTTGCCCTTTGGTTTATGTAATGCCCCTGCTACATTTCATAGATGTATGATGGCTATTTTCTATGATTTAATTGAAAAAGGCATTGAAGTTTTTATGGATGACTTTTCGGTGTTTGGAATTTCATTTAGATCATGTTTAGAACATTTGTATAAAGTTCTAAAACGCTGTGAAGAAACTAATTTAGTCCTTAATTGGGAAAAATGTAAATTTATGGTAGCAGGAGAAATTGTATTGGGACATCGAATTTAAGAAAAAGGTTTGGAGGTAGATCCTGCAAAAATGAAGTTATATCTAATTTACCTTGCCAGACCAATGTAAGAGGAATTAGAAGTTTTCTGGGATATCTTTGGATTCTACAGGCATTACATCAAAGAATTTTCAAAGATTACAAAACCTTTATCTCGATTATTGGAAAAGGATGCAATTTTTTATTTTGATGATGACTGCCTAAAGGCTTTTAAAACATTAAAAGAAAAATTAATCACTACACCTATTATAATTTCACCAAATTGGGAAAAACCTTTTGAATTAATGTGTGATGCTAGTGAATATGCTATTGGTGCTGCTTTGAGTCAGAAATATGATAAAATTTTCAATGTTATTTATTATGCTAGTAAAACTCTTAATGATGCTCAAATTAATTATACCACTACCGAGAAAGAGTTATTAGCTATAGTATTTTCCTTTGATAAATTTTGATCAAATTTAATTGGAACTAAATGTGTGGTGCATACTGATCATTCTGCCATCAAATATTTAGTGAAGAAGAAGGATGTGAAGCCGATATTGATTAGATGGATTCTTCTTTTGCATGAATTTGATTTTGAGATAGTAGATAGGAAGGGTTCCAATAATCAAGTTGCTGATCATTTGTTTAGGCTTGAAAATGAAAAATCTCTCTTTGATGCTAAAGAAATCAATGAACATTTTCCTGATGAATTATTATTCAGTGTTAATGAGTGGAGTGTTCTGTGGAATGCCGACATAGTAAACATTATTGTTAGTAAGATTATGGCCGATGGTTCAACATACCAGGAAAAGAAGAAATTTCTGGTCTGATGCTAAGACTTATTTTTGGGATGACCATATTTATATAAGCAAGGAAAGGATCTTATAATTCGAAGATGTATACCTTTGAAAGAGACGTATGAAATTATTCAAAAATGTCATGATTTTGATTTTGGGGGACATTTTGGAGTTTAAAGAACTGCATATAAAATCTTACAATCTTGATTTTATTGGCTTACAATTTTAAGGATGTGAATGCTTATATTAAAAATTATGATAGATGTCAGTGTGTAGGAAATATTTCTAGAAGAAATGAAATGCCCCTCAATTATATGTTGGAAGTTGAAATATTTGATGTTTGGGGATAGATTTCATGGGTCCATTTACACCATCTTTCAGAAATGTTTGTATTTTGATAACACTATATTATGTTTCTAAATGGATTGAAGCTATTGCTTTACCTCGATGTGATGCTCAAAGTGTTGTAAAGTTTTTGAGAAATAATATATTTTACAGATTTGGAATACCAAGAGTAATCATAACAGATGGGGGAAGTCATTTTAAAAATGCAATTATTGAGAAGTTAACAAAGAAATATCATATAAATCATCGCATTGTTACTGCTTATCATTCTCAGACAAGTGGTTTGGTTGAATTATCCAATCTAGAAATTAAAAGAATATTGGAAAAGACTGTTAATCCAAACATAAAGGATTGGTCAATCAAACTAGATTATGCTTTGTGGGCCTATAGGACTGCCTATAGAACCCCTATAGGAATGTCCTCATATAGGTTAATTTTTGGAAAAAGCTTGTCCTGTTGAACTTGAGCATAAAGCATATTGAGCTATTAAAGAGTTCAAGTATAATTTGAAATATGCTACTGAAAAGAGATTGTTGCAATTAAATGAGCTTGAAGAGATGAGGAATGAATCTTATGAAAATGCTAAGATTTATAAGGAAAAGATTAAGTTATGGCATGATCGGAAGATTCTTACTAAAAATCTTGTACCAGGACAAAATGTTTTGCTGTATAGTGCCAGATTGAGAATATTTTCTGGAAAACTTAAGTCTAGGTCGATGGGTCCGTTTATTGTGATAAAAGTTTATTCCTATGAAGCTGTAGATATTCAAAATCCTAAGACTGGAAAAATATTTAATGTTAACGATCATAGAATTAAACCTTATTTTTTAGTCGATCAACTTAAATCTGATGAGAATCTGATGTTGGGTCACTCAGACTGAGTTCTGGGTATGTCAGGTAGAAGACGTTAAACCAAGCGCTTTGTGGGAGGCAACCCATAGTTATCGGTGTGCTTTGCTTTATATTTGCTTTATTTTTCTTTGTTTAGTTTGTTTTTATGTTTTGGTGGTAGTATTTTTGGAGTTTTTATATTATAGTAGTGTTTATTTGACCTTATTTTATGACTTAGAGGAGTCGGAATGAAATTTTGGACATTTGGCAGACCTGTGCTAAATTGAGCACTGGCGGCTAAGCGCCACCTAGCTGGGGCTTAGGCGCCGGAGTTATGAAACATGTGATAAATGAGGTTCTAGAAGCCTAGATCATGGGGAAGTGGTTTTGGAAGTTATTTTGGAGTTTTTAAACGTTAAAGGGCGAGATTATGCACTTCTAAAGTCTATCAAAATGCCCTAGATTAAGAGAAACACTTGCCCCAAGTCCTATTTTCATTTCTGAGTCTTAAAAAGACTGTTTTGAGTGCATCATGTCTTCTTGGGTGAATGAGATTAAGAAGAAAGACAAGACTGACAAGATTAAGTTTATTAGTGATAATGCTAAAGAGTTATTCAATGGATTTCTTGCCGTTAGTATTCAGGAAATTGCAGAAAAGATTGCAATGATCGAAGCACGAGTGACTTCAATCGAAGCAAAGATCAATGAAACTAACGCACATTTGGAGCATATGGGATGGCAACTCAAGATGCAATTCAATCATACAAGTCACATGGAAGAAGCGGATAAGTCGATGTTCCTGAAGAACAAGTGGTTAGAAGAAGAAAATGTAAGAGTGTTCAATCATCGTCCTTTCTATCAGATTTATATTCCAAAAGGGTCAAATGGAAATAATAGTGGTTTGGATATATTCCGCCTACTGGAGAGTGGAATTGAATGCTGGTTTGATCTTGTGATTTGTTTTAAGTATTTTATGTTTTATGAGTTTGATATATTAAAGTGTTTAATGTTTTATGTTTGTGATCTGTTGCACTTTAATGTGTGATTGTTACATCTTAGTGATGTAAACTTATCATTATGCTTATTGAGTCCGTTTGTACTTTGGGAATTTCATCCAAAGTGTTTGGATATTAATTTTTAGTTTGTATTAAGTGTGGTTTGATTTTAACAAATATAAGTTTGTGTTTGTGTGAAACTTAATTGGAATTGATGGATATTAAAGTTTGAAGTTGGAGTATTGGAGATTTTTGAGTAAGAGACAATTATTTTGAGAAGATTAAGGGTGATTAACTAAGTGGTTTAGTGCATTTTCTTAATTTTGAAAATCTTAGCATTGGCGGCTAAGCGCCAGATTTTTGGTGCTTACACGCCAAATTTCACGGCTTAGGTGCCAGTTCAATATTTAAGACCTAAAAATCACCATTTTTTAACTTACCTGTCATCTTCAACTTCTAACTTTCACAGAAAGGAGCCTAGAGCATCAACGTTTTGGACCGTTTGAAGGTCGATTTCAACAAAAAATGTTAGATTTGGATTCCTTAAGGTAAGAGCACTACTCCTAAGTAAAATTTTTTTATTTTCACCATGTATTTTGATTACGTTTTGGAAAATCCTTAAATCACTATTCATAGTGAAAATTTGAAGAAAAGGATCAGATATTGCTTGGATTAAGTGGAAAGTACTTTTGGAAGTTATTTTAGCAAGTTTAGTTTGATTTTGGAATTTATGCTGAATTTTTCGTGAATTTTTAGAAATGGCTTCAAAGTCAAAGCGCTAAAGAGAAAAGATGAGATTTGATTCTAAAAATTTGTTAGTGCAAGGGCTACGGAACGATAGGTTGACGCAATACAGTCATGAATATTGATTCCTGAACGTGTTTAGTAAGCTAGGAGAGGTTATTGAGGAGATGATTGCTAAAAGGAATTGGGAAAATTACTGCTGCTTCTCTACTGCTGCTGTTTTTTATGTGGTTAGAGAGTTGTATGCAAACTTACCTGCAGCAGAAGAAAATTTGGTGATGGTGAGAAGGGAAGAAGTACATTTTATATGTGCGGTAATCAATATCTTTTTTCGGCTGCCTCCTGATATGTTTTGTTTTTATTCAAACTATCATCCTAGTGAGGGAGAGTTAGATGAGATTATGGCATTTTTGACTGACGGAAGAGGTTTATGGAAGATCACAAATGATAGAAGAGTAAATTTTCAAGCCTCTAAGTTAAATGACATTTCTAAAGCATGACATTATTTTATCTCATCTAAGTTGTTGCCTTCAAGCCAACTAGTGAACTGACAAGGGAGAGAGCTGTTTTGAACTATTGCATTCAGTAAGAGAAGCCCATAGATATTGGAGCAATCATTTATGATTATATTTTGAATTGCGCCAGACTACCACAACTCAAGGTATGGGATTTCCTTCCTTGATCCATTCATTATGTGAACGATTTGGAGTGAAATTTGAAACTTGGGAAGATGTCCTTCAGCCTTTAAAACCAATTACCAGTGTAAACATTGGAGCTTACATTGTACATTCAGAGTTTGGCTGGAGAGGAGGATTTGGTAGGGCTTCTACTGCTTATGCTGCTTCTACTTGCCGTGCTACTACTTCGAGAGCTTCATCATCTAGAGATTCACAGACTGGTTTGTTAAGAAAGATTCTGAAGAAGGTGAGTCTTACTCGTGAGCATATTAGAGACATGGGTGGTAAAATGGATAATATGGAAAGACATATTGTTAAACATGATGAATATGAGGAGAATTATCAGTTTTATTTGGATAGATTGATCAGAGGTGATATGACTGCTGAGATGCCCGCTCATCCATTCTACATACCTTATGTACCATCCAAAGATTGGAACGAGCAAGATGATGATGATGAGGATGATTAGTTGATTTGTTTTATGTGTTATTGAGTCTTTGTTGATGAGTTGATGAATGTTATGTCTGTTGATTTATTTTGATATTGTGTTTTTTGTGTGAAATCTGGTAATATGTTGATTATAGTTAGACTATTTTTACATATTCAGATGTATCTGTGTTTGGATTGATATTCTATATGTTGTTTTGTGTGATATTTGTTTAGTAGTAAATGTTTTAATGTATATGTTATGTCAGATTTTTTATAGTGTGTACTTTAATTCCATAATTGTTAGGAGAATTAGAACACTATTAAAAACTATTATCTAAAACAGCATGTTTAAAATTTTTCAAAATCTACTACTACAATTTATTATCTAGTGTTGGTGATATTTCAGTTATTTTCAGTTGGTGTGTATTTGCTTTGAAAACCTCCACTATTGTAGAAGTCCTCTCAAATTTTGAATTTCCATTTAATGAAAAACTAAATTTTTTTTTTGAATTTGATCACTTTTTACTCCTATTTTTAAATTGTTATACTTGCATATTTAGGATATTAAGATTCCTACAAGCATGTTATTTTAATTTTTAATTCTCACCCATGTATCATTTCTTATGCTTAAATTTTTTATCCTAACTAAAAATTAAACTTTGGGGGGAATTAAAAAAAAAAACAGCAAACTTTTAAAAACCTAAAATTTTATTTGTTCTCAAGAAAACATAAAATTAATTTGATTTTTGATTGAAAACAATTATGTAATGAAGTTATATTAGGGGAACAAAATTTTGAATATAGAAATAAATAAGAGAATTTAGTTAAATTTTTTTTTCAGTAATGAAAAATTTAAAGTTAAAATTTTCTTAGTAAAGAAGTGTTAAATATAGTTTAACTATCTTTAGTAAGAAATATTATATTTTTAGATAAATAGAAAATTTGACTTTTATTCTTCAAAGCTTAAATTTCTTTATTGAAGAGTAATTTTCAAATACTATTATTATGATTTTTAAGTGAATGATGTATATCAGAACTTTATTTTAAATGGAAGGGTGGAATTCAAAATCAATAAATGTCTATCCAGATATATTAATCCTTGCCTTATAAAAAATGAAGAAGAAAAACAGGGAAAAGAAAAAGAAAGAGAAATAAAAACAAAAAAGTGAAAAATGGCATGTAAAAAGGAAGGAGAAGCTTGAGGATTTAAGGGCTTAATCAAAAATTGGTTCCATACCTAAAGTATAAAATATAAGTTCTGAGAAAATCTAAAGCTTAATGTTATAATATAGTAAGTAAAATTATTTTTAAATAAAGATTTTTAAGTAAGAAAAATAAATGTGTGAATCCAATATTTTGATGAATCTATAAATATTTCTGAATTAGATAGAAAAATATATTTTACATTATCCTTTACCTAAGAACTTTCTAAACTTTAAGTTGGTCTTAATTACTGAAATTTTTTTTTCTAAATTTGACTATTTCATTTCTAGAACAAAATTTTGTTATCTTCCTAAGAAACTCATTACATTATTTGCATGCTAAAATTTTCTATATGATTAAGAGTCACTTGAGGATAAGTAACATTTTAAATTTGGGGGATTTGGATACACCTAAAATATATAGTGTTTTTATGCACATTTTTATACCTATTTTTGATGATATTGCACTGTAATGGAAGGTATTTTGTGTTTTTCTTGCAGGTATAATGAAAATGAGTGATTATGGTGAAAGGAGCAAAAATTGGATCAAATTTGGAGCAAAAAAAATAAAAAATGAAAAATTGGACCTTGGCGGCTAAGCGCCGCCTGGTCGGCGCTTAGCCGCCACATTTAAAAATCAAATTTTCTTCATTTTTGGTGCCAATTTCAAGGGGTGTTTGAAGCAACTTTTGATGGTGACTTCCTTAACTTCTCATAGGCGACAAATTTGAATGAAGGGATGCATCTTTTGGTGGATATGTTGAATCGAGACATGATTTGAAGAGACACCAAGGCACCTTTTGGATTATCATTAAAGTTATGTCATTAGTGTGTATGTGGTGTGTATTTAGTGCGAGTTAGTCTTTTAGTTTAGTTTTCAAGATTCTCTTCTAGTTTTCAGTTTCATCTTCTAGTTTATAGAGATTTACTTCCAGTCTTTTATTGTTTAGAGTTAGTTTGGTGTGAAATTTTCTTTCCACCAATTTACTTTTATTAATTTATCTAGTTTTTATTGAAGGCTAAAGTCAAATTTGGAGTCAATAGAGTTGGGCACAACCTCTGTAGTGTTGTCCTGTGAAAAGTTAAGTTTTAAAGGAACTTTCAGAGTCTTGTGGAGAGGATTTTCATATAAGGGTTTACTTTTATTTTCTATATTTAGTTTTTATTGTTGTTCTTTCTTTATGTTTTCTATTTTCAAACCAATGTTTGCTTGTGTTTTCTCCATGAGTTCTGAGTAGTTTTGTTTTATCTTTTTCTTTCTTAAATAAAGAAGTAATTAAATTATGTAGGATTGTTGTGGAATGTATAAGTGTTTAAAATTGGAATACATTGTGAAGATTTAATTCCATGAACTTAATTTACTTTTTAATTTGGCCAGTTAAGATGTTAAATTTGTTGTGAGATTATGTAAGATCCAATGGGGTATTATCTCAAACAACAAATGGTATAATTCACATCCAATTATATAGATGAGAATTGAGTCCAAATATTTGAATGCTTAGGAGATATGATTTTAATGGGGAGTAGAATTAGAGGTCTTTAGAGTGACAGGCTAAAGCCCTCTAATTTGGTTTGATATTTTAAATTTTGTTATGAGAAGTTAGCCCCCAGGTGGAGGGAATCAAGGGAACTCTAGAATTATAGCTAGTATATTCCTTACCTAACCATGTTTAAGATTTTAAAATTTCAAATTAATAAATGTTCTTTATAGAACCAAGTAAGAGAAAAGAATAAATTTGCTCCTATTTATCACAACACATTTAAATACTTCCACAACAATACTTTCATAATTATTACTGCTTTATAAGAGAAAGAAAAAGTTATTTTATTTCCTAGTATTTTATACCGCATTTTAAAGTTCTGATAATTTTCATTTAATGCTTAGCTTTAATTAAAAATACCAAAAACAATTTTCAAGTTTTTCAAATCAAAAAATACTTTCGAAAGTCATTAAAAAAAGTAAAATTATAATTTTCTTAATTATTTAAAAATTTTTTACATTTTCCTGTGGGTTTGATATCTCGGGGCTTAATCAGAAAGCCCTATATTACTTGATAAACGATGCGTATACTTGCGTAGTATCCCATATTATAAAATCATAATTTTCATATCTAAAACATCAACACATATATTCAGTGTGAAGTCAGTTTTTGGTGCACATATATTTATCGGAGATCACCGATGTCAACAAAAATTATTAGGTTTGGATTGCTTGAGGTAAGAGCACTACTCCTAAGTAAAAATTTTTAATGTTCACCATATATTTTGAGTACATTATTGAAAAAACTTAAGATCACTATTCATGGTGAAAATTTGAGGAAAGGATGAGAAATTTCTTGGATTTAGGGGAAATTAGTTTTGGAAGTTAATTTAGCAAGTTTAGTTTGATTTTGGAATTTATGGTGAAATTTTTTCGTGAATTTTAGAGATGGCTCCAAAGATAAAGCGCGCAAGAGAAAAGATAAGGTTTGATTCTGACAAGTTTGTTAGTCCAAGGGCTGAGGAACGATACGTCGATGCACTACAGTCACTTAAATTGATTCCTAAGTGTGTGTTCAGTAACTAGGAGAAGTTATTGAAGCGATGATTTCTAGAAGGAATTGGGAGAATGATTGTTGATTCTCCGCTGTTGCTGTTGTTTCTATGGTCAGAGAGTATTTTACGAACTTACTTGCAGCAGAAGAGAACTCTGTGATGGTGAGGAGGAAAGAAGTTGATTTTTCACCTGCAATAATCAATACTTTTTATCGACTGCCTCATGATATGTTTTGTTTTTATTCTAACTATCATCCTATGAAGCGTACACTGTACATTCAGAGTTTGGCTGGAGAGGAGGATTTAGTAGGGCTTCTTCTGCTTCTGCTGCTTCTACTTCCCATGCTGCTACTTCGCGAGCTTCATCATCTAGTGATTAACAGACTGGTTTGTTGAGAAAGATTTTGAAAGAAGGTGACTCTTACTCGTGAGCATGTTAGAGACATGGATGGTAAGATGGATAAAATGGAAAGATATATTGTAAAACATGATGAATATGAGGAGAATTATTAACATTATTTGGATAGATTGATTAGAGGTGATCTGAGTGCTGAGATGCCCCCTCATCCATTATATATACCTTATGTGCCATCCAGAGATTGGAACGAGCAAGATGATGATGATGATGAGGATGATTAGTAGATTAATTTTTTTATGTGTTATAGAGTTTCTGTTGATGTACTGATGTATGTTGTATCTTGTATTTTATTTTGATGTTGTGTTTGTGGTGTGAACTCTGGTAGTAGAGTGATTGTAGTTGGACTATTTTTTATGCATATTCAGATGTATCTTTGTTGGATTGATATTCTATATGTTGCTTTGTGTGATATATGTGTAGTAGTAAATGTTTTAATGTGTATGTCGTGTCAAAGTTTTTATAGTGTGTACTTTAATTCCAAAACTATTAGGAGAATATGGAACACTATTAAAAACTATTATTTAAAAACTGCATGTTTAAAACTTTTCAAAATCTACTACTACCATTTGTTATCTAGTATTAGTGTGATTTCAATTATTTTCAATTGGTGTGTATTTGCTTTGAAAACCTCCACTACTATAGAAGTCTTTTGAAATTTTTACTTTCCTTTTTATAAAAATTTTGAAAAATAAAAATAAAAATAAAAAAATTTGAATTTGATTTCTTTTTACACCTATTTTTTAAATTGTTATACTTGCATATTTAGGATATTAAGATTCCTGCAAGCATGTTATGTTAGTTTTTAATTCTCACCCATGTTTCATTTCTTATGCTTAAATGTTTTATCCCAACTAAAAATTAAAGTTGGGGGGGAAGGGAATTTTAAAAACAGAATTTTTTTTTAAAAACCTAAAATTTTATTTGTTCTCAAGAATACTTAAAATTAATTTGATTTTTGGTTAAGAACAATTATGCATATGAAGTTATATTAGGGGAACAAAATTTTGAATATAGAAATGAATAAGAGAATTTAGTTAAAATTTATAGTAATAATGAAAAATTTAAAGTTAAAATTTTCTTAGTAAAGTAGTGTTAAATATAGTTCAACTATCTTTAGTAAGAAATGTTGTATTTTTGGATAAATAGAAGATTTGACTTTTATTCTTCAAAGCTTAAATTTCTTTTATTAAGGAGTAATTTTCAAATACTATTATTATGATTTTAAGTGAAAGATGTATATCAGACCTTTATTTTAAATGAAAGGGTGGAATTCAAAATCATTAAAGGCCTATCCAGATACAATAATTATTACCTTACAAAAAAAGGATGTGAAAAGGGAGGAGAAGCTTGAGGATTTAAGGGCCTAATCAAAAATTGGTTCCATACCTAAAGTATAAGATATAAGTTCTGATAAAATTTAAAGCCTAATGTTATAATATAGTAAGTAAAATTATTTTCAAATAAAGATTTTTTAATGAGAAAAATAACTATGTGAATCCTATATTTTGAAGAATCTGCAAGAATTTCTGAATTAGATAGAAACCTATATTTTACATTATCCTTTATCTAAGAACTTTCTAAACTTTAAGTTGGTCTTAATTACTGAAACATTTTATAAATTGGACTATTCCATTTCTAGAACAAAATTTTGTTAATTTCCTAAGAAACTTATTACATAATTTTCATGATAAAATTTTCTATATAATTAAGAGTCACTTGAGGACAAGTAACATTTTAAGTTTGGGGGATTTTGATACACCTAAAATATATAGTATTTTTATGCACATTTTTATACCTATTTTTGATGATATTACACTTTAATGGAAGGTATTTTATATTTTTCTTGCAGGTATGATGAAAATGAGTGATTATGATGAAAGAAGCAAAATTGGATCAAATTTGGAGCAAAAAATGAAAAAAATGAAAAATTGGACACTGGTGGCTAAGCACCGCCTGGTCGATGCTTAGGCGCCACAGTTATAAAAATTAAATTTAATCAAATTTGGCACCATTTCCAAGGGGTGTTTGAGGCAACTTTTGATGTTAACCTCCTTAACTTCCTTTTGGTGGCAGAAGTGATCCAAGGGATGCAAGGTTTGGTGGATACATTGAATCGGGACACAATTTGAAGAGACACCAATGCACCTTTTTGGATTATTATTAAAATTATGTCATGTAATTTGCATGAGAGTCTTTAGGAATGGGAGTCTTTAGAAGAAGGAGAGTCTTTTGAAGTTTTTTTTTTAGAGTTATTACAGAGTTGAGAGAGTGTGTGAGGGAGAGAAATTAGTAGGAGTAGAAGTAAAGAGTAAGAAAGAAGAAAGGGGTTGGAGTGAAGCCTTCTTCTCACCAATTCTCTTCCTTCCTTTTATTTAATTTTTATTGAAGTCTGTAGTCTATTTCTGAGTCATCAGAGTTGGGCGAACCTTAGTGGAAAGTCAAGATTCAAAGGAACTTCTAGAGTCTTGTAGAGAGGATTTTAAGATAAGTGTTAACTTCTTTTTTTATATTTAGTTTTTAATTAAAACTTGTTTTGTGTTCATTATGATTTCTATTTTTAAATCAATGTGTGCTTGTGTTTTCTCCAAGAGTTTTGAGTAGTTTTCTTTATATTTTTTCTTAAATGAAGAAGTAATTAAATTATGTAGGATTATTGTGGAATGTATAAGTGTTTAGAGTTGGTATAAGTTGTGAAGAATTAATTCCATGAACTTAATTTACTTCTTAATTTGGCTAGTTAAGATGTTAAAATTTGTTATGAGATTATGTAAGATCCAATGCAGTATTGTCTCAAACAACAATTGATAAAAATCACATGTAATTATATGGGTGAGAATTGTAGTCCATATAATTGAATGCAAATATATTAGGAGATATGTTTTTAATGGAGAGTAAAATTAGAGGACTTTAGAGTGACAGGCTAAAACCCCCTAATTTGGATTGATATTTTCAATTTTGTTATGAGAAGTTAGCCCCCAGGTGGAGGGAATCGAGGGAACTCTAGAGTGAGAGCTGGTATTTTCCCCGCCTAACCATTTTCAAAATTTTAAAATTTCACATTAACCAATGTTCTTTATAGAACCAAGTAAGGGTAAAGAATAAATTTACTCCTATTTGTCACGACACATGTAAATAATTCCACAACAATACTGTCATAATTATTACTTCTTTATAGGAGAAAGAAAAAGATATTTTATTTCCTAGTGTTTTATATTGTGTTTTAAAGTTCTGATAATTTTTATTTCCTGCTTAGTTTTTTATAAAAAAATACCAAAAACAACTTTCAAACTTTACAAATCAAAACATACTTTCAATAGTCATTTAAAAAGTAAAAATATAATTTTCTTATTTCTTTAAAAGTTTTAACATTTTAATGTGGGTTCGATATCTCAGGACTTAATCATAAAGTCCTATATTATTTGATAAACGATACATATACTTGCGTAGTATCCCATATTATAAAATCATAATTTTCATATCTAAACCGTAGGCACATATATTTGTTGGGGATCACCCCACAATAACCCCATATAAACTCACAAAAACAACTAGAAAATGCAACGATATGAACTCTTAAATAACCCCAGAATAACCCAAAAATAATCCTATAATAACCCAACAATGAACTGTTAATAGCTGTCAATAAAGATCTGACACTTACTTCAGAATAGCCCAAGAATAACCCACAAATAACCCAAGAATAAAAACCTCAATAACTCTTGAATAAGAAAAAAATAACCAAAGAATAACTGCTAGGAAAAACCTACAACTAAAGAGAGATTAACTCAAAAATTAACCAATAATAACGCATTAATAACACTAAAATAATTCTTAAAAAAACAAAATAATGACCATACAAACCGGAAACTAACTTAAAAATAACTCTACAATAACCCTAGAAAACACTAAGATATCTCAAAATGTCTCTGCAATAACTCTAGGAAAACTAAACCAAACAGAAAAATTTATAATCCTAAAAAATAAGCAGAAAAAAAATCAAATTTACTAGGACAAGGTTTGCGCATCAATGGCCTCTTTATTCAACCTTTTTGCCTCCTTCTTGCTCTCTTTCTTCAACTTAATCTTCAGTTGTTCCAGGTCCTTTTGGTTTACCTCTTCCAAATCCAACCTTCATAGCTCTTCCAACTGCATATTCTTGGGATCATCGAACTCCGTTTTGTAACTCCTTCAAAACACTCCGTGGTAATAAAGAGAAACCCTAGTAGAGCAAAGAATGAGGAAAGAAGTGACACGGCTAAAATATAATATTTTTATATACATTTCATGCTCATTTTTAATGATATTGTACTTTAATGAAAAATATTCTATATGTTTTTTATTACAGGTGCAAGAAAAGAAGTTTTAGCAAAAATAGAGCAAATATGATGTAATTTGGAATCAAATCGAGCAAGAAAGAAAATTTTGATCTAGCACATTTTGATGTCTTTCTATGCACAATCTCCAATAAATTTAACACATGTTTTTGAATGAAATTAAACTTTAAAAAAAGCTTATTTTCATATTTAACTTGTAGGTATAACACTTGGAGCAGATTGGAGCTAAAAAGAAGTGAAACAGAGCAAAATGGAGTGAAACGGGGTGATGCGGTAGGGGTGGTGCTGTAGCTCTAGATTCTGGTGCTGTAGAGCTAGTCACGATGAGAAATAAGCACTATAGCTTTGATTATGACTCCATGGCACTAGAAATGATTGCAGACGAGTTCTAGACACCCCAAGGAGTTATAAGGAGGCTTTTGACACTTGAGAAGGCACATTTTGGCATTTCAAACTTTGGAAATTCCAAGAACGTCGAGAGCTTGTATATAGGAGTAAGAAACTTAGAATTTTACCTTTTATTGAGAGATTGGTAAAGAATTTTGAGAGATATCTATATGGAATTGTATGAGCATTTCATGGATCAGTAGAAGACTTTGTTCGAGGGATTTTTATCTTTCTTTCAGAGGAAAAAAGCTAAGCATTGTGTTCTTACTTCCCATAATTGTTGTAAACACTTTTCTAGTGAAATTCCTTTGCTTTAAATGAAGTTTTATGTTGTGTTTTCTCCATTCATTAAGTTTTCCTTACTTTTTCTTCTTATGATAAGAATTAGTCATGCATGGGATTAAAATGGTTTGAAGATTTATTTTATTCCAAAACATTGATGGATTTTTATCGATTCTTAATTTAATTTGCAAACTGATCACTTATATTGTTAAAATTCATTGCGAAACATAATGGCCCGGGATGGTTATGATTCCACCCAACTAGTGAATACCACACAAACCTTATGAGGAGGGGAACCAAAATCTAAGGAGTGTAAAAATAGATAGGGAGATAAGTTTTGATGGGAATAGAATTGGTGTTTCTAGAGTGACAGGTAAGATCCTATACCAATTTAGTATAAAGTTGGAGCTAAGGGTTACTGGTAGGTCCTATAGAGAGGGCCTAGCAGGTAATCTGGAAGTGGCAGTCCATAATCTACTCAGCATTACCACACAAGCTGAAACTTACTTTAGATTAGTCAATATTTTTTATACGCTCAGAAGGGGGTACAGAAACATGTATTCTTCTATTTTTCACAATATAAAATTTTTATCTTTAAACATTTGATTCCTACATTGATTAATCTCTTTGCAAGGGGAAAGAGATTTTAAGCATATAAAACTTTCTAAAATTTAACCATTCTCCATAGATTAAGTTTTTTGTTAATTTAATTAACTTTAATTTTATATTAAATTAGAAAATTTGGGAAAACCAAACTTTTCAAAAATTATAAACTAAGACCTAATAGTAGTAGATTAAAATTAACCTAAGGGAATTCTTACCTTGCTTCTATGTATGATCGATATAGGGGTCTTTAAGAAAAACTTAAATTACTTGAAAAGATATATATACTTGTGTAGAACCCCTAGTGTGTGAAATATAAATCAAATTCTAAATTCTAAAACATATCATTTTGCACACTAGACGCTTAGTATAAACTGGCTCAAGTATTTGTCATAGGAATTGAAATAAATGCAACTTTAGATTAAGGTAAAGTTTTTGGTGGCATTGCTGGAAATTGAAATTGAAATAATTACACATTAAGAACACACATATTTTAGAAGGATCAAGTTTTTGACACTCTTTTGGGAACTTAAATATCCGTGTAATTGTTGATCGGGTCAAGTTTTTGGCATCATTACCGGGAAAGCTATGGTAAGAACTTTAGAAGAATTTTAGTTAAACCCGTAAGACTTATATTTAGATATTTTAGTGTTATTATATAACGTGTTTAAATATTTTGTGTTTATTTTAAAGAATAATTTAAAATACCAAAAAAGTTTTTGATATTTGTTATATTAGTTAAGTCTTTAGATTTTTATGTGTAGTTCAGGAGCTGTTGACCTCAAGTTATATGACTCAGATTGAGAGAGAATGGTTAGGAGGATTATGAAGTTATATACCTAAAATATATAATATTTTTATGCACCCTTTTATACCTATTTTTGACGATATTGCACTTTAATGGAAGGTATTTGTGTGCTTTTCTTTCAGGTACTCTTAAATGGACCAAATATGTTAGAAGGAGTGATAAAAGATCAAATTTGGAGAAAAAATGAAGAAGATGTTAAAATGAACTGGGTTACCTAAGCACCCAGATCTGGTGCCTAAGCGTCAACAGACGGAGAAGGCCGCACCTAAGAACCTAAACCTTGCGCTTAAGCGCCAGGTAGTTACTTTACAATTTTAAATAATTATTAGAAAATTTTAAAGAGGAGTTTGAGGTATCCTTTGGTATAAAAATGGGTTACTGATCAAGGGCACCGAAAGACATTCAAATTTCCCTTAAAAGGATGCATCTCTTTAGTAGATTTATTGAATATGAACATATTTTAAAGAGAGTCAAAGGCAACTATTGAGAAAATATAAAAGAAGAAATTGAAGAGAAGTGGGTGTGTGTGTAAGTAGGCTGTAAGAAATTAGAATTAGTGTGTTTTTACAGAGTTTAGAAAGTAAGAAGTTGTAGGATTCTTATTAAGGGTTTCTTCACACTTTTCTCATTCCTAGTGATTTTTTCACACTTTTCTCATTCCTAGTGAAAGAGAAGGTGAGTAGAGATTTCTAGGTAAAAATCCATTGTTATAGAGAGATTTAAACCCTCTTGGATTGGGCAACTATTCAAAGTGAGTCTTGTAAGAGAATGAAAGAGATTCAAAGGAACTTCAAGAGTTTGGTGGAGAGGAACTTGAGTTAAGTTTTTATCTTTGTTCTTCATTTGGTTTTAATTGAAACTTCTTGTGTTTTCTTCATGGTTTCTACTTTTAAAACTATCTGTTTTTGTGTATTCTCTATGGATTCTGAGTAGTCTTTTTTATGTTTTTCCTTAAAATGAAAAGCAATCTAGTGTTGGATGAAAGTTGTGGAAGTATTGATCTTTAATGTTGGAAGAAGTTGTGTTGATTTAATCCTTGCACTCCATTTACTTCTTGATTTGGCCAATTAAAAAGTCAACATTTGTTGTGAGAACATGTAAGATCCTAGTAGGTATTGTCTCAATCAAAAATAGGTAGGAATGACATGGGGGATTGTATGGATGAGAAAGTAAATCATATAATTTTGTGCAAATAAATAGCGAAATATACTTTGATGGGTGTAGAATTAGAGACTTTAGGGTGACACACTAAAGCCTCTGATTTAGTTTATTGTTTTAGATTTTGATGCGAGAGTTAGCCCTTAGGTGGAGGAAATGGAGGGAACTCAAGAGTGAGAGATAATATCTTCCCTACCTAACCCGTCTTCAAAACTATTCAAACTATAAACTAGCTATTGTTTTTTATAGCATTCATAGTAAAGGTAAAGAATAAAATTGCTCCTATTTGACACAACACATTTTGAATATTTCCACAATAGAATTTCTGTACTTATCACTTATTCATGATAAGGAAAAAGATATTTTCATCTATCTTCTTTAGTTTTACAAAAATCTTGTTATAGTAAGTACATTGTTCACTTTATTTCATAAATTAAGAAAAACCAAAAAGAACACATTTTAAAGTTTTATGTTATCTGAAACAGTTTAAGTAAGAGTCTTTTCCTAAGTAGAATTTGTGATCTAAAAACCTTTTTATCTTTTATTATCCATACTTTTCCCCGTGGGATCGATATTTCAGGGCTTAATCAAAATGTTCTATATTACTTGATAATGATATTTATACTTGCATAGAATCCCTAAATTAAATT
Source organism: Papilionanthe hookeriana x Papilionanthe teres (assembly GCA_022702705.1). Taxonomy (NCBI): domain Eukaryota; kingdom Viridiplantae; phylum Streptophyta; class Magnoliopsida; order Asparagales; family Orchidaceae; genus Papilionanthe; species Papilionanthe hookeriana x Papilionanthe teres. Next base: position 95,715,891 of record CM040423.1, read on the forward strand.
ATCACTAATGCATTCTTATTTACATCAAAATCAAGTTTTTGGTGTCGTTGTAAAGAAGGGAATTTTATATTAAAAATATAAGTATAATCTAATTACCACAAGCATAATTTTACCAGTATTTGTCTAATAGTAAAAAGAATCAGGATCAACTTTTTGGCACCGTTGCTGGGGAATAAGAGGAAAAATCAAAAATTGAATTCAAAGTATAAATTAAAAAGAAATTTTAGAAAAACAAAATTTTTATTTTTAGAAAGTCTTATTTAAACCTTATATGTTTTTGTGTGATTTTTTTATTATTATTTTTATTGTTCTATTGTAATAGTTTATGCGAGTTCAGGTTCTGAAAAACTTGTACCTTATGATTCTGAATTAGAATGAACTATTAGAAAATTTTTAAAAATTAAAAATACTGAAAAAATTCAAAAATTTTAAGAAATGGAAAATCAAATTAATAAAATTACTGAAATTTATCATGAATTAAGAGCTTTAAGAGATTATGCAAACCCTACAGAGGATGAACTTCTTGGTAGTATTGAAAATCTTGTTGTAACCACTAATTCATTTAAACATAAACCTGCTATTATCCAAATGGTGTCTAATAATCAGTTTGGGGGATCCTCAACTGAAGATCCAAACTTACATCTGCTAATTTTCTAGAATTGTGTGCTACATTTAAATATGATAGTGTTTCTGATGATGCTATTAGGCTTAGGCTTTTTCCATTCTCACTAAAGGATAAGGCTAAGTATGATTGAATTTTTAGCACCTGGATCTATCAGAACTTGGGGTGGTTTAGCACAAAATTTCCTTGCTAAAGATTTTCCACCATAAATAATTGTAAAGCTTAGAAATGATATTACATTTTTTTGGGGAATCTATTTAAGAGCTTGTGAATGATTTAAATAACTCCTAAGAAAGTGTCCACACCATGTTGTGCCAGATTGGTTAATTATTCAAACTTTTTATAATGGATTAGTTGTATCTCTTAGATCTATTATCGATGGCATTGCTGGTGGTTCAATGATGTCTAAACCATTTTCTGAAGCTTAAGCTTTAATTGAAGAAATCTATACTAATAATTTTCAATGGCTTTCTGAAGGGTGCATCTAAAAAAGGTAACCAATTTTCATGATTCTAAAGCTTTTTCCATGTTAGCAAATCAAGTTGCTAAAATTCCAAGGAAGAAAGACCAATTTGGAAAGAATTTTTCTCAATCAATTCCAATGATTGAAGAGAATTCATTAGGACAAATGGTAGATTCTCAAACATCAATGAAGACTTTGAAAGCTATAAAAAGAAAATCAAATAACATATATTTAAACTACAATAATCCAGGTTGGAGAAATCATCCTAACTTTAATTGGATTAATAATTCGGGTGGTATTAATCAACAATGGGGAAGCAATCAAGTAAACCAATTGGGAAACTGGAACAACCAATGTAATAGAAATTTTAGACCTACCTATCCTCCAGGTTTCAATAATAATCCACAATTTAAGGATAAGAAGTTGTCTATAAAAGAAGTGGTGTTACAAATGAGAAATAAGTTACAAAGTCAAGGAGCTACTATAAGAAATATTGAGAATCAGTTGAGAAAAATTGCAAATTCATTAAGTATTAGAACCTAAGGAACACTTTCTAGTAAAACAAAAGTTAATCTTAAAGATCAAAATAAAGAGAAAGTAATGGTTGTTCAACTTAGAAGTGGAAGAGAGTTGGAAAACAGAGTTCAAAAAGAGATTGAAGTAGAGAAAAAAAAAATTGAAAAATCTAAAGAGGACGCTGTCGGCATATTTTTAGGTTGTGTGTTGTATTTTGAAAAGTAGGTCGCCTACAGAAGTTGTCGGCGAATTTTTAGTTTAATTTAAATATATAATTTGAAAAGTAGTATTTGATTTTGAAAATAATTTTAAATTTGAAAGTTTTAAGATATGAAATCAAACTATTCTCACATCCTAAATAGTTTATATAAACGAGCACCGCACTACAAACCGTGTATCTATCCCTAAGGATGGACACACTGCTTGATGGTGGGGCTCGATTAAATAAACTAGAAGATTTGTGACATCTGTTTGGTCTGCGAGCCAATTTTATAAGCCGACAAATTCCCCTGCTTAATATAAATGAATTAAGCAGGGTTTATATTACCTGGGTTCTTAAAGTTCCCTATAGAGGCAAGCCCCTATAGTTAATTATATCTTAAATGACGGGAATCATTTAAGAAAACTCTCGATAATGATCAGTGGTTTTGCTCTCAAGAATTTTAAATTTTAAGGTTTTCAAAGGATTGGATTTTGGAAATTCAAAAGGGAATGACTCAAAATTTGGAACAATTTATTTTTGAGAATCGAAGGAAGAGAAGTAGGAGAAGCTGAGGATCCAAGAAGAATCTTGGCAACTTCCCAAACTATCCTATTGTTTATCTTAGATTTAAGAAAATCCTAATATTATCTGATATTTCAATCTTGCCAATTTTAGTTAATTAGGACTTATATTCGTATGACATAATCATACAATCAGCCTCGAAGATGTGAGGGTTTATGTCGTACCAAACGACTACCTCGGAGTCCTAAAACCGGTTAGGGCTTAATTTACATGATCATGCAAATGCCTAACGAAGAGTTGAGGATTTATGTTGCGCTAGGCAAACCACCTCGAAGTCCTATGGTTTTGGTTATTTAATTCTAAGAAAGTTTAGCTGAAGTAGATCCGAGTTTTGCTGATGACGATGGCCGTGCTGCCCACCATGCTCCGAGCTCTTTGTTGTTGCAGAGGTTTAGTTTTAGAAGTCATAAATCAGGAGATGAGAGAAGTGTTTTGGTTTAGAGAAAATCTTAAAATCCAAGTGTTTTTAATATTTTAATTAAAACAAATCTTAAAGTTGATTAAACATAACCGATTAAGATCCCACGGTTCCGCCATCCCGGCACCGTTATATTCATCGAATTCACTTAGTCCAGATGAATTTGCTAAACTCAACTGAATGAGTTCCACACCTTCATTTAGACCGTAGGAAATCCCGTTAGCAACACGTGGGTTACATCATCCGAGGTATTCCCGATCATTCAACGAGACGTTTTAATTTAGTTGCAATTGTAGTTTTGTGTTCTGTTTGTGATTAAATTTTGAGTTGTTTTATATTTTGAAATGTTGTGGCAGTGATTTTTATCTTGTAATGACTTTTAATTTAGTTTTGGTTTCAGGTCACGGACTATCCTAAAGGTTTTGGTTTTCATGCAACAATTTTTTATCATGCAAGAAAAGTAAGGTGCATTTGCAATAAAGTAAATTGCAATAAAATAAAAGCATACCTGGAGGGTCTTCCCGTCATCCCAAGCTGCACTTAAAACACATGTTAGGGCATTTAAATATTCCAACAAGTACCTAGGTAAAGCTAAGGGAAAGGTTTTGGTTGTCTACCAAAGTCCTAATCCTATAGCTAGTCATCTCCTATGACGTCTAGTTTTTTGTGTTTTGGTTTAAGGAAGATTTTCTTCATCAAAGAACAATTAAGTTTAATTGTTCTTATAAACATCCTATCATATTGTGGAAGTGCTTAAAACGAGTCTTAAACATCTTTTAAATACCTCTAGGATTGTTTTAAGTCCAAGAGAATTTAATTATACAAGTGAATTAATTATCCAGGAGTTTAAGTTTTGTTATCTTGCTCAGTGAATTAGGACATTTGAATGTCCTATAAGTGAGGTAACACTTCACTTGATACTTCATTTAAGAGTTATAATAATAAGAGCTTTTTAAAAAAAGGCAAATCAAATTATTAAATATTTTAATGTTTTAAACTTAATGATTTAATTTTGATTTTGATTTAATTATAGAAAATTAGTTTAAGTTTGGAATAGTGTTCAACTTATTTTAGATTTAATTCTTAATGATTTCATTTAGGTTTGTTATTAAATGATTTTAATTTAATTTAATTTAATTTAATTTATTTTTTTATTTAATTTAATTTTATTTAATTTAATTTAATTTAATTTAATTTCAATTTAATTCAATTTAATTTTAATTTTAATTTAATTTAATTTAATTTAATTTTAATTTAATTTAATTTCAATTTAATTTTAATTTAATTTCAATTTTAATTTAATTGAGATTATTCTTTTAATTTTCTTTTTAAGTATTATTGAAGTGATTTATTTAGGGATTTTTAAATTAAAGAATAAATATCTTCTTAAATAATATCCCTACTTTAATAATTTCAATTTTCCATTAATCTTCCAAATTTAATTAATTAATTAATTAAGGTTTACTTTAATTATTCTTAAAATGATTGGTGGGTTTCTACCCTTAACCATTTAAGTTTCAATCATCCAAAATCAGTTTAAATCAAATATTTTACCCTCCCCTTTTTGGTTAATCCTAAAATTTTAATTAAAGGTTGAAAATTTTAATTACCATTTTTCCCTTCAAGCTTAATAATTTTATAACTCACTAAATTAAGCTCAAATGAACTTGAAATTTTTATGTGACCTCACTTATATGTCAATTAAGACATTAGAGGAGAAAATGTGATTTTTCTGTATTTAATTTATTTATGTAATTATTTTTAATGGAAAATGGGGATTTTCAAGGAAAATTCAATAACATGACCAAGGAAATGTTTCTATCCTTAAAAAAATTATGGGATATTTCTAATGACTAGAGGACCATTTGGACAAATTTTAGTGATTTTTTGAATTATATTTTATTTATTAGAATTATTTTGAGTTTTGGAGCATTAATTAATTTTAAAATAAAATTAAAGTTGAAAAATGGATTTTATCTTTTTCTTAAATCTCTCTGACCTCAAGGAGTTCAGAGAAACAAATTTTATATTTTTCTGATTTTTCTTTGATTTATTAGAATTATTTTAGTGAAAAGGTTGAAAAATACATTTTTTAATATTAAAAAATTACATTAAGCCTTTAAAATTCAATATCTTACGCTAGGGACTTAAGAAAAATATTTGGTTTATTCCTAAATGATTAGAATTCAAAATTTGACATTTTGATGATTTTTAATATTTTTATAATTTTTATTATTTTTTAATTATTAAAAATACTAAAATAATGATAAAAATCAACTTTTTTAGAAAATTAAAATTTTAATTTTCCTAAGTTCCCCTAATATCAGAGAAGCTCCGAAACCATTTTTGTGAATTTTTGAAAAGTATTTTGTGAGTTATGAATTTTTAAAGTTTAATTTTACCCATTTTGCTTAAGAGGCTTAATCAACCCATTTGGTGGGGCTAATCAAGTCCAATTGGTTTCAAATTTTTATGTGGTGTTCTCATATCCCTAGAGGACAGTGGAGAATTATTTTTAAGTTAATTTGATGAATGGTTAACCCTAATTAATTAAAGTTCAATTTTGGGTATTTAGGCCAATTAGGGTTGGTCAAAGTGAATTAACTCAGAACTTATTTTTCTTAGGTCCCTCTGGTCACAAGAAACATTACTAAATTTTCCTAGAATTTATTTCTCAACATGCTAATTATTGGAATTAAAATACTTAAAACAGTAACATGAACTTGGAAAATCAATAACTTCTCATAGGGATGGCCTCTGACCTTGGAAAATTCAGCGAATGTTCCCAAGTACAAAGGCTTCAAAAGCCCTATGGTTTCATGCCATGATGAATTCCTTATGAAAATGGAGAATTAAAATAATGCAGAGAGTAAATAAATCATTAAAAATAAAATACTTAATGAAATTACTTGATTTCTTTTCCACATTATTCTCCTCTGTTCACTGAGCACGAGGGTATTTTTATTTTATTTTTAGGATTTTTCTACACAAAGTTATGAATTTTTGAAGTTCTGGGAATTAAATAAATAGAAAATAGCCTATTTTCCTACTTATCCACGCGGCGCCGCGTCAACCTCGGCAGCTCCGAAGGGGGTACGTGTCGCGCTGTGATTGGGTGTTGCCATCTGAGTCAGCAGTCCCGGGACCCACCTTTCATGTAACATGTTCTGGTCCGACGCGATCCGAGCCATCCATCCGATACACGCGCGATCCAACGGTTCCCAGTCATCGTCTACGACTGGTGCGAACCCGTGACCGTCGACCTTCTAACTCTAATTTCTCACTCGATTCTCCACAGATTTTTGTGTTCTTATGCTTTATGGATTCATCTTGAAGAGACAAACACATCCATACGGTAAACATGCACTGAAATTAACTCAAACTAAATGGAGAATCTCTGTAAGCTCGCGAGGAAGAGTGAGTCCATACCTTTGCTCAGAGAAGTGAAGCTTCAATCTGAGGGTTGTGTCACGTTCGATTGTGTCCAAGCAAGCTCCAGATGAAGTCTCTTGGCCTGGTGAATTGTCTAGGTATGATCTCGACCAAGCCCGATCACAAAGCTTGGAGGCTGGAAGCAATGGCTGGCCTGGTGAGGGGGCTTTTGCTGGGAAACTTCTCCTCTTGGTCTGGTGAAGGTGTAGAGTCAATCAATTTGAAGATTGACTCACTATGGTGAAGTGTCCTAGTTTTTGGGCTTGGATTTCAACTCTAAAATTGAGCTCACAGAGAGGAAATGGCAGGAGGATTTCAGTGGGGATCAAGTTCTCTATGTGTAGAGAGTGGTCTGGGATGATTTTGGCAGGGTTTCAGTAAGGTTTGATTCAGCACCTCTCTTGACCGAGAGGAGGGGTTGTTTAAATAGGAGAGGCTGGAGGGCCTCCCAGGGGGGTTTAAGTGTTGGGATCAGCTGTTCTGGTGAGGAGAAGAACATCTGCAATGGCCATTTGGAGTGAGGCAGCTCAGCATTGTGGAATTCCAAAATTTGGCTCCTCCCAAGGTCTCGGCCATGGTGTTTTCCGGCGATCCAGGTGGCCGGCCGGCAGGCAAGGGTCACCCTCAAGTTCAGGTGGGTCAGGACTGGGATTTTGTGTAGGCAATTGAGCTTTGCCATGTGTAAAGGGATTGGATTAAAATGGCATGGGGGGAGAGGCCATTTTGGCTTGATTTGGTCCAAGCCATGATTTTGGGTTAGGTTCACCTCCCCATGGCCGATTTGGGCCGAGGGAGGATCATTTGCATCGGCTAGAAAGGGTGGTGAAGTCCCCATCTAAAGTGATGTGGCTAATCTTAGTTTAGTGTGTAACATGGAAGGGGTTAAAAAGCTTAATGAAGGTTCAAGAAAGGGGGCCATCCTTTTGCTACTTTGGGTATGGTCACATGTCAAACATCCCATGGCTTCATATGGCTTGTACATGGCTTGTCTTTGGCTTACATATGGCTTGGCAAGAGCTTGGTCAACTTTCATGGAAAAGGGCTTTAGGAATTTTGGCATTTTGATGGGAATTGTTATGGGGCTTGATTTGGGATTGTTTAATTGATAAATTAGGACTTTAGGAATGATTTTAAATTGAATGTGTGATGAGGGAAAGTATCATGTGGGCTTTAGATTGATTTGGGCTTTTGAATTTGGTGGAAGTGGGCGTTTAGGAAGGTTTAAGGGAGTGGGCCTTCATGTTTAGCAATGGGCTTTTAGATGAAAAATTTTGCAAAGGGCCATGCCAAAGAGATGTTGAGTTTAGTTTAAGGATGTGTCTTGAATGATTTGAAGCAAATTTGAGGTGGTTTGGAATTGAATTGGGTTGAATTTGGGTTCATTTGGTAAGTGGGCCAATGTAGGTCAAATTGGGCTAATTTGGGCCAATGTTGGGCTATGGTTGGAATTGATGTAAAATTAATGTTGGAAAATTTTTATGGGAGTGTTTCAAAGAGGTTTCAAATTTGGTTGGGTTTTGGTTTTGGGACTTGGGCTTATTTGAGTTAGGTTTGGGTTTAGGTCAAAATTGGGCTTTTTGGTTTTGGGTTGAATTTGAGTGGGGTTTGGGTCCAAATTTTGGGCAAATCATGTTAGTGTTTTGTTTGTGGGGATGTTAGGGAAGGTTTAGAAAAAGGTTTGGGTTCAATTGGAGTTGAATTGGTTTGGTTTGGGCTAAGTTTGGGTCATGGGTCCAAATTGGGCTTTAAGGTCAAAAGTGAGATTGGATTCAAATGTTAATCAAAGTGGACTTGGATTTGGTCTAGATTGATATTGTGGATATTAAATTAAAGTTTAGAATTGAATTGGACCAAAAATTAGGGTCAATTGGGTAGATTTGGTTTGACATTGGGTTCACTTGGGTTAAGAATGGGCTAAATTGGGGGTTTTGTTAAAAGTGGGGTAAATTGACAAAATTGGCCCATGGTGTAGTTGGACAAAATGAAATTGGGAATATTTGGGATTTTCTGGAATTTGTTGGGAATTTTCTGAATTTTTGGATTTTTTGGCTAAGAAGAGCATTTTGGGTATTTGGAGGGTATTGGGGCGTACTTTTGGAATTTTTGGTATTTTTTGCTATGGATGATCAATTTAATTGGTAAGGAAATTTTCAAGGTTAATTTTGGGGAATTTTGGGTGATTTGGAAATTTTGGAGGATTTGGGCAATTTTAAAGGCTTTTAGTAGGTTTGATAGGTATAGGGTCCCCGGGGTCAAAATTGAAATTTTGGAAGAATGAAGATTGATCAAATATGAGTGGAATGGAATCACTTTGGTTGAGCCATGAAGTCATATTAAGCCTATATGAGCCATGAGATGACTCATTTGAGGCATTCACTATGTTGTTCCTAACCCTCTTAGCCAGGGGCTTAGGGGTTAAGGTCCATCCATATGAATTACCTACATGAGTCAAGGAGTCAAGTTGGGTATGGGTGTGGTTTTAGGATTTGGATTGTGTGTGTGAGAGTGTAGAGTGTGAGTGTAGTGAGTGTGTAAATCAACCCTCACCAGATCAAGCCACCCAGGGTGGTCCTAAGGCCAAAGAGTCCTATAGGGAACTCATCCTTTAAACCTTCACTTTTGATCTCAACCTTCTAGGTTATTAGGGGTCTACAATCAAGCTTGTGGGGTTTGCAGGGAGGCAAGATGTGGTTCAAATTTCTAAGGGATGGGTCCCAATTCTAGTCCTCTAAGATAGTCAAAGGAAAAGCTTAAGGCTAGATCCTAAACACTAAAGAGGGAAGAGAAGACCTCATCAAAAATGAGGTCAACAGACGCTCCAGAAGATTTTGAGAGACCTATTTCTCCACTTAATATTGATTTTGAAAAATTGTTACCACCTCCATTTCCTTAAATACATTGTCAACAAAAGTTGGATAAACAAATTTCAAAATTTATAGAAACCTTTAAGAAGCTTACAATAAATTTTCATTTTGTTGAAGCTCTAGAAAAAATGCCAAGCTATGTGATGTTTATGAAGGATATTCTCAATAGAAAAAGAAAGTTTGAAGATAATGAGACTGTTGTACTTAGTGAGGTGTGTAGTGCTATAATTCAGAAAAAAACTTTATGAAAAGCTTAAAGATCCTGTAAGCTTCACAATTCTATGTGCAATTGGAGACAGATGTTTTGGAAAAGCTTTGTGTGATTTGGGTGCAAGTATTAGCCTTATGCCATTATCTATATTTAAAAGAATGGGATTAGGAGAAATATCTCCTACAACTTTAACCTTGCAATTAGCAGACTGTTCAATCACATATCCTAAGGGAGTTGTAAAAGATGTGTCGGTGAAAGTGGATCGATTTATTTTTCCTGTTGATTTCATTGTAAGGAAGATAAAGAGATACCTATCATTTTAGGCAGAACATTCTTAGCAACAACCAGAGTTATGATGGATGTGCAAAAAGGGAAATTAATTATGTGTGTTAATAATCAAACAGTTACTTTATTATTTCCAAATCAATGAAATATCCTACAAAATGTAAAGATGATGAATTTTTCAGGATGGATGTAATGAGATATCTTTGTAAATGCCATTTCAAAACAACATATGAAGAGAATTCAGAAATAAAAGTATTGGAACATGAGTAAGAAGAGGAATTAAAACATCTTAATGATTTTATTGAAGAAATTCAAATTTTGTTCAAGAAAGTTTTGAAGTTTTGTACATGACAAAAAAGGTCAGATCTTTTTGTCAATCAACTGAGAAATCTCCTGAACTTAAATTGATGTTACTTCCTAAGCATTTAAAATATGCCTTTTTAGGTGATTCCTTAACTTTACTAGTTATAATTTCCTCGAACTTGACTTCAGAATAAGAAGAGTGTTTGCTGAAAATTTTGAAAGCATGTAAGAAAGCATTTGGATGAACAATTGCTGATATTAAAGGAATCAGTCCTTCAATTTGTATGCATGGAATCCTAATGGAAGAAAACTGCAAACCCACGGCAGATCCCAAAGGAGATTAAATCCCATTATGAAAGAAGTTGTCAAAAAAGAAATTTTAAAGTGGTTAGTGTCGGTCGTTTTTAAATCTTTGAAGAGTTTAAAATATAGTTTTATAAAATAGGGTTTTAATTTTATAAAATATAAAATTGATTTAATTTATCATATATATATATATATATATATATATATATATATATATATATATGGATTTTGAAATTAATATTTTTATTTTTGATGAAATATGAAATCAAACCGATCTCATATGAATAATAGTTTAAATAATCAAGCATTTCTCCGCAAGACATGTATTTATCTAGAATAATGAGTACAAGGCTTGAGGTGAAGCTTGATCAAATAACTAAAGAATTTATGACATCTATTTGATCTGCTAACAACTTTTTGACCGACAATTTCCCCTACCTAATATGAAGGAACTAGATAGGGTTTATATTTATATGGGGTCTTTAAGTTTCTTATAAGGGCAACCTCCTATAGTTACTTACATCTTAGATAACCAAAATCACCTAAGAAAACTCTTGATATAGATCAGGAAATATTTATATTCATGACTTCCAAAGGTAAGGTTTATAAAGAAATTGTGATAGTCGGAAATTCAATAGGTGAATGACTCAAATTTGTTACATTTCATTTTATCAGAATATGAAGGAGTGAAGGCTAGGGGAAGAACATAGATTCAAGAAGAATCTTGATGTCTTCCCAAACTATCCTATGGTTTAGCTTTAAATCTTGGAGAGGAAGTTATTTAAAATTTAATCCTGCCAATTAATTATAGGGATTACATTTGCACAATATCCGATTATGCAAACTACCTGGAAGATCGGAGGATTTATGTCGTATTAGATGACAACCTTGGAATCCTAAAGTGAATTAGGACTTATATTGCGCAATAAGGCTGTGTAAAGGCATTAAGAAAAAGGTGGGATTTCTGCTGCACTAAGAAAGCTACCTCGAAGTCTTATGACATGTTGTTTAAACTAAGAAAAGGTTTGCTGGTGTAGACAAGTTTTGTTGTTGAAGATGGCCGTGCTGCCCACTATGCATGCTCCAAGCTCCTCATTGTAGTAGATTTAGTTTAAAAAAATGTCAATCAAAGAGAAGAGATAAGTCTAATGTTTTAGAAATATTTGAAACTGAGATTCCTTAATATTTTATTTAGGGGGAACATTAAAATTGATTATGGCAACACCGGTTAAGATCCCACGGTTCCATCATCCCGACACCGTTATTTTCATCGGATTCACTTAGTCCAAATGAATTTACTAAACTCAACTTAATGAGTTCCATACTTTCATTTAGACCGTGGGAAAACCCTATTAGCAACACGTGGGTTACCTCCTCCATGGAATTCCCGATCATCCAATGAGACGTTTTAATTTAGTTGCAATTATAATTTTTGTTTTGTTTGTGATTAAATTTTGAGTTGTCTTATATTTTGAATGTTGTGGCAATTAATTTTATCTTGTTTTGATTTTTAATTTAGTTTTGGTTTTGGTTTTGTGGCTATCCTAAATGTTTCAACTTTCATGCAGGGTGACATTATTGTTTATTTTGTAAGTTGTAAGAAAGGAAAGTATAGTACAACATAGGAAGTAAATTGCAATAAAATAACAGCGTACCGAGCGGGTCTTCTTGTCATTTCCAACTGCACTTAAAAAGCATGTTAGGTCATTTAAATATTTGAAAGAAAGCACCTAGGTAAAGCTCAGGGAAGGTCCTGGTTTTCTACCAAATTGTAATCCTATCACTAGTCAATTCCAAAGGTGTGTTTGAGGATGATTTTCTTCATTAAAGGACAATGAAGTTCAATTGTTCTTCTAAAACATCCCATTGGATTGCAAAGGTGTTTAGGATGAGTCCTGAACATCTTTTCAATGCTTCTGGAATCATTTTGAGTCCAAGTGAATTTCATTATGCGGATGAATCGATCATCCGGGGTTTAGTTGAGTTTTGTTTCTAGCTTAGCAAACACGGATATTTGATTATCCTATGAGTAAGGTGACATTTCATTTGACACTTCATTTATGAGTTATGAGGATGAAAGTCTTTAGGGGCAGATTAGTTCATTAAATAACTTAACCATCTTAATTGAAGTTAAATTAGTGATTAAACTGATTCAATTTAGTTATGAAGTTTCAGTTGATTTTTTAAATATTTCAAATTGTTTTAAATAGTAAAAGTGTTTAAATCATTTAATTCAGTTAAGTTTTAATATTTTGAATTATAATATTTCAGATTAATTTTAATATTTTAAATTGATTTAGTTTAATTAGGAATTATACATTATTTCAAAATTAATCTTAATATTTTAAACTTACTTTTAAATTATTTAAAATTAATTTTAAGATTTTAAATTTTTTTAATTTAATTATGATGTTTTGAATTATAAATTATCTTAATATTTTTAATTTTATTTTAATTTAATCTTAAGATTTTAAAATTATTCTTTTAATTTCAATTATCATTTTGTGGTTTTATTAGTAAAAGTTAGGTGGTGTTTAATCAATTCATTGGTTAGAAATTCAATTTCAAAAAATTAGAATCCTCCTATATCACATTCCTAACCTTAACAATTTATGCTTTAATTAACTTCCAAAGTTTGATTAATTAATTAATTAGGATTTCTTCTTTAATGTTAAAGGTGATTAATGGGTTTATACCCCTTAGTTCCCTATGTTTCAGTCATCCAAGAGGAAAATCAAGATAAAAAATTAACCCTCCCTCTTTTGGTTAAGCCTAAATATTAGTTAATGTTAAAGTTCCTTAATTACCTTTATACCCTCTAAAGCTTGGTCATCTCATAATTCACTAAATTAAGCTCAAATGAATTTGAAACTTTTATGTCACCTCACTCACATATCAATTAAGACACCAGAGAAGAAAATTTGATTTTTTCTATTTTTAATTTAATTTATATAATTATTTTTAATGGAAAATAAGGATTTTTAGTGAAAATTCAACAACATGACCAAGGTAAAACTTCTGCCCTTAGGAAAATTATGGGAGGTTTCTGCTGACTAGAGGACCACTTGGACCAATTTTTGTGATTTTTTGAATTTTGATTTATTTATTAGAATTATTTTAAATTTTGGAATATTAATTAATTATAAATAAAATTGAGGGGCAAAATTAGGTTTTATATTTTTCTTAAATCTCTTAGAGATCATGGAACTCAAAGAAATAAACTTTGTATTTTTATGATTTTTCTTTGAATTATTAGAATTATTTTAGTGAAAGTCTTGAAAAACTCATTTTTTAACATTAAAAATTACCCTAAGCCTTTAAAATTTAATATCATTACTTGGAGACTTAGAAAAATTATTATTTTTTGTTCCCAAGTGATTAGGAGGCCAAATGTGATACTTTAGTGAATTTTAATATTTTTATGATTTTTTAATTATTTAAATATTTAAAAGTAGGTTAAAAATAAAAATTTTATGAAAATTCCATTTTTAATTTTCTTGGACTGCTCTGATCTCAGAGAACTTCCAAAATTGATTTGGTGAAATTTTAAGTTATATTTTGGGTTTTATGAATTTTTTAATTTCAAATATGGTTATGTCAATTAGGTAATTCATTTAGTGGGTTAAATTAACTTCGATTAATTTAAAATTTTTATGTGAGATTCTCCTAATCCTAAAGCACAGTGGAGAATTGATTTCATGTCATTTTGAAGTGTGTTTGCTCCAAATTAATTTAAGTTCAGTCTTGAGTGTTTGGTCAAATTAGGGTGATTTTTAGTGAATTAAATCAATCCATAATTTTCCTAGGGTCCTCTAGTCCTAAGACACTTGCCCTAATTTTTCTAGATTTTTATGAACAACATGCTAATTATAATAATTAATTTTCAAGAAAATGGCCCTATCCTTAGAAAATAGATAACTTCCTCTAGACATAACCTCTGACCTTGGAAAAATTAGAGAATGTTCCCAAGATCAAAGGCTACAAAAGCCCTATAGTCTCATGCCATGGTGAATTATGTATGTGAATGAAGAATTTAAATATTCAGAACAGTAAATAAATAATTAAAAATTAAATATATAATAAAATATTTTGATTTTAATTTCAAATTGTTCTCCTCTATTCACTGAGCAAGAGGGTATTTTTAGTTTATTTTTATGAATTTTCTATGCAAAGATATGCATTGTTAAAGTTCAGGCTATTTAAATAAATTAGAAAATCCTATTTTCCTACTTAAACAACTCAGCGCCGACTAGATCCTACGGCAGATCAAAGCTCCATGCGGCGCGGTTTTATTTGGAGCAGCTATCTGACTCGGCAGCCACACGTCCCGCTGTCTCGCCCCATCTCCTAGTCTGACACAATCTGAGCCCTCCACTAGATATACGCGCGATCGAACAGTTACCCTTCATCGTCTTCGTCTGGTTTGAACCCTCAAATGCACATTTTCTAGTTCTAAGATCTCACTCATTTCTTAACCAAATCACATGGGGTTAGATCCTATGGACTCGTCTAAGTGAGGAGATCATATGCATACGGTTAAGATGTCACAAAATTAACTCTAAGCAAATAAGGAATCGAAACAAGCTCGGGAGGAGGAGTCCAATACCTTTGCTCTGAGAGGTGAGGCATCAATCGAAGATGCTCAGCACGTTCGTGAAGGTCCAAGGAGCCTACGAATTGAGCCTCTGGTCGTGGTGAAATGTCCAGACCCAAGTTCGACCAAGGCCGATTTGGAGCTCTGGCCGATAGCATAGATGGGTGGCCTGGTGATGGGGCTTTCACTAGGGAAATTCTTCTCTTGGTGTGGGGATGGTGTCGGTGAAGTTAATTTGATTTTGGTGGAGGTTTCATAAGTCTCCTATTTCTGGCCTGAATTTCAATTGAGAAATTAGGCTCAGGTGGTGGAATTCAGGGCAGGAGAGTGGTGGGGATCTTCTTCACTTGGTTGGAATTGGGTTTAGGAGCAGTTTGGTAGAGTTATATGGAAAAAATTTCAGTACCTCAAATCTGGCCGTGGAGCAGCCATTTTATAGAACTCGCTAGAGAGGGGAGCTTAAGGCCAGGCAATGAGTGCCCTAGGCCGCTTAGGGTGAGGGCTGAGTAGGGCCATTGATCACTGATGTGATCCCTCACTGATAAGGCTCAATTTTGGGTTTTAAGGGGTATTGGGGCGCTCGCGCTGAGCTGTTCTGATAGTTAGGGCAGTCGGCAAGTACAGGGCAGGCGGCTGGCATGCTGAGGAGGAGTGGGGGAGGAGCTCAGTGCATTCAATTGGGCAGAGGGGTTGCTTAAGCAAGAGTTTAAGGATGGGACTTAAGCTTAGCCAAAAAGCTAAACCCAATGGTCCAAAGTGGTGGACCTTTGGTCCATGGCTCAAGGGGCTGTTGACCTCACTTTTGGCTAAGGTCTAGTCTCTCTTTAGAATGGCCTAGGGTCCATCAATAGGACTCTCATGGTGACTTTCTTAGAAGACTAGTCATGGCACCCTTCCCCTTAGAAATTCAAACTTTTCTTACTTCACTAGGAGTTTTGATATGCTTAAAGCCTAACCTCCAGTTTTTGGAAGAAGAGACCAAGCATAAGGAAGCCCAGGGGAAGTCACCTATATGTGGTCAGACCATAGGATCTACCCTAGGAGGTCTGGAGCTTACACCACACTCACACTACACACTCCCAACCCTAAACAAGGCACATCACCTTTGCTCCCTAACTCTTTGGCAACTCATGCAAGTGGTTTTCCCAAGCTTTTAGCCTCCGGCTAGGGTTTGGCTAGTACCAACACATAAAGGACCAAATGAGGGTTGATAGGGTGGATGCGTAACTATATAAGTGTTAACAAATGTAAAGATAATAATATTCAATAATAGCAAAGTTACCCCTTATCAATGCAAGTATACGTATCGTTCAAGTAATACAGGGCTCTAATGGAGTCCTAGATATCGATCCCACAGAGAAGTTAGAGATTATGAACTAATTACAGCAGTTGAAATTACTATCTAATAAATGTAAATAAAGAACACTTCTACTAAATTCTACAACTAATTTTTGAATGGGATATTACATTATAGAAAAGTATCTTTCCCCTTGTTAAGAGAATTAAGTGAATGTATAATTAAATTAGTTAAAATTATATTGTACCAAATAGGAGCATTCCTATTCTTTACCCTTTGGTCCAGGCATAAAGAATATTGAATAATCCTATGCTTGGTTACTGAATATGTAGCTAGGCTGGGAGGATACCGGCTCCTACTTTGGATCTCCCACGTTCCCCTCGCCTGAGGGCTAACATCTACACTTCAGCACCCAAACGATAGGACCGAATTGAAGATTTTAGTCTGTCACTCTGAAATATCCAATTCTACGCCCGATAAATAATATTTCCCTATTTATATGCACCCTCATTTCAAGGACTTTGATTTCCCTGAATCTTGTATGTACTCATTACTTTAGTTGTGAAATCAAAATTTTTTAACAGTTCAATTGGCCAAATTGAAAGTAAATTAAGATATAAGTAGAAAGATTATCACAATTTTTATTGAATATTTTAGGCACAACTAATTCAATTTTCCATTTAACAAAATCTCAAAAACAAGGAGAAAGATAGAGAAGACTACTAAGAATGCATAGGAAGAATAACACAAAACTTGGATTTCATATAAAATAAAAGTTGTAAAACAATAAACATAATTTATCTCCAATTTTCTCCCCAATCATACTACTTGAAGTTCCTCTGACTCTTCCTTCTTGTACAACACACTCAACTAAGCTCATTATTATACTCTCTAGAACACACTTACACACACTAATGACACTTTAGAGACACTCAAGACACTAAATAGACACTAAAAAAGGACATAATTTTGGCCTAAATTTGTTTCTTTTTAAAGAGGGAGAAATATTTTCAAAGTTTGCTTAAGCACCTCTTCAAAAAGCGTCTAGATTCAATGAATCTTGCTTGAACCGACCTTCTCGCCGTCAGCGGGCTCGTTGGCACCGTCGGCGGGCTTCTAGAACATAGGCCAACAGCTCAGGTTTGCTGTCGGCGGGCTCCTTTATAATATATTTGAATGCTCTCGGGAAAAACACGCCGTCGGCGGCCTAGTTCAACTTTTGTCTCTTTGGTCCTTTTTTCCAGATTCGCTCATTTTCTCATCTTTTTGCTCCATTATCTATAAATCTTCATACCTGTAATAAAACATAGAAAATACCTTTCTTTAAAGTGCAATATCATAAAAAATTAATATAAAATCGGTATGAATTTCTTAATAAATTTTTCTTTTGTCAAAATCCCCCAAACTTAACTATTACTTGTCCTCAAGTAATCTTGATACTACATAAAAGTAATGATTATTTCTAGTGAAACTTTAATTCAGAAATACTATGAATTGGATTTAAATAAATATTATAGTTAAGTTTATTAGAAAGATTTTTAGATAATTAAATTAATTCTAAATGTAAGGTTATTTAGACATCAAGTTTAAGATTTCTAGTCTTCTATTCATTTCAAGAATGACTATATGTTGCAATATTAAATTACTTAGGATATTCAAATGATAGGAAATTTATGAAAACACTACTTAGTAAAAATATTAATCTATATATATATAAGTTCAGAAATGTATCTGAGTTTAACCTTTAGGTTGATTCAACTGAAGCCAATTTTTTATAAGACATTTCCTCAAGTTTCTCCTCACTAACTTTTTTCTTTTTATTTGGATTGCATTTCAAACTTATATTATTTTTTTCTTTTCTTTTCAGGGATTGTTTTTCAATCCTTCTTTTTCTTTTTCAAGTGAGGATTACTGTATCTGGATAGCCTGTTAATAATTTTGAACTTCACCGTCCTCTTCCTAAATTTGAAACTTGAAACATTTCCTTACGTTATATGTATTTCAAAGTTTTTACATCATTGAGTTGTAATCTTTTCTTTCTCAACTAAATACTTAAAAATTTAATATTTTAAAATATAGTATTCCTTACTTTAAATAGTTAACTATATTCTTATTCTTTTATTCCAAATATCTTAATCTATAAAATTAAATAATTACTAAAAATATTTCTTTTAACCTTCTATAATAGTTAAATAAATTAATTCTAGTTTACTGAATTAAATTCACTACAGAAAATCATTTTTATAATAATTTTTTAAAATATTTAATTGAGAACATTTAATAGTTAAATTTTGTTTTTCCCTCCCCCAAACTTAAATTTTTCTATCTAATCATATAGGTGGAAAGAAAAAATACTGTAACTTTAAATCATACCTTCGTGCTTTAGGTATTTTTTTTTGAAGTTCTGCAGGTTCCTCTCATCACTTTAACCTGTATTTTTAAGACTTTCTACGCACATATAACAATAGAGAATTTGCTGGGCAAGGAAATTTTGAAATAAGCACACAATACTAACACAATTTTCTACTACATTTAATTGCTTTACCTATTAAAGTACAAAGCACAATTAACACAACATCTACATACATTTTACTAATTTAATTTTAGAGTTACAATTACAGTTTGAAATAAAAAACTCAACATCTACATTGATGTAAATAACATACAAAACATAGTTTAAATGACTTACACAACATAATAATCAAAGTACATAAACTAAACAACAACACTAAATTGAAGAAAACAAACAAACACATAACACTAGTATCTAGTCACATAATCTAATCTTCAGCATCAAAATCCCAAAATATATCCTCATTTTCTTGTTTAGCAGGTGGAGTAGGCTGGCAGTGAGTATAACGAGGGCACTCAGAAATATAAGATCAAGCTCCCCTCTCCTATAGCGATTCTCAGCATCATAGTAAGCTATCTCAAAATCAGAATGCCTCTGGAGATATTCACTATCATAATCGTGCCTCCGCTCTAATCCTCCAATCCTCTGATCTATTTGCTCCAACCTTTCATCAATTTTTTCAAAACTTTTCTGCTACAGAGTCAGTTCATTCATTAATTCATAAAGTGTAGGAGAATTATAGGTAGGAGGGTCATAACTAGTAGAGGGAATATCCCTACTAGTCGAAGGTGCAGAGCTCCTAGTCCCAGATCTCCATCCTTCATAAGATTCTTAAGTCTTTATATTAGCCTTTGTAATGGGTTTCATAGGTTCAACCCATTCCTCATCATCTCTAGGCTCTACTCCAGACAACTGGCAGAGTGCATAAATCAGACCAGGATGTCCTGGTCCTCCTCCTGTTTCACTTCTTGCAATGGCTAATATGTTTCTATAAATAATATTTCCCACATTTATACTTCTGTTGTTTTAAATACAAAAATTTAGAACTGCTCTATCCCTTGAAACTTCACTATGATGATAAGTGGGTAGAAAAGCAGAGCAAATAAAATAATGTCAAGCCTTAGAGGTTGCATTTAACATAGAAAGAGGGAAGTTTACCCATTCACACTGCATCATTTTCCAAGTCCCTTTTCCATCAGTGAAAAATTTAATCACTTCCTCCAGCGGTCCTTCCATTGTTCCAAAGGTATCATAGTCGCTTTATAGGTCCATCCTTTATCTGGGTCAGGTTGGCATAAAATTCTTTTACAACTTCAACTGCAGCTCTGTTCGTCGAATAACAAAAATTTTCCCATCTTCTCTCTTTGATTATCTGTTCCACTTCTCCTGGATTCTTGAAAACTTTGTCTGGATGCATTTTTTTTACTTTGATGCTAAAGTTGTACCTTGACTGAGCCTTAGCGTTCACAAATCGTGTCTCGTCAACATCAAGTCGCATCTTTTGTCATGGAGCTATTTCTCGATCTATCAAATTTACAAAAATCTCAACTAAATTCCAAAATAACACTAGAATGGCTTCCAAAGGTGACTTAAAGTAATCTAAAATGAATTCCATGAATTTCTTCCAACTATTTTCTCCATATTTCGATTTTTCCAAAATTCCTAAATGTGGAAGAAATACAAGGTGAAATAAAATTTTTTTGGATGGGAGTGAAGCTCTTACCGAGGGAAGATAAAATCTAGTGTCAAAATGTGTTGAAACTGCTCCAAATCCAAGATCTCTCAAGCCCTAGGTCAGTTTTTTTGAAGTTTAGAGGAAGGGGATGATGAATAGTGGCGGTTGACCGGTCAAATAAAGGTTTTTTTTGGGTCTTCACCGTCAGTAGGCAAAATCTCACCGTCGGCTGGCTATTTTAATAGTCTTAAGTCTCTGGAAAAAGCCACCGTCGGTGGCGTCGAGGGCACTGTAGGCGGGATTTTTCAAAAATTAAAAATTTTTAATATTTTTGTAATTTTTAATTCATTTTTAGGCTCGTTAACGTCCGATCAATTGATTTAAACATACTTTACTGTAATTAGATATTATTTTAACTTAAATAAATTCACACAACACAAAACATCATAATTTTTATATAAAATCCAAATGTTTACAATATTTGTACACAACATTATAACGAAGTATCTTATCAATCTTAATACATAAAATTCAGCGTCGCAATCCAAACCACAATGCTCAAAACGCTCAAAACAGATAAACAATGCATAATCTCATCTATACTGAGATCAAATATCAAAATATTAAATAACAAAAATGCAGATTACATAAAATTAAATTCAAACTAATTCAACACATAAGCAGATACGAACGTCTTCTACTCGTCAGGATTAGTGCTAAACTCATCTCTGATATTACTCATAGAACGTAAATGAACGAAAAGATTATAGAAGGGTCCATAAGGAAACTCTTCAGTATAATCTTCTTCTATCCATCCTTTCTTTCTCATATGTCATATGAAACTAGCCTCAAGATGTCCAGAATGATCGAAGTGTTCTTTCATCCTCTAATCAATATGATCAAATAAGTCAGAGATATTATTAATTGAAGTCATCACGTTTTGTACCTCTTTTTCTAGTCCTTTGAGTTTCCGTAAGATCAGATCAGTTTTATCAGTCAAGGGCCTGATTGAAAAAGAACTCTGAGTTGTTTGATCCACAATAATGGCTCCATCGTTATCATCATCCAGTGTAGGAAACATATCAGTTGGGTCTAAAGGTTTCCAAGGAAGAAGTACCTTCTCCCAGGCTTCATATGAAACTTGGTACTGACTGCAGAGTGCAAAAATTGTAGAACGATGTCCAAGCCCATAAATTGATCCATGAACAATCAGGCCTAAAGCAGACTTCACAATAATCGAACCAACATCAATAGATAGTCCCGCTTGAATACAATAATTCAGAATCGCACACTCCTTAGAAACTTTATTGACCCTTATAGTGGGTAACAGTTTTGAAGAAATAAAGAAGTGCCATTGTTTAGAAACAGGGTTTAGAAGTGACGTAGAAAAACTAACATACCCGTCTTCTTTTGTTTCCCAATCTTCCGCTTCATCAGTCAAGTAACGATAGATTTCATTCATATTACTCCTTGTAGGGACAAAGTTGGAGTAGTGGCAAAAGGGTGTGTTCTCTATTGAATATAACTCATTAATTCTAGAAGGAGTAAAAGTTACCCATCTGCCTCGCACATAGATGACTCCGTTGTTAATTCCGTGTAGATTGGAATAAAATTCTTTTACCACAGGGATGACTACTACAGAAGTGGTATAGTACAATACTTCTCAACGTTGTAGCACAAACATCTCCTCGATAGGTGTCGTCGAATTCTTCAATCCTTGATTCACGAATCCTCGTTCCTTAATCAATCTCTTTTTCATCATTACCTTATTGAAGATTCGCTGGGCCTCGTAACTGATAAATTTTCTTCTATAAAACACTTGAGATCTAGGGATTTCATGGTGATTAGATGCCATAATGATGTGTTTTGGTGGAGTTTCAATTCGTTTTAGGAAGTAGATAGTTTAGAATTCGAGTTCTAGGAGTTTTTAAAGAGTTAAAACCACTTAGAATCGCTAGAAACTATTAAAATAACTCTCTAAACCATCCACTCGCCGAACTCGCTGTCGGCAGCATCGATCTCACCGTCGGCGGGATTCTTAAATAACACAAACTGAACTTAGCGGGAAAAACTCGCCGTCAGCGGGCTCGATCTCGCCATCGGCGGCCAAGCCAAAAATAACCCAGTTTTGCTCTAGTCCGAATGCATTCCAAATTTTTTATGGATCTAATATCGTGATGATTATAAGGGTAAATTTGAGTAGTAGAATTCATTCATACCACAAACTATCAATAAATCAAACAAATATACTATTATTGCACATAAATAAAGATAACTATGGGTTGCCTCCCATAAAGCGCTTGGTTTAACTTCATCAGCCCGACCTATTCAGGGTGTTAATCAGGTTGATTGAGCATTAAAACCTGTTTAAAATTTGGTCTTTTACCCTTAAAATTTGGTTTTAATATGCGTCCATTTACTTTGAATCTGTTTCCAGTCTTTGGATCTTCAATTTCAACAGCTCCGTATGTAAATACTTAAGTTATAATGAAAGGTCCTAACTATCGAGATTTCAATTTCCCAGGAAATAATTTTAGTCTTGTATTATACAACAATACTTCTTGTCCTGGTTTAATATTCTTTTGGTTAATCATCCGATCATGCCATATCTTCATTTTCTCTTTATAAATTCTATCATTATTATAGGATTCATTCCTTAATTCCTCTAGTTCATTCATCTGCAGCAATCTCTTCTCACCAGCATCTTTCAAATTATAATTAATTTCTTTAATCGCCCAATATGCTTTATGCTCTAATTCAATCGGTAAGTGGCAAGTCTTTCCATAAATAAGTACGTAAGGAGTCATTCCAATCGAGTTTTATAAGCAGTTCTGTATGCACATAATGCAGTGTCTAGTCTTGTGGACCAATCTAATCTACTAGGGTTTATAGTCTTTTCTAAAATTCATTTAATTTCTCGATTAGAAACTTCAGCTAATCCACTGGTCTGTGGATGATAAGCAGTAGATATTTTATGATTAATATTGAATTTTTCTGCCAATCTTTGAATATATTTATTCCTAAAATGGGATCCTCTGTTAGTGATAATCACTCTCGGCATTTCGTATCTTGTGAAAATATTTTTCATTAAAAATTTTGAAACACTCTTAGCATCACAACGAGGTAAGGCATGTGCTTCAATCCACTTAGAAACATAATTAACAACAATTTATATATATGATTTTCCAAATGAAGGAATAAATGGTCCCATGAAATCTAATCCCCAAACATCAAAAATTTCAACTTCTAATCTGAAATTTTGAGGCATTTCATTTCTTCTAGATATATTACCTACTCGTTGGCATTTATCACAAATTTTGATATATCTATAAATATCTCTAAAGAGATTAGGCCAATAAAATCCAGATTGTAAAATTTTATAAGCAGCTTTGTCAGTCCCGAAATGTCCTCCAAACTCAATCATGACATTTTTGAATAATTTGTTCAGTTTTTTCATAAGGCACACAACTTCTAATATAAGATCCTTACATTGCTTATATAAATATGGTTCATCCCAAAAATACACTTTAGCATCATGAATGAATTTTTTCTGCTATTGCAGAGTTAGTATGGGTGGTAAAATATCACTTACAATATAATTAACTATATCAGCATACCAAAGTATTTTCCACTCATTTATGTTATAGAGTTGTTTGTCAAGGAAACTGTCTGTAATTTCATTGTCAGATAATTTGTAATATTCTAATCTTGACAAATGATCCACAATTTGATTATCAGTTCCCTTTCTATTAATTACTTCAAAATCAAATTCTTGCATCAGTAAAATCTATCTAATTAGTCTTGGTTTGGTATCCTTTTTTTATTAAATATTTAATAGCAGAGTGATCAGTATGCACAATACATTTAGTTCCAATTAAATAAGATCTAAATTTATCAAAAGCATATACAATTGCTAATAATTCTTTTTCTGTTACTGTATAGTTAATTTTAGCATTATTAAGAGTTTTACTAGCATAGTATATAACTTTAAAATATTTATCGTATATTTGTCCAAGAACAGCTCCTATAGCATACTCACTAGCATCGCACATAAGTTCAAATGGTTTCTCCCAATTAGGTTAAACTATTATAGGTGCTATGATTAATTTATCCTTTAATAATTCAAAAGAATTTAAGCATTCTTTAGTAAATTCAAATTTCTTGTCCTTTTCTAAAAGATGGCATAGAGGTTTGGTAATTTTTGAAAAATCTTTTATATAGCATCTGTAAAATCCAGCATGTCCATGAAAACTTCTTACCCCTCTCATTGTGGTAGGAGGTGGTAATTTAGCTATAACTTGAATTTTTGCAGGGTCTACTTCCATGTCATTTTCTGAAATTTTATGCCCTAATACAATTCCTCCTGCAACCATAAATTGACATTTCTCTCAATTTAGAACTAAATTAGTTTTTCGCATATCTCCAAGACTTTTTCAAGATGATTCAAGCATGCGTCAAATGATGTTCCAAGTATAGAGAAATCATCCATAAATACTTCTATTCCATCATCAATTATTTTACTAAATATAGACATCATACATCTCTGTAATGTTGTAGGTGCATTACATAGTTCAAAAGGCATCCTTCGAAAAGCAAATGTTCCATAAGGACTAGTAAATATAGTTTTCTCTTGATCCTCAAGAGCAATAGGAATTTGATGGTAGCCAGTATATTCATCTAAAAACAAAAATATTTGTGCCCAACAAGTCTATACAACATTCAGTCTAGGAATGGTAAAGGGAAGTGATCTTTCCTGGTGGCCGCATTTAATTTTCTATAATCAATACATATACACCATCCAATAACTTGTCTAATAGGTATCAAATCATTATTTTCATTAGCTTCAACAGTCACTCCTCCTTTCTTAGGAACACAATGAATTGGGCTTACCCAAGCACTGTCCGAAATAGGATATATAATACCATTGTCTAACCATTTCAATATTTCTTTCTTGACTACATCTTTCATCATTGGGTTTATTCTCCTTTGGGGATCAACACTTGGTTTATGTTCATTATCCAAAATAATTTTGTGCATACAGATCGAATGACTAATTCCCTTGATATCTGCTAAGGTCCAACCAAAAGCTTTCTTATAGTTTTTTAATGTGTCCAGAAGTTTTTGCTCTTGTGATTCATTTAATTATACCGATATAATAACCGGCAAAGTTAAAGAATTTCCCAAAAATGCGTACTTTAAATGAGTAAGTAAAACTTTTAACTTAAGTTCAGGAGGTTTAATAATCGACGGAACTATATTCTTTTTAGCGTTTTCAGTAATATCCAACATCTCAAATCTTTCTTATATATAATCTAATTTTTCATTGTTTGTTTCTTCAATTAATTCTATATTTTCTATTTGTAGTTTATCTTCAAAGTATTCTTTAAAATGTTCATTTCATAGATGTTCAAAAGTTTCCATTCGAAAACATTCATTTTCTTTTTCTATAGCAGGATATTTCATTGATTTTGCAATGTTAAAAGTTACTTCTTGATCGTTTACTCTCATAGTTAGTTATCCTTTTTGAACATCAATCATAGCTCTTCCAGTAGCTAAGAATGGTCTCCCTAAAATTATGGGTATTTCTTTATCTTCCTCCATATCTAAGAAAATAAAATCCACTGGGAAGATAAATTTGTCCACTTTTACTAACACATCTTCAATAACTCCTTTAGGATATGTCACTGAACGATCAGCTAACTGAAGAGTTACTGAAGTAGGTGAGACTTCTCCCAATCTTGATCTCTTAAAAATTGATAGAGGCATAAGATTTATGCTGGCTCCCAAGTCACATAAAGCTTTTCCATAAAATTTTTTCCAATAGTACACGATATAGTGAAACTACCAAGATCTTTTAATTTCTCAGGAAGCTTTTTCTGAATAATTACACTACACTCTTCGCTATGTGCAATAGTTTCATTATCTATGAACTTTCTTTTCTTGTTTAAAATATCTTTCATAAACTTCACATAATTGGGCATTTGTTCTAATGCTTCTACAAAAGGAATGTTTGCCGTTAATTTTTTCAGGATTTCAAGAAATTTAGAAAATTTCTTAACCTTTTTATATTGCTTTAATCACTGAGGAAATGGTGGTGGTGGTCTTTCTACAAAAATTTTCATAGCAATTAGTGGATATTCTAAAATTTGATCTTGGTGATCCTTTTCTTTTTCAGTTTCCACTTTCTTTTTTTCACTTTCAGTTTCTTTTTGTATTTTTGTTTCTAATTCTTTTCCACTTCGTAACTGTATTGCTTTGATTTGTTCTTTTCCTTGATCTTTATGATTTATTTCCAAATTACTAGGAAAAGTGCCAGGAATTCTATTATTAAGTGCAGTAGCGATATGTCCAAGTTGAGTTTCAATATTTTTAATTGCAGTTCCTTGATTTTGTAATTGGTTCCCTTGAATTTGTAGCTGATTTCCTTGATTTTGCAAATGCTGACCCATATTTAATATTAATTCTTCCATAGATAACTTCTTTTCCTTAAATTGAGAGTTATTATTAAATCCAGGTGAATAAGAAGGTTTATAATTTGAATTTCCTTGGTTAGATGAATTTCCTAATGCGTTTACTGAGTTGTTCATCCGTTATTGATTAGTAGAGTTGTTATTCCAATTAAAATTTGGATGGTTCTTCCAACTAGGGTTGTAATAATTTGCATAAGGATTATTGGGTCTATTATTAATAGCATTTAAAGTTTCATATGAAGATTGAGCTTCTATAAGTTGTCCAGATGAATTTTCTTCTATTATATTAGGAGAATAATTCATTCCAAAATGATCTAATTTCTTGGATATAGCAGCAATCTGAGAAGCTGACATAGATATTGCATCAGAGTCATGTATACTAACTATTTTCTTATGATTCAACCTTTCAGAAGGCCATTGAAAATTGTTGGTAGTCATTTCTTCAATTAATGAATAAGCCTCATCAAACGGTTTTGACATTAATGAACCTCCATAGAAGACATCTATAATAGATCTAAGAGATCCTACTAATCCATTATAAAAAGTTTGTATAACTAACCAATCTGGTAACACATGATGTGGGCATTTCCTAAGAAGATCTTTAAATCTCTCCCAAGCTTCGTATATCGATTCTCCATCAATCTGACTAAAAGATGTTATGTCATTTCTAAGCTTTGTAGTTTTTGAAGGAGGAAAATATTTGGATAGAAATTTTTGTGATAGTTCTCCCCAAGTTCTAGTAGATCCAGGTGCTAACGAATTTAACCACATCTTAGCCTTATCCCTTAAAGGAAAAGGAAAAAACCTAACTCTAACAACATCATTAGATACTCCGTCATATTTAAAAGTAGCACAAAGTTCTAAAAAACTAGCAAGCTGTAAATTAGGATCTTCGTTTGGTGAACCACTAAATTGATTATTCTGTACCATTTGAATAATTACATGTTTAAGCTCAAATGAATTAGTCGTTACATCAAGATTTTGGATAGTTAAATGAATTTCATCTAATGTAGGGTTAGCGTAATCTCTTAAAGATCTGGGTGGATTTATATTTTCAATTGCTGGATTATTTTCCATTTGAGTTAAATTTATAGTTTCTTTTCTATGTCTTCTAAATCTTTTAATAGTGCGCTCTAATTTCGAACCGTAAGGTATTAAACTTTCGGTTCCAAATTTACGCATACACTAATTAAGTAGATTTTTTTTAAAAATAGTATGTTACTCTAGTAATTATTTTTAATAATTATTTTATTAATTACCTTAATAATTACTTTCGATACTGGGCGACGGTGCCAAAAACTTGATCCGGGGTTTGGAGGCAGCAGGGTTTATATGATTGCGGAGCTTATATTTTATAAATGATTATCAGAGTAAAATTAACAATTGTGTCCTCCCTCCCCCCTTTTATCAACGCAAGTATACGTATCGTTCAAGCAATAAAGAGCTCTAATGGAGTCCTAGATATCGATCCCGTAGGGAAGTTTAGAGATTAAAAACTAATTTCAGCAGATGTAATTACTATCTAGTGTACGGAAATAAAGAACGCTTATACTAAACTCTATTACTTAATTTTTAAATAGAAGATTGCAATTTTGAAAAAGTATCTTTCTCCTTGTTAAGAGAATTAAGTGAATGAATAATTAAATTAGTTTAGAATTATATTGTGCCAAATAGGAGCATTCCTATTCTTTACCCTTTAGTCCAGGCATAAAGAACATTGAGTAATCCTATGCTTGGTTACTGAATCTGTGGCTAGGCTAGGAGGATACCATCTGCCACTTCGGAGCTCCCACGTTCCCCTCGCCTGAGGGCTAACATCTACACTCCAGCTCCCAAACGATAGGATTGAATAGAAGATTTTAGTCTGTCACACTAAAATATCCAATTATATGCTCGATAAATAATATTTCCCTATTTATTTGCACCCTCCTTCCAAGGTTTTTAACTTCCTTGAATCTTGGATGTAATCTTCACTATAGTTGATAATTCAACATATTTTAACAATTCAATTGGCCAAATTGAAAGTAAATTTAGATTTAAGTAAAAAGATTATCACAATTTTATTTAATATTTTTAGGCACAACTAATTCAATTCTTCATTTCACAAAATCTCAATAACAAGGAGAAAGACAGAGAAAACTACTCGTAATGCATAGGAAAAATAACACAAAACTTGGATTTCATTTAAAGTTATAAAACAATAAATAAAAACTTTTCTCGAATCTTCTCCCCAAGCAGACTCCTTGAAGTTCCTCTAACTCTTCCTTCTTGTACAACACACTTAATTATACTTACAAATATACTCTAAAACACACTAATAGACTCACAATAGACTCACCACTCACTACTCTCTTCCACAAGACACACCAAAGAAGAACACAGACTTCAGCCTAAATTCGTATATATTTAAAGAAGAAGGAATATATCTAAAGGTTGCTTAAGCACCTCTTCAAAAAGCGTCCAGATTCAATGTATTTGGCTTGAACCGACCTTCTCGCCATCGGCGGGCTCGATCTCGCCGTCAACAGGCTTCTAGAACATTAGCTAACTGCTAAGGCTCGTTCTCGCCGTCGGTGGGCTCCTTTATAATATATTCAAAACTTTCGGGAAAATCACGCCGTCGGTGATCTATTCCTCGCCGTCGGCGGGATAGTTCAATTTCCATCTCTTTTTAGTCCTTTTCGTTCCAGATTTGCTTCTTTTCGACCTTTTTGCTTCTAATACCTATAAATCTTCATACCTGCAATAAAACATAGAAAATACCTTTCTTTAAACTGCAATTTCATATAAAATTGGTATGAATTTCTTAATACATTTTCCTGTGGTCACCCGATATAACATTCAGTTATTCTGGTTGATCCAACATTAAAACATCATTAAAATTAGGTCTATTGCCTTCAAATTATGGTTTTAATCTTTGGCCATTAAATTTAAATATTTTCTAGATTTAGGGTCTTCGCTAATCACAGCTCCAACCAGATACACTTTTACGACAATGAAAGATCATGTCCATCTAGATTTTAGTTTCCTAGGAAATAATTTCAATCTTGTATTGTATAATAAAACTTTTTTTATCCTGGTTCAAATTCCTTTTTGAAAATCTTCCGATCATGCCATATTTTTCTTCTTTCCTTATATATTCTATCATTATCATATGATTCATTTCTGCTTTCTTCCAATTCATTCAATTACAACAGTCTCTTCTCACCAGCAACTTTCAAATTAAAATTCAATTTCTTTATCGCCCAATATGCTTTATATTCTAATTCAACTGGTAAGTGATAGGTTTTTCCAAAGATTAATTTGTACCATAAAGCAGTATCTAATATAACATACCAACCCAATTTCTCAGGATTAATGACTTTCTCTAAAATTTCTTTAATTTCACGATTAAATACCTCTGCTAAACCAATATTTTGGGGATGATAAGTTGTAGAGATTCTATGCACAATATTATATTTTTCCACCAATCTCTGAATCAGATTATTCTTAGAATGGGATCCTTCATCAGTGATGATTAGTCTAGGCA
This sequence comes from Papilionanthe hookeriana x Papilionanthe teres, assembly GCA_022702705.1. Lineage (NCBI taxonomy): Eukaryota > Viridiplantae > Streptophyta > Magnoliopsida > Asparagales > Orchidaceae > Papilionanthe > Papilionanthe hookeriana x Papilionanthe teres. The sequence goes on from CM040423.1 coordinate 95,746,013, forward strand.
TTCCATATCTTGTGAAAATATTCTTCATTGAAAACCTCGAAACACTTTTAGCATCACACATAGGTAAAGCTATTACCTCAATTCATTTTGATACATAATCAACAACAATCAGTATATATTTATTTTCAAATCAAGGTATAAATGGTCCCATAAAATCTAATCCCCATGCATCAAAAATTTCAACTTTCACTGTAAAATTAAGAGGCATTTCGTTTCGTTTAGATATATTGCCTATTTACTGACATCCATCACAGGTTTTGATAAATTTGTAAAAATCTTTGAAAAGTATAGGCAAATAAAATCCAGATTGTAAAATCTTATGTGTAGTTCTATAAATTCTGAAATGTCCTCTAAATTCAAAATCATGACATTCTCGAATAATTTTTTCAGTTTCTTTATAAGGCACACATCTACTAATAATAATATCTTTACATTGCTTGTACAGATAAGGATCGTCCCAGAAATAAAATTTAGCATCACGCTTAAACTTTTTCCTCAGTTGCATTGTTAAATCAGGTGGTAAAATATTACTAACGATGTAGTTCACAATATCACATACCACAGTAAATTTCCTTCAATAACACAGTATAATTGCTCATTAAGAAAAGTTTCAGTAGTTTCCTTTTCAAAATCATCCAAATTAGGTTGTTCAAGTTTAGATAAATGATCAACTATTTGATTATCGACTCCTTTTCTATTAATGATCTCAAAATCAAATTCTTGTATTAAAAGCATCCATCGAATCAGTCTTGGTTTTGCATTATTCTTTTGCATTAAGTATTTAATAGTAGAATGATCAGTATGCACTATGCATTTAGCTCCGATTAAGTAAGATCTAAATTTTTCAAAAGCCTGTACAATTTCTAATAACTCTCTCTCAGTAGTGGTGTAATTAATTTGTGTAGCAATAAGAGTTTTATTAGCATAGTATATAACTTTAAACATTTTATCATGTATTTTCCCTAAAAGAACTCCAATAGTGTAATCGCTAGCATCACACATTAGTTCAAATGGTTTCTTCCAATCAGGTGAAACTATTATAGGTGCATCAATTAAATTTTCTTCAATAGATTGAAAACTTTTAAACATTCATCGATAAAATCAAACTTTTTCTCTTTTTCCAAAAGCAGGCATAGAGGCTTAGAAATTTTTGAAAAGTCTTTGATATATAGCTAGTAGAATCCTACATGACCGAAGAAGCTTCTTACCCCTCTAAGAGTTGTTGGAGGTAGTAATTTTTAAGAATTTTTGTAGGATCTACTTCCAAGCCATATTCAAATATTTTATGCCCAAGCACAATTACTCCTGCAACCATTAATCGACACTTTCCCAGTTTATAACTAAATTTGTTCTCTCGCATACCTCTAAAAAATTTTTTAAGTTGCATAAACATGCATCAAATGAATCTCCAAATACTGAGAAATCATCCATAAATACTTATATTCCATCATCAATTACATTGGTAAATATGGATGTCATGCATCTTTGAAATGTTGTAGGTGCATTACATAATCCAAAGGGCATTATTCTAAAAGGAAAAGTTCCATAAGGGCTAGTAAATGTAGTTTTCTCTTGATCCTCGGGAGCAATAGGTATTTGGTGATAATCGATATATCCATCTAGAAAGCAATAATACTTGTGTCCAACAAGTCTGTCTAAAATTTGGTCTAAAAATGGTAAAAGAAAGTGATCTTTTCTGGTGGCTGCATTTTACTTTCTATAATCAATACATATCTACAAACCAGAGACTTGTCTTGTCAGTATAATTTCATCTTGATCATTTACATCAAAAATCACTTCTCCTTTCTAAGGAACACAATGAATTGGACTCACCCAAACACTATCAAAAATAGGATATATTATTTCAGCATCTAACCACTTTAAAATCTTTTTTTTAACCACTTCATTCATTATTGGGTTCAGTCTCTTTTGTGGATCAACTCTTGGTTTGTGTTGTTCATCCAATAAAATTTTGTGCATATAGATTGAAGTACTGATTCTTTTAATATCAGCTATGGACCAACCAAAAGCTTTTATGTATCTTTTTAAAGTTTCCAATAATTTTTGTTCTTGATATTCATTTAAATCTGTATATACAATGACTGGTAAAGTAGATGATTCTCCTAAAAACATGCACTTTAAATGATTATGAAGAATTTTGAACTCAAGTTCATGGGGTTTAATGATAGATGGAATCAAACTTTTATCTCCATTTTCCATAGTATCCAATCTTTCAAAATTTTCCTGAACAAAGTATAAATTTTCATTGTTCATATCATCCAAATCATCTTCATTTTCACTTTCATTTTCATCCTCACATTCCAGGTTTTCCTCAAGTACTTCTTTAAAATAATCTTCTCTCAAATAATCACAGACTTCCATTCGATAACACTCATCATCTTTTTCAGTTGAAGGGTACTTCATAGATTTCATAATATTGTATGTTACCTCTTGGTCATTCACTCTAATGGCTAATTCTTCTTTTTAGACATTAATCATAGCTCTCCCAGTAGCAAAAAATGGTCTTCCTAAAATAATTGGAATTTCTTCATCTTCCTCCATATCTAATACAATAAAGTCCACATGAAAGATAAATTTATCTACCTTCACTAATACATCATCCACAACTCCCTTAGGATAAGTGATAGAACGATCAGCAAGTTGAAGAGTCACAAATGTAGGTGAAATTTCTCCTATTCCCTATCTTTTGACAGTTGATAAAGGCATAAGATTAATACTAGCTCCAAGATCAGATAAAGCTCTATCGAAAACTTTTTCATCTATAGCGCATAAGATAGTGAAACTTCCTGGGTCTTTAAGTTTTTCAGGAAGCTTTTTCTGAATAATTGCACTACACTCACTGCTAAATGCAACAGTTTAGTGGTATTTAAACTTTCTCTTCCTTTTAAGAATATCCTTAATAAACTTTGCATAGTCATGCATCTTCTCTAAGGCTTCAACAAAGGGAATATTAATCATTAATTTCTTAAGAATTTCCAAAAATTTTACAAATTTGTTATCCCTATTTTGTTTCTTTAATCTTTGAGGAAAAGGAGGAGGTGGTTTTTCAATAGTTATCTTTATTGGTTCTATCCGATATTCATCTGGATATATCTTATGAGAACTTTTCTCAATGTTCACTTCCTCTCTTTCAACTTCGACTTCTTTTTGAACTCTTGATTCCAATTCTTTTCCACTCCTTAATTGAATAGCCTTAAATTGCTCTTTATTTTGATCTTTCAGGTTGATCTCAACATTGCTATGAAGATTCCCAGAAGGTTTATTATTAAGCAAAGTAAAGATATGTCCCAATTAATTTTCAATGTTCTTCATCGTAATGTTTTGAGCTTGAGTTTAATTACCCATATTTAGAATCATTTCTTTAGTAGACAACTTCTTTTCCTTAATTTTTTGATTACTATTAAAACTAGGAGGATAAGAAGATCTAAAATTAGTATATCCTTGGTTGTTCGGATTTCCAACTAGATTCATAGGATTGTTTCCCCATTGCGGGTTAACGACAGCATTGGTATTATTCCAGTTAAAGTTCGGATGATTCCTCCAACTAGGATTATAATAATTTAAATAAGGATTATTGACTTTATTATGTATAGCATTCAAGGTTTCACAGGACATTTGAGAGTCTATCACCTGTCCTGATGAATTTTCTTCTAACACTGAGGGTGTTTGAGAATAATTCATTCCATATTGATCTGTTTTCTTAGAAAGTGCAGCAATTTGAGAGACTATCATAGTTATCGCATCAGAATCATGAATACTGGCTACTCACTTAGGATTTACACGCTCAGAGGGTCATTGAAAATTATTAGTAGCCATCTCTTCAATTAACAAATATGCTTCATCAAAAGGTTTTGACATTAATGATCCACCACTAGCAGCATCGATAATTTATCTCAATGATCCTACTAATCCATTATAGAAGGTTGAATTATTAACCAGTCTAGTAAAGAATGGTGTGGACACTTCCTCAGAAGATCTTTAAAGCTTTCCCAAGCTTCATATATGTATTCTCCATTAAACTGAGTAAAGATGTGATATCATTTCACAACTTAGCAGATTCGGAAGGAGGAAAGTATTTTGACAGAACTTTTGTGAAAGCTCTCACCAAGTTCTAATAGATCCAGACGCTAACAAATTTATCCATGCCTTAGCCTTATGTTAAAGTGAAAAAGAAAAAATTCTAAGTCTAACGGCATCGCTAGACACTCCATCATATTTAAAATTAGTACACTGTTCTAGAAAACTAGCAAGATGTAAGTTAGGATCTTCATTAGGTGTTCCTCCAAATTGATTATTCTGTACCATTAGGATAATAGCAGGTTTAAGCTCAAATGAATTAGCAGTAACATCAAGATTTTGAATAGTTAAGTGAATTTCATCAGCTATTGGATTAGCATAATCTCTTAAAGGTATTGGTATATTTTCGTTTTGATTGTCTAAATTGTTTGCCATTTTGTGAGGATTTGCAGATTATTTTTGTTGTTTTCAAATTTTTCTAATAGTACGCTCTAATATAGAATCGTAAGGCACTAAACCTAAAGATCTGATACTGCGCATACAAACACAATAAACACACACTAATAATAAATAGACACACAACTATGACTTGCAATTCAAATATATGATTTCCAATACCACAAAAATAAATTTTAACTGTTACTTTTTTACCTTGCCTCCCCGACAACGATGCCAAAAACTTAGTGCGACTTTTTTAATTTGCAAAAACTAATGAACTCAAATTTAGATATATATATTGATTTAAATGATAATGAGTCACACAATTAACGCAAGTATACGTATCGCTCAAGTAATATAGGGCTCTAGTGGAGTCCAGGAATATCGATCCCACAGGGAGGCTTTACTTTTATAGCGTAGCACAGAAATCTATTATTGAATCACAGCACAATTACAAGTTGTTTAATTTTAAAAGTAAAGACAAACATGTTCAGTTACTATATCTACCAAAGCACGTTCTAAACCCTAGCAAGTTAAACTAATGCAAGACTAAATTAATAATAAAGTTCAGTTGTAAGAAAGAGTCTTCCTCCTTTCCATTCATAATGTGATGAATATTGTAACACAGATCAGTGGTGGAAATGTATTGTGCTGAATAGGAGCTTCCTATTCTTTACACATATTTCAGTGTATAAAGAACATTGGTTAATCCTAAGTTTAGTCACCAAATCCGTGGTTAGGCTGAAGGATACTGGCTCTCACTCCAGAGCTCCCACTTCCCTTCACCTGAAGACTACCTCTCATTTCAGTTTCTAAACATTAGGACCAAATAAAGGATTTCAGCATGTCACTCTGGAATCTCCAATTCTACGCCCATTAAATTATATTTCGCTATTTATTTGCATTCAACCCCCATGAACTTCACCATTAATGGAATTTGAATATGAATTTCACTTTTGATGTGGAACTCATAATCCTTTTAGAACATATGTTTCCCAACAAGTTTTAACAATTCAATTGGCCAGATCAAAAAGTAAATGAAGTTTTAAGTGAAAAGGTCATCAGAAAATCTTCATAATAAATCGACACATCATTTCCATTTCACAACATCATCACATCACATGAAAAGGAGAAAGACAAAGAAATCTACTCAAGACTCATGAAGAAAAGATGAAAGATGACAAAACATGGATTTCATATATAAAAACAACGTCATACAAATAGAGTAAAGTAAAGACAATTCATCTCAAACTCTTCCCCAAGTGAATCTCAAGGAATTCCTTTGACTCCTCTTCTTTCTTCACAACTACACACAATTCTCTCTTTAGAATAATAAGAAAGAGAAAATCTCTCACTTTCCCTCTCCTCTCACACTCCTTAGAAGAGAAAAACAAAAATGTAACTTCCTACACAAAATGGAAAGAACTCACTCTCTAAACTCTAAAAACTTCTCTTCTTTTCTTTCCCCCTTTGAAATGTGGCTCCAAAAGTGTTTAAATTCGGCCAAACTGAATTCCTAAGAGTTTCCTCAAGCAACATTTCAAAATTCGGCCAAATACATTAAATCTAGGTCAAAAACGCGATAGGGTGCTATCCGGCGCTAGTAGGAGCGTCATTCGGCACATTATTCCACCAAAATGTTGTAACTCTCTGGAAACTGGCGCTGTCCGGTACTGGTCACAGCGCCGTTCGGTGCTAGTTTAAAAAAAGCAATTTTGTCGTTTTTCACTCCAAATTTGCTCCTTTTTGCTTCTTTTTGCTCCAAAAATACCTTCCTTTAAGGTGCAATATCATCAAAAATAAGTACGAAATGAATAGTAAAAAGCTATCAAATTTTTAGTGGATCAGTAGCCATCTCTTCTATTAAAGAGTATGCTTCATCAAAAGGTTTTGACATTAATGATCCACTAGCACTAGCATCAATAATTGATCTTAGCGATCCTACTGATCCATTATAGAATGTTTGAATTATTAACCAATATGGTAAAGCATGATGTGGAAATTTTCTGAAGAGATTTTTAAATCGTTCCCAAGCTTCATAGATATATTCCCCTTCAAACTGACCAAAGGATGTAATAGCATTTCTTAGCATAACAGTTTTTCATGTAGGAAAATATTTTGATAAAAATTTTTGTGAAAGTTCTCCCCAAGTTCTGATAGATTGATGTTTGGACTTTATATTATGCAAGAACTTATGAACCCAATTTATATATATTTATAATGATTTTTGTAAAGTCTAAACTTCAACGCAAGTATACGTATCGTATCAAGTAATATAAGGCTCTAATGGAGTCCTGGTTATCGATTCCATAGGGAAGGCACGTTCCTTACATTATATAATGTAATACTGAAATCCAATACTTAAATCAGAATTAAAGTTTAAGTTTAATTCTACTAGCAAGAAGCAGAAAATAGTAACAATTAAGAAAACCACAATTACTTCTAATATCTTTAAAACAGAATTAACTAACAGACACACTAAGCTTTATATTTGAAAGGTTTTAATATATATGAAAAGTGTCTTTCCTCTTGCAATGAGTATATGATGTGTGAATGATATGGAATGAATGTTTTAAAATGATCTTTTCTCAAATATTCACAGACCTCCATCCTAAAACATTCATCATCATTTGCTATTGAGGGATACTTCATAGATTTCATAATATTAAAGGTCACCTCTTGATCATTAACCCTCATAGTTAATTCTCCTTTTTGAACATCAATCACTGCTCTCCCAGTAGCAAGGAATGGTCTTCCCAAAATGATTGGAATTCATTTATCTTCCTCCATATCAAGTAATATAAAATCTACAGGAAAGATAAATTTATCTACTTTCACTAACACATCTTTCACCACTCCTATAGGGTAAGTAATGGAATGATCGGTCAACTGAAGAGTCACCGATGTAGGAGAAATTTCTCCTATTCCCAACCTTTTGAAAGTTGTTAAAGGCATAAGATTACTACTAACTCCCATATTACATAAGGCTCTTCCGAAAAAATTTTAACCTATAGCACACGGGATAGTGAAACTACCAGGATCTTTAAGTTTTTCCAGAAGCTTCTTCTGAATAATTACACTACACTCTCCGCTAAGTGCAACAGTTTCATGATCTGTGAACTTTCTTTTCATTTTAAGAATATCCTTCATAAACATGGCATAGCCAGGCATCTGTTCTAATGCTTCAACAAAAAGAATATTTATTATTAATTTCTTAAGGATCTCCAAAAATTTTTCAAATTTGTTATCCCTGTTTTGTTGTTTCAATATTTGAGGAAATGGAGGTGTTGGTTTTTCAACAGTAATCTTCATTGGTTCAAGAGGATATTTCTTGTCTGGATAAATCTTGTTTGAACCTTTTTCAATATCCACCTTCTCTTTTTCCATTTCAAATTCTTTTTGTACTCTTGTCTCCAATTCCTTTCCACTCCTTAATCGAATAGCCTTAAGTTGTTCCTTGTTTTGATCTTTTGGATTGATCTCAATATTACTTGGAAGCATTCCAGAAGGTCTATTATTAAGTGTAGTGAAAATATGCCCCAATTGATTTTCAACATTTTTTATCGCAACACCTTGAGGTTGTAGTTGATTTCCCATATTCAAAATCATTTCTTCAGTAAAAAAATTCTTATCCTTAAATTGTGGGATACCATTAAATCCAGGAGGATAAGAGGGTCTAAAATTGGTATTTCCTTGGTTGTTCAAATTTCCAACTCAATTTATAGAACTGTTCCCCCATTATGGGTTAACAGTAGCATTGCTATTATTCTAGTTGAAATTTGAGTGATTCTTCCAGCTAGGATTATAATAATTCGAATAAGGATTGTTAGGTCTGTTAATAACATTCAAAGCCTCATAAGGTGTTTGAGATTCTGTTATATGTCCAAATGAATTTTCTTCTGACACTTGAGGTGGTTGAGAATAATTCATTCCATACTGGTCTATTTTTTTAGAAAGGGCTGCAATTGGAGAAACTATCGTAGTCATCATATCTGAATCATGAACACTAGCTACTCACTTAGGATTTACCCTTTCAGAGGGCCATTGAAAATTATTAGTAGTCATTTCTTTAATTAATGTGTATGCTTCATTAAAAGGTTTTGACATTAATGATCCACCAGCAGCAGCATCTATAATTGATATCAATGATACCACTAATCCATTGTAAAATGTTTGAATTATTAACCAGTCTGGTAAAGCATGATGTGGGCACTTCCTAAGAAGATCTTTAAATCTCTCCCAAGCTTCATATATTGATTCCCCTTCAAACTGACCAAAAGATGTGATATCATTTCTTAGCTTATTAGTCTTTGGTGGAGAAAAAAATTTGATAGAAACTTTTGAGAAAGTTCTCCCCAAGTTCTAATAGATCCAAGTGCTAACGAATTTAACCACTCCTTAGCTTTATCCCTTAATGAAAAAGGAAAAAGTCTAAGTCTGACAGCATCACTCGACACTCCGTCAAATTTAAAAGTAGCACACAGTTCTAGAAAACTAGCAAGATGTAAATTTGGATCCTCATTAGGTGTTCCTCCAAATTGATTATTTTGTACCATTTGGATAATAGCAGGTTTAAGCTCATATGAATTAGCAGCAACATCAAGATTTTAAATAGTCACATGAATTTCATCTGTTGTTGGGTTAGCATAATCTCTTAAAGGTCTTGAAAAATTTTCGATATCATTTCTCTGATTATCTTGATTATTCACCATTTCGCAAGGATTCTCAGTTTTTTTGTTATTTTCGAATCTAACTCCGAATCGTAAGGTACTAAACCTATATATCCACTACGACGCATATAAAATCACACAAATACTCTAACAAGTAAACAAACACACAATTACACAGTACAAAGTAAAGGTTTTTAGTTACTATATTATCAATAGATATCATTTAAACCTTCCCTGACAACGGTGCCAAAAACTTGATGCGCGGAATTCATATTATGCAAGAACTTATGAACCCAATTATATATATTTATAATGATATTTGTAAAGTCCAAACTTCAACGTAAGTATACGTATTGTATCAAGTAATACAGGGCTCTAATGGATTCTTGGTTAGCGATCCTACAGGGAAGGAACGTTCCTTACAATATATAGCGTAATACTGAAATCCAATACTTATATCGCAATTAAAGTTTAAGTTTAATTCTACTAGAACGATGCAGAAAATAGTAACAGTTAAGAAAACCACAATTACGTCTAATATCTTTAAAATAAAATTAACTAACAGGCACACTAAACTTTATATTTGAAAGGTTTTAATATATATGAAAAGTGTCTTTCCTCTTGCAATTAGTATATGATGTGTGAATGATATGGAATGATTATATACTGTATTATACCAAATAGAAGCATAAATGTTTCTTTACCCTCAAAAGAGTACCCCCTCTTCCAAGCATGAAAGACCATTGACACATCCTAAGTTCAGTCAATAAATCTAAGGCTAGGCTGGGAGGATACCGGCTGTCGCTACGGAGCTCCAACTCACCCTTCACTTGAAGGCTAACCTTCAAGTTTAGTTACCAATCTTAGGACCAAATTGGGGATCTCATCCTGTCACCCTGAAACCTCCAAATTTAAGCCCATCAAAACACATTTCCCTATTTATTTGTACTCAATTTGCATGAATTACGTAATTCATCCATGAACATTGAATGGATTCTCATTATTGTTATAGGACACTCAATCCTTTCGGAGTAAATGTACAACAACAGATTTTAACAATCCAATTGGTCAGATCGAAAAGTAAATTAAGTTTGAAATGAAAAATCATCACAATTTCTTCAATACTTTAAAAGCACTTCAAATCCACATCATCACATCTCTATACAAGAAGAAAGACAAAGGAGAATACTCATAATTCATAGAGAAGACATAATAAAACATGGATTTTATATATAAAAAAAAGTCATACAAACCATAAAAGCAAATACAACTTATCTCTTTCTCTTTCCCAAGCAAATCCCTTGAAATTCCTTCGAATCCTTTTCTCTCTTCTTTACAACAATCAATTCTCTCTTTAGAATGGAAAGGAAGAAGCAATCTCTCACTTTACTCCTTCTCCTTAACTCCTTAGAGAAGAAACCCTCTCAAACCTTCACTTCTACACTCTTCTCTTCCAAGCCCTAACTCTCTTCCACACTCAAGCCTCCTAAGCTCTACTTAAGTCTTCACTTTTTTCGTCCAAAAATAGTTACATATATGTTAGGAACGAAATCCCAAGAGTTTCCTTAAGCATCCCTTCAAAAAGTCACTAAAACTCTTCAAATTTGAATTGCACCGACATTGGATTCCGGCGGCACCCGATAGGGCATCGGCGGCGCTCTATCATTAATTAATTCTGAGGCTCTCAGGAAAATGGCGCCGGCGGTGTCCATTCTGGCGCCGGTGGCACCAGAAGTTGTTTTCTCCCCTTTTACTCCTTTTGCTCTGAATTCATTCATTTTTGCTTCTTTTCTTTCCAATCACCTAAAATCATCATACCTGCAACAAATAATGAAAAATACCTTTCTTTAAAGTGCAATATCACCAAGATGCAAGTTAGGATCTTCATTAGGTGTTCCTCCAAATTGATAATTTTGTACCATTTGGATTATAACAGGTTTAAGCTCAAATGAATTAACAGCAAAATCAGAATTTTGAATAGTTAAGTGAATTTCATCTGTTGTTGGGTCAGCATAATCTCTTAATGGTCTTGGTATATGTTCATTTTGATTATTTTGATTGTTTGCTATTTTGTGAGGATTTTCATATTTTTTTCTCAAATTTTTCTAACAATACGCTCTAATTCTGAATTGTAATGCACTAAAACTATAGATCCAATACTACGCATATAATATCACACAAAAAACACTAAAAGGTAAGCAAGCACACACAGTTGCAAATTATAAAGTAAAGGTTTTCAAATACTACAAATTTGGCAGTTACAGTTTTATACTTCCCTGACAAAAGACCAAAAACTTGAACGGTGGTGCTACAAGTGTAAATTTTCAAAAGGTTGTTTAAATTCAGTTTCACAGTAACATCAATTTAATAATTATGCCGCCGCTCGTATACGCAAGTATACGTATTGTTCAAATAATACAGGGCTCTAATGGAGTCCTGTTTATCGATCCCACAAGAAAGTTTAGAACAAATCAAAGTGTAGTTTAGCAATGAAATCCCATACTCAATTCACAATGCAAGTTTAGGCATTATTTAAGTTGCTAATGTAATGATTGCCAAAAGCTAAGTTAACTAAAATTACTTTCTAAATTAACTAACACAGACTAAGTTTCGTATTGGAAAGGTTTAAATATGGAAAAGCAACTTTCTACTTACAATGATATTATGATGAGTGAATGATATAGATTGATAATGTTTTGTATTTTCCCAGATATGAGCATTTATATTCTTTACCCCTTAAGAGTACCCCCTCTTCAGAGTTATTAAAAGAACATTGGCAAATCATAGGCTTAGTCTTTAAATCCATGTAATACTTGGAGGATACTGGCTCTCACTTCAGCGCTCCCACTTCCCTTCACCTGAAGACTAACCTTAGCTTTAGTTACCAAACAATAGGACCAAATTGGAGATTTCAGCCTGTCACCCGAAAATCTCCAATTCGATGCCCATCAAAACACATTTCCCAATTTATTTGCACTCAACTCCCTTAAATTATGTAACTCATGCATAGACATTGAATGAATTCTCCACTTGTGTTGTATAACACTTAGTCTTTTTGTATTGAATGTTTTACAACAAGTTTTAACAATTCAATTGGCCAGATCGAAAAGTAAATGAAGTACAAAGTGAAAAATCATCACAATTTCTTAACATTTAAATGGCAAATCAAATCTACCTCACCACTTCACCACATCACATTGCAAAGAGAAAGTTGAAGAAAATTACTCATAATTCATGAGGAAGATACAATAAAACATGGATTATATATATAAGAGCAAATTCATACAAACCACAAGAAGTAAATACAACTTATCTCAATTTCTTCCAAAATCAAGTCCCATGAAGTTCTTTTGAATTTTTTTCTCTCTTCACAACAACACTCAGTTCCCTCTTTAGAATAGTAAGAAAGAAGCAAACTCTCACTTTCCTCCTTCTTCTACACTCTATAGAGAAGAATCCCTCACAAAAAAGACATCCACACACTATACTCACTTCTACGCTCACTCTCCAAACCCGAACACACTTTACTATCTCCCAAAAAACACTTCTTCCCTCCTCTCTCCTCTTAAAAAGGCATCTAAAACTGTCTAAAAAAAGTTAGAAATGAATTCCCCAAGAGTTTCCTCAAGCAACTCTTCAAAAGTCATCCAAATGCATTGAATTTGATCTCCACCGACTTTGGGCACTGTCGGCGCTGGATAGGGCACTGTCGGTGCCCTATTACTGAATTAATTATATGTCTCTCTAGATTTAGGCACCGGCGGTGCCCATTGTAGCGCCGACGGAGCCCATTCTGGCGTCGTCGGAGCCATTAAGCCGAATTCTTTATTTTGCCTCTTTTTGCTCCAAATTCATTCCTTTTTTCTTTCTTTCTCTCCAAACACCTAAGATCATCATATCTACAGCAAAACATGAAAATACCTTCCTTTAAAGTTAAATATCACAAAAAATGGGTAAAATTAATAAATATAAAAACTAACATATTTTTGGTGCATCAGGGGGACATTTTGGAACTGAAAAAATTGCATATAAGATTTTACAATATGGATTCAATTGGCCCACCATTTTTAGGGATGTTAATAGATATATTAAAACGTATGATCGATGTCATCGAGTAGGTAATATTTCTAGAAGAAATTAAATGCTCCTAAATTTTACATTGGAAGTTAAAATCTTTGATGTTTGGGGATTAGATTTTATGGGGACCATTTATTCCTTCATTTGGGAATATATATATTAGTTGTTGTGGATTATGTATCAAAATGGATTGATGCAATAGCTTTACCCAAATGTGATGCTTAAAGTGTTTCAATATTTTTAATGAAAAATAATTTTACAAGATATGGAATGCCAAGAGTTATTATTACTGATGGTGGATCCCACTTTAGAATTAATTTGATTCAGAGATTGACTTGAAAATATAATATTATGCATAAAATCTCAAATACTTATCATCCACAGATAAGTAGTTAGTTGAAGTATCTAATCACGAAATTAAAATAAATTTGGAGACATATGTAAATCCTCATAAATTAGATTCGTTACGTGAGATTAGATATTGCATTATAGCATATAAAACTGCTTATAAAACTCCTATAAGAATGTCTCCTTATAGACTGATTTTTGAAAAAAACTTGTCATTTACGAGTTGAATCAGAATATAAAGCATATTGGGTGATTAAAGAGTTAAATTTCAATTGAAAGGATGTTGGTAAGAAAATATTATTGCAACTAAATGAATTGGAAGAAATGAGAAATGGTTCTTATGATAAAGAAAGAATTTATATGGAGAAGATGAAGATATGGCATGATCGGAAGATTATAAGAAAGAGATTTGAACATGGACATGAAGTTTCGTTATATAATACAAGATTTAGATTATTTCCTAAGTGGATAGGACCTTTCACTGTTCTAAAAGTTTACTAGTTTAGAGTTGTCGATATTGAAGACCTTAAAGCTGGAAGAACATTTAAAGTTAATGGACATCGACTACAACCATATTTTAAGGGTTCACAACCTAATTTTAAAAAGGTTTTAATGCTAAGTCCTCCAAAATGAAACTAATGTTTGTCGGGCTGACGATGTTAAACCAAGCACTTTATAGGAGGAAACCCATGGTTTTCTTTGTATTTTATTGTGATTTGGTTTAATTTTAGTTGATATTACTATTATATAGTCCTATTTTTGAGTCTTACTCACTCAAAATATCCTAAATGGTGTTAATTATTAAATTTAATCAAAGATTTAGAGTTTTTTTGGACGAAAATGATGTTGGAGAAAAATTGTGCTATGGCACTAACGACGCCCAAACCAGTGCCGACGATAAGATTTTTCAGAAAGCACTTGTAATTTTTGGAGCTTGGGCGCCAAACGGTGCCCTATTCAGCGCCGACGGTTCTAAGCACCGAGCTTTGGTTTTTGTTATTTCAAATGATGGAAGTTGGTGATTTTGAGTAGAATTTCACCCTTATAACTCCCCAAACTCATTTTAAAAGTCATTAACTTGAGAAAAATGAAAAGTTAGTTCCAAAATTTGCATTCTAAGGCTTCCAGCATCTTAGATTCTCCAAGATTTAGAGTTTTTAACATGAGAAAGTTCGTCAGTTTCGAGGCACAGCGACTTTGTGACAAAGTCCTTATTAAAGAGGAGACTTATAAAGGAATGAAGCTTTATCAATCGAGGTACAAATTTTCACAGTACTTATGTTGAAGAAATTATTATGCAAAGGTGTTGGGAAGTGTTTTGTTATACTACTGTCGCAGTAGTCTTTTCTGGGGTGAAGGAATTTTATGCAAATCTTCATGAAATCAACCAAGGAATCATCTATGTGCGAGGTAGGTGGATATCATTCACTCCTTCCAAGATTAATGAACTTTATATGATAGATAATGTGTTAATCTATCATTACACCAATTTTGTCCCAACAAGACACCATATAAATGAAATCTATTGATATTTGACAGATAAAGGTGAAAATGATCTGAGCATACATGTAGAACAACAATCTTAGAGTTTACTTCCAGTTCAACCTCATTTTTTTTGAAACTGCACAGTTAATTCTAGGGAAGATCAAAAAATTAAAGAAAGAGATATGAACCCTTATGGATGCAATTAATAATATATCTGAATTATTTGATCACCTAGATTGGAGCATAAAGGACTAGTTTGATCATGCTATGCATATGGAAGAAGGATTGATAGGATTGATGAAGATAATGGCTTGGATTGAAGAGGATTCAACCGATGAATTCTCTTATCGACCATTCTAAAATTGTTTTGTGCACCACCAATACATCGGAGATATCAGAGAAGATAGTACTGACATTGATGAGTAGTAATTTTCTATTATATTTACTTTTAGTATTTAGACTATATTTACTTAAGTTTGTTTTGTATTTGGCTTTCTTATCGTGTGATTTCAGACTTATTATGCTTGAGATTAGAGTTTATGGTATGCTTTTAACGTAGAGTGTTGTGGTTTGATTATGACGCTTTGTTAATGAAGTAGTATTATAATTGATATATGTAAGTTTTTAACTTTGGATTTTATATATAAAAGTGATGTTTTGTGTTGTTTGTGTAAATTAGTATTATATAATCATTTTATATTTAATTTAGATGCTTAAAAAGGCTAATTAGATGTCGTAACTTGGAAACAATCAAAACCACAAGATAATTTTGGAACCAGAGATTTGATCTTGTGCCGACGGTGCCCTATTTAGCACAGACAGCGCCTGATTTAGCGCTGATGGCACCTAAAACCTAAAAGTTTAAGTCCCTTAAAAATTGTGATTTTGTATAACTACCCCATTTATCACCTTCAACCTTTAACCAAGGTAAAAAATCACCCATAGGGCTTGCTTGCATTTGAGTTTGAGGTGATTTCGATGCCATTCGAGGTTGGATCTCATTTTTTGTTGGTAAGAAATCTACTTTATGCTAGAAATTTTTTATTTTCACCAAGGATATAATTATATTGGAGAGATCAGAAAATAAGGAGTTTTTGAAGAAAACTATGAAAAAATCCATGGTGAAATGCTCTTACTTGTTAAATTTGACTTTAGAGTTTATATCATTGTGATTTTGGAATTTATTAGGATTTATTTGCAAATTTTATACAGATTTTGATATGGCTCCAATGTTGTTTAATGGGAAGTGAAAGGTTAATTTTGATGAAAGGAAATTTGTGAATGTGAAAGAATGGTACCATTTCAAATTTACACTTACTAGCAAATAGTGTTTATAAGAACGAGGATTTGAAAATTTGGGCGGTGCTGTAGAATAGGTGATTATTGAATAGAATTGGGAAAATTTTTGTTATTTTCTACCGATGTAGTTGCCGATGTAGTCCGTGAGTCTTATACTAACTTGCGGTATACTGAAGAAGAGTAAGTACTGGTTCGAGGACAAATGGTGGAATTCACTCCTGAACGGATCAATGCTTTCTACCAGTTGAGAGAGAATTTGTTCTGTGAATACAAAACCTTTGGTACTATGGATGCTGCTTTGAATGAGGTAATTACTTTTCTTGCCGATGGAAAAGGGTAGTGGAAAACTAAAGAAAGATAAAAGATAAATTTTCCTGCTTATGCTCTTAATGTAGCATCTAAAGCCTAGCATCACTTTATTTCTGTAATACTATTACCTAGTTAGCATCATAGCGATGTTTCTAGAGATAGAGCAATTCTAAATTTTCTATCTAAAACATG
The DNA here is from genome assembly GCA_022702705.1 of Papilionanthe hookeriana x Papilionanthe teres. Lineage (NCBI taxonomy): Eukaryota > Viridiplantae > Streptophyta > Magnoliopsida > Asparagales > Orchidaceae > Papilionanthe > Papilionanthe hookeriana x Papilionanthe teres. The sequence goes on from CM040423.1 coordinate 95,762,869, forward strand.
AGAATAATTGATATTGGAAGAGTTATTTATGATAGTATTCAGACTATAGCAAGAGGGGAAACCACTAGAGAAATGGGACATCTTGCTCAGATTTATACATTATGTATAAAATCAGGAGTTGAGGTTAATATTAGTGAGGATTTGGTCCATCCTTTGAAGCCTATTAGTAAGACCAGCATTCGCACTTATGAATTTGATGTAGGATGGAGATCTAGAGGTAAGAATAGTGAGATTCCCTCTGCTAGTCATAACATACCTTGTACCTCTGGGACTCCTACTATTTTTGATATTATGAAGCGGTTAATAATACAACAAGGTGATATTACGAGGCTTCATAACATAATTGATGGTTTGGAATCAAGAAATAACATCAATGATGATTATAAGAGAAGAAGAGTGGAATATGATATTGCTTATCATGATGCTCAGATGAGATTATGAGGGGAGAAGCTGGTGTAATATTTCCTACTTGCCCCCATTATATTCCATACCAGCCTGAGGAAGAAGAAGGAGCAGAAGAAGGAAGAGAGGATGATTGGTAGTGTAAAACTCTTTATGTTTGTTATTGTTATGATGATTTTTGTGTTTGTTATTTACTTTTATGTGGTATTTGTATGGAGTAATAGTACTTTCAATGTAGCTAAGTTGTATTGAAGATTATGTTAGTTTGTCACTATTGTAGTAAAATTGTAATGGATGTTGTATTAAGTTTTTTATGTAGTGTTTTAAATTTTTTTTACCCTGCGAATCTCTGATTTATTTGTGAACAATGCTTCTAACTATTTTATCCCTATAGATAAATTTTTATTTAATACTTGCGTGCTTCAGAAGAATCAAAAGCCCAAAACAAAAGGTTAGTTTTCTTTTTGTTTTTCTCTCTCTTTTATTAATTTGATATGTATTGAAAAACATAAGTTTGGGGGAGGAAAAATTAACCGTTATTTGTTCTCATTTAAAATATATTTGCAAAAATACTTCAACAAGACCTAAAGTAGTTGAGCTTAACTTTAGATAACTAAATTTTGTATTTTATTTAAATATCATATTATATTTGAATGAAAGTTTTTCATAATAAAGGTTAACTTTATGGGCTAAGATATTTATTATAAGAGTATTAGACTATAGTCGACTATTTAAAGTAAAGAAAACTATATTTTTGAATTGATAAGAGAGTTAGAAGTTTATGTGAGGAGAAAAGATTGGGAATCTATGTTCAATCATTTAAAAGCTAATATATATATATATATATATATATATATATATATATATATATATATATATAAAGTAAAGAAATGTTTTAAGTTCCAACATTAGAAAGAGGAGAGTGAAGTTCAAAATTATTAAAGGCTGTTCAGATATAGTAATCCTCACAAGAAAAAAAAAGAAAGAAAAAAGAGAGGATTGAAAAGCAATACCAAAAATAAAAAAAATATGAAAAGAAAGAAAAAGAAAACATATTTGAGGAGAAGCTTGAGGAGATGCCTAATTAAAAATTGGCTTCACTTGAATCAACTTAAGGGAAGAGCTTAGTTATATTTCTGAATTTATATTTAAATTACTAGCATTCTTACTAATAGAGTTTTCATGGGCTTCTCTTTCATATGATACTTCAAAGCACCCTTAATTTAGCAAATTATGGTTATTCTTGAAATAAATAGGAGGCTAGAACTCTTAAACTTGATTACTAAATGTTCTTATACCTATAGTTTTGACATAAGTTATTAAAAATCTTTCTAAAAATCTTGCTATTATATTTGTTTGAATCAAATATCATAATAATCATTAAGTAAAGTTCACTACTAAGATCAAAATTTTTATGTAGTAAATGGATTACTTGAGGACAACAAATAGTTAAGTTTTTGGGATTTTGATTCACAAAAAATATATTTGATTTATCAAATACATTTGATACTCATTTATGGTGATATTGCACTTTAATGGAATATATTTTTAATGTTTTGCTACAAGTATGATGATTTTAGGCAAATGGAGTAAAAAGAAGAGAAAATGAACAAATTTGGAGTGAAGAAAGGCAAAAACCAGGAATTTGAAATTCTAGCACCGACAGTACCCAAACCAGCGCTGACGACACATTTTTTCAGAGAGTTCAGAAATAAATTACATGATAGGGCACTGACATTGCTATGTTGGGTGTCGCGGCCCCTAATGTCGGTGGAGGCCAAATTCAATGTATTTAGACAACATTAGGAGGGATTCATGAGGCAACTCTTGGGGAATTTGTTTCGAGACAATTTTAACTTGTTTTGGGTGTCAGAATTAGGTGTGTATATGTTTATGTAAGTGAAGTAAAGTGTGTGTGAGTGAAGAGGAAGTCTTTAGAGAGAGTTTAGAGTCTAGGGTTTTGTGTTAAGTGTTGTTTTATGAGGGATTCTTCTCAAAAGAGTTGTATGAGGAGAGGGAAAATGAGAGATCTCTTCTTCCCTGCTATTCCAAGAGATAATTGTGTGTTGTTGTGAAGAGATAAGCAAATTCAATGAAACATCAAGGGATTTTCTTAAGGAAGAAATTAAGATAAGTTGTATTTACTTTTTATGGTTTGCATGAAGTTGCTTTTATAGATAAAATCTTTGTTTTGTTGTGTCTTCCTCATGAATTCTAAGTACATTTCTTTGTCTTTCTCTTTATTATGATAAATCGTGAATTGATTGTTTAGATTGGATGTGCCATATGAAAGATAAGAAATTGTGATGATTTTTCACTTTGTTCTTCATTTACTTTTCGATCTGGCCAATTAAATTTGTTAAAATATGTTGTGAAACATACGATCCGAAAGGGCTATGATTTATACAGCAAAAGTGGAGATTACATTCAATGTTCATGAATGAGTGATGTAGTTCATGGGGGTTGGGTGCAAATAAATAAAGAAATATGGTTTATTGGTTGTAGAATTGGAGATTTTAGGGTGACAGACTAAAATCCCTAATTTGGTTCTAGTGTTTGGAAAATAAAGCGAGAGTTAGCCTTCAGGAGAAGGGAAGGGGGATCTCTAGAGTGAGAGCAAGTATCCTCCCGGCCTAACCACTGATTTAGAGACTAAACCTAGGATTAGCCAATATTCTTTATAGTACTCGGAAGAGGGTAAAGAATAGGTATGCTCCTATATGTCACAATATAATAATTATACTAATCTATATCATTCACTCACCATAAAATCATTGTAAGGGGGATGACACTTTCTCTCAATTTGAACCTTACATTACAAAATTTAGTGTAGAAGTAGTAAAGTTTAATCTAAAGTTTACAAAGTACATTAGTAATTTAAAATTCTCTAGCATCTTTATACTTTAGTAACTTTAATATTTGCTTTTGGTGTTTTACAAATTTGAATATTGGATTTTTATGCTACGCTTTAAGGTTTGCTTCCTCCCTATGAGATCGATAACCAAGAATCCACTAGAGCCCTGTTACTTGAGTGATACATATACTTGAGTATAAATTGGTTGCTTTCTTATTAAACTAATTAAACTTTGTAACTAAATCAAAAAATACTTTCGAAATATTCAACAAGCTGTGGTCAGTGCCAACTGATGCGGTGGACTTAATATGCAAGAATGTATGAATTCAAATTTATATGTGTTTATAAAGATTTTGTAAAGTCCGAACACACAACGCAAGTATACGTACCGTATTGTGTAATACAGGGCTCTAATAGAGTCATGGTTATTGATCCCACGGGGAAGTTCAAAGTATAATAAAGTGTTTCACAATATATAATATAGCATTGAAATCCGATACTTAAATTGCACTTAAAGTTTACTACTTCTGCTACCACAATGCAGAAAAAAGTAACAATTAATTAAACTACACTTACTTATAACAACTTTGAAGAAAGAATTAACTAGCAGACACACTAAACTATGTATTTGAAAGGTTTTGATATATGAGAAAAGTCTCTTTCCTCTTGCAATGAGAATATGATGTGTGGATTGATATGGAACAATTATTTATGTTATTGTGCCAAATAAGAGCATAGATGATTCTTTACCCTTAAAAGAGTACCCCCTCTTCTAAGCATGAAAATAACATTGACATATCCTAAGTTTAGTCACTAAACCTAAGGCTAGACTGGGAGGATACCGGCTTTCACATCGGAGTTCCCACTCACCCTTCATCCGAAGGCTAGCCTTTGATATGTAGTTATTAATTTTAGAACCAATTTGAGGATTCCATCCTATCACTCTGAAATCTCCCCATTGAAGTCCATCAAAACACATTCCCTATTTATTTGAACTCAATTCTCATGAACTAAGTAATTCATCCATGGAAATTGAATGGATCTTTCATTATTGTTGTTGGACATTAATCATCTCAGAATTAATGTTAAACAACATATTTTAACATTTCAATTGGCCAAATCGAAAAGTAAATTAAGTTCGAAATGAAAACCCAACACAAGTTCTTCAATACATTAAAAGCACATCAAATCCACATCAATCCTTCACCACATCTCTATGCAAGAAGAAAGATAAAAGAGACTACTCATAATTCATGAAGAAGATATAATAAAACATGGATTTTATATATAAAAGAAAAGTCCTACAAACCACAAAAGAAAATACAACTTATCTCTTTCTCATCCCAAATGCAATTCCCTTGATGTTCCTTTGAATCTTTTCACTTCTTTACAACACTTGGTTCTCTCTTGAGAATGGAAAGGAAGAAGCAATCTCTTACTTTACTCCTTCTCCTCCACTCCTTAGAGAAGAATTCCTCTTAAATCCTCACTTCTACACACTCTTTTCCTAAACCCTAACACTTAACACACACTAAAACTTCACTAAAATCACTTAAGAAGTATATCATTTTCGTCTAAAAACAGTTATTTATAAGATAAGGATGAAATCCCAAGAGTTTCCATAAGCATCCCTTCAAAAAGTCGCCGAAACTCTTCAAATTTGAATTCCACTGACTTCGGGCACCGGTGGCGCTCTATCTTGCCAATTTTTTCTGGAGTCTCTAGATTTGGGCGCCGGCGGCGCCAGAACACATTTTCCACTTTTTTGCTCTTTTTTGCTTCTTTTTGCTCCTAATTCGTTCCTTTTTGCTTCTTTTCACTCCAATCACCTAAAATCATCATACCTACAACAAATCATGAAAAATACCTTTTTTTAAAGTGCAATATCACCAAAACTAGGTAAAATTTTATAGCAAAAACCGTATATATTTTTGGTGCATCAAAACCCCCAACCTTTAACTATTACTTGTCCTCAAGTAATTTTTTTTACTATATAAAATTATAACTCTAGGCAATGTACTTTTCAACTGTAAGACACTAAATTTTTTCATTCAAAAGAATATACTGGTTAGATTTTTAAAAAGAAATTTAGTAACTCAGGTCAACATTATAGGTATAAGAATATTCAGCAATCAAGTGTAAAAGTTATAGTCTTTTATTCATTTCAAGATGTACAATAATTTGTCACATTAAGAGTGCCTCAAAAGACTATGTAAAAAAGGAGTTCATGCAAATCTTATTAGAATGTAGGCTAATACTTTAAACATAAATTCAGAAAAGAAATCAAGTTTTCCCGTTAGGGTGATTCAAGTGAAGCCATTTTTTGATTAGGCATCTCCTTAAGCTTCTTCTCATAAATATTTTTCTTTCTTTTTCTTTTCTTTTCCTTTTTTATTTTTTTCTTTTTGGGATTGATTTTCAATCTTTCTTTTCTTTTCTTTTCTTTTCTTTTAATGAGGATTACTATATCTTGATAGTCTTTCGTGATTTCTAACTTCACTCTCCTCTTTCTAAAGTTCGAACTTGAGACACATCCTTACTTCATAGTTAAGTACAAGCTTTATTATTCATCATAAAGTTACAATCTCTTCTTAACACACAATACTTTAAGTCCCTTAACATTTCAAAAATACAGTTTTCTTTACTTTAAATAGTTAAATATAATCAAATCCTTTCATGCCAAATATCTTACTTTTATAAAATTAACCTTTATTACAAAAAATTTCCATCAAATCCTTCCATAATATTCAACTGAAATAAAAGTTTTAGTTACTTACAGTGAGGTTCAACAGCCAGAAGTTATGCTAATAATTTTTGAAAATATAATAATTGAGAACAAATAAAAGTTAATATTTCTCTACCCTCCCCCAAACTTAAATTTGTAAGTAAATTTGAAATGGTTGAGAGTAAATGAAAACTAACGTTTCTGTGTTGGGATCTTGAAATCTTAAACAGCTATCTGGTATTCATCAAAATTTATAACTAGCAGGCATGAAACAATTAGTAGCAGTGATATAAAAATTTTAAATATTTGCATGGGTAAAGAGAAATTAACTTTAAACATTTAAACATCCAACAAAACACTATAACATGAAATAAACTATCATAGTACTACCCAGTCCAACTAATAATTTTAATGTTTCAGTATAATATAATAGTACACCAACAGTACAACACAACACAATAAGAACAATAGAAACAAAAACAAAGAATCTACCAATCTCCAACACCAGAATCAGCAGGTTCATCAGTAGGGCCGGGTCTATATGGTGTATAACTGGGGCAAGTAGGAAATATCACATCAGACTCCCCCCTCATAAATCTGACTTGAGCATCATAATAGGCAATATCGAACTCAACTCTCCTCTGCAGATAATCTTCATTCACATCACTCCTCACCTCAAACACATCCATCCTACCATAGAGTCTATCCACACTAGCACTCTGTAATCTCAGCTACTCCATAAGATCAGATAAGGTAGGCGGCTCAGATGTAGATGGAACATCATAACTCGTAGTAGGAATATCAAAACTCCTACGCTCAACTCGGGCTCCCACATGAGACTCGTAAGTACAGATAATAGTCTTTATAATTGGTCTCAGAGATATAGCCACTTCTTCAGAACTATTAAACTCCACTATAGACTCAACACACAGGGCATGAACTAAAGTAGGATGCCCTAAACCACTAGTGGTCTTGCCTCTAGCAATCGTCTGAATGTTCTTGTAGATAATAGCTCCAATATCAATCTTTTTCATCTTCTGAATACAATAGTTCAGAATCACTCTATCCCTTGTAACTTCATTGTGGTGATAAGATGGTAATAGCCTCGCAGAGATGAAATAATGTCAAACTTTTGATGCAACATTCAATGTGGAAGCGAGGAAATTAATTAACTATTTTTGACTTACTTTCCATTCCCCTCTTCCGTCAGTCAGAAGAGAAATCACTTCTCTCATATTCTCCCCTCGAGTGTCAAAGTTTTCATATTCACAAACAAATGGTTCCCGAGTCTGATAGAAAGCATTGATAAGCTAAGGAGTAAACTCAACCATTTTTCCTCTAACTAACACATACTCAGTCTCAGTCCAGGGTACATTCGAATAGAACTCTCTAACAACTCCCATAACAACATTCGCAGTGAAATAACAAAATTGCTCCCAGTTCTCTCTGCAATTAACTATTCTACAAATCCACCAGGACTATCAAAAGCTCGATCCTGGATGCACTTCTTATTGTAAAGGTATGAGTTAAAGGGAAATTAGGCTTTGATATTAATGAACTTCTCCTCATAAAAATTTAATTTCCTCTTCCCTTTACTCAACCTTGGAGCCATGTGAATTTCTAAAATTTGCAAGAAAATTCTAAGAAATCCCAAATTCACAATGTAACAAATTCCAAACACTATTCTAAACAAGTAAGAGCAAATTTCATCATGGAAATCTTAAAATCTCTTTAAAACTCCATAAATTCCAACCTAAGCAATGTGAGAGATTTCCATGGTGAAAATAAAAAAATTTTAACTTAAAGTGAAGCTCTTACTAAGAGAAGTGTAGATCCAGTGTCGAAAAGCTTTGAAATCTCCTTAAATCCGAGATCTAGCAAGCCCTAGATCTTCAAAATCACGAAAATGGAGGAGAAGACGAAGGAAATGGAAAACTTTGCTGGTCCCAGGGTAAAATTTGCGAAAACGAGGGTTTTTTTTGGCCTTTTGTTGGGTTTGGGCACCGGCGACGCTCGATAGGGCACCGATGGCACTCGATAGGGCACCGACGGTGCTCTATTTAGAATAAATGCCAAACTCTCTAGATTTGGGCGCCGACGGCGCTAATGCAAAATATTTTTTGGGTCCAAAATTTTTTTTCTAATTTCGATCGTTTCAACTTCCACAATGGTGTTTAACACTTCAATAGGAATTTACATCATCTCACAAGTAATAATTAACACAATTCTTAACACAAGCAATACACAACAAACTTATATATACAAAATCTAAGTTTCAACATAAACACCTAATATGTTCATTCAAACCAAACCAACTATTCTTAGATTTTTAGTGTTGCAAGTACTTACGATAGCGCCGTAATGAAAGTAAGCATATCCAAATCCAAATACAAATTACTAAGAAAATACTATACACACCAAGCATATTTAAGTAAAGTAAACACATAATAAGCATAAGTAGAATCCATCAATTACTCCACATCAGTTTCAGAACTATCCTCTCCTCTAATGTCTCCAATCGATTGCTGATGAAAAAACAAATTATAGAATGGAGGAATTGGAAATTCGTCAGATGATTCCTTAGCAATCACCGTATTCTTCTTCATCAAGTTAATCAAGCCCATCTCAATTTGACCAGTGTGATCGATGTGTTCCTTCATTCTTCAATCTATACGATCAAATAATTTAGAAATGTTATTGATTGCATTCATAACATTTTGTACCTATTTCTCCAACTGTTTGATCCTCTTCAATATCATTCTGGAACCTTCACGAAAATAGGGTTGAATCGGTTGTGAAGTCTGTGTTGGTTGATCAACAAGCAAATTCATGTCATCTTCATCTCTCACTGTCTGGTAGGCAAAAGGATTAGTTGGATTAATAGCCTTCCATGGAAGAAGAACCTTTTCCCAACTTTCATATGGAACTTTTGATTGAATACATAACAGAAATATGGTGGACGGGTGTCCAAGCCCATATTTAGATCCATGAACAATTAATCCCAAAAATGATTTCATAATGATGTTACCAATGTCAATCGGCCTCTTAGTTTGAATTCAAAAATTCAAAATGGCACTTTCCTTGGTTACCTTACTAATCTTCAATGTTGGAAATAACTTTGTCGAAATAAAGGAATGCCATTGCTTCGATACTAGAAAAAGAGATGCAGATGGGAAACTAATGTATCCAATCTCTCTAATTTCCCAATCCTTATTCTCATCCGTCAAATATCGATACACATCGTTAATATTATCTCATGTGGCATTAAATTTAGAATAATGGCAAATGGGTACGTTCTCGATCATAAAGAGATCGTTAATTCATGCAGGAGTGAATTGCACAAATCTACCACGCACAAATATGAACCCTTGGTTGATCCTATGAAGATTTGCATAGAATTCTTTCACGACAGGAACAACAACGACAGCGGTAGTGTAGCAAAGAACTTCCCAATGTCTCTATTTAATAATGTCTTCAATTCTATTAGTAGGATTATCCATACCTAGATTTATGAAGCCTCTTTCCTTGATAATCCTTATTTTCATCATAAATTTGTTGAACAAATGATGCGCCTTGAAACTTAAGAACTTCTTACAATTGAAAACGCGAGATCGAGGGGATTCAATTGAGTAGGAATCCATAGGAAGCGAATTGGGAATGTTAGTTTTTGTTTTCCTGGAGTTAAGAAGTCAAAAATGGAGTTTAGGGAGTTATAAGGATGAAGATCCAGCCCAAAACAGCTAAAATGTGAATTTTAAAACTTAAAAACCGTCAATAGGTTTTGGGCGCCGGCGGCGCCAGTGATCAAAATTCTCACCGAACTTTGTTTGGCCCAAAATATTCCAATTTCTCAATTTGATCCAGTATTTATCAATTTTTAAAGTATTTAGGAGTAATTAGGATTCAAAAATAACTATCTAAAAAAAGCACAACTACATCGAATAAGCAAACACACCACAAAGATACATATGGGTTGCCTCCCTTAAAGACTTGGTTTAATATCATCAGCCAGACATACCATTCAGTTAATCGAGATGACTCAGTATTAAAACCACTTTGAAGTCAGGTTGAAACCCATCAAAGTAGGGCTTTAATCGATGCCCTTTAACCTTGGAAATCTTTCCAGTATCAGGATCATTAATATTAATAGCTCTAAAAGAATGAACTTTTACAACTGTAAAAGGTCCTAACCATCTAGACTTGAGCTTTCCAGGAAATAACTTAAATCTTGTGTTGTATAACAAAAATTTTTGTTCAAATTCCAAGTTCTTTTTCAATATCTTCTGATCATGCTACAATTTCATTTTCTCTTTATAAATCTTATCATTGTGATAAGATGCATTTCTAATCTCTTCCAATTCAGTCAATTGCATAAATCGTTTTTTCCAGCATTTTTCAAATTAAAATTCAACTCTTTTATTGCCCAATATGCTTTATGCTCCAATTCAACCGGTAAATGGTAAGTCTTACCAAACACAAGTCTATAAGGAGACATTCTAATAGGGGTTTTAAAAGCAGTCCTATAAGCCCATAAAGTAGTATCTAGTCGAGCAGACCAATCTAATTTAATATTATCCCTAATTTTCTCCAAAATTCTATAAATTTCACGATTAGACACTTCTGTTAAACCACTATTTTGTGGATGATAAACATCAGAGATTCTATGAATAATATTATATTTTTTAATTAATCTCTTAATTCGATTATTCGTGAAATGGGATCCACCATCAGTTATGATCACTCTAGGCATTCCATATCTTGTAAATATATTTTTCTTTAAAAATTTTGAAACACTACGAGAATCACATCTAGGTAAAGCAATAGCTTCAATCCATTTTGAGCCATAATTAACGGTAACCAATATATATAAATTTCCAAATGAAGGAGTAAATGGTCCCATAAAATCTAATCCCCATACATCAAAAATTTCAACTTACAAATTATAATTTAGAGGCATTTCATTTCTTCTAGAAGTATTACCTACTCTCTGACATCAATCACATGACTTAGTATATCTATAAACATCTCTAAGAAGAGTAGGCTAATAAAATCCAGATTATAGAATCTTAAAAGCAGTTTTATCAACACCAAAATGACCTCCAAATTCAGAATCATGACATCATTGAATAATTAAATCCGTTTCTTCTTGTGGAACACATTTTCTAATAATCAGATTCTTACACTGTTTATATAGATAAGGCTCATCTCAAAAATAAAATTTTGCATCATATTTAAACTTCTTTTGTTGTTGCCTTGTTAAATCAGGTGGTACAATATCACTTACAATATAATTCACAATATCAGCATACCAAGGCAAATTACTTCCCATAAAAGTACAGAGTTGCTCATCAGGGAAAATTTCAGTAATTTCTTTCTCAAATTCAGATAATTTATCATAGTTTATTCTTGACAGATAATCAGCTATTTGATTATCAGCTCCCTTCCTATCAACTATCATAAAATCAAATTCTTGCAGAAGAAGTATACATCTAATGAGTCTAGGTTTCACATCCTTCTTTTGCATTAAATATTTGATAGTCGAATGGTCTGTATGCACAATATTTTTAGTTCCAATTAAATAATGTCTGCATTTTTCAAAAGCAAATATTATAGATAATAACTCTTTTTCAGTAGTGGTATAATTAATTTGAGCCTCGTTAAGAGTTTTGCTAGCATAGTAAATGACTTTGAAAACTTTATCATGCCTTTGCCCAATGCTACCCCGATCGCATAATCACTTGCATCACACATAAGTTCAAATAGTTTCTCCCAATCTGGTGAAACAATTATAGGTGCAGTAATTAATTTCTCTTTCAATAATTCAAAAGCACTCAAGCATTCATCATTAAAATCAAATTTTCTATCATTTTCTAAAAGTCGGCACAAAGGTTTAGTAATTTTAGAAAAATATTTAATATATCGCCTGTAAAATCAAGCGTGTCTTAAGAAACTCCTCACCTCTCTCATAGTATTGGGTGGCGACAATCTCTCAATCACTCTAATTTTAGCAGGATCAACCTCCATACCATGTTCAGAAAGTTTATGCCCAAGCATAATTCCTCCTGTAGCCATAAATTGACATTTCTCCCAGTTCATAACTAGATTTGTTTTCTCACAAAGCTCCAAAACTTTTGCTAAGTTTTCCAAGCAAATTTCAAATGAAGTCCTGAATACAGAGAAATCATCCATAAAAATTTCTTTTCCATTATTTATCATACTACAGAAGATAGACATCATACATCTCTGAAATGTTGCAGGTGCGTTACACAGTCCAAAAACCATTCTTCGAAAAGCAAAGGTTCCATAAGGGCTAGTAAATGTTGTCTTTTCTTGATCCTTAGGAACAATAGGTATTAGGTGGTAACCAGTATATCCATCCAGAAAATAGTAGTACTTGTGTCCAGCAAGTCTATCTAGCATTTAATTAAGAAAAGGAAGAGGAAAGTGATCTCTTCTGGTGGCGACATTTAATTTCCTTTAGTTAATACAAATTTTTCATCCATTAATTTATGTTGTGGGTATAATTTCATTACATTCATTCACTTCAACATTCACTCCTCCCTTTTTCGGTACACAATGTATTGGACTCACCCAAGCACTATCCAAAATAGGATAAATAATTCCAGCATCCAACCATTTTAAAATCTCTTTTTTAACTACTTCTTTCATTATATGATTCAATCTCCTTTGTGGATTAACTCTCGGTTTATGTTCTTCATCTAATAAAATTTTGTGTATACAAATAAAAGGACTAATTCCTTTAATATCTGTCAAAGTCCATCCAAAAGCTTTCTTGTATCTTTTTAAAGTTTCCAATAACTTCTGTTCTTGATATTCATTTCATTCCGAAGATACAAAAACTAGAAAGGTAGATGATTCTCCTAGAAACATATACTTTAAATGATTAGGGAGAATTTTCATCTCAAGTTCAGGAGGTTTTATGATAGATGGAATTAAACTTTTATTTCCACCTTCCATAGTGTCTAATACTTTGAATCTCTCCTGAACATACTCCAAATCTTCATTCTTCTCAATATCTGAATTTTCTTCATCTTCAATTTCTTCTTCAAACATATTTTCATATTCCACTTCTTTTTCAAATATATTCTTAAAATTATCGTTTCTTAGATATTCACATACCTCCATCTTAAAACAATCATTATCTTTTTCAATTGAGGGATACTTCATAGATTTTAAAATATTAAAGGTCACCTCTTGATCATTAACTCTCATAGTTAATTCTTGTTTTTGAACATCAATCACTGCTCTTCAAGTAGCAAGGAATGGCCTTCCCAAAATGATTGGAATTTCTTTATCTTCCTTAATATCAAGTACAATAAAATCCACATGAAAGATAAATTTATCCACTTTCACTAACACATCTTCCACCACTCCTTTAGGGTAAGTAATGGAACGATCGGCCAACTGAAGAGTCACAGATGTAAGAAAAATTTCTTTTATTCTCAACCTTTTGAAAGTTGATAAAGACATAAGATTAATACAAGCTCCCATATCACATAAAGCCTTTCCAAAAAACTTTTCACCTATAGCAAACGAAATAGTGAAACTTCCAGGATCTTTAGGTTTTTCAGGAAGCTTCTTCTGAATAATTGCACTACACTCTCCGCTAAGTGCAACAGTTTCATGATCTGTAAACTTTCTTTTCTTTCTCAGGATATTCTTCATAAACTTGGCATAGTCAGGCATCTTTTCTAATGCTCCAAAAAAACGAATATTTATCGTTAATTTCTTAAGGATCTCCAAAAATTTTCCAAATCTGTTATCCCTGTTTTGTTTCTTCAATCTTTGAGGAAATGGGGGTGGTGGTTTTTCAACAGCTATCTTCATTGGCTCAAGAGGATAATCCAAGTTTGGATAAATCTTGTTTGAACCTTTTTCGATTTCCTCCTTCTCCTTTTCTATTTCAACTTCTTTTTGCACTCTAGTTTCCAATTTTTTTCCACTCCTTAATTGAATAACCTTAAGTTGTTCCTTGTTTTAATCTTTTGGATTGATCTTCATATTACTTGGAAGTGTTCTATAAGGTCTATTATTAAGTGCAGTGAAAATATGTCCCAATTGATTTTCAATATTTTTCATAGCAACACCTTGAGCTTGTAACTGATTTCCCATATTAAGAATCATTTCTTCCGTAGACAACTTCTTATCCTTAAATTGTGGGTAACTATTAAATCCAGGAGGATAAGATGGTCTAAATTGGTATTTCCTTGATTGTTCAAATTTTTAATTGGATTCATAGAATTGTTAGCCTAGTGAGGGCTAACATTAACATTGCTATTATTCTAATTAAAATTTGGGTGATTCTTCCAACCAGGATTATAATAATTTGAATAAGGATTGTTAGGTCAATTAATAGCATTTAAAATCTCATAAGGTGTTTGAGATTATGTTATCTGTCCAAATGAATTTTCCTCCAAAACTTGGGGTGGTTGAGAATATTTCATTCCATATTGATCTATTTTCTTGAAAAGGGCTGCAATTTGAGAAACTATCATAGTCATCATATCTGAATCATGAACACTAGCTACTCTCTTAGGATTTACCCGTTTAGAGGGCCATTGAAAATTATTAGTGGCCAATTCTTCAATTAATGTGTAAGCTTCATCAAAAGGTTTTGACATTAACGATCCACCAGCAGTAGAATCTATAATAGATCTCAATGATCCCACTAATCCATTATAAAATGTTTGAATTATGAACCAATCTGGTAAAGCATGATGTGGGCACTTCTTAAGAAGATTTTTAAATCTCTCCCAAGATTCATATATTGACTCTCTTTCAAACTGACAAAAATATGTAATATCATTTCTTAGTTTAGCAGTTTTTGATGGAGGGAAATATTTGGATAGAAACTTCTGAGATAATTATCCTCATGTTCTAATAGATCTAGGTGCTAACGAGTTTAACCACGCCTTAGCTTTATCCCTTAATGAAAAAGGAAAAAGTCTAAGTCTGACAGCGTCATTAGACACTCCATCATATTTAAATGTAGCACACAGTTCTAGAAAACTAGCGAGATGTAAATTTGGATCCTCATTAAGTGTTCCTCCAAATTGATTATTTTATACCATTTGGATAACAGCAAGTTTAAGTTCAAATGAATTAGCAGCAACATCAGGATTTTGAATAGTTATGTAATTTTCATATGTTGTTGGGTTAGCATAATCTCTTAAAGGTCTTGGCAAATTTTCAATATCATTTCTTTGATTATCTTGATTATTTGCCATTTTGCAAGGATTTTCATTTTGTTTTTGTTGTTTTCTAATTTTTCTGACAGTACGCTCTAACTCCGAATCGTAAGCCAATAACCTCTAGATCCCCTACGACGCATATACAATCACACAAATACTTTTAAAAAGGTAAATAAACACACAATTACACACTACAAAGCAAAGGTTTTCTGTTACTATATGATTAAAAAATTCCGTTTATTCTTTCTTACTTAATTACTTCATTACCTTCCCCGGCAACGGCGCCAAAAACTTGATGCGGCGGACTTAATATGCAAGAATGTATGTACTTAAATTTATATATGTTTATAATGATTTTGTAAAGTCCGAACACTCAACGAAAGTATAAGTATCGTATCAAGTAATATAGGACTCTAATGGAGTCCTGGTTATCGATCCTACAGGGAAGTTCGAAGTATAAGAAAGTGTTTCACAATATATAATATATCACTGAAATCTAATACTTACATTGCACTTAAAGTTTACTACTTACTTCTACTACCACAATACAAAAAAACAGTAAAAATTAATTAAACTACACTTACTTCTAACAACTTCGAAGACAGAATTAACTAGCAAACACACTAAACTATGTATTTGAAAAGTTTTGATCTATGAGAAAAGTCTCTTTCCTCTTGCAATGAGAATATGATGTGTGGATTGATATGGAACAATTATTTATGTTATTGTGCCAAATAGGAGCATAGATGATTCTTTACCCTTAAAAGAGCACCCCCTCTTCTAAGCATGAAAAGAACATTGACATATCCTAAGTTTAGTCACTAAACCTAAGGTTAGGCTGGGAGGATATCGGCTCTCACTTCAAAGCTCCTACTCACCCTTCACCCGAAGGCTAACCTTTGATATTTAGTTACTAATCTTAGAACCAATTTGGGGATTCCAGTCTATCACCTTGAAATCTCCACATTGAAGTCCATTAAAACACATTTCCCTATTTATTTGCACTCAATTCTCATAAACTACGCAATTCATCCATGGAAATTGAGTGGATCTTTCATTATTATTGTAGGACATTAAATCCTTTTAGAATTAAAGTTCAACAACATATTTTAACATTTAAATTTGCCAAATCGAAAAGTAAATTAAGTTCAAAATGAAAAACCATCACAATTTCTTCAATACATTGAAAGCACATCAAATCCACATCTATCCTTCACCACATCTCTATGCAATAAGAAAGACAAAAGAGACTACTCATAATTCATGTAGAAGTTACAATAAAACATGGATTTTATATATAAAAGAAAAGTCATACAAACCACAAAAGAAAATAAAACTTATCTCCTTCTCTTCCCCAATGCAATTCCCTTGAAGTTCCTTTGAATCCTTTTCTCTCTTCTTTACAACACTTGATTCTCTCTTTAGAATGGAAAGGAAGAAGCAATCTCATACTTTACTCCTGCTCCTTCACTCCTTAGAAAAGAATTCCTCTTAAATCCTCCTTTCTACACACTCTTCTCCTAAACCCTAATACTTAACACACACTAAAACTACACTAAAACCACTGAAGAAGCATACCATTTTTGTCCAAAAACAGTTACTTACAAGATAGGTACAAAATCTCAAGAGTTTCCATGGGCATCCCTTCAAAAAGTCGCAAAAACTTTTCAAATTTGAATTCCACTAACTTCGGGCACCAGCGGCACTCTATCCTGCTAATATTTTCTGGAGTCTCTGGATTTAGGCGCCAGCGGCGCTAGAACACATTTCCACCTTTTCGCTCCTTTTTGCTCCTTTTGCTCCGAATTCATTCCTTTTTGCTTCTTTTTACTCCAATCACCTAAAATCATCATACGTGTAACAAATCATGAAAATACCTTTCTTTAAAGTACAATATCACCAAAAATTGGTAAAATTGTATAACAAAAATAGTATATATTTTTGGTGCATTACTCAGTATAAACAGTGGAAATTCATCTTTGGGACATGCCTTATTCAGATCCTTGAAGTTTATATATATATATATATATATATATATATATATATATATATATATATATCTATATATATATATATATGACCATTATCTTTCTTGATTGGAATGACACTGACCAACCACATAGAGAAATTTTCTTCTGAGACCAAACTAGCTTCAATCAAAATTTTGACTTCAATGGTGACTCTTTATTCAATCTCTTATCTCATCCTCCTAGGAACTTGCTTAGCTTGTGCTATATATGGTTGCCTCTCTAGTTCCTTAATGGCCACCTTAATAGGAAGTCTTACAATTATTCATAAGCCAAGAAAAATTGCCTTGTATTATATAATTATTTGGAGAAGGCGTCAGCTTCCTGTTATTCAAGAGATAACTTATGAATGATTGTATGGTGTTGCCCTTAGTTCGCAGATGTACTTCTTTGAATTTTTTAATTTTTTAATTAGTTTCTTCTTCCAGTTTACGAGGAGCATGCTCAGTTGAATGATGATATGAATCTTCTGAATTTTTTGAATAGAGTCTATCATCGAGATGATTACCATAAAATTGTCATCCAACGACTCTATGGTGGTGAAAATGTTCTTGACTTGTCTCTTTTATAATTGGTATCCAAAAAGATTTGCAAAATGGTTTGATTGTTCTCTAGAAAAAATATGGCTAATAACTTTGGTACACAAGTTGAAATGTCTCTTCTCAGAATTTATCGCTAGAAGGCAAGTCTCTGCTCAACATTTATCACTAGAAGCATTGCCTTATATCCCTCGAAGTTTTCATAAATCTTAGAAAGTGTGTCATCTGTCACCTGAAACTTCTTCTTACTTTTCAAAATATTCCCAAGAACTTCCCATTGTTAAGAATTAGAAGGAATCAATCTCATGAGTGATAAGGTTACAACCTAAAGTTAAAGTAATGCCTCCTCCTATAGGGAGAGATAGGTTGGAAACCCTTTCTTTACCTACCTCACCTGTTTCAAGGAAGGTGCCACAACTTCAAAAAATTGAGGAGTCTGATCATAAGCTCACTAAAATGGAAGTTAATGAAATAGATGTTGATCTAGAACCCACCCAATTATATCCATATTGACCTTAATAATTTTAGAGGTAGATCCATTATGAGGTTTTATACTAATTGGAAGCTGATCTCAAAAAATTGAAAAAATAAGATTAAAATCCTGGCGCATCAGAAGAAACATTTATTATCTTGATGGTTGAAACTAGGTCCTCTCTAAGAAAATGATAGGAGGATAATACTGATTTACATGATGTTATGGTTGAAGAAGGTTTTATCGGGCGTTGCCTTAAAACTTTTATATCCTCTAAGACATAGATGGAATTATTAAAAGATTAAATAAAAGTATAGAATAAATATGAATGTTATTTTACCAAATCAGATCCAAATATCCATATAACCCCAAGACATGAAAGTTGAAGAGGGTCCACTGCCCAGTACAATTCAACATCTTTTGGATAAGTTAACTTAATGGGATAATCACATTGAGAAGTTGGAGAAGAAAATAGAAGAACTATCGGCTTCAATACTTCCTATTTAAAGGAAAACATTTACTTTAATTTTAGTCCATATAGTGATAGAGGAACTTGAGGCTATTCATATTCTTGGTAATGCTAAGGCTAGAATAGTTGAAGAGGATGTCTCTAAAAAATAGTCAAAAACACCATTTTCATCTGATAATGATTTGAAATTCATGATAGAACAAGTGAAGGAAACCTCAACTCAAGCTAAGAGTTCCAAAAAGATGTCCCTATCCAAAAGAATTTGTTACTTTACAATATTCTAAAGGATTTGCACCATCCAATTTCAAAGCTTTGATGTATTTATGAATCTGAGACAATGCTTGACACACATTCAAGCTAGTTGTTATAATGTAGAGGGAAGTGATGAATTATTGTTCCATTTGTTAATAGTTTATCTAGAACAGTGTATGACTGGTATGCAGAATTATCTGAGGGCTCAGTTAAAACCTTTTTTGAACTAGAGGACTTATTCATCAAAAGGTTTAGCAGAACTCATCACCATATCAGCATTGAAGATTTGGTTATTGAAAAATAAAGACATACCGAGACTTTGTTTGATTACATTTTGAGATGGAGAAACTTCAGTCTGAAGTGTGAACCTCAGTTGAAAAATATACATGAACTGATTGCTTTTATATTGAAAGTGTTTATTATAAAGACTTATGAACAATTAATTAGTAAGGAAAATAATCTTCAGGACGAAACTTAACATTTACCATTTATGAACCAAGAAAATAAGTAGAAACTCAAGAAAGCTTTTGAAAAGAAGAAGAGAGGGAATGTGTACGTTATTGATAGATGGAAATAACCTACGATAATACAACTTCAAAATTCTAGGTAATGAGAGTGGAAACAAAAACAACGGTAGTACCAGCAACAACAGCTTCAGCAACAGCAACAACAATCACCTCATAGATCTAAATATAGAAAGTTGACTATCAACGAAACTGAGGAACTAAAGAACCAAGAATATTTCTTACAAAATGAATTATTAATAAAATGTTCAAGAACTTGTCCAAAAACCTAAACTACAAGCTCGCCAAACCTGTTGAACTAGACAAAGTTGAAGAAGTAAGGAAGCTAAGTATGATATTTTCCATAGGATACTCGACCGAACCGTCGAAGACTGTTTTACATGAAAGAGTTGGTTGGAGACAAATAACATATATTGAAACATAATAATCCCTCGAGAATATCTAAAGGAGCATGAATAGGGTTCCATTAGTGGTTTCTCTAGAGAAGATATGCAGCCATCTGATCCTTTTACAAAGATAGAGGGTAAACAATTATGCTATTAAAAATTTCTGAAAAATTCTCAAACAACTTCAGAAGTTACCTACATAAAATACTAAAGGAACTTAAAACTCTGATAATTAAGATTCCTTCGTACTTCCTGTAAAGAATAAATTTAAAACAAAAGTTAAGTCGGTACTGAAACATCAAATCTGAAGTGAATACTAAAGGTTATGAGTGTGTAAGGGAGTGTTTATGACCGTAGAGAGTAATCACATTAGGTTTATTATATCAAACAAGCCTTGTGACTCTTCTGCCACTCATTTTGTCAACCTTTTCATTCCTCATGGAACTATGAATGAAATGAGTAGTGATTTTTTATATATTTTGTCTCTCTTTAAAAATCAAATTGGAACGACTTAGATTATAAAAAAATGATAAGTCTATTAATCTCAATGAAATTTAAATCATATGAATTTCTTGAAGAAGATTATTTTGATAAATCCTTTTCTGACAACATTCTTGAATTTCACTGGAAGCCTTTTGAGATTGGGGTTTTAGAATCTAAGTTGTCCAAAGAAGAAGATTGAGAAGATATTGAACAATTGGTGAACAATACAACAAACGACATTCTGAAAATCAATATTCAAATAAAGAAAGTACTATCACCTAACAAAATAACTCAAAAAAAGATGTAATCCAATCATTAATCCTAATCAACCAACAACTCTTCCATAAGAAGCTCTTACCAAGGATAAGCCTGTAGAAACTCAGTATGAGGTTGATTATAATGTGTTGTTACATCTGAGGAAACTTCCAGCAAAAGTCAACATATACGATGCTCTTATCTTGTCCAAAGAGATTTGGAAGTCACTAATTAAAGCCTTACTTGACCTTGAAAACTGTATGGCTCAAATGACATCTGATCCTTCAAATGGAGAAGTATCATGCATAAAGGATTAGCTTTCGAACAAAAATTTCTATTATATTACGAGACTAATAGTGTAGACTATTGTAGTTAAAAAAAAAATTTTATTAGAGGCCTTGAAAGCCATATGTTGATGTACAACAAAATAGTTTTTGTCTTGAGAACATTTGATTCTTATCTTTGATGATTATTTAGTGAATTAGAAAAATATTATGAGTTTAAATAATAACCATTAATATAAATCTCATTCTACACTTGTCAACACGGTTCATTTTGATTTTTCATGCAAGGATCATGCACTCTTTTATGACACCACACTTGTTGTTTATCATTTTTTTTGGTGGGTTACTTGATGATATGACAACTTTTCTAAATGTTCTTTTAATACTTTAGTTGCATCAGCCAATGCATTTTAGCAGGGCTTATATAGTTGATTGAAGTGGTATTTTATTGAGTTTAATTTAACCAATGCATTTTAGCAGAGCTTGTGTGACATAACATCTGTGGGGCACAAATTTAATTGTATTTGATTACGTTGATTAGAGATAATTTTCTTAACAACATTGAAATATTGATAACGTCAATGTGGGACTATTTGTGAGATGTGTACCGTTAGAAAATGTAGATTTCAACTATGTGAATTACTTTGAATTGAATTTTTATAATGCAAAGTTTTATTATTGCTTATAATATTTAATTTGTGTTGTTTTATGATGCAAACATGTAAGATACCATTAGCAAGGTTGATTAAGATGGGGATACTTTTTCATTTGAGAGAATACAACTAAGGACAGGTCAAACCTGTAAAGCATGACAAGAATGACCTAATAGTAAAGTGCATCAAAAAACTACTAAACATGCATGATAATCATATAATGGTTAAAATGATCATATATATATAAATAAATATACATCATAAGAAATGATAACAAGCTACTTGAATCCCATTGGAGTGGTATATTGAAGAATAAAGTTGATAAAAGCATGAAGATTATTTAAAAATCAAGCATGGACTAAACAGATTTATTTCCCTCAAAACAGAAATTCTCTTTGGTGAAGAGTTGAAGCTCATATTTTATTATATCATAAAATGTGTAAGGTAATGCAGGTTCAAATTAACTTATTAATAATAGGATCAAGGTCTAATTTTGCATCAAAAGAAGGATAAGTTGTATCTAGCGATGCTAATGACACCTAGTGAGATCATTTTTTAGGAACAACTTAAACATCATGGTGCAGGGGAGGCATGCAATCAAGTTGACGAATAAGCCCTAACTTCTTTTTGTGGTTGTAAAACTCAATCATGATATAGTAGTATTATTTATTAAAGAGATTCTTATAAGGATGAAAGAATTTGAATTTATTTCTCCTTTATTCTAGAAAATAATATTGTAATGTAAAGCCTTTGTAGCCATAATTAGCTTTACTTTGTTATCCTTATTGAAATATTATTTCCCAATCATTATAGAGAAAATCATAAAGCATTAAATAATGAAATCATTCCTAAAAATGATGTTAAATTATTCCACAAACAGATTATTTGTAGTGGTAGAGAGAGAGTTTAACATCTTAGATTTATATAAATATTCTACACCAGATAAATAATGTTATGGCTTTCGAGAGTAATTCAAAACTTTACTTAAATATTTGAAATGAGAAATAAATCATGAAACATTGCCCAGTTAAAATGATCAACTATCTCAATAGATTACAAAAAATAGATTCTGCTTTCGATTGAAAAAGATAGGATTACAAATTTGGAAAACTAACCAGCCTCTCATATATGCTTGCATAGATTATTAGAGAAAGAGTGATAACATTTGGGCAATAAAAATTACGTGAGGTTGGTATGAATATGAAGATTTTTGGTTGTGATTATTATTGTCGGTCCTCAAATAGGGCTATGAACTCTTTTAAATCTCTAAGTACTTTCCAAAGTCATCTCAAACTCCCCTTCTTGTGGAAAATGAATTTAGATTAAAATTTCTAGGGTAGAGCTCTAAATATTTCAACTAAATTCTAAAATATTCTTCAAATAGCTCATTTTGATTGTTTTGCTTATAAACCATTCTTTTACGGTTTAAACAAATTAATGATGTCAAAATTCAGTGAACATATACACATTAGATTTCTTTCATTGAAACATTTGGTTTACAATAAGGATGCAAGATTCAAAAATGACTTGTCCCTCCACTTGATGTTATAAAATTTTATAATGATTTTATAAGTGCTTATTTTGGATTTATTTGGACTTGGACCAAAATACTTTTTATGTTGTTGGAGTTATCTTGTCGAAATATTTATTATGGCTATAAATTTGTCTAGATTGATATTTAGAAGGTCATGAATTTAAATCTTTAGTTCCTAAAAATTATAATTTAAATATTATATTAAAGTTTTTATTTAAATAAATGAATTTCTGATGACAGATCAAGGCTTCCTCTTCTCGGACTTTATACTTAAAATACTCAAATTTCAAATTTACCCATATAGCCTTAAGATATAAATTGTCTTTTTTAGCACGCAAATAAAATGAAACACATTAGAAAATGTTTTCATGACAACTTCAGAAGCTTTTAGTTTCAGGACATCAATCCTTTTGAATATTTCGACGCCATGAAATTATAATCGTATTTTTCAAATATAATACGTTTTCATTACGTATCTTCCAATTGTTTTTTGTATAATTATTATTATTCTATGTTCAAATTCATCAAACTCCATCTGCATTTGCCAAATATAAGTAAAAAAAAAAGGAGGAATATAATAAAAAAAGAATCATTCAACTATTTTCTCTCCTCTTCGTAGTTTCCGCTTTGAACTTTTATAACGCCTGCATGTTATTTTAAATTCTCTCCCTGCGTTTATTTTTACGGTCCAAAAATTAAATTCAACTTATACGTAACATTTTTATCTAATTCAAAGGTTTTAGTATTGATGACATGATCCGCATTAATTGTGGTAACAAATAGCTGAAAGGAGTCGTTATTTTTAGTCTCACTATTTCTAATAATATTTTTAATTCTGAGCGTTGCAAAATTTTCAAGCCTAAGAATACTTTTTTTTTTTATGTCTAAATTATATCGAGAAAAACTTAATATTAACGTATATATTATGATTTGTCGAAAAAATTTTACTATAATATTACATAAAAATGTATAAAAATTGAATATTAGATATATTAATGCATTTGTGTAAACCACCCTAAGTATAAAAAAATTTAGGAACGTGACCAAGACTACCGGTTCACCGAACCGGCCAAATATGAACCCTTCGGTTCGACAAACACCTGGTCGATCCGGTCTCGTAAATCCTCCGGCGAGAACCGAAGCACTGCTGCTTCCATCACTCCTCCGCCGTGCGCTGCCGTCAGACTTTCATATAGCCCCTCGTACGCTGGCAAAATCATTCCCTCCACCTCAGCCTTCACCTCCTCCCTCATCCACTCATCCTCCACCACTGTCGCCTCTTGCCCTGCCGCAGCCTCTTCAAACGCCGCCGCCGCCTTTCCCCAACCAAACCTCACATAACTTTCCAAATATCGCCTCGCCATCTTCTCATGCCTGTCTACCCACCTCGCTCCTAAAACCATCCTCAGACTGCTTCCTTTCACATGGTTTACCACATATTGGACATTGTTCGCCAAGAAGAGGTAGGAGAGGGACACCTCCTTGTAAAACTCGGCCTTGTGATCCAGTTTGCAGAGAACGACGAGCAGCAGCCATGCGACCCTCTCAGATACTGATGCCGGAACAATCGTCGATGGGCAAGGTGCAGACATCTCGGGCAGAGGTTCAGGCGGGCGGAAGGGAATACCGGCGTAAACATTGATGAGGGCCGGCACGTGATCAGCAAGGGAGACAAGGTAATTCATCGAGTATCGGATTAGAGGGTGAACCCCGCCTCCGGGGACAGGGATCTTCGATGATTCCTTCTGAACAGCGAGCTCGAACTCAGCTAGCGAATCACGGGCGGCTTCGGCTATGGCGTGGAGTGCTTCGAGCGCCTTTACTTTTACCGCTGCCGTGGATTCGTAAGAGAAAGTCGATTCGATATTAGGGTAGAGATCATAGAGCGTCTGGTAAAGTTCAAGGATGCTGAAGAGCTTTTCGGGGGAGGGTTTTGTTTTAGCAATGGATTCGGGGAAGGAGAGAAACTGGAGGGCGGCGGCATTTGTGACATCGGCGAAGCAGGACTCGGTTAGATCGATATCGTCCGAGTCCGAGGAATCAAAGACATGGTTACAAAGAAGGCGCTCCGCGGCGAAGTGGGAGGGGAACAAGATCCGAGCCGCAGCAAGCCAGGATTTGATCATTTGGTCGAGGACCGACCAATCGATCTTGTGGAAGTTGGAATAAGGAACGTGGACGTCGAATCCGAGGAGGGAAAGGGATTCATCGAGGATCGATTTGCGTAAGAGCTTGTAAATCCGGACGCACTCCATGCCATAACCATTAGCCATCATTGATTCAGCGATGGAGCGAAGGTCGGCGATGGCGTCAGACGTGGAGAGATGGATTTCGTCTTCGTCAGAGGATGAGGATGAGGAGGAGCGGCTAACGGAGTCGATATGTTGACGATTGGTAGAAAGGATGTGGTGGAACTCCTTCTCGAGGCGGCGCATGGCGGCCTGCATGAGGTTTTGGGCGCGAATGAGAGATTGGTCGCGGATAGAAAACGAATTGGGGCAATCGGAAGAGGAAAAGAAGAGCAGGGCGCGACGGAGGTCGGTGAGGGCGCGGAGGTAGCGGGAGGCTTCGCCGTGGTCGGCGGCGAAGAGAGAGGTGAGCTTCGCGTAGTTGGAGGAGTCGGAGTCCCATTTGACAATGATAGACTCCGCAAAAGCAACGTTCTCCTCCATCAGACTGCAAGAGAAGCTGTGCCGCGGCGAAGTGCTAGCCTCTCTGTTACCGCCGTCGCTGATGATGTCGCTGGGGCTGGCGCAAGAGAATAGTCTTGATAAAATACCCTTCGCCATTTGCTCAGAGAGATTGGAGCAGACGAGATAGGTGCGGCATATATACGTATATATAGAAGCCAAAAAGGCGGTGAGATGTAAAAAAACACCGAAATGTCTAGCAGGCATATCAGTAACTTCCTCGATGCTATAATTAATTTTGGTAATTTCTTTTTTTTATAATTATAAATAATATTATCCTGTATTATTAAATTAAAATTACAGATTAAATGTAAGCCGATAACAAGGCTCATCTTAATCGGATAATTTGTAGCTCTGTTCCTAATACAGATTTGTTATTTCTTTTTTTCAAAATTTTTTATTTTTTGCAGATGTGTTAATGTTCAGTACAATGTTCTGCATACATTCATATGTATTTTAGCCATTAAATTTATTTAAATTTCTGATCTGAATATTCAAATATGGTTATATAAATTTTCTTTTACTAAATTAATTGTGTCCACCAGCTAAAGTGACTGAGTGCATATAATTTATACCAGTATGAAGCTAGATATCTAAAGGTCCAAGGAAAAAGACCCTTATACCAAGAGGGGCCATCTAAAAGCAGATTGAGGAACCAGATATCCCAAGTCATAAAGGCGGTCAAAGTGCTACTAGCTTGAGCGGCTCATTCATAGGACAGGCAAAGAGTCACCCAAGCCTGCCATCATGATGAAGTCAATTCAAGGGAGAAGCTAGTCCCACGAGTCTATCATACTAAGCTCACTCTACTGTCTCACCCAATATCATTAAGAAAATACAATAGTTTTTTATCATTCATCAGGATCGGCTTGTCGAAGGAATGACTACCTGGGTGATTTACCCTCTCTTTGATGGCCAAGTGGTCTAGACGTAACTCGTCGACAGAAGCTACTTGGTGAAGATTAAGGGTTGACGATCAGACTATGTCTACCAGTCTGTAAAATTTAGTCGATCAAATAAGTCCTACTGCCGCAAACAGAGAGCTGACCGGCTATGTTTACATATCTATCCAACTGACAAAGCAACCAGAGCCAGGCGACCAACAAGTCCCATGAAAGTCCTATTAAGTCTAGCTGGCCGAGCTAGTGAGCAAGAATGCTCTAGCCCTCAAGGGTGAAATACTAATAATCTATGCGGTTGCTACTTAAGTAGGGGGGTAAATCTAACTTAACATATTGTATCCCCACTTTGTCTAAAAAATAGGGGATTATTTCATGAATAAATGGTACACATTTTCCCCACTTTTATTTTTCACTGTTGTGCTCTCTCTCTCTCTCCCTCTATTTCTTTCGTCTTTTACGCTTTATTCTTTGGGTGTGATTCATAGGATTGACTTAGATTCAACATCCTAAAAAATTTGGTGAGGATGGAACATGCTAGCAACAAGATGAGGAGTACAACAAACAGAAAAAAAATTATCAACGAGAAATTGCAAACATGGAGTGTACTAGGGAGTTCGTGCAGCCACTTTGCAATAAGTTCATATACTCTCCCCTTCTTCTCCTCAACCTCAAATGTAATGCCCTTTGCAATAAGTTCATATACTCTCCCCTTCTTCTCCATTGCTTGTATCCATAACTCAAAATTAGACTGAGTAGAGGTACACTGGATACCATTGTTGTTGGCGGATGGCGAGGTTTGGCTCGCCATCTCCCCTGCTTGTTTTTCTCTTGCATAATTAAAATCAAAGATCAATTATCATTTTAATTCTTAATAGAAAAAAAAAAGAAAATCAATTTTCTTACTTACATTAACATGATGAGAGTGGTCAGAGACATGCTATTGCATGCCTTGGCACTGATGCAGAGGCAAATGAAACTCTACAGTGGATGACTCTCGGTCAAACTGCTTGGCATTTGTTCATGAAAAAATGGTAAGTATCACATAATTACATAAATCTTTAAGTTTCCAATATTCGAGATAATATTACCACTCTTAGGTAGGGCTTTGTGCGACGGATCAAACCTCAAATGTAAATTGCAACACCTCTTGAACCCTCTGTCATCTTATTATGCTGGTTTGTTTTCCTCTTCCTATGATAATTTGAAGAGGCTTATGCTCTATTCGAATTATCTCAGACATCTTAACCCACCCACATGGGCCTCTCTCCCTTCTTCCGTGCCATGGAAAGCATGTCGCCCATTTGATGTCTGCCACTAATATAAAAAATGTGTTAGATATTTTGTGATGTTCTGATAACTACTAGAAGAACCTCTTCAATTTAGAAATTATTTAATTTTGATTAGTATAAAAAAGTAGAAATTAGCATTGTATGTCAAATTAAGTGATCTTACCCAGAAACACAAGTCCTGACTCTCAATCAAGGTATAATTATAGGAGTAATATGTCTAATAATAAAAGCTCCAAATGGTCTCTGTGAGGCATGTCATGAACAGTTTGAAATGATAGAACTTGAAATAGAAATATAAGTTACAAAAAATATCGAGATGAAACTTAGACTTCTTCTAATGTTACAAAATGATAACATATGTGTCTCACTACGGTACATTGCAAGAGGTATTATTCATTACTGGGGGATGAGTTTAGGGGCCTGATACACCAAAATGACATAGTATTTTTATACACATTTTTATATACCTATTTTTTATGATATTGCACTTTAATGGAAGGTATTTTGTGTACTTTTCTTGCATGTACGATTAAATGAATAAATTTGATGAAAGGAGTGAAAAAGTATCAAAATTGGAGCAATAATGAAGAAAGGTGGCTCCGGAACTCGCACTTACGTACTAAAGCCCCGCGACTATATGCCAGATCTGGAACTTACACGCCAGAAGACCTGTTGCTAAGCGCCGGGACATCGTGCTTACGCGCGGAGAGTTATTTAATTTTTAGCGTCATTTTGAAGAGGTATTTAAGGTATCTCTTGGTGAGAATGTAGGTAACTCTTTATTGGCGCTAAAATTAATTTAAATTACCATTGAATGGATGCATCTCTTGGAGGATTCAAAGAATCATGATATATTTTGAAGAGATACGAAGGCACCTGTTTGAAAACTATAAAAATAAGACTATTAGATCAGGAAAGTGGTTGATTTTGAAGAGTGTGGTTTATGTTTATTGTGTAAGACAGTTATTTTAGAAACACACCACTCCACTTCACCATTCTTACTTTACTTTACTATAGTTTTTATTATAATTTGATTAGAGAATTGGAGTCCTCGGAGTTGGGTGCCAACCTCTAAGGTGTCTTGTAAGGGAAAATAAAGTTTTCAAAGGAACTTCAAGAGTTTCGTGGAGAGGATTTTTAGATAAGTTTTTATCTTTATTATTACATTTGGTTTTTAATTATGACTTATTGTGATTTCACTATGATTTCTACATTTAAACCAAGTTGTGATTATATTTTCTCCATGAATTCTGAGTAGTTTTCTTTATTTTATTCCTTAATATGATGAAGTAATAAAGTTATGGAAGTATATTGTGTGAAGTATAGGATTTCAATGTTGGATGAAGTTGTGATGATTCAAAACCTTAAACCTCATTTACTTCTTGATTTTGCCAATTAAGATGTTAGAATATGTTGTGAGAACATGTAAGAACCACTATGATATTGTCTCAGTTAACAATTAGAAAAAATCATGTGAGATTATATGGGTGAGAATGTAATCCATATGGTTAAGTGCAAATAAATATGGAGATATGCTTTGATGGGTGTAGAATTAAAAGACTTTAGAGTGACAGAGTAAAGCCTCCAATTTGATTTATTGTTTTATGTTTTGATACGAGATGTTAGCCCCCAGGTGAAGGGAATAGAGGAAACTCTAGAGTGAGAGCTAGTGTCTTTCCTACCTAATCCGTCTTTAAGATTTATAAAACAGTAGATTAACCTATGTTCTTTATAGCATCTCTAGTAAGGGTAAAAATTATAATTGCTCCTCTATCTTTACAATGGTGCCAAAAACTTGATTCCGAAGAAAATATGAAATTAACTTTAATTATTTTATAATGCGGGATTCTACATATGTATACGTATCGTTTATCAAGATATCGAACCCACAAGGAAATGTCTAAAATTTTAAAGAAATCAGAAAAACAACTTTTTACTTTTTAAAATAATTTTGTAAAGTATGTTTTAAGATAGAAAATTTTAATATTTTTTTTGATATTTTTTTTACGAAAATGTAAAGTAAGCAAATAAAATTAACAAGACTATAAACCTTTATGAAAGCAAATGAGAATGAAATATATTTTTCCCCTTTTAATGAATTAGTAATAATTATGGATTTTCATTGTGGAAGTATCTAAATGTGTTGTGCCAAATAAGAGCAATTATATTATTTACCCTTACTTGTTTCTATATAGAACATTAGTTAATTTGAAGTTTTTGTAGATGGGTTAGGAAAGAAAGATACCAGCTCTCACTCTAGAGTTCCCTCCTCTCCCTCCACCTGGGAGCTAACATCTCATAACAAAATTTAAAACATCAAACCAAATTATGAGCTTTAGCCTGTCACTCTAAAATCTTTTAATTTTACTCCCCATAAAAAAAGATATCTCCCTATTCATTTGCACTTAACTATATGGACTACAATTCTCACTCATATAAATTCATGTGATTCACTCCAATTATTGATTGAGACAATACTGTATTGATTCTTACACGTTCTCACAACAAATTTTAACATCTTAGTTGGTCAAATTACGAGGTAAATGAAGTGCAACGTAGTGAATCATCACAACTTCTTCCAACATTAAAATCCTATACTTCACACAACTTCCTTCCATAATTTAATTACTTCATCAGTTAAAAGGAAAAAAATAAAGAAAACTACTCCAAACTCATGGAGAAAACACAAACATAATTTGATTTTAAAGTAGAAATCATAGTGAAAACACAACAAGTCTTACTTAAAAACAAAATGTAAAAACAAAGATAAAAACTTATCTGAAAATTCTCTCCACAAAACTCTTGAAGTTCCTCTGAAACTTTGTTTTCCACTAGATAACTCCTTAGAGCTTGGCGCCTAACTCTAAGTATTGACTCTCCTAAATTCCAAAACAAACTATGATAAATTAAAGTGGAAAAGTAAAGAGAATATGGCGCGAAGAAGGCTCTCTTTCTTTCTCTTTCCCTTCAACCACTTCAAGCTTTTCTCCAACTTCTTTTGCCAAAATTTCCTTTCAAAACTCTTCTCATATTTTTGATCTTTAAGTCTTCATTTTATAAAATCTCCAAAAGGTGCTTTGGTGTCTCTTCAAATTATGTCTAGATTCAATGAATCTACCAAAAGATGCATCCTTCCATTCGAATTTTCAATTAATTTTGGCGCCAATGGGAAGTTAATGAAGTTTAAACCAAAGGGTGCTTCAAAAGCCCCTTCAAATTTGCACCAAAATTATTTTAAATTCATCACTTTAACTGTAACACCTATGCGCCTAGCCATCGGCGCTTAGGCGCCAAAGGCTAATTTTGCACACCTTTAAATTTTTGCTCCAAATTTGATCCTTTTTTTCTCATTTTATCATAATCAGTCATTTTAATCATACCTACAAGAAAGACATGAAAATACATTTCATTAAAGTTCAATATCATAAGAAAAAGGTATAAAAATAATCTTAAAAATACTATATATTTTAGGTGTGTCAAAATCCCCCAAACTTAAAATGTTACTTGTCCTGAAGTGACACTTAATCACATAGAAAAGTTTAACTTCCAAATTATGTAAATGAGTTTCTTTAGGAAGATTTCTAAATTTTATTCTAGAAATGAAATAGACTAATTTAGAAAAAAGTTTTGTAAATAAGACCAACTTAAAGTTTAGAAAGTTATTAAGTAAAGGATCATGAAAAATATGAGTTCCTATCTTATTCAGAAATACTTGTAGATTTTTCAAAATGTAGGTTTTAAATATTTTATTTTCCTCACTTAAAAAATTTTATTTAAAAATAATTTTACTTACTATATTATAATCTTAAACTTTAGATTTTTTCGAAATTTATATTTTAAACTTTAAATATGAAACCAATTTTTGGTTAGGCCCTTAACTCCTCAAGCTTTACCTCTCTTTTCTTTTTTTTTTCTTTTCTTTTCTTTTCTTTTTTTTGTTTTAGGCAAGGATTACTATATCTGGATAAGCCTCTAATAATTTTGAATTACACCCTTCCATTTAATCAAAGATTTGATATATATCTTTCACTTAAAAGCTATAATAATAGTGTTGAAAATTATTTTTCAATAAAAGAAATTTAATTTTTGAAAAATAAAAGTCAAATCTTCTATTTTTCCAAAAATATAACATTTCCTAATAAAGATAGTTTAATTATATTTAACATTTCTTTACTAAGAAAATTTGAACTTTAAATTATTCATCGTTACTACAAATTTTAACTAAATTCTCTTACTCATTTTTATATTCAAAATTTTGCTTCCATAATAGAACTTCATATACATAATTATTTTTAATCCAAAATCAAATTTTATTTATAGTGTTCTTGAGAACAAATAAAATTTTAGGTTTGAAAATTTGTTTTTAAATTCCCCCCTTTAAAATTTTAATTAGGACAAAACATTTAAGCATAAAAAATGATATATGGGTAAGAATTAAAAACTAAAATAACATGCTATCAGAAATTTTTATAACCTATACATGCAAGTATAACAATTTTTAAAAAAAAGGAGTAAATAAAAATCAAATTCAGTTTTTAATTTTTATATTTATATATATATGTATTTTTATATTTAAATTATTTTTTTAGAAAATAGAAATTTCAAAAGACTTCTGAAGTAGTGGAGGTTTTTGAAGCAAATACACACCGACATAACATAACACAAATCACAACAATACTAGAAAATATATGGTAGTAAATTTTGAAAAGTTTAAACATGAAATTTAAAGAGTGGTTTCTTATATTGCTTTAAATTTTCTAATAGTTTTTGGAATTAAATAGTACACTATTAAAAGCACAATACATTATAACTACATCAAAACATTTACTACCACAAACACATCACAAAAAAATATCACATATATCTTAACTATCACAAAACATCAATCCAACTCAGATATATTTGAATATGCATAACAAAAATTGTTCAACTTCAAACCACATATATCAGAGTTCACATCAAAATACAACATACAATAAAAAGTCTAAACATCACAAAACATAAAAACATCACAAAACATAAAAACATCATAGACTCAGCAAACAAAAAATCCTAATCATCATCATCTCTCTCATTCCAATCTCTAGAAGGCACATAAGGAATATAAAAAGGATGAGGAGGCATCTCACTGTGATCTCCTTTAACTAGTCTATCCATATACTGCTGATAGATTTCCTTATACTCATCATGTTTCACAACATATCTTTTAATATTTTCCACCTTCCAATCAATATCCTTAACATGTTCTCTGGTTAGACTTACCTTCTTCAAAATCTTCTGTAACAAACTAATATGTGAACCAAAAAACACACCTCTAGAGGATGATGCATGTGAAGAAGAAGCACGAGAAGTAGAAGCAGCACAACTAGGAGCTCTAACAGATCCTCCCTTCCAGCCAAAATTTGAATGCACAGTGTAAGTGTTCACATTTACACTGGTAATAGGTCTAAGTAGCTGAAGGATTTCTTCCTATGTCTCAACTTAACACCAAATGGCTTACAAATAGAATGGATCATGGAAGGAAACCCCATACCTGCAATAGTAACAACTTTGACACAGTTGAGAACATACTAAAAAATAATAGCTACAATTTCTATGGGCTTTCCCTGCTGAATACAATAATTCAAAACAGTTCTTTCTCTCGTGACATCACTAACATAATTCGTCAGTATTAACTTAGATGAGATAAAATAATGCCAAGCCTTGAAGGTGGCATTCAACTTGGAGGCTGGAAAATTCACTCTCTTGTCATTAGTGATTTTCATCAAACCTCTTCCATTAGTCAGAAAAGACATAATCTCATCAGGTTCCCCTTCCGTAGGATGATAATTCACATAATAAAAAAATATTTCAGGAGGCAGTAGGTAAAAATTATTGATTACCGCGGTAGAAAAATCAACTTGTTGTCCCCGAACTATCACCAAACCTTCTTCTACTATTAGCAAGTTTGTATTGAACTCTCTCACCACAGAAACAATAGCAACAACGGAGAAGCAACAGTAATTTCTCCAATTGCTTCGATCAAGTATTTCCTCAATATATCCTCCTAGTTTACTAAACACTCTCTCTAGAATCAATTTATGTGATGACAGTGCGTTCACGTACCGATCCTTAGCTCTAGAACACATGAACTTGTATGTATTGAATATATATTTCTCTTTCGAGCGCTTCAATTTTGGAGCCATTTCAAAAAATTGCAAAAATTTTCACCATAAATTCCAAATTCAAGCTAAACATGCTAAACTCAACTTCTAAAGATATAATATACTTAATCCAAGCTATTTCTCAAGTTTAATCTCAAATTTTCACCATGAACAGTGATTTTTAGATTTTCATAAGTGTACTTAAAATACATTTGAAAATAAAAAAAATTTCTTAGGAGAAGTGCTCATACCTTAGGGAGTTTAAATCTAACAAATTTCATTGAAATCGGCTCTAAAATGATCCAAATCAGTGATGCCCTAGACTCTAATTTCACGAAATCGAGAGGATTTCGTGAAATTGAGAGGTTGAAAGTGACGGGGGAGAAGGTAGGGGGGGTAAAAATGTTAATTTATGAGATTTTAATGCCTGTAACCCGATTTTTACGAATTAGCATATATGCTGGAGATTATGGCGCATAGCCGCGAGTATTGGCGCTTATGCGCCGAGGGTTTGATGCTTAGGATCCACTTAGCAGATTTTGACGATTAATCAAATCACACTAATACACCTAGTTAAACACCCTTAAACGATTTAAATAATTAATCTCATCCCCCAAACACGCTCTAACACTCCAAATTTTCACTTAAATATCCATCGATTTACACAAATTTCACACACAAACAAACATATATTTCATTAAATTCAAAACGCTTAATACAAACTAAAGAATTTGATCCAAAATCATTGGATGAAATTCTCCAAACACAAGTTCCTTACACATATAATTAAACACAAAAATCACATAATTAAAATGGAACACACTTTAAAACACAAACATTAAAACAAACATAACAACAATACAAACACTAAATACTAAAAATAGATAACTAGATCACAAGACCACACTTATTTTAATTCCATTCTCCGTTAGGTGGGATAGATCCTGAACCACTATTAGTTCCATTTTAACCATATGGAATGTAAATCTGATAAAATGGACGATGATTAAAAATTCTCACATCTTCTTCTTCTAACCATTTGTTCTTCAGATACATTGCTTTATCCGCTTCTTCCACATGACTTGTATGAATGAATTGCATTTTGAGTTGCCATCCAATGTGTCCAAAATGTGCTTTAGTTTCATTTACCTTGGCTTCGATTAAAGCCACGTTAGCCTCTATCTGCAAAATCCTTTCTGCAATCCCTTGAATACTAATTGCTAGGAACCCATTGTATAACTCTTGTACATTCTCACAAATGAACTTCTTCTTGTTGGCTTATTCTTTATTCTTAACTTCGCTCTCTTGAGAAGACTTTTTTGCTCTCAAAATACTCTTTCAGAAGACTCAGAAATGAAAAAAAGAACTGGGGCAAATAACTCTTAATTCTGGGCCTTTTTAAAGACTTGGAAAGTCTTAAAACCGACCCAAGTCTTGTCTTAACTCCTATATTACTCCCAAAACTACTCACCCACGATTTAGACTTCTAGAACCATATTTTTCATGTTTTTTCTAATTGTGGCACCTTTGTGCCAACATCTGGCGCATAAGCGCTAGTGCTCAATTTAGCACATGTCTGCTAAACGTCCAAATCTTCATTCTAACTTTTCTAAGTCATTAATTAAGTTCCAAATAACACCACTATAGCATAAAAACTTCAAAATAATATCACATTTCTTAGATGAAACCAAACAAAAGCACACAAAGTAAACTTAAAGCAAAGCACACCGATAAATATTGGTTGCCTCCCACAAAGCGTTTGGTTTAACTTCTTCAACAAAATGAATTCTCACATCAGTTATGATAACTCTTGGTATTCCAAATCTGCAAAATATATTCTTTCTTAAAAATTTTGCAACACTTTGAGCATCACATCGAGCTAAACCAATAGCTTCAATCATTTGGATACATAGTCTACTGCTCAAAATGTAAGTATTTCTGAAAGATGGTATAAATGGTCCCATGAAATCTAATCCCCAAACGTCAAATATTTTAACTTCCAACATATAATTGAGGGGCATCTCATTTCTTCTAGAAATATTTCCTACACATTGATATCGATCACAATTTTTGATATAAGCATTAACATCCTAAAAAATTGTAGGCTAATAAAATCCAGATTGTAAGATTTTATATGTAGTTTAGCAACACCAAAATGTTCCGCATAATCAGAATTATGACATTTCTGAATAATTTCATAAGTTTCTTCTAAAGGCACACATCTTTCTTTAAATAATCAGATCCTTTTCTTATTTATATAAAAACGGGTCATCCAAAAATAAATATTAGCTTCAGATAAAAATTTCTTCCTATCTTGGTATGTCAAACCATAGAGTAAAATATCAGTGACAATAATGTTTACAATGTCGGCATACCACGAAACACGCCACTCATTAATAGTGAATAATTTTTCACCAGGAAAATGTTCATTGATTTCATCATCAGGAAAGAGAGGTTTTTCAAAGTCAGGCCTTGATAGATGATCAAAAATTTAATTATCAACACCCTTCCTATCTACTATTTCAAAATCAAATTCTTGCAAAATAAAAATCCATCTTATTAGTCTCGGTTTTGCATCCTTCTTCTTCATTAGATACTTAATAGCAGAAGGGTCAGTATAAACCACACATTTAGTTCCAATTAAATATGATTTGAATTTATAAAAGGCAAATACTATAGTTAGTAACTCTTCCTCAGTTGTAGTGAAATTAATTTGAGCTTCATTCAGAACTCTACTAGCATAGTGATGCAACTTTTTTATATGTAAGAATTTATGACCTTAGATTTATATATTTATAAAGGTTTTTTTAAAGTCACAATTTCAAACGCAAGTATACGTATCGTATCAAGTAATACAGGGCTCTAATGGAGTCTCATTTATCGATCCCACAGAGAAGCGAGGTAAGAGGTTCTTAGTCAAATTCTAGTCTACTACTAACAACCTTAGTTTTGAAGGGTGATATAAGTGGTTTTTCTAACAACTACTCCTAAATACAGATGATTATATGTAAGGATAATAACTACTCCCAAAAGAAAATATTACTTTTAAAGATAACCCTTTTTGGAGAAATTGGTGAGGAGATTTTGAGAGAATCTGTAAGAGAATGTTCTAGCATTGCATGGATCCGCCGGAGACTTTGTGGGAGAGATTTTCATCTTTCTTACAATGGGAAAAAGCTAAGTATTGTGTTTTTCATTATCTTATGATATTGTAAACACTTATTTTGTGGATTTGCTTTGAAATGAAGTTTCCGTAGTGTTTTCTTCATGCTTTGTGATGTCTTTCTCTTACTCTTTCTTCTTCTATGAAAATAGTGGCATGAGAAGATTATGTCATTGTTTTCATTCTACTTTTCGTTTGCAATGAGTAGGACTCATGTTTAGAATATTTGGATGCTTGCTAAAAGAAGTTTTAATTATAAATGTGATGGTATTTACTTGCACTTCATTTACATTACAAAAAGGGCCCGTTGTATTGTTAAAATTCGTTGTAATTGCATTGTCCTCAAAGGGAAATGTAATTCTCAATAAAGTGGAACCACATCCAATGTCCATGAATGAATTTCATATTTCATGGGGATTGAGTGTATATAAATACGGAAATATGGTTTTGATGGGCGTCGAATTTGAGGTTTTAGGGTGACAGGCTGAGATCTCCAATTTGGTCCTAAGATTAGTAACTAAACTAGAAGGTTAGCCTTCAGGTGAAGGGTGAGTGGGAGCTCCGTAGTGACAGCCGGTATCCTCCCAGCCTAGCCTTAGATTTAGTGACTGAACTTAGGATATGTCAATGTTCTTTACATGCTTGAAAGAGGGGGTACTCTTTTGAGGGTAAAGAATAAGATTGCTCCTATTTGGCACATACAATATTTAATGCATCACATTCCTAAACTTTATCCAATTCATTACATAAGAATAGTAGATTTCATTATCTCAAAATTCATCAAAACAATTTCCCCAAAAAGTGTTATCTTTAGAAGTAATATTTGCATTTAGGAGTAGTTATTATCCTTACATATAATCATCTGCATTTGGAAGTAGTTGTTAGAAAAACCACTTATATCACCCTTCCAAACTAAGGTTGTTAGTAGTAGACTAGAATTTAACTAAGAACCTCTTAACTCGCTTCTTTATGGGATCGATAAACGAGACTCCATTAGAGACCTATATTACTTGATACGATACATATACTTGCGTTTGAAATTGTGACTTTATAAAAATCATTATAAATATATAAATCTGAGGTCATAAATTCTTACATATAAAAAAAGTCGCATCAAGTTTTTGGCACCGTTGTCAGGGACTTAAAAAAAGTCGCATTAAAAAAGAGAAAAGTAAATTGAAAAATAATCCCCAAAAAGAAAAGAAAAGAAAAAAACTGTTTATGAGGAGAAGCTTGAGGAGATGCCTAATAAAAAATTGGCTTCACTTGAATCACTTTAAAGGGAGAGCTTGATTTCATTTCTGAATTTATGTTTAAAGTACTAGCCTACATTCTAATGAAGTTTGCATGAACTCCTTTTTCACATAGTCTTTTAAAGCACTCTTAATATAACAAATTATGGTTCATCTTGAAATAAATAGAAGACTAGAACTCTTAGACTTGATTACTGAATATTTTTATACTTGTAATGTTGACCTGAGTTGCTAAACTTTTTTTGAAAATCTAACCACTATATTCTTTTGGATGAAAAATTTTAATCTCTTAAAATTGAAAAGTACATTGCCTAAAGTTATATTTTATGTAGTAAAATGATTACTTTAGGACAAGTAATAGTTTATGTTTGGGGGATTTTGATGCACAAAAAATATATTCTCTTTTAACTATATGTTTTTACCTATTTTTGGTGATATTGCTCTTTAAAGGAAGGTATTTTTCATAATTTGTTACAGGTATGATGAATATAGTTGATTGGAGCGAAAAGATGCAAAAAGGAACAAATTTGGAGCAAAATGGAGCAATTTGGAGGAAAACAGCCACTGGCACCGCCGGCGCCAGAATGGGCGCCACCGGCGCCCTATTCCCGAACCTCAAGAATTATTGTCATGATAGGGAGCCATCGACGCCACTATCGGGCACCGCCGGCGCCATATGTCGGTTCATTTCAAATTAAAGAGTTTTGACAGATTTTTGAAGAGGTGCTTGAAGAAACTCTTGGGGAATTCATTCCTAACATAAAATTAAGTGTTCAAGACGAAAAGGGAGAGGATGATTGCTGTAGAGAGTGTAAGGAAAGTGTGAGAGAGAGATAGTGTTTATGATTTTAAGAGAGTTTTTTCTCTAAGGAGGGGAGAAGAGGGAGTAAAGTGAGGGATTGCATCTTCATCTTTGTTCCAAGGAGATAATCAAGTTTTGCAAGGAATATGGAAGAGGAATCAAAGGAACTTTCAAGGAATTTTCTTGGGGAATAGAAAGAGATAAGTTGTATTTACTATTATGGTTTGTATGACTCTTCTTTCTTATTTAAAATCCATGTGTTCTTATATCTTCTCCATGATTTGTGAGTAGCTTCCCTTGCCTTTCTTCTTGAATAAAGTAGTGATGATGTGGTGATGTGAAATTGATGTGCCCTTTAAGTGTATAGAAGTTGTGATGTTTATTTCATTTGGAACATAATTTACTTTTCAATCCGGCCAATTGAATTGTTAAAACTTGTTGAAGAATATTAATTCCAAAAAGAATTGAATGTTCTACAACAAGAATGAAGAACCCATTTAATTTTCATGAATGAATTGCGTAGTTCATGGCGGTTAAGTGAAAATAAATAGAGAAATGAGTCTTGATGGACTTCAAGTTGGTGGTTTCATGGTGACAGAATGGTGTCCCCAATTAGGTCTTAAGATTGGTAACTAAAGTTTATGGTTAGCCTTCAGGTGAAGAGTGAGTGGGAGCTCCGTAGTAAGAGTCGGTATCCTCCCAACCTAGCCTTAGATTTAGTGACTAAACTTAAGATATGACAATGTTCTTTACTTGCTTGGAAGAGGGGGTACTCTTTTAAGGGTAAAGAAGCAAAAATGCTCCTATTTGGCACAATACAAAAGATTAACATTCTTCATCATCCACACATCATAATCTTTATGTAGGAAGGAAGACACTTTTCATATAGAAGTTTCTTATAAATCACATATGCTAGTGTGTGTTAGTTAAATTAGTTCAGTAAGTAGAAGTAATTGTAAAAGCTTTACTATTATTGTACGACATTAACTAGTTGTAGTACACTTGAGCAATTATTACAATTGGTTTTGGAATTTAGTGCTATATTATCTGATTTAAAGAACGTTCACCTCCCTGTGGGATCGATAACTAGGACTCCATTAGAGCCCTGTATTACTTGATACGATACGTATACTTGCGTTGAATTTGTAACTTTACTAAATCATTATAAAAATATATAAATCTAACTTCATAAATTCTTGCATAATATATAAAGTTGCACCAAGTTTTTGGCGTCGTTGCTGGGGAGGTAGATAAACGGTACTTATTTATAGATATTGTAGTAACTGAAAACCTTTACTTTGTAGTATATTTGTGTGCTTATTTACTTTTTAGTGTGATTTTATATGCGTAGTAGTGGATCTATAGGTTTGATACCTTACGATTCAGAGTTAGAGCGTACTATTAGAAAAATTAAAAAACAACAAAAACAAATTGAAAATTACTGCAAAATGGCGAATAATCAAGAGAATCAGAATATTAATGTTGGAAATTTGCCAAGACCTTTAAGAGATTATGCTAACCCAACAACAGATGAAATTCATATAACTATTCAAAATCCTGATGTTGCTGCTAATTCGTTTGAACTTAAACCTGCTATTATCCAAATGGTACAAAATAATCAATTCAGAGGAACACCTAATGAAGACCCAAATTTACATCTCGCTAGTTTTTTAGAACTGTGTGCTACTTTTAAATATGATGGAGAGTCGAGTGATGCTGCGAGACTTAGACTTTTTCCTTTTTCCTTAAGGGATAAAGCTAAGGCGTGGTTAAACTCTTTAGCACCTGGATCTATTCAAACTTGGGGAGAACTTTCTCAAAAGTTTCTATCAGAATATTTCCCTCCATCAAAAATTGTGAAATTAAGAAATGATATCACATCTTTTGGTCAGTTCGAAGGAGAGTCAATATATGAAGCTTGGGAGAGGTTTAAAGATCTTCTTAGGAAGTGTCCACACGATGCTTTGCCAGATTGGTTAATAATTCAAAATTTTTATAACTAATTAGTGGGATCATTGAGATCAATTATTAATGCTGTTGCTGGTGGATCGTTAATGTCAAAACCTTTCGATGAAGCATATTCGTTGATTGAAGAGATGGCTACTAATAATTTTCAATGGCCCTCTGAACGGGTAAATCCTAAGAGAGTAGCTAGTGTTCATGATTCTGATATGATGACTATGATAGTTTCTTAAATAGCAGCACTTTCTAAGAAAATAGATCAATATGGAATGAATTATTCTCAACCACCCCCAGTGTTAGAGGAAAATTCATTTGGGCAGATAATTGAATCTTAAACACCTTATGAGACTTTGAACACGATTAATAGACCTAATAACCCTTATTCGAATTATTATAACTCTGGTTAGAAGAATCACCCAAATTTCAATTGGAATAATAATAATGCTAATGTGAACTCACAATGGGGGCACAATTCTATGAAATAGTTGGAAATTCAAACTACCAAGGTAATACTAACTTTAAACCATCTTATCCTCCTGGATTCAATAATAACCCACAGTTTAAGGATAAGAAGTTGTCTACAGAAGAAATGATTTTGAATATGGGTAATCAATTACAAAGTCAAGGTGTTGCGATAAAAAATATTGAAAATCAATTGGGACATATTTTCACTGCGCTTAATAATAGACCTTCTGGAACGCGTCCTAGTAATCTGGAGATCAATCAAAAAATCAAAACAAGGAACAAATTAAGGTTATTCAATTAAGGAGTGGAAAAGAATTAGAACTAGAGTGCAGAAAGAAGTTGAAGAAGAGAAGGAGAAGGTGAATATTAAAAAAGGTTCAAATAAGATTTATCCAGACCTGGAATATCCTCTTAAACCAATGAAGATTACTGTTGAGAAAAAACCTCCTCCATTTCCTCAAATATTGAAGCAGAAAAATAGGGATAACAGAATTGGAAAATTTTTGGAAATCCATAAGAAGTTAACAATAATAATACCTTTTGTTGAAGCATTAGAACAGATGCCTGATTATGCAAAATTTATGAAGGATATTCTTAAAAAGAAGAGAAAGTTCACAGATCATGAGACTGTTGCACTTAGCAGAGAGTGTAGTGCAATAATTTAGAAAAAACATCTTAAAAAACTTAAAGATCCTGGTAGTTTCACTATCCCGTGTGCTATAGGTGAAAAGTTTTTTGGAAGAGTCTTATGTGATCTGGGAGCTAGTATTAACCTTGTGCCTTTATCAACTTTCAAAAGATTGGGAATTGGAGAAATTTCTCCTACATCTGTAACTCTTCAATTAGTTGATCGTTCTATTACTTATCCTATGAGAGTGGAAGAAGATGTGTTAGTAAAAGTGGATAAATTTATCTTTCCTGTGGATTTTATTGTGCTTGATATGGAGGAAGATAAAGATATTTCAATTATTTTAGGAAGACCAATCCTAGCTACTGGAAGAGCTGTAATTGATGTTCAAAAAGGAAATTAACTATGAGAGTTAATGATCAAGAGGTGACCTTTAATATTTTGAAATCTACGAAGTATCCCTCAGTTGCAAAAGATGATGAATGTTTTAGGATGGAAGTCTGCTAATGTTTGAGAAATGATTATTTTAAAGAGATGTTTGAAAAGAATGTGGAGTATGAAAATATAATTCAAGATGAAACTGGAATTGAAAAAGATTCAGATAATGAGAAGAATAAGGAGTTGGAGTATATTCAGGAGGAATTTGAAGTGTTAGATACCATGGAAGGTGGAGATAAAAGTTTAATTTCATCTATTATTAAACCTCCTGAACTTAAGATGAAAATTCTCCCTAAGAATTTAAAGTATATGTTTTTAGGAGAAGCATCTACCCTACAAGTTATTCTTTCTTCAGAGTTAATTGAATATCAAGAATAAAAATTACTGGAAATCTTAAAAAGATACAAAAAGGCTTTTGGATGGACTTTGGCAGATATCAAAGGAATCAGTCCTTCGATCTGTATGCATATAATTTTATTAAATGAAGAACATAAACCTAAAATTGATCCGCAAAGGAGATTAAATCATATAATGAAAGAAGTAGTTCAGAAGGAAATTTTAAAATGGCTTGATGCTGGAATTATTTATCCTATTTCGGATAGTGCTTGTGTAAGTCTAATTCATTGTGTACCAAAGAAAGGTGGAGTGACTGTGGAAGTGGATGAAAGAAATGAAATTTTGAATTTGTATTGATTATAGAAAACTAATTGCTGCCACCTGAAAAGATCACTTTCCTCTTCCTTTTCTCGATCAAATGTTGGATAGACTTGTTGGACACAAGTACTATTGCCCTTTGGATGGGTATAATGGTTATCATCAAATACATATTGCTCCTGAGGATCAAGAAAAGAGAACATTTACTAGCCCCTATGTAACATTTGCTTCTCGAAGAATGCCTTTTAAATTGTGTAATGCACCTGCAACTTTTTAAAGATGTATGATGTTTATCTTTAGTAGTATGATAGATAATGGAATAGAAGTTTTCATGGATGATTTTTTTGTGTTTGGAACTTCATTTGATATTTGTTTGGAAAACTTGGCAAAAGTTTTGAAACTCTGTGAGGAATTAAGT
This sequence comes from Papilionanthe hookeriana x Papilionanthe teres, assembly GCA_022702705.1. Taxonomy (NCBI): domain Eukaryota; kingdom Viridiplantae; phylum Streptophyta; class Magnoliopsida; order Asparagales; family Orchidaceae; genus Papilionanthe; species Papilionanthe hookeriana x Papilionanthe teres. Next base: position 95,806,747 of record CM040423.1, read on the forward strand.
TTAGTTCTGAACTGGGAAAAATGTCAATTTATGGTTGCAGGAGGAATAGTGCTTAGCATAAAATTTCTGAATTTGCTATGGAGGTCGATCCTGCTAAAATTCGAGTGATTGAGAGATTACCACCATCTACTACTGTGAGAGAGGTGCAGAGTTTCTTAGGACATGCTGGATTTTACAAGCGTTACATTAAAGATTTTTCTAAAATTACTAATCCTTTGTGCCAACTTCTAGGGTATGATAGGAAGTTTGATTTTTTTGATGAATGTTTATGTGCTTTTAAATTACTTAAAGAGAAATTAATCACTACTCCTATAATTGTTTCACCTAATTGGGAGAAACCCTTTGAATTGATGTGTGATGCTAGTGATTATGCTATTGGAGTTGTGTTGGGGCAAAGGTATGATAAAACTTTTAAAGTCATTTACTATGCTAGTAAAACTCTTAATGATGCTTAAATTAATTATACCACTATTGAATGGGAGTTATTAGCTATAGTGTTTGCTTTTGATAGGTTTAGATCTTATTTAATTGGGACTAAAAGTATAGTGCATACTGGTCATTCAATTATCAAGTATTTAATGCAAAAGAAGGATGCTAAACCTAGATTGATTAGATGGATACTCCTTTTGGAAGAATTTGATTTTGAGGTAGTTGATAGGAAAGGATCTGATAATCAAATTGCTGATCATTTGTCAAGAATAGAACATGATAAATTATCTGAATTTGAAAAGAAAGTTACAAAAACTTTTCTTGATGAACAATTGTATATTCTTACGGAAAAGAATTTGTCTTGGTATGCTGATATTGTGAATTATACTGTGAGTGATATTATACCATCAGATTTAACATGAAAACAAAAAAAAAAAAATATGATGCTAAATTTTATTTTTGGGATGAGCCCTATTTATATAAACAGTGTAAGGATCTGATTTTTAGAAGATGTGTGCCACATGAAGAAGTTAATCCAATCATTCAGAGATGTCATGAATCTGAATTTGGAGGTCATTTTGGTGTTGATAAAACGGCTTATAAGATTTTACAATCTGAATTTTATTGGCCAACTCCTTTCGTGATGTTTATAAATACATTAAATTTTGTGATCGATGTCAAAGAGTAGGTAATATTTCTAGGAGAAATGAAATGCCTCTGAATTATAATTTGGAAGTTGAAATCTTTGATGTATGGGGATTAGATTTTATGGGGCCATTTACACCTTCATTTATAAATTTATATATATTGGTCGCTATTGATTATTTTTCGAAATGGATTGAAGCTTTTGTTTTACCAAGATGTGATGGTCGGAGTGTTTCTAAATTTTTAAAGAAAAATATATTTACAAGATATGAAATGCCGAGAGTGATTATAACTGATGGTGGATCCCGTTTTAGAAACAATCAAATTAAGAGATTAATTGAAAAATATAAAATTATTCATAGGATCTCTACTGCTTATCATCCCCAAACTAGTGGTTTAGCGAAAGTATCGAATAGGGAAATTAAAAGAATTTTGGAGAAAATAGTAGATATTCATGAATTAGATTGGTTTGCTAGATTAGATACGACATTCTGGGCTTATTGGATTGCTTTTAAGACCCATATTGCAATGTCTCATTATAGATTAGTATTTGGCAAAACTTGCCATTTGCCAGTTGAATTGGAGCATAAAGCATATTGGGTGATTAAGGAGTTGAATTTTAATTTGAAAAATGTGGGAGATAAAAGATTTATGCAATTAAATGAGTTGGAAGATATCATAAATGAATCATTTCATAATGATAGAATTTATATAGAGAAAATGAAATTGTGGCATGATTAGAAGATATTTAAAAAATGATTTGAAGTGGGAAAAAAGTTCTATTATATAATACGAGATTGAAATTATTTTTTGGAAAACTTAAGATGGGACCTTTTACTGTAGTGAAAGTTCATTCTTTCGAAGCTGTCGATATCGAGGATCCTAAGACTGAAAATATTTTCAAGGTTAATGAGCATTGTTTAAAACCTTACTTTGGAGGGTCTTTACTAGATTTCAAAGAGGTTTTATTGCTGAGTCATCCTGGTTAACTGAATGATTTGTAGGGCTGACGACGTCAAACCAAGCGCTTCTGGGAGGCAACCCATGTGCACTTGTGTGTTGTGTTTGCTTGCTTATTGTTGTTTGTGCTTTTGGTTTGTCATTTAAGAATCCTAATTACCCCTAAATAAGTTAAAAATTAAAAATATATTGGATCGTATTGTGAAAATGAAGTATTTTCGAGCCATTTGAATTTCAGTGAAAATTTTTACCACTGGCGCCGCCGGTGCCAGAATGGGCACCGCCGGCGCTCTATTCTTTTAAATCAGCCAAATTTCTAGTTTGAGCTCCGCCGGCGCCATATCGAGCACCACCGGCGCCCAAATTCTAGGTGACGGCTTTTAAGTTTTAAAATGCGGTTTTTGGCGGTTTTGAGCCCGATCTTCTTCCTTAAAACACCCCAAAACTCCATTTTGAACCCATAACCACCAGAGAATGAAACTTCCTTTCCCAATTCGCATCCCATGGATTCATACTCCATTGAACTCCCTAGATCGCGCATTTACAACTGAAGAAAGTTTGTTAGTTTCGAGGTGCAGCGTCTATTCCATAAAGTGATGATGAAAAGAAGGATTATCAAGGAAAGAGGCTTTGTGAATCGAGGTTTGGAGAGTCTGACTACAAGAGTTGAAGAGATAGTGAAGCAAAGACGTTGGGAAGTGTTATGCTAAACTACCGCTGCAGTGGTTGTTTCGATCGTGAAAGAATTTTATGCAAATCTGCATGGGATCAACCAAGGATGTGTTTTTGTGCGAGGTAGGTATGTACGATTCACTCCTGCGAGGATTAATGATCTCTTCATGATTGAGAATGTACATATTTGTCATTATGCAAATTTCAATGCGACGAGCAATGATATGAATGAAATCTATCATTATTTGACGGATGAGAATGAAGAATGGGAAATAAGGGATAATGGAAATATTAGTTTATCTTCTTCATCCTTGAATCCAGTATCAAAGCAGTGACATTACTTTATTTAGGAAAAATTAATTCCTTCTATGAAGATAAGTAAGGTAACGAAGGAAAATGTTATTCTGAATTTCTGTATACAAACTGGAAGGCTAATGGATATTGGATCAATCATTACTAAATCTGTATTGGGATTGATTATGCATGGATCTAAATATGGTCTTGGACACCCGTTCACCATATTTTTGTTATGTAGTCAATTACATGTACCATATGAAAGTTGGGAGAAAGTTCTTCTACCCTGGAGACCTATTGACCCAACAGATCTTTATGACTACAAAACAGTAGGAGATGAAGGAGATATGGATTTGCTTGCTAATCAGCCCACTGAGAGTTCACAACCTATTCAGCTTTACTATTCTGAAATTTCGAGGGTGATATTGAAGAAGGTAAAGAAGTCAGAAAATGAGGTACAGAATGTTTTGAATGCTATTAACAATATTTCTGATTTATTTGATCACATTAATTAGAGGATGAAAGAGCAATTTCATCATACTGGTCGGATTGAGTTGGGTTTGATTAATCTATTGAAGAAAAATGCTGTTGTGGTTGAAGACTCATATGATGAATTCCCATATCGTCCATTCTACAATCTGTTCGTTCATCGTCAATCAATGGGAGACATTAGAGAGGATGAGACTTCTGAGACTGATGAGGAGTAATTAGTGGATTATGTATGTTGTTTTGTTATGTTTAAGTGTTTGCTTAGATTATTATGTTATTTTCTTTGCTTTGCTTTTGTAGGTTATGCTTGGACTATGCTTTGATTTCTTGTGTGTACTTAGAACTTATTGTTTTCTTATCGTAGTGTACTTACAACACTAAGGATCTAAAGAGTGTTGCTTTTATTTTATGAACATATATGTGTAATTGTTGTGTCATGGATTTTATATATGAAAGTGACGTGATGTGTTGTTTGTGTAAAGTGATGTTGTTTAATGCTTGTGAGATGAAATGGATGCCTGCTGATGTGTTAAATAGAACTGTGAAGGTTGAAACAATCGAACTTGCGACTAAAATTTTTGAACCCAATAGAATTTTTGACTGGAGCCGCCGGCGCCCAAATACAGAGAGCCTAGCTATTAATTTGAATAGAGTGCCGCCGGCGCCCTATCGGGCACCGCCAGCGCCTAAATACCTAAAATAGCCCGGGACCCTTAAAAATTTGCAAAAATTGCCTGGGACCCATTTTTCCTCCATTTCTTTCATCTCCCACGTCCATGTTCGTGATTTTGAAACTTTAGGGCTTGTTAGATCTCAGAATAGAGAGGATTTTAAGGATTTCTGAGGCCGGATCTGCACTTCTCTTGGTAAGAACTTTAATTTAAGTTACAATTTTTGGATTTTCGCCATGTGAAACTCTCACATTATTTGGATGATATTTTTGAGTGATTTTTTTAGAAAACGTGAGGTTTCCTATGGTGGAATTTGTTCTTACTTGTTTAGATTAATGCTTGGAGTTAGTACATTGTGGATTTGGGATTTATTGGTAAATTTTTGCAATTTTTAGAAACTTACATGGCTCCTAGAATGAGTAAGGGGAAGCAAAAATTTAATTGGGACGATGAAAGATTTGTTAATATTAAGGCTCAGTTTCGCTTCAACTCTCAGTTGCAAAATAAGAAGTGTATTCAAGATCGAGCGTTTGAGAATCCTGGTGGATCTGTGGAACAGTTAATTTCTGAGCGGAATTGGGAGCGTTTCTGTTACTTTTCTGCTAATGCTGTTTTGGGAGTAGTCCGAGCATTTTATGCTAAAGTGCTCTGGTCTGAGACGGAATATGTGCTAGTCCAAGGGAAACTGGTTGAATTCACCCCACCACGTATCAACGCATTTTATCAAATTTAAGAACCTTTTGTTTGTGAGTTTGAGAATTTTGATACTAGTGAGGGGAATTTGATGAGTGTAACCACGTATCTGACCGATGGAAGAGAGGAGTGGAAGATGAATCAGAGACAAATGATTAACTTCCCTGCTTCTACTTTAAATGTTGCTTCTAAAGCGTGACATTATTTCATTTCTGCAAGACTGTTACCTTCTTATCGTCACAGCGAAGTTACTAGGGATAGAGCTATTTTGAATTATTGCATCCAGAATATGAAGAAAATCAATATTGGAGTTATTATTTTGAAGAGCATTCACTCTATTGCGAAAGGAGAAACCACTGGTGGATTAGGACATCCTGCCCTAATTCATGCCCTTTGTGTTCAATCTGGAGTTGAGTATAGTAGTTCTGAGGAAGTGGTGATACCTTTAAGGCCGATTACGAAGACCATTATTCATACTTATGAGACTCATGTGGGTGCAAGAAAGGAAACTAGGAGTACTGATATTCCTAGCACAAGCCATGATGTTCCATCTACTTCTGAGCCCCCGACACTATCTGATGTCATGAAGCAATTGAGATTACAAAGTGATGGTTTTGATAGGATGCATAGTAGGATGGATGTATTCGAGGCCAGGAGTGATGTTAATGAAAACTATTTGGAAAGAAGAGTTGAGTTCGATATTGCTTATTATGATGCTCAGGCTAGATTTATGAGGGGGAGTATGATGTGACATTTCCTACTTGTCCTAGTTATACACTGTACAGACCTAGACCTCCTGACCCTCCTGACGATGCTGGAGCTATTGTGTGGTAGTTTTATATTTTTATGTTGTACTTTGTGTTGTTTTTAGTTTGTTGTGTTGTACTGATGTGATGTAGTGGATATCTATTTTTCATGTGATATGTAGCCCTGTGTTGTACTCGTGATGATGAAGTGTTATTTATTTTTTATGTTGAACTGTTGTGTCGTACCATGATATTAAAATTGTTGGTTATACTGTTAGTAGTGTGATAGTTTGTTTCATGTTATAGTGTTATGTTGTATGTTTAGATCTTTAATGTTAATTTCTCTTTACCCATGCAAATATTTAAAATTGTTATATCACTGCTACAAATTGTTTCATGCCTACTAGTTGTGAATTTTGATTAACACTAGATAGATGTTGAAGATTTGAAAGATCCCAACACAAAAAGTTAGTTTTCTTTTACTCTCAACTATTTCAAATTTAGTGAAAAATTTAAGTTTGGGGTAGGGTAGAGAAATGCTAAACTTTTATTTGTTCTCAACTATTATATTTTCAAAAATTATTAGCATACTTTCTGGCAGTTAAACCTCATTATAAGCTAACTAAAACTTATCATTTGAATTGAATATTAAGGAAGGATAAGATGAAATTTTTTAGTGATAATGGTTAATTTTATAGAAGTAAGAGATTTGGTATGAAATGATCTGATTATAGTCAATAATTTAATGTAAAGAAAACTGTATTTTTGAAATTTTAAAGGATTTAAGGTATTGTGTGTTAAGAAGAGATTATGACTTTGTGATGAATATTAAAGCTTGTACTTAACTATAAAGTATGGAGGTGACTTAAATTTGAACTTTAGAAAGAGGAGAGTGAAGTTCAAAATCATTAAAGGCTATCCATATATAGTAATCCTCAAAAAAAAAAGAAAAAGAGAAAATAAAAGAAGGATTGAAAAACAATCCCCAAAAAGGAAAAAAAAGAAAAAAAATATTTTTGAGGAGAATCTTGAGTAGATGCCTCATAAAAAATTGGCTTCACTTGAATCACCTTAAAGGGAGAGCTTGATTTCATTTCTGAATTTATGTTTAAAGTAATAGTCTACATTCTAACGAAGTTTGCATGAACTCCTTTTTCAAATAGTCATTTAAAGCACTCTTAATATAACAAATTATGGTTCATCTTGAAATAAATAGAAGACTAAAACTCTTAGACTTGATTAATGAATATTTTTATACCTGTAATGTTGACCTGAGTTACTAAACTTTTTCTGAAAATCTAACCACTATATACTTTTGGATGAAAAAATTTAAGTCTCTTACAATTGAATAGTACATTGCCTAAAGTTATATTTTATGTAGTAAAACGATTACTTGAGGATAAGTAATAGTTTAAGTTTGGGGGATTTTGATGCACCAAAAATATATACTCTTTTAGCTATATGTTTTTACCTATTTTTGGTGATATTGAACTTTAAAGGAAGGTATTTTTCATGATTTGTTGCAGGTATGATGAATATAGGTGATTGGAGCGAAAAGATGCAAAAATGGAGGTGATTTGTTGCAGGAACGAATTTGGAGCAAAATGGAGCAATTTGGAGGAAAACAGCCACTGGTGCCGCCGACGCCTTATTCCCGAACCTCCAGAATTATTGGTATGATAGGGCGCCGCCAGCGCCACTATCGGTCGCCACCGGCTCCACTATCAGTCGCCGCCGGCGCCCTATGTCGGTTCATTTCAAATTGAAGAGTTTTGGCGGATTTTTGAAGAGGTGCTTGAAGAAAATCTTGGGGAATTCATTCCTAACATAAAATTAAGTGTTCAAGACGAAAAGTAAGAGGAGGATTGCTGTAGAGAGTGTAAGGAAAGTGTGAGAGGGAGTTAGGGTTTGTGATTTTAGGAGAGATTCTTCTCTAAGGAGGGGAGAAGAGGGAGTAAAGTGAGAGATTGCTTCTTCATCTTTGTTCCAAGGAGATAATCAAGTGTTGCAAGGAATATGAAGAGGAATCAAGGGAACTTTGAAGGAATTTGCTTGGGGAAGAGAAAGAGATAAGTTGTATTTACTATTGTGGTTTGTATGACTCTTCTGTATTATATAAAATCCATGTGTTCTTATATCTTCTCCATGATTTGTGAGTAGTTTCCCTTGCCTTTCTTCTTGCATAAAGTAGTGATGACGTGGTGATGTGGAATTGATGTGCCCTTTAAGTGTATAGAAGTTGTGAAGTTTCTTTCATTTGGAACTTAATTTAGTTTTCAATCCGGCCAATTGAATTGTTAAAACATGTTGAGGAATATTAATTCCAAAAAGAATAGAATGTTCTACAACAAGAATGACAAACCCATTTAATGTTCAAGAATGAATTGCGTAGTTCATGGGGATTAAGTACAAATAAATAGAGAAATGAGTTTTGATGAACTTCAAGTTGGAGGTTTTATGGTGATAGAATGGGATGCCCAATTTGGTCTTAAGATTGGTAACTAAAGCCTATGGTTAGCCTTCGGTAGTGAGAGTCGGTATCCTCCCAGCCTAGCCTTAGATTTAGTGACTAAACTTAAGATATGGCAATGTTCTTTACTTGCTTGGAAGAGGGGGTACTCTTTTAAAGGTAAAGAAGCAAAAATGATCCTATTTGGCACAATACAAAAGTTTAACATTTTTCATCATCCACACATAATAATCTTTATGTAGGAAGGAAGACACTTTTCATATAGAAGTATCTTATAAATCACATAAGCTAGTGTGTGTTAGTTAAATTAGTTCCGTAAGTAGAAGAAATTGTAGTAGCTTTATTATTATCGTACTTTGCATTAACTAGTTGTAGTACACTTGAGCAATTATTACAATTGGTATTGGAATTTAGTGCTATATTATCTGATTAAAAGAACGTTAGAGCCCTATATTACTTAATACGATACGTATACTTGATACGATATGTATACTTGATACGATACGTTAGAACCCATTTAATGCCCTGTATTACTTGATACTTGATACGATACATTAGAGCTCTGTGGGATCGATAACCAGGACTCTATTAGAGCCCTGTATTACTTGATATGATAAGTATACTTGCGTTGAAATTGTGACTTTACTAAATCATTATAAAAATATATAAATCTGACTTCATAAATTCTTGCATAATATATAAAGTCGCACCAAGTTTTTTACAGGCGTTATATTAAATCTTAGTTTATGTTATATTAGTTATATTAAATCTTAGTTTATGTTATATGTTAGGTATATATGAGGATTTAATATTTAATGTTGCATAATAAGAAATTCTTAGGACATGTTGGATTTTACATGCGTTATGTTAAATATTTTTCTAAAATTACTAAACCTTTGTGCTTATAACTGATGGTGATTATAACTGATTATAACTGATTATTATAAGAAGAAATATAACTGATTATTATGCCGAGAGTGATTATAACTGATGGTGGATCCCATTTCAGAAACAATCAAATTAAGAGATTAATTGAAAAATATAACATTATTCATAGGATCTCTACTGCTTATCATCTCCAGACTAGTGGTTTAGCAGAAGTATCGAATCAAGAAATTAAAAGAATTTTGGAGAAAACAGTGGATATTCATAAATTAGATTGGTCTGCTAGATTAGATACCGCATTATGGGCTTATAGGACTGCTTTTAAGACCCCTATTGGAATGTCTCCTTATAGATTAGTATTTGGCAAAACTTGTCATTTGCCGGTTGAATTGGAGCATAAAGCATATTAAGCGATTAAGGAGTTGAATTTTTATTTGAAAAATGCGGAAGAAAAAAGATTTATGCAATTTAATGAGTTGGAAGAAATCAGAAATGAATCATTTCATAATGATAGAATTTATAAAGAGAAAATGAAATTGTGGCATGATTAGATGATAATGAAAAAATGATTTGAACTGGGACAAAAAGTTTTATTATATAATACGAGGTTGAAATTATTTCCTGGAAAACTTAAGTCCAGATGGATGGGACCTTTTACTGTAGTGAAAGTTCATTCTTTCGGAGCTGTCGATATCGAGGATCCTAAGACTGGAAATATTTTCAAGGTTAATGGGCATCGTTTAAAACCTTACTTTGGAGGGTCCTTACCAGATTTCAATGAGGTTTGATTGCTGGGTCATTCTGTTTATCTGAATGGTTTGTCGGGCTGACGACGTTAAACCAAGCGCTTTATGGGAGGCAACCTATGTATACTTATGTGTTGTGTTTGCTTGCTTATTGTTGTTTGTGCTTTTAGTTTGTTATTTAAGAATCCTAATTACCCCTAAATAAGTTAAAAATTAAAAATATATTGGATCCTATTGTGAAAATAAAGTATTTCGAGCCAAACAAACTTCGGTGAAAATTTTTACCACTGGCGCCGTCGGCGCCCTATTCTTTTAATAATCACTTACATTAAATTATAATCTCGACATAATAATCAGTTACATTATAACTGATTATTATAATAACTGTCACCCTAAAACCTCCAATTCGAAGCCCATCAAAATTATATTTCCTTATTTATTTGCACTCAATCCCCATGAACTACACAATTCATTCTTGAACATTGAATGTGGTTCTACTTTATTGAGAATTACATTGCCCTTTCAGGACAATGCAATTACAATGAATTTTAACAATACCAAGGGCCCTTATTGTAATGTAAATGAAGTGCAAGTAAAAACCATCACATTTTTAATTAAAACTTATTTTAGTAAGCATCCCAATATCCTAAACATGAGTCATACTCATTGCAAAAGAAAAGTAGAATGAAAACAATGGCATAATCTTCTCATGCCACTATTTTCATAAAAGAAGAAAGAATAAGAGAAGGTCATCACAAAGCACGAAGAAAACACTACAGAAAACATCATTTCAAAGCAAATCCACAAAATAAGTGTTTACAATATCATAAGATAATGAAAAACACAATACTTAGCTTTTTCTCCTTGAAAGAAAGATGAAAATCTCTTCCATAAAGTCTCCCGCGGATCCATGCAATGCTAGAACATTCCCTTACAGATTCTCTCAAAATCCCTACACAAATTTCTCCAAAAAGTTGGAAATCTACATTTCTACTCCTATTCTCAGATCTGTAAGTATTCTCCAAGTTTTCCCTAACATCTCTTCTTCATTTTTGGCTTCAAATTTGGTTTAAAATAGAGTATGAACGAATTTCCCAAGAGGTGCATGAAGAAACCCTCCAAAAAGCGTCCGGATTCGATGTATTTGGCCAAAAATCACCTAATATCGTGTCTAAACCGTCTTGGGTGCCACTGGTGCTGAATAGGGCGATGCTGGGCTCTATTTTTCGTGGTTTCAGGCTTCTGGCGCCGCCGGCGCCAGTTTGGGCTCCCCTGGCGCCCATCCTGCGCAGCTCCACCATTTTGCTCTGTTTGGCTCCGTTACAGCTCTGATTCGCCGCGTTTCAGTTGCGTTGCGTTCCTAATAGATAGATCTACAAAATATGCATAAAAACAACCTTTCTTTAAAGTGTAATATCATTAAAAAATATGCAAGAAGTGTAAAAGAGATTAAACATAGAAAGATTTATCGAAATGTGTCAAGCCAAAATTTGTTTTCTTGCTCGTTTTTGCTCCAAATTGCACCGTTTTCTCTTCTTTTTGCTCCAATCACTATTTTTATACTTAAAAACCAAAAACCATACCAAATACTTTCCTTTTAAAGTATGATATCACCAAAAATGAGTAAAATCATATAGTAAAAAGCGTATATATTTTGGTGCATCACATAGCAGTTTACTTTGAAAATCTTATCATATTTCTGACCTAAAAAAGCTCTAATAGTAAAATCTCTGGCATCACACATTAATTTAAAAGGTTTTTCCTAGTTTGGTAAAACTATAATAGGTGCAGTGATTAATTTTTCTTTGAATGATTTAAAAGCTTTTAGACATTCTTCATCAAAATAAAAAATCACATCTTTTTCTAGTAAACGACATAAAGGCTTTGAGATTTATGAAAAGTCTTTAATATAACGCCCATAGAATCTAGCATGTCCTAAAACATCTAATTCCTTTTACATTGGTTTGACAAGTGATCCTCGAATTATTTATGCTTACGATTTAGATAGTAAATTTATGATTTATAATATGGGATACTACGCAAGTATACATATCATTTATCAAGTAATATAAGACTTTCTGATTAAGCCTCGAGATATCGAACCCACGGGGAAATGTCTAAATCTTTAAAGAAATAAGAAAAATAACTTTTTACTTTTTCAATTGATTTTTGTAAGTATGTTTTTAAGGTACTAATTTTGAAAAGTTGTTTTTGATATTTTTAATAAAATGTTAAGCAGGAAATTAAAATTAATAATACTCTAAACATGATATAAAATCTATAAGAATCAAATATCTTTTTCCTTCTTCAATGAATCAATAATAATTATGGATATTTATGTTGTAGAAGTATTTAAATATGTTGTGCCAAATAGGAGCAATTATATTCTTTACCCTTACTTAGTTCTATAAAGAAAATTTGTTAATTTAAAATTTTGTAATTTTGTAAATGGGTTAGGCAGGGAAGATACCAACTCTCATTCTAGAGTTCTCTCTATTCCCTCCACCTAGGGACTAACATCTCATAACAAAATTTAAAATAACAAACCAAATTAGGGGGCTTTAGCTTGTCACTCTAAAGATCTATAATTTTACTCCCCAATAAAGCATATCTCCATATATATTTGCATTCAATCATATGGACTACAATTCTCAACCATATAATTGCATGTGATTTATTCCAATTATTGATTGAGACAATACCGCATTGAATCTTACATAATCTCACAATAAATTTTAACATCTTAATTAGCCACATCAAGAAGTAAATTAAGTACAAGTAATTGAATCATCACAATTTCTTCCAACATTAAACACTTATACTTTCCACAAAGTACTTTCATAATTTAATTACTTTATCATCTAAGAAAGAAAAAGATAAAGTAAACTACTCAGGTTTTATGAAGAAAACATAAACACAACTTGATTTGAAAGCATAAATCATAATGAAAACACGATAAATCTTAAAAATAAAAATAAATATTTATCTGAAAAATCCTCTCCATAAGACTCTGGAAATTCATTTGAAATTTTGCTTTCTACAGTACAACTCTACAAAGGTTGGTGCCCAAATCTGATGACTCATATAAAAAATTTAAATTTCAATAAAAATTAGATACAAGGATGAAAGAAAATTAATGATAAGAAGGCATCACACCAACCCTTTTTCCTTTCTTACTCTCTACTCTCTACTAACAACTATAAAACTACACTAAAAACCCTCTAAAAATAGAAGAACTCTAAAACCCCTAACTTTCAACACTCACTTTCAACACACACTTGCAAATTATGAGGCTTCATTTTTATATTTTTCCAAAAGGTGCCTTGGTGTCTCTTCAAATCATGTCCAGATTCAATGTATCCACCAAAAGATGCATCCCTTCAATCACATTTGCCGCCCAAAGGAAGTTAAGGAAGTCACCAGCAAAAGTTACTTCAAACACCCCTTGAAAATGACATTAAATTTGATTAAAATTCAATTTTTAACTGTAGCACTTAAGCGCAGGCACTTTGGCGACAGAGGCAAAATTTCTCGAACTTCATAATTTTGCTCCAAATTTGATTCTTTTTGGCTCCTTGCATCATAATTAATCATTTTCATCATACCCGCAAGAAAAACACCAAATACCTTCCATTAAAGTGCAATATCATTAAAAATAGGTATAATAATGTGATAAAAACACTGTATTTTTAGCTGTATCAAAATCCCCAAAAACATAAAATGTTACATGTCCTCAAGTGACTCTTAACCATAAAAATTTTAACATACAAATTATGTAAACCAGTTTCTTAGGAAGGTTTCAAAATTTTTTTCTAGAAATGAAATAATCCAATTTAGAAAAAAATTTAGTAAATAAGACCAACTTAAAGTTTAGAAAATTCTTAAATAAAGTATAATGAAAATATAAATTTCTATGTAATTCAGAAATACTTGTAGATTTTTCAAAATATAGAATTCAAACATTTTATTTTTCTCACTTATAAAAATTAAAAAAATAGGAGTAAAAAGAAACTAAATTCAGTTTTTCATAAAATAAAAATTTCAAAAGACTTCTACAGTAGTGGATGTTTTTAAAGAAAATACACACCAACTTAACATAACTAAAATCACAATAATTTTAGATAATAACTGGTAGTAGATTTTGAAAAGTTTTGAACTTGCAATTTTCAAATAGTGGTTTTTAATAGTGTTCTACATTTCCTAACAGATTTGAAATTAATTTACACTCTATTACAAATTTAAACACTAAATACACATTTAAAACTTTTACTACTACACACATATCACAAACTACAACATAAAACATTATTTTATCACATAAACATCTGAATGTGCATAAAAAGAAAGAGTCCAACTATGCTCTTTACAATATCAAAGCTCATATCATATATACATCACACAACAATTAAACATAACATCACATATAAAAACATCAAAATAAAAACATAACTACTGTTGACCTCATTTTTGATGAGGTCTTCTCCTCTTCTCTTTAGTACTTAGGATCTAGCCTTAGGCTTTTCCTTTGACTATCTTAGAGGATTAGAATTGGGACCCACACTTTTAGAAATTCAAACCACTTCTTAACTCCCTGCAAACTCCACAAACTTGACTGTAGACCCCTAATCACCTAGAGGGTTGAAATCAAATATGGAAGTTTAAAGGATGAGTTCCTATAGGACTCTTTGGCCTTAGGACTGCCCTGGGTGGCCTGGTCTGGTGAAGGGTTGACTTGCACACACACTACACCTACACACTACACTTTCACACACTTCCTAAAAACACACCCATACCTGACTTGACCTCCTGACTCATGTAGGTGATTCACATGGATGGTCCTTAACCCCTAAGCCCTTGGCTAAGAGGGTTAGGAACAACATGGTGAATGCCTCAAATGAGTCCCTTCACGGCTCATGTGGGCTTGATATGGCTTCATGGCTCAACCAAAATGGTTTTATTCCACTTACATCCACCCAATCTTCAATTTTCCAAATTTTCAATTTTTGACCCCCGGGACCCTACACCCGCTTAGCCTACCCAAAACCCTTGAAACTACCCAAATTTCTCAAAAATTTCCAAATCACCCAAAATTCTCCAAAATCATTCCCAAACATTTCCACATCACTCAAATTGATCATCCATACCCAAAAATACCAAAAATTCCAAAAATACCTCCCAATACCCTCCAAATACCCAAAATACCCCTCTTAGCCAAAAAATCCAAAAATTCAGAAAATTCCCAGAAAATTCCAGAAAATCCCAAATATTCCCAATTTCATTTTTTTCAACTACACCATGGGCTAATTTTGTCAATTTACCCCACTTTTATCAAAACCCCCAATTTGACCCATTTTAACCTAAAGTGAACCCAATGTCAAACCTAACCTACCCAATTGACCTAAATTCTGGTCCAATTCAATTATAAACTTCAATTCAACATTCCCAACACCAATCTAGACCAAATCCAAGCTTAATTTGATTGACATTTGGATCCAATTTCACTTTTGGCCTTAAAGCCCAATTTGGACCCATGACCCAAACTTAACCCAAACTCACCCAATTCAACTCCAATTAAACCCAAATCTTTTCTAAACCTTCCTTGACATCCCCATAAACAAAACACTAACATGATTTGCCCAAAATTTAGACCCAAACCCCACTCAAATTCAACCCAAAATTAAAGGGCCCATTTTTGACCTAAACCCAAACCTAGCCCAAATGAGCCCTAATCCCAAAATCAAAACCCATCAAAGCCAAAACCTCTTTGAAACACTCCCATAAACATTTCCCAACATTAATTTTACATCAATTTCAACTCTAGCCCAACATTGGCCCAAGTTAGCCCAATTTGACCTACATAGGCCCACTTACCAATTAAACCCAAATTCAAACCAATTCAAGTCCAAATCACACCAAATTGACCCCAAACCACTCATGACACATCCCTAAACCAAACTCAACAATTATTTGGCCCAACCTCTTTACAAAATTTCTATCCATAAATTCATTTTCAAACCTAAAAGCCCACTTCCTTAAACCTTCCTAAAAGCCCATTTCCACCAAATACAAAAGCCCAAAATTGGCCTTAAAGCCCACATGACATTTCCATTTGCCATCCATTTAATCAAAGCCATTCCCTAAGTTCTAATCACATCATCAAATAATTCCAAATTAAGCCTCATGCCAAATTACCCCTAAATGACAAATATTTCTAAAACCCTTTTTCATGAAACAAGTCAACTTTTTTTCAAGCCAAATGCAAGCCATGCAAGCCATAGACAAGCCACATGAAGCCATGGGGGGTTTGACTTGTCACCATGCCCAAAATGGCAAGAAGAGGGGACCCTTTAATGATTCTCTTAAGAGTGATTAACCATTCCCATGTCTCCCCTAACTCTTGCTTAAGCTTAATTGTACTTGGATTGTGACTTGACCCCACTAATCAAGCTGATCCAAGTGACTTTCCCTTCAGCCCAAATTGGCCTTGGAGGGTGAACCCAACCCAAACCAATGGGTTGACCAAATTGAAGCCAAAATGATCCCTCCCCCATTCCATTTTAATTCAGCCACTTTACACATGGCAATGGCCAATTGATTGCACAAACCTCTAACCCCGACCCACCTGGACCCGAGGGTGACCCATGCTCGCCGGCCGACCGCCCGGGTCGCCGGAAAACACCATGGCCGAGACCTTGGGAGGAGCCAAACTTTGGAATTCCATCTTGCTGAGCTGCCTCATGCCCAATGGCCACCATGGCTGTTCTTCACATGCCAAGAGCAGCTGATCCTAGCCCTCAACTCCCCCTGGGAGGCCCTCCAGCCTCTCCTATTTAAACCCCTCACCCTCACGGCCAAGAGAGGTGCTGAACCAGACCTTACTGAAACTCTGCCAAAATTGCTCCAGATCATTCTCCATACTTAGAGCAGTTGATCCCCAGTGCCAATTTGCCCTAATCCCCACCAACAGAGCCCAATTTCTCAGCCAAAATTCCACCCAAAACCAGGACACTTCTCCTCAGTGGATCAATCCTCAAATTGATTGGTTCTACACCTTCACCAGACCAAGGGAAGGTGTCCACCAAGCAAAGCCCCATCTCCGAGCCACCCGGTTGCTCCGGCCTCCAAGCTTTGTGATCGGGCTTGGTCGAAATCACATCTGGACGATTCACCAGACTAGGAGACTTCATCTGGAGCTTCGCTGAGATCCAATCGAAGGTGCAACAACTCTCAGATCGAAGCCACACTTCTCTGAGCAAAGGTATGAACTAATTCTTCATCCCGAGCTTCTGGAGATTCTCCATTTCAAATGCCTTAATTTCAATGCATGATAACCGTATAGATGTGTTCGTCTCTTCAAGACGAATCCATAGAGCATAAGAACGTAAAAATCCGTTGAGTATCGAGTGAGATCTTAGGGATTTAGTGTGGACGGCTCTCGGGTGAGGACGCTCGGGGACGATGAACGGATGCCGTCCATTTAATACACGCGCGGACGGACGGCTCAGATGGCGTTGGACCAGGAGACGGTACGAGAACCGCGGGGCCCGGGCTGCTGACTCAGATGGCGGCGTCGAATGGGAGCGCGACGCGTGTGATTTCGGAGATGCCGAGGATGCGCTGGCGCCGCGTGGATAAATAGAAAAATAGGGTATTTTTCTATTTATTTAATTCCCTAAACTTGGAAAATTCATAACTTTGTGTAGGAAAATCAGAAAAATAAAATAAAAATACCCTCTTGCTCAGTGAACAGAGGAGAATAATGTGGAGAAGAAATTAATTAATTTTGTTTAGTATTTTATTTTTAATTAATTATTTACTCCCTGCATTGTTTTAATTCTCCATGCATTCATACAATTCACCATGGCATGAGACCATAGGGCTTTTGAAGCCTCTGAACTTGGGAACATTCTCTGAATTTTCCAAGGTCAGACGCCACCTCTGTGAAAAGTTATTTATTTTTCAAATGCATGTTGCTGTTTTGAGTATTTTAATTCCAAAAATTAGCATGTTGTGTAATAAATTCTAGGAAAATTTGGTGATGTTCCTTATGACCAGAGAACCCTAGGAAAAATAGGTTTTGAGTTAGTTCATTTTATACAACCCTAATTGGCTTAAACACCCAAAATAGACCCCTAATTAATTAGAGCTAACCATACATCAAATTGACTTGAAATCAATTCTCCACTGACCTTTAGGATCAGAGGAACCCACCATAAAAATTTGAGGTCAATTAGACTTGGTTAACCCACTAATTGGGTTGATTAAGCCACTTAGTCATTTTAAACTTTAAAAATTCATAACTTTCAAAATATATTTCAAAAATTCACCAAATTGGTTTTGGAGCCTCTCTGATATCAAGGGAGTTTAAGAAAATTAAAATTTCAATTTTCTAAAAAAGTTGATTTTTAATATTATTTTAATATTTTTAAATAATTAAAAAATAATAAAAATCACAAAAATAATAAAATTCACCAAAATGTCACATTTTGAATTTTAATCACTTAGGAACAAACCCCATATTTTTCTTAGGCCTATTTAATGAAATATTAATTTTTAAAGCTCTAGGGTAATTTTAAAATTAAAAAATGTATTTTCTAGCATTTTCACCAAAATAATTATAATAAATCAAAGAAAAATCAGAAAATTGTAAAATTTGGTTCTCTGGAATCCTTGATATCAGAGAGAATTTTAAAAATTATAAAATTCATTTTTCAACATTTATTTTAAATTTAAATTAATTAATACTCCAGAACTTAAAATAATTCTAATAAATAAAATACAATTCAAAAAAATCACAAAAATTAGTCTAAGTGGTCCTCTGGTCATTAGGAATGTCCCCTAATTTTCTTAAGGACAGAAACTTTCCCTTGGTCATGTTATCAAATTTTCCTTGAAAATCTCTATTTTCTACTAAAAATAATTATATAAATAAATTAAATACATAAAAATCACATTTTCTCCTCTCATGTCTTTATTGACATGTGAGTGAAGTCACATAAAAATTTCAAGTTCATTTGAGTTCAATTTAGTGAGTTATGAAATTATTAGGCTTGAAGGGTAAAATGGTAATTAAATTTTAACCCTTAATTAAAACTTTAGGTTTAACAAAAAATTAACAAGTAAAATATTTGATCCTAATCTGATTTGGATGATTGAAATTTAAATAATTAAAGGGTAGAAACCCATTAAGCAATTTAAAATGATTAAACCTTAATTAAATAATTGATTAAATTTGGAAGAATAATAAAATTAGAATTATTAAAATAGGGATATTATTAGGAAGAGATTTGTTCTTTAATTTAAAAATCCCTAAATTTAATCATCTCATTAATATTCAACTCTTAATTAAAATGATAACTCAAATTTAAAATATTAAAAGACTTAATCATTAAACTAAAATTAAATCATTAAACTCTTTCAAAAATTTCAATTAAAATTAAATTAAATTAAATTTAAAATTAAATTAAATTAAGTAAATTAAATTAAAATTAAATTAAATTAAATTAAAAATTAAATTAAATTAAGTAAATTAAATTAAAATTAAATTAAATTAAATTAAGATTAAAAGTTGAATTAAATTAAATTACATGAATTAAATAAATTAAATTAATTAAATAAATTAAATTAAATTAAATTAAATTAAATTAAATTAAATTAAATTAAATTAAATTAAATTAAATTAAATTAAATTAAATTAAATTAAAAATTAAACCAAATCAAACTAAATTGAGTTAAATTGAATTAAATTAAATTAAATTAAATTAAATTGAATTAAGTTGAATTAAATAACATCACCTAAGACATAAAAGAACTCAAAAATAAATCTAAAATAACTTGAACACTATTCCAAACTTAAATCATTAATTTGAACTTAAATTTACATCACAAATCATTAAGTATCATTTTGCCCTAGGAGCTTTAGTTATCATAACTCCTAAACAGAATATTAAATGAAATGTTACTTCACTTATAGGACATTCAAATGTCCTAGTTCACTGAGCAAGTTAACAAAACTTGAAAACCTCGGATGATCGATTCATTTACATAATTAAATTCTCTTGGACTTAAAACAATCCTAGAAATATTGAAAAGATGTTTAGGATCCTTCCTAAGCACTTCCTCAATATGATAGGATATTTATAAGAACAATTGAACTTAGTTGTTCTTTGATGAAGAAAATCGTCCTCAAACTAAAAACACAAGGAACCTAGACGTCATAGGAAATGACTAGCTATAGGATTAGGAACTTGGTAGAAAACCATAACCCTTTCCCTTAGCTTTACCTAGGAACTTGCTTAAATATTCTAATTGTGTTTTAAGTGCAGCTTGGGATGACGGGAAGACCCTCCGAGTACGCTTTTATTTTATTGCGATTTACTTTACGTCAACTTATTTAATTGCATCGCACTTATTTTTCTTGCATGATAAACAACGAGTTGCATGAAAACCTACACCTTTAGGACGAAAACCAAAACCGAAACCCATAACTAAATTAAAAGACACTACAAGATAAAATTCACCTCCACAACATTTCAAAATATAAGACAACTCAAAATTTAATCACAAACGAACACAAAACTACAATTACAACTAAATTAAAACGTCTTGTTGGATGATCGGGAATACCTCGGATGATGTAACCTACGTGTTGCTAACGGGATTTCCCACGGTCTAAATGAAAGTGTGGAACTCATTCAGTTGAGTTTGGCAAATTCATCTGGACTAAGTGAATCCGATAAAAATAATGATGCCGGAAGGATGGAACCGTGGGATCTTAACCGGTGTTGTTATAATCAACTTTAAGATTTGTTTTAATTAAAACACAAAAAACACTTGGAAATTAAGACTTCTCTAAACCAAAACACTTTTCTCATCCCTTGATTTATGATTTCTAAAACTAAACCTCTGCAACAACAAGGAGCTCGGAGCATGGTGGGCAAGACGACCATCGTCGTCAACAAAACTTGAATCTACTTCACAGAAACTTTCCTAGAATTAAATAACAAAGCCATAGGACTTCGAGGTAGTTTGCCTAGTGCAACATAAATCCTTAACTTTTCGTTAGGCATTTGCATAATCATGTTATGCAAATTAAGCCCTAACCGGTCTTAGGATCCCGAGGTAGTCGTCCGATATGACATAAACCCTCATATCTTCCAGGCTATTTGTATGATTCTATCATATAAATATAAGTCCTAACTAATTAAAATTGGCAAGATTAAAACATTAAATAAACATTAGGACTTTCCTAAATCCAAGCCAAACAATAGGATAGTCGGGAAATTACCGAAGTCCGCTTCGAATCCGTAATTTCTCCTACTTTTCTTCCTTTGAATTTCCAAAACAAAATGTTCCAAACTTGATCCATTCCCTATTGAAACCCAAAATTCAATCCCTTGAAAACTTAAACTTTGAAATTCTTGAGAGCAGATTTATTGATTATTATCGAGAGTTTTCTTAGGTGATTCCCGTCACTTAAGATGTAATTAACTATAGGGGCCCTTATAGGGAATTTTAAAGAACCCAGGTAATATAAACCCTGTCTAATATTTTCATATTAAGCAGGGGAATTTGTCGGCTTATAAAATTGGTTCGCGTACCAAACGGATGTCACAAATCTTCTAGTTTATTTAACCGAGCCCCACCATCAAGCAGGGTGTCTATCCTTAGGGATAGATACACGGTTTGTGATGCGGTGCTCGTTTATATAAACTATTTGGGATGTGAGATCGGTTTGATTTCATATCTTAAAATCTTCAAATTTAAAATTATTTTCAAAATCAAATATTACTTTCTAAATTATATCTATATTTAAATTTAAAATTCGCCGACAACTTCTGTTAGGCGACCCCTTTTCAAAATACAACACACAACCTAAAAATATGCCGACAACTACACATAAGAAATCACAGAATAAAACAAACTAAGCACAACAACTCTAATCATCATCCTCATCATAATCTACTTCATTCCAGTCTCTGGATGGTACATAAAGTATATAATACGGATGAGGGGGCATCTCAACACTATGATCACCTCTAATCTCTCTATCCATATACTGCTGATAATTCGCCTCATATTCATCATGTTTAACAATATACCTTTCAATATTTTCATTCTTACCATCCATATCTCTAACATTCTCACGGGTGAGACTCACTTTTTTAAAAATCTTCCTTAATAATCCAGGTGAATCACTAGATGATGATGCTCTAGGAGTAGTGGCATGTGAAGTAGAAGCAGCAAAAGAAGAAGTAGTGGAAGCTCTAACAAATCCTCCTCTCCAGCCAAATTCTGAATGCACAGTGTAAGCGTCAACATTTACACTGGTAATAGGTCTCAATGGCTGAAGAATTTCCTCCCATGTTTCAAACTCACACAAGACTACTCACAAATTGCATAAATTAAGGAAGGAAATCCAATACTGTAGTAGTAACAGATCTGGCACAGTTCATTACATAATAAAAAATAATAGCCCCTAAGTTAATAGGCTTTCCTTGCTGAAAATAATGGTTCAGAACAGCTCTCTCCCTCGTAACTTCACTAATATGACTTGAACGCAACAGTTTCGATGAGATAAAATAATGCCATGCCTTTGAAATGACATTAAACTTAGAGGCATGAAAATCCACTCTTCTTTCATTCGTTATCTTCCACAAACAACTTTCATCAGTTAGAAAAGATATTATCTCACCTAATTCTCCTTCAGTAGAATGATAATTAGCATAAAAACAAAACAATACTGGAGGCAAGTGGTAGAAGACATTGATTACCCCAGGTGAAAAATACACTTGTTCACCTCGAACCATCACTAAATTATCTTCTACTGCAGGCAAGTTCGCATAAAACTCTCTGACCACAGAAACAATAGCGACAGTGGAGAAGTAATAGTTATTCTCCCAATTCCTTATAGTATTCATTTCTTCAATAACTTCTCCTGGTTTGCTAAACACACGTTCAGGAATCAATTTTCATGATGATAATGCATCGACGTATCGATCCTCTGCTCTCGCACTAACAAACTTGTCGAAATCAAATCTTGCCTTCTCTTTCGAGCGCTTTAACTTTGAAGTCATCACTAGAAATTGTAAAAATTCACCATAATTCCAAAATCAAACTAAACTTGCTAATTTTACTTCCAATGGTAATTTCCACCAAATCCAAGCAATTTATCATGCTTTTCATCAAATTTCACCATAAATAATGATTTTAAGATTTTTCAATAATGTACTCAAAATATATGGTGAAAATTAAATTTTTTTACTTAGGAGTAGTGTTCATACCTCAAGGAATTGAAATTTGACAAATTTTGTTGAAATCGACTCTTAATTGATCCAACCTAAAAATGCTCTAAATCCTTTTTTCGTGATTTGGAGAGGTTGAGGGTGATTGGAGGTGTTAAAAATGTCAATTTTCAGGTTTTTAATTGCAGAAAACCGGTTTTTGCTAACCGGTGCTTATGCGGGAGACATACGACTCTTCGCCGCGAAATCTGGCGCTTAAGCGCCGAAGTTCTGGCACTTAGGCGCCAGTACCCTGATTTTCACAATTAATTTAAAAGTGTACTAAACCCCTTGGTTAATCACCCTAAATCACTTCAAATAATCATTTCTCCCCCCATAAACTTTTCTAATTCTCCAAAGAAAGTTAAATTTTCATCAGTTCTAAGCAAATTTTACACAAACGCAAACTTACATTTAATTAAAAAAACAACACTTAATACAAACTAAAAATTTCCATCTAGACACTTTAGATGAAATTTCCCAAAACACAAAGATTTGAATACATAAAAACAAATATAAATTTACATCATTAAGATGTAACAAACACACATTAAAGTTCAATAAAACACAAACATAAAACACCAGACACAAATCACTTAACACATAAAAAATACAACACTAGACTATACTCAAATTAATTCCAATCTCCATTAGGTGGAATATATCCAGAACCACCATTAGTTCCATTTGAACCATCTGGAATATAAATCCGATAAAACGGGCGATGGTTGAAAACTCTCACATCTTCTTCTTCTAACCATTTATTTTTTAGAAACATCGCCTTATCTGCTTCTTCCGCATGACTTGTATGATTGAATTGCATTTTAAATTACCATCCCATATGTGTTAAATGAGCGTTAGTTTCATTTACCTTTGCTTTAATTGATTCCACGTTAGCTTCAATCTTTGCAATCCTTTTTGCAATACCTTGAATACTGACTGCTAGAAATATGTTGAATAACACTTTACACACTTTCACTAATAAATTTCTTCTTGTTGGCCTCCTCCTTCTTCTAAATATAACTCCCCCAAGAAGACATTTTTTCATTCAAAATACTCTTCTTAAGACTCAAGAATGAAAATAGGGACTAGGGCAAGTGTTTCTCTTAATCCAGGGACTTTTTATAGACATGGGAAGTACTAAATTGACCCTAGATGTTTTAAAACTCCAAAATAAATTCTAAAACCACTTCCCAATTTTTTATCTTCTCGAAATTCATTCATCACGTTTTTCATAACTGCAGCACTTAAGCTCCAACAAGCGGTGCTTAGCCGCCAGTGCTTATTTTTGCACAGGTCTGCCAAATGTCCAAATTTTTCATTCCGACTCTTTTAAGTCATTAATTAATGTCAAATAAACACCACTATAACCAATCTCTCCAAAATACTATCACATAATCATGAAAACAAACTAAACAAAGCACACAAAGCAAATGTAAAGCAAAGCACACTGATAACTATGGGTTTCCTTCCACAAAGCGCTTGATTTAATGTCTTCAGCCTACATACCCAGAACTTATTATGAGTGACCCAACATTAGATTTTCATCAGGTTTAAGTTGATCTGCTGAAAAATAAGGTTTAAGTCTATGACCATTAGATTTGAATATTTTTCCAGTTTAAGGATCTTGAATATCTACATCTCCATTAGAATAAACTTTAATCACAATAAATGGATCAATCAATTTGGACTTAAGTTTTCCATCAAAAATTTTCAATTTGGCATTATACAGCAAAACTTTTTATCCTGGCTCAAGCTTTGTAGTATGAATCTTCCGATCATGCTATAACTTCATCTTCTCTTTATAAATCTTAGTATTTTCATAAGATTAATTCCTTATCTCTTCAAGCTCATTTAATTGCAATAATCTTTTCTCAGCAACATTCTTTAAATTATAATTGAACTCTTTAATAGCCCAATATGCTTTATGCTCAAGTTCAACAGGTAAATGACAAGCTTTTCCAAAAATTAGCCTATATGGGGACATCCCTATAGGAGTTCTGTAAGCAGTCCTATAGGCCCACAAAGCATAATCCAGTTTGATTGACCAATCATTTCTATTTGGATTAACAGTCTTTTCCAATATTCTTTTAATTTCATGATTGGATAATTCAACCAAATCACTTGTCTGCGGATGATAAGCAGTAGCAATGTGATGGTTAATATGATATTTCTTTACTAACTTCTCCATAATCACATTTCTAAAATTACTTCCCCCATATGTTATGATTAATCTTGGCATTCCAAATACCCAAAATATATTTTTTCTTAAAAATTTTGCAACACTTTGAGCATCACATTAAGGTAAAGCAACAACTTCAATCCATTTGCATACATAGTCTACTGCTATTAAAATATAAATCTTTTTCAAAAATGGTGCAAATGGTCCTATGAAATCTAATCCCCAAACATCAAATATTTCAACTTCCAACATATAATTGAGGGGCATCTCATTTCTTCTAGAAATATTTCTTACACGCTGACATCGATCGCAATTTTTAATATATGCATTAACATCTTTAAAAATTGTAGACCAATAAAATCCAGATTGTAAAATTTTATAAGTAGTTCTATCAAGTCCAAAATGTCCCCCATAATCAGAATTATGACATTTTTGAATAATTTCATAAGTTTCTTCTAAAGGTACACATCTTCGAATGATCAGATCCTTTCCTTGTTTATATAAAAATGGGTCATCCAAAAAATAAGTTTTAGCATCAGATAAAAATTTATTTCTCTCCTCGTATGTCAAACCATATGGTAAAATATCACTAACAATAAAGTTTACAATATTGGCATACCACGAAATACGCCACTCATTAATAGTGAACAATTTTTCATCAAGAAAAGGTTCATTAATTTCTTCAGTATCACTAAATGTTTTTCAGTTTCAAGCCTAGACAGATGATCAGAAATTTGATTATCATCACCCTTCCTATCTACTATCTCAAAATCAAATTCTTGCAGAAGAAGAATCCATCTAATCAATCTCGATTTTGCATCTTTCTTCTTCATTAAATATTTGATAGCAGAATGATTAGTATGCATCACACATATAGTTCCAATTAAATATGATCGAAATTTATCAAAAGCAAATACTATAACTAATAACTCTTTCTCAGTAGTGTTATGCTTAATATGAGCTTCATTAAGAGTTTTATTAGCATAGTAAAATACTTTGAAAATTTTATCAATAGCATAATCACTAGCATCTAACATTAATTCAAAAGATTTTTTCTAATTTGGTGAAATTATAATAGTTGCAGTGATTAATTTTTCTTTTAATGTTTTAAAAGCTTTTAGGCATTCATCATCAAAATAGAAAATTACATCCTTTTCCATTAAACAACATAAGGGTTTTGAAAGTATTGAAAAGTCTTTAATGTAACGCTTGTAGAATCCAACATGTCCCAGAATACTTCTAATTCTCTTTACATTCGTTGGATAAGGTAAATTTGAGATAACTTGAATTTTTGCAGGATCTACCTCCAAACCTTTTTCTGATATTCTATGTCATAATACAATTCCTCCTACTACCATAAATTGACATTTTTCCCAATTAAGGACCAAATTAATTTCTTCACAGTGTTTTATAACTTTAGATAAATTTTCTAAACATGATTCAAATGAAGTTCCAAACATTGAAAAGTCATCCATAAAAACTTCAATCCTTTTTTCAATTAATTCACAGAAAATAGCCATCATACATCTTTCAAATGTAGCAGAGGCATTACATAAACCAAAAGACATTCTTCTAAAAGAAAACATATCATAAGGACTGGTAAACATTGTTTTCTCTTGATCCTTAGGAGCAATTTAAATTTGGTGGTACCCAGTATATCCATCCAAAAAACAATGGTATTTATGTCTAGCCAGTCTATCCAACAACTGATCTAGAAATGGGAGTGGAAAATGATCATTCCTTGCAGCAAGATTTAATTTTCTGTAATCAATGCATATTCGCAACCTTGTAACTTGTCTTATTGGTATAATCTCATTCTTCTCATTAACAGTGACAGTGACCAAAGAAAAATATATTGAGAATTTCATACCGATTTTATATTAATTTTTGATGATATTGCACTTTAAAGAAAGGTATTTTCAATGTTTTGTTGCAGGTATGAAGATTTATAGATAATGGAGCAAAAAGATGAGAAAAGGAGCAAATTTGTAATAAGGACCAAAGGAGATAAAAATTGATCTTGCCCGCCGACGGCAAGGAATAGGCCATCCACGACGCATTTTTCCAGTGAATAAAAAAATATTATATGGGAGCCCGCCGACGGGGAGATCGAGCCCACCGACAGCGGACCTTAGCAGTTGGCACATGTTCTAAAAGCTTGTCGATGGCACCAACGAGCCCGTCGATGGCGAGAAGGTTGGTTCAAGCAAGAATGATTGAATGTAGACACTTTTTGAAGAGGTGCTTAAGCAACCTTTGGAAATATTTCTCCCTCTTTAAAAAGAGACGAATTTAGACCAAAAGTGTGTCCTTTTTAGTGTCTTATTAGTGTCTTTAGTGTCTCCAAAGTGTCATTAGTGTGTGTAAGTGTGTTCTAGAGAGTATAATAGTGAGTTTAGTTGAGTGTGATGTACAAGAAGGAAGAGTCAGAGGAACTTCAAGGAGTCTGCTTGGGGAGAAAATTCGAGATAAGTTGTGTTTATTATTTTATAACTTTAATTTTTTATATGAAATCCAAGTTTTATTTTATTCTTCCTATGCATTCTGAGTAGTCTTCTCTGTCTTTCTCCTTGTTCTAAGATTTTGTGAAATGGAAAATTGAATTAGTTGTGCCTAAAATATTCAATAAAAATTGTGATAATCTTTTTACTTAATTCTTAATTTACTTTCAATCTGGCCAATTGATCTGTTAAAATACGTTGATTTAACAACTAAAGTAAAGATTACATCCAAGATTTGGGGAGGTCAAAGTCCTTGAAAGGAGTGTGCAAAGAAATAGGGAAATATTACTTATCGGGCGTAGAATTGGAGATTTTAGAGTAACAGACTAAAATCCTCAATTCGGTCCTATCGTTTGGGTGCTGAAGTGTAAATGTTAGCCCTGAGGCGTGGGGAACGTGGGGGCTCCGAAGTGAGAGCTGGTAACCTCCTAGCCTAGCCGCGGATTCAGTAACAAAGCAAAGGATTAGTCAATGTTCTTTATGCCTGGACCAAAGGGTAAATAATAGGAATGCTTCTATTTGGCACAATATAATTCTAACTAATTTAATTATCCGTTCACTTAATTCTCTTAACAAGGGGGAAGATACTTTTTCTATATTGCAACTTTTTGTTCAACATTAGTGGTAGAATTTAGTGTAATTGTTCTTAATTTATGTTTATTAGATACTTATTTGAACTGTTGTAATTAGTTCATAATTTCTATTCTTCCTTGTGGGATCAATATCCAGGACTCCATTAGAGCCCTGTATTACTTGAACGATACGTATACTTGCGTTGATAAGAGGTGACGTTGCTATTATTGAATATATATATTTTACATTTGTTAATACTTATAACATTAAGCATCACCATCATGGGTCAAGTTTTTGGCGCCGTTGCCGGGGAGGTAAAATAATTATTAAAGTAATTAGTGCGATAATTATTAAGATAATTACTGGAGTAACGGACTATTTTAAATTACATAAGTTTTAATTTTGATTGTGTATGCACAAATTTGAAACTAAAAATTTAATACCTTACGATTCGGAATTAGAATGCAATATAAAAAAAAATTAGAAAACAGAAAAGAGAAATTATAAATTTAAATCAAATGGCGAATAATCCAGTAAATGAAAATCAACCGAGACCTTTAAGAGACTATGATAACCCTACATTAGATGAAATTCACATAACTATCCAAAACCCTGATGTAGCGGCTAATTCATTTGAGCTTAAACTCGCAATTATCCAAATGGTACAGAATAACCAATTTAGTGGTTCACCAAACAAAGATCCTAATTTCATCTTGCTAGTTTTTTAGAACTTTGTGCTACTTTTAAATATGATGGAGTATCTAATGATGTTGTTAGACTTAGGGTTTTTCCTTTTTCTTTAAGGGATAAGGCTAAGATGTGGTTAAATTTGTTAGCACTTGAATCTATTAGAACTTAGGGATAATTATCATGAAAATTTCTATCCAAATATTTTCCTCCTTCAAAAACTGGTAAGCTTAGAAATGATATAACCTCTTTTAGTCAGTTTGATGGAGAATTGATATATGAAGCTTGGGAGAGATTTAAAGATCTTCTTAGGAAGTGCCCACGTCATGCGTTACCAGATTGATTAATTATACAAACTTTTTATAATGGATTAGTAGGATCTCGTGGATCTATTTTTGATGCTGTCGCTAGTGGTTCATTAATGTCAAAACCATTTGATGAGGCTTATTCGCTAATTGAAGAAATGACTACCAACAATTTTCAATGGCCTTCTGAAAGGCTAAATCCTAAAAAAATAGCTAGTATCCATAATTCTGATGCAATATCTATGTTAGCTTCTCAAATTGCTGTTATATCTAAGAAATTAGATCATTATGGAATGAATTATTCTCATACTATAATAGAAAAAAATTCATCTGGGCAATTTGTGGATGTTCAACCCTCTTATGAAACTTTAAATGCTATTAATAATAGACCCAATAATCCTTATACAAATTATTACAACCCTGGTTGGAAGAATCATCATAATATTAATTGGAATAATAATTCTACTAATCAACAATGGGCAAACAACTCAGTAAAACCATTAGGAAATTCATTTAATTAAGGAAATCCTAATTATAAATCTTCTTATCCACCTGGATTTAATAATAACTCTCAATTTAAGGAAAAGAAGTTATCTATGGAAGAATTGATATTAAATATGGGTCAACATTTGCAGAATCAAGGAAATGAGTTACAAATTCAAGGAAACCAATTACAAAATCATGGAACTACTACTAAAAATATTGAAACTCAAATTGGGCATATTGACCTGAGTTTTTATATTTCCAAATACAAGAACTTGTTACCACTGCTAGAAAATTTATATTCATACACAATCGATTCACTACATCGATACAACGACTCAACAAACCAGATAATAATGATCTCATTACCAGAATACTCTAATATTCACAAGGGAAATTGTGTATTCCACTTGGAAAGAACACTAACGCTCTCGGGAAATCAGTAGCCATCTTTTCGTCAATCCACTTGCTCTTCGCATACATTTCAACTTGAGCATCTTGATAAGCCGCAAAATGATGAAATTGAAGTTTCATATGCCATTCTAGATGTTCAATCTGATGAAACATCTCATGAAGGCGATCTCGAATGCTTTTAAACTCCGCTTCAAACTTATCCAAGAGACTAGAAATTTTCTCTAAACTTACTGCGATGAAACCATTGAAGTAGGGTTGAGGATCCTTTGAGACCTTGTCCCTAGCCTCTTCTCCAAGATTTATTCCTTCCATTTCTTCAAAAATTTCTCAAATCTCTCATGAATGAAGTGTAATGGACGTAACTTTGATTGCTTGATGGTTAGGGATGAAGATGGGTTGATATAAAGGTGAAAAGCATGTGAAAAATTGAAAATTTTCGGTTTTTGCATGACCCAGTAACCTTCGTGCTTAGGCGCCAAATCTGGCGCCTAGGCACCGGACTTATTGATACATAGTTTAACTCGGGCGCTTAGGCGCCGAATCTGGGCGCCTAGGCGCCGGAACTATGTTCAACTCTGTTTCGTCTAATCGTCAAATTTCAAAGTTTCGTTCTCCAAGATAGGTAAATTACACTGGTAAGAGTAATCTAGACTCAATAACACAAACTGTAAGCAATCATAATGAACGTTAACTTGATCTCCTTTTTACTCATATTTAGAATAGAGTGATCCAATTTCTAAATCTTACATATTTCAAAATAATCTTCAGCTTAAGTCAACAAAGACTTATAAGCATCAAATTTTTCTAAAGTAATTTAAAATTAGTCAAGATCGAGGCATAACCTTACATTAAAAATATAAAAACACTCAAAACAAAAGATCATTATGGGTTGCCTCCCACAAAGCGCTTGGTTTAACGTCGTCAGCCCGACTTAGGTAAATCTTTAATCAGGTTGACTCAATTCATAAGCCTCTTTATAAATCATTTTAACATCTCCCAAATAAGGCTTCAAACTTAATCCATTTACTTTAAAAAATTTTCCTGTTTTGGTGTCATTAATATCCACAGCTCCATAATGGTATACTTTCTCAATTATTTAGGGTCCAATCCATTTAGATCTTAATTTTCTAGGAAAATGTTTTAAACGAGAATTAAACAAGAATACTTCTTGTCCAGGCTCAAAAATTTTTTCTGAAATTTTCTTATCATGTAACAACTTCATTTTCTCTTTATAAATCCTTGCATTTTCATATGATTCATTT
The DNA here is from genome assembly GCA_022702705.1 of Papilionanthe hookeriana x Papilionanthe teres. Lineage (NCBI taxonomy): Eukaryota > Viridiplantae > Streptophyta > Magnoliopsida > Asparagales > Orchidaceae > Papilionanthe > Papilionanthe hookeriana x Papilionanthe teres. Next base: position 95,838,137 of record CM040423.1, read on the forward strand.
CTTATCTGTTCCATCTCATTCAATTGCAATAATCGCTTTTCTCCTGCTTCATTCAAATTAAAATTAAACTCCTTTATCGCCCAATAAGCTTTATGTTCAAGTTTAACAGGTAAGTGACATTGTTTACCATAAATTAACCGTTAAGGTGACATTCTGATTGGTGTCTTATAAGCCGTTCTATAAGCCCATAATGCGAATCAAGTCTATCAACCCAATCAGCTTCTTTTAGGATTAACGAGTCTTCTCTAAAATTCTCTTAATTTCTCTGTTTGATACTTCAGCCATTCCACTTGTTTGTGGGTGATAAGCAGTTGCAATTCTATGTTTGATTCCAAATTTTTTTAGTAATGATTGAATCCTTACATTCCTGAAATGACTTCCACCATCAGTGATAATTACCTTAGGCATTCCAAATCTTGAAAATATCATTTTCTTTAAGAATTTAGAAACACTTTTGGAATCACAGTTTGGTAAAGCAACAGCTTCAATCCACTTTGAAACATAATCAACTGCTAATAAAATATAAGTTTTTCCAGATGATGAAACAAATGGTCACATAAAGTCTAAACTCCATATATCAAAAATTTCAACTTCCAATATATAGTTTAAAGGCATTTCATCCTTCCTAGATATATTTCCCATCCTTTGACATCGATCACATATTTTCACATAATGTCTCACATCTTTAAATAAGATAGGCCAATAAAATCCAGAATTAAAAATTTTATATGCAGTTTTATCTATGCCAAAGTGCCTCCAAAATCAGAATCATGACATTTTTGAATAATAGCAAAAGTTTCCTCATAAGGTACACATCTTCAAATTATAGAATCTCTTCCAATTTTAAATAAATGAGGACCTTCCAAAATATAAGATTCAGCATCATATTTAAATTTCTTAATAAATTTGTTATCCAATTCATAAGGTAAAATATTGCTAACCAAATAGTTAACAATATCAACATACCAAGGTGTTTTGCATCCTTGAATAACTATAAAGATTCATCAGGAAATTTCTCATTTATATTTTCTTCCGAAATAATATCATTTTTAATTCTAGACAAAATGATCAGCAATTTGGTTTTCGGCTCATTTTGTATCTACTATTTGAAAATCAAATTCTTGTATAAGTAAAACCCATCTTATCAGTCTAGGTTTAGAATCCTTCTTAGATATTAGATATTTAATAGCAGAATGATTAGTATAAACTCTGCATTTAGTACCAAGAAGATAAGGTCTAAATTTATCAAAGGCATATACTATAGCTAGAACCTCCTTCTCAGTGGTAGTGTAATTTCTTTGTGTTTCAGTGAGAGTTTTACTAGCATAATATACAACTTTGAAAAACTTCTCATATTTCTTTCCTAATACAGCTCCAATTGCAAAATCACTTGCATCACATATTAATTCAAAATATTTATTCTAATTAGGTGCAACAATGATAGGTGCAGTTATTAGTTTTTCTTTTAGAATATTAAAAGGATTATTACATTCTTTTGTTAAATTCAAATTTCACATCTTTTTCCAATAAATGATAAAGAGGTTTAGCAATTTTAGAAAAATCCTTTATGTATCTTCTATAAAATCCAACATGACCTAGAAAACTTCTCACATCAGTAACCGTAGTAGGTGGTTGCAATTCAACAATAGATTTCACTTTCGCTTGATCTACTTCCATCTCTTTTTGTGAAACTTTGTGACCAAGTACAATGCCTTCTGGGACCATGAATTGACATTTTTCCCATTTAAGAACTAAGTTTGTTTCTTCACATCTTTTCAGAACTTTGGAAATGTTTTCCAAACAAGATTCAAAAGAAGTTCCAGAAACTGAAAAATCGTCCATGAATATTTCAATTCCTTTCGTCAATCAAATAACAAATTATTGACATCATACATCTTTGAAAAGTTGCAGGTGCATTACATAAACCAAAAGGCATTCTTCTAAAAGTAAAGGTTCCATAAGGACTTGTAAATGTTGTTTTCTCTTGGTCCTCAGGAGCAATAAGTAATTGATGATAACCAAAATATCCATCCAGAAAATAGAAATATGGGTGTCCAGCTAGTTTATCGAGCATTTGATTCAAGAAAGGTAAAGGAAAATGATCATTTCTAGTGGCGTCATTTAATTTCCTATAATCAATACAAATTCGCCATCCAGTAACTTGTCTTGTAGGAATTAGTTCATTTTTATCATTGACAATGACAGTTACACCTCCTTTCTTCGGAACACAATGAATAGAACTTACCCATTGATTATCCGAAATAGGATAAATAATACCAGCATCTAACAACTTAATAATTTCTTTTTTAACAACCTCTTTCATGATAGGATTTAATCTTCTTTGCGGTTCAATAGTAGGTTTAAAATTTTCTTCCATTAAAATTCTATGCATACAAATGGAAGGGCTTATTTCTCTTATATCAGCAATAATATAACCAAAAGCTTTCTTATAATTCTTTAACACACCTAGTAATTTTTCTTCTTGATCTTTACTCGGTTCGAAGAAATAATAACGAGTAAAGTTAACGAATTTCCAAGAAACGCATATTTTAAATGTGAAGGTAACATTTTTAATTTCAGTTCAGGGGCTTTTTTAATTGATGGTAAAAGTATATCATTTTGAGTTATGTCTAAAGTTTCCCAGTTATCTTTAATAAAATGAGTCTCTTCTTCTTTTACTTCTTCATTTTCATCAGTTAAAAATTCAAATTTTTCTTCAGAAATGACTTTACATTTTTCTTGATAATGTTTCTCAATTAAATAATCATTTATATCCATTCGATAACATTTCTCCTTATCAGGGTACTTCATTGATTTAAGAACATTGAATTTAATCTCTTGATCATTAACTCTCATCGTTAATTCTCCCTTTTGCACATCAATCATAGCTCGTCCGGTAGCTAGAAAAGTCTCCCTAAAATAATAGGTATCTCTTTATCTTCTTCCATATTAAATACGATGAAATCTACAGGGAAGATAAATTTATCCACTTTAACAAGGACATCCTCTATAACTCCTTTAGGATAAGAGATAGATCTATCAGCTAACTGAAGGGTTACGGTGGTGGGAATAATCTCTCCTAAATTCAATCTTCAAAAAATAGAAAATGGCGTGAGATTAATACTTGCTCCTAAATCACATAAAGCTTTTCCACAAAATTTTTCTCCAATAGCACAAGGTATAGTGAAACTTCCAGGATCCTTAAGCTTTTCAGGTAATTTCATTCGAATTATTGCACCGCATTCTTCACTTAATGCAATAGTTTCAAAAGCTTCAAATTTTCGTTTCTTGCTTAAAATATCGTTCATAAATTTTGCATAAGTTGGCATTTGTCCAAAGCTTCAGCAAAAGGTATGTTCATAGTAAGTTTCTTAAAAATTTCAAAGAACTTAGAAAATCGATGATCAAGTTTCTGTTGTTTAAGTCTTTGAGGAAAAGGTGGTGGTGGTTTTTCAACTTCCACATTAATAGGTATAACGATCGATCTTGACTAGGAGAGAGTTTCTTTAGGTTTTTCGATCTCTTCAACCTCAATCTCTTTTCAATTTCATTCGCATTCTTTCTTTTAATTCCTTTCCACTTCTAAGTTGCACAGACCTTAACATGTTCATGTTCTTTTCCAGCTTCCTTTGGATTAATTTCAACATTACTAGGAAGTGTTCCTACAAAGTCCGTTATTAATTAAAGTAGCAATTTGCCCCATTTGATTTTCGATATTACGAATAGCAGTATTTTGATTTTGTAATTAATTATTCATTTGTAAAATGAATTCGTCTATTGATAACGTTTTCTGTTGATTATTAAATCCAGGAGGTTTATAATTTGAATTAACTTGATTATTCCAATTTCCAGTGGGATGAGACTGATTATTACCCCATTGTTGTTGTGAATTATTCCAGTTAAAATTAGGATGATTTTTCCACCCAGGATTATAATAATTTGAATAAGGATTATTTTTACTTGCAATAGCTTGTGAAGTTTAAATAGTTTGAGAATATTCAATATTAGCAGAGTTATTATGTGAAATATTATTTGAAAAATTATATAATTTTTTAGACATTTCTGCTACTTGTGAAGCTAGGATAGAAAAGGCTTCATTATCGTGAATACTTTTCATCTTTTTAGGATTAATCCTTTCAGAAGGCCATTGAAAATTGTTATTAGCCATTTCTTCAATTAAAGTGTAAGCTTCTTCAAATGATTTAGACATTAAAGAACCTCCTACAGCAGCATCAATATTTATTTTAAAGATCCAATTAATCCATTGTAAAATGTTTGAATAATTAACCAATCAGGTAAAGCATGATGAGGAAATTTTCTTAATAGTTCTTTAAATCTTTCCCAAGTTTCATATATTGTCACCCCGCCAAATTGACTAAACGAAGTAATATCATTTCTTAACTTAGCAGTTTTAGAAGGAGGAAAATATTTTGCAGGGAATTTTTGTGCTATTTCAGCCCATGTTTTAATAGAACCAGTTGCTAATGAGTTTAACCACATCTTTGTTTTATCTCTGAAGGAAAAAGGAAAGAGTCTAAGTCTAATAGCATCATTAGAAACATTGTTATATTTAAAGGTAGCACAAAGTTCTAAAAAACTAACAAGGTGTAAATTTGGATCCTCATTTGGTATTCCACCAAATTAATTGTTTTGCACTATTTGAATAATAGACGGTTTAAGTTCAAAAGAATTAGCATCTACAGTGGGTATTTGAATACTACTATGAAATTCATCAACTGTAGGGTTAGCATAATCCCTTAATGGTTTATAAACATTTTGATCATTAAGTTCAATTGGATTTTGTAAAGTAGTCATTTCTTGAAATTTTTGAATTTGTTTTCCCTTTTTAATTTTTCTAATTGTTCTTTCTAGTTCAGAATCTAAAGGTATTAATCCTTCAGAACCAAAACTACACATAAAAAAAGAAAAATAAAGTAAGGAATAAAATTTATTTTATTTTATTTTATTTTTATTATTTTATTTTTATATTATTATATTTTTTTATGTTTTTGGAAATATAATATTTAAAAATCTATAAATTTTACCTCTCGATCCCCGGCAACGGCGCCAAAAACTTGACCCAATTTTTTGTATTTCCAAATACAAGAATTTGTCAGCACTGCTAGAAAATTTAATTTCCGGCAAAGGCGCGAAACACTCGATCCGAATAACTTGTTATATAGATGTGTACCAAATTTTAATTTACGGAAATAACATTAAATAAAACTTGATTGCTACTGAATGTTAGGTCGTTAGTGATTATTACTTTTTAAATATATGTTTATATAGAAAAAAATAATTTAAAAGGAAAATATATTATATAATTTTTGGGTACTACGCAAGTATACGTATCGTTTCAAGTAATAAAGGGCTTTGAAACAAAGACCCCAGTATCGATCCCACGGGGAAAAAGGGTAATAAATTTTTAAATATTATATTTCAAAATCTTTTTGTATTTTAATCTAACTATAAATTAATTTTAATTTACTAGATGCAAATAAAGAAAATAATAATAATAAGAAAATGATTTTGTTAAAACAATATAAAACAAACAACTTTCTTCCTTTCAATTAATCCAAGATTTTTAAGATAATTTAATATTCGTTGGAGAATCTATTTTATGGTATTGTGGCAAATAGAAGCATTCCTATTCTTTACCCTTTGATCCAGGCGCGAAGACCATAGGCTAATCTACTGATCAGGTCCGGATGTATTGTTAGTAGAATGAGTTAATCTAGCCTCACACTACTAGATGTCCAAGGGTGGCTATGGTCGGCCCTACTAGTGACCCTTTCCTTATCTATAAATCAAATTATAAGAATTTAGTCTATCACTCTAAAAACTTATCAATTCTACGCCCTTTAAATCTTATCTTCCTATTTATTTGCACTTCACCTTGAATAGCCCACGCATGGCCTTCGACTACCCAAGGATTCATGTGACATCTACAAGTTAAGAGTTCTTCTCCTTCTATGTCTCAAAACTCTTTAACAGGTTTTAACAATTTAAATGACCAATTTAAACAGTAAAGTAAGATCAGTTATTAATATCATCACAATGTTTTGAAAATATTTTGATTTTCAATTCTCCATCGAATTTTATATTATCTTATTAATCTTTTCATAATTGAAGGAAGAAAGTAAACTAACTACTCAGAACACATTGAATATAAACAACAAAATATAATAAATAAACATTGAATCAAAAATAAAATACTTATCTCAAACATTCCTTCTACAGATCTTCTGATTCCTACTGACTCCACAGTGTAATGAACTCCAGATGCAAAAAATTGAAAGTAAACTCACTAAACTAAATAAAAGTGGCCCTAAATTTCTCTCTCTATTTCTCTCTCTAAGGATGAGAGATCCTAAAGTGGCTAAGAGATAGGGGATACAATGGGGGCACAATTTTTCTGAAGGAGTGGACTCCTATTTATAGGCTTCAAGGGTTACCTTGAGGCACCTCTTCAAAACATGTGCAAATTCAATGAAACTTCTAGAAGGTCTGTCTGGCGCCTAGGCGCCGGACACCGCGTCCAGTTCTTCACACCTCTTCACTTTGGCTTGCACCTCTTCGCGATTAAAACCGTTTTGGAGCATCCAAATGCAATGTATCACATGTCCTATTATCAAGGAACAACCGTCAGTCTTCTAGAATGTCCAATAACCGCTCACTCCGTCAAAATAACCATCCAAAAGTCGTCAAAAACTTGACAGTTTCTGTATCGAGTTTGATGCTTAGGCGTCAACTTCTGGCGCTTAGGCGTCAACTTCTGGCGCCTAGGCGCTAGGCCATAATTTTTTATAATTATTGTATTTTGCTCCATATTTACTCCTTTTTGCTCCTTTTTCACCCTTTTTACTTTTTTAGACCTTTTTACATCACCTACATCCAAAAACACAAAAATACCTTTCATTAAAGCATAATATCCTTAGAAATTGATAAAAATCAAGGCATAAAAATAGGTTTTTTTTTCATGGATCACATATCGCTACTGCACTTAATAATAGAATTAGTATAACTTTTCCTACTAATGTGGAAATTAATCCTGAAGACGAAGGAAAAGAACAAATAAAAGCGATACATCTACGAAGTGGAAAAGAATTAGAAACAAGAGTACAAAAAGAAACAGAAATTGAAAAGAGAAAGTGGGAATTGAAAAAGAAAAGGATCAACAAGATCAATATTTAGAATATCCACTAATACTAATGAAAATTACTATAGACAAACCACCACCACCATTTCCTCAGAGATTAAAGCAACATAAAAAGATAAACAATTTTCTAAATTCATTGAAATCCTGATGAAATTAACGCTGAATATTCCCTTTGTAGAAGAATTAGAACAAATGCCCAATTATGTAAAATTTACGAAAGATATTTTAAACAAGAAGAGAAAATTCACAGACAATGAAACTATTGCACTTAGCAAAGAGTGTAGTGCAATTATTCAGAAAAAGCTTCCTGAGAAATTAAAAGATCCTGGTAGTTTCACTATACTTTGTGCTATTGGAGAAAAATATTATGGAAAAGCTTTATGTGACTTGGGAGCCAACATTAATCTTATGCCTCTATCAAATTTTAAAAGATTAGGATTGGGAGAAGTCTCACCTAATTATGTAACTCTTCAGTTAGCTGATCATTCAGTGACTTATCCTAAAGGAGTTATCGAAGATGTGTTAGAAAAAGTGGATAAAATTATCTTTCCTGTGGATTTTTTTGATTTAGATATGGAGGAAGATGAAGAAATACCTATAGTTTTAGGGAGATCCTTCTTAGCTACCGGAAGAGCCATGATTGATGTTCAAAAAGGAGAATTAACTATGAGATTAAATGATTAAGAAGTAACTTTTAACATTGGAAAATCAATGAAATATCCTGCAATTGAAAAAGATGATGAATGTTTTCAAATGGAAATTCTTAAATATCTACAAAATAAACATTTTAAAGAATATTTTGAAGATAAAAAAGAAATAGAAATTACAAAATTATTTGAAAAAGCAGAAAATGAAGAATTAGATTATATATAAGAAAGATTTGAGATGTTGGATGTTACAGAAAATGCTGAAAAGAATATAGTGCCGTCAATTATAAAACCTCCTGAACTTGAGTTAAAATTTTACCTACTTATTTGAAGTATGTATTTTTGGGAAATTATTTAACTTTACCGGTTATTATATCAACAGAACTAAATGAATTACATGAGCAAAAACTTTTAGATACATTAAAGAAATATAAAAAAGCTTTTGGTTGTCCTTGGCAGATATTAAAGGAATTAGTCCTTCAATCTGTATGCACATAATTATTTTGGATATTGAAAATAAACCAAGAGTTGATCCCCAAAGGAGATTAAACCCGATGATGAAAGATGTAGTCAAGAAAGAAATTTTAAAATGGTTAGACAATGATATTATATATTCTATTTCAGATAGTGCTTAGGTAAGCCCAATTCATTGTGTTCCTAAGAAAGGAGGAGTGACTGTTGAAGCTAATGAAAATAATGGTTTGATACCTATCAGGCAAGTTACTAGATGGCGTATATGTATTGATTATAGAAAATTAAATGCGGCCTCGAGAAAAGATCACTTCCCTTTTGACCCGTTTTTTGTATTTCCAAATACAAGGATTTGTTACCACTGCTAGAAAATTTAATTTCTGGCAAAGGCGTGAAACACTTGACCTGGAATAACTTTCTATATAGATGTGTACCAAATTTTAATTACGACAATAACATTAAATAAAACTTGATTGCTACTAAATGCTAGGCCGTTAATGTTTAATACTTTTTTAAATATATGTTTATAAAGAAAAATATAATTTAAAAAGAAAATATTTTATATACTTTTTGGGTACTACGCAAGTATACATACCGTTTCAAGTAATATAGGGCTTTGAAACAAAGACCCCAGTATCGATCCCAAGGGGAAAAATATATGGTAATAAATTTTTAAATATTATATTTCAAAAATCTTTTTGTATTTTAATCTAACTATAAATTACTTTTAATTTACTAGATGCAGATAATGAAAACAATAATAAGAAAATGATTTTGTGAAAACTATATAAAACAAACAACTTTCTTCCCTTCAATTAATCTAAGATTTTTAAGATAATTTAATATTCATTGGAGAATTGATTTATGGTATTGTGCCAAATAGAAGCATTCCTATTCTTTACCCTTTGATCCAGGTGCAAAGAACATTGGCTAATTTACAGATTAGGTCCAGATGTATTGTTAGTAGAATGGGTTAATCTAGACTCACACTACTAGATATCCAAGGGTGGCTATGGTCGACCCTACTAGTGACCCTTTCCTTATCTATAAATCAAATTATAATAATTTAGTCTGTTACTCTTAAAACTTATCAATTCTACGCCCTTTAAATCTTATTTTCCTATTTATTTGCACTTCACCTTGAATAGCCCGTACATGGCCTTCGACTACCCAAGGATTCATGTGACATTTACAAGTTAAAAGTTCTTCTCCTTCTAGGTCTCAAAACTCTTCAACACGTTTTAACAATTTTAATGGCCAATTTAAAAAGCAAAGTAAGATCAGGTATTAATATCATCACAATGTTTTGAAAATATTTTGAATTTCAATTCTCCATCGAATCTTATATTATCTTATTTATCTCTTCATAATTGAAGGAAGAAAGTAAACTAACTACTCAGAACACATTGAATATAAACAGCAAAACATAATAAATAAACTTTGAATCAAAAATAAATACTTATCCCAATTATTCCTTCTACAGATCTTCTGATTCCTACTGACTCCACAGTGTAATGAACTCCAGATGCAACAACTTGAAAATAAACTCACTAAACTAAAATAAAAGTGGCCCTAAATTTCTCTCTATTTCTCTCCCTAAGGATGAGAGATCCTAAAGTGGATAAGAAAAAGGGGTTACAATGGGGGCACGTTTTTCTGAAGAAATGGACTCCTATTTATAGGCTTCAAGGGTTTCCTTGAGGCACCTCTTCAAAACATATCCACATTCAATAAATCTTCTAGAAGGTCTATCTAGCGCCTAGGCGCCGGAATCTGGCGCTTAGGCGCCGAACACTAGGTCCAGTTCTTCTCACCTCTTCACTTTGGGTCGCACCTCTTCGCGATTAAAACCATTTTGGAGCGTCCAAATGCAATGTATCACATGTCCTATTATCAAGGAATAACTACCAGTCTTCTAGAATGTCCAATAACCGCTCACTCCGTCAAAATAACCATTCAAACGTTGTCAAAAACTTGACAGTTCTGTGTTGAGTCTGGCGCCTAGGCGCCAGAAGTTTACAATTTTTATATTTTTTGTATTTTACTCCATTTTTTCTCTTTTTTGCTCCCTTTTTATCCTTTTTCCTTTTTTGGACCTTTTTACATCACCTACATCCAAAAACACAAAAATACCTTTCATTAAAGCATAATATCCTTAGAAATTGATAAGAATTAAGGCGTAAAAAATAGGTATTTTTTATGGATTAAAATCCCCCAAACTTAAATGTTACTTGTCCTCAAGTAACTCTTTCTACTATATAAAATGTATAACCTTTAGAATAAATGATAAATATTTAAGATTCCTTATAATTTTTGATTTTATAAAGTTTTTAGTAAATTATTAATCCAATTTCACTAACTAGGTTTAATTTTAAGAATTTAAAGAATATTTAACTACCAAATCATAAGATTTCAAACTTTTCATCCATTTTGAAAATAATAGAAGTTTATTATATTAAGATCTCATAGATTATTTACAAGAAAAAGATCTTCTTGAAAAAATCTTTCCTAAATAAATATTCATGCATAAAAATTAAGTAAAATATGTAACTAGTTTTCTTTCTATAAGATAGTTCAAGTGAAGTCAATTTTTGATTAGGCATTTCCTCAAGCTTCTCCTCTCTTCTTTTTTTTCTTTTCTTCTTCTTTTCTTTTTTTTTTCTTTTTTTTATTTTTTTTATTTTTATATATAGAGAGGATTACTATATTTGGATAGCCTGTTAATGGTTTTGAACTTCATTATCCTTAACTTATATTTTCAAAACTTATACATTTCCACTTAATTATTATAACATGAATAAGAATACAAAAAGATTTTCAATCTTTTCTTTTTCAAGTGATAATTTTTTATTACTTAATATTTCTAAAATTCTATTATTTCTATCATGAATAGAAAAATTTCTTAATCTTATTCTTCTTTAAGTTAAATAAATCTATTCTTAAAATCAATCAAAGTTATTAAAATTTTGGTTAATTTCACTAAATTGTTTATAATTTCAAAAATAAAAGTGATCTCAAATAAATTCTTCATTCCTTAAGTTATGTTAAAAGTTTTTATTTTTAAGAAGATATTAGCTCTTTAAGGACAAATAAAATTTAAATTTGAATGTATTTTCCCTTCCCCCAAACATAAGTTTTGGTATACTATGACAATTTGAAAGTATGAGAGAAAGAAAATCATAATTTTAAAAAGGAAATTTTTTATAAGTATGTAAAAATGATCTTAAAAAGAAAAATTAACTTATATTCATGATTTTATGAATAATTAAGATAAAATTAAAGCAGATATAAAAAGTAAGCAGGCTAATTTTTATGATTATACTAAATTTGAAATAAAATAAAAGTAGAGCAAAATTACTTCCAGTTACTCACATTAGAGTAGGGCTTCAGTTTCTAACTTCCACAACATTTTTCAAAAATTTTAAAAATTAAATATTTAATCGACCAATCAAACATAAAGTTTAAATCAAACTCACTAAATTCCATTTATAATCTTCAATATTAGCTCAATACATTCCAGATAAGTATTATACTTGATTCAATTCCTAATACACACTCAAACACAACCATTTCTAAGCAAAAACAACACACATTGAACATGAAAGCAAATACACAAACAAACATAATCGATTCACTAAATCTATACAACAACTCAATAAACCAGATAATAACTATCTCATTACTAGAATATTCTAATCTTCACAAGGGAAATTATGTATTCCACTTGAAAAGAACACTAACGCTCTCGGGAAATCCGTAGCCGTCTTTTCGTCAATCCACTTGTTCTTCGCATACATTTCAACTTGAGCATCTTGATAAGCCGTAAAATGATCAAATTGAAGTTCCATATGCCATTCTAGATTTTCAATTTGATGAAACATCTCATGAAAGCGATCTCCAATGCTTTTAAACTTCACTTCAAACTTATCTAAATGACTAGAAATTTTCTCTAAACTTACCGCGATGAAACAATTGAAGTCGGGTTGAGGATCTTTTGAGACCTTGTCCCTAGCTTCTTCTCCATGATTTCTTCTTTCCATTTCTTCAAAAATTTCTCAAATTGCTCAAGAATGAAGTGTAATGGACGTAACTTTGATTGCTTGATGGTTAGGGAAGAAGATAGGTTGATTTAAAGGTGAAAATCGTGTGAAAAACTGAAAACTTTTTATTTTTGCACGACCCAGTAACTGTGACGCTTAGGCACCGAATCTGGTGCCTAGGCGCAGGACCTATTGATACATAGTTTGACTTTGGCGCTTAGGCGCCGAATCTTGGCGCCTAGGCACCAAAACAATGTTCAACTCCGTTTCGCCAAATTATTAAATTTCAAAATTTCATTCTCCAAGATAGGTAAATTATACTGGTAAGAGTAATCTAGACTCAATAACTCACATTGTAAACAATCATAATGAAGGTTAAATTGATCTCTTTTTTACTCATATTTAGAATAGAGTGATCCAATTTCTAAATCTTACATACTTCAAAATAATCGTCAGCCTAAGTCAACAAAGACTTATGAGCATCAAAAAATTTTAAAGTAATATAAAATTAGTCAAGATCGAGGCATAACCTTACATTAAGACATAAAAACACTCATAACCAAAGATAATTATGGGTTGCCTCCCACAAAGCGCTTAGTTTAACGTCGTCAGCCCGACTTAAGTAAATCTTTAATCAGGTTGACTCAATTGATAAACCTCTTTATAAATCATTTTAATATCTCCCAAATAAGGCTTCAATCTTAATCCATTTACTTTAAAAAATTTTCCTATTTTGGGGTCTTTAATATCCACAGCTCCATAATGGTATACTTTCTAAACTATATAGGGTCCAACTCATTTAGATCTTAATTTTCCAGGAAAAATTTTTAAACGAGAGTTAAATAGTAATACTTCTTATCCAGGCTCAAAAGTTTTTCCTGAAATTTTCTTATCATGCAACATCTTCATTTTCTCTATATAAATCCTTGCATTTTCATATGATTCATTTCTTATTTCTTCCATCTCATTCAATTGCAATAATCACTTTTCTCCTACTTTATTCAAATTAAAATTAAACTCCTTTATCGCCCAATAAGCTTTATGTTCAAGTTCTACAGGTAAGTGACAATGTTTACCATAAATTAACCGGTAAGGTGACATTCCGATTGGTGTCTTATAACCTGTTCAATAAACCCATAATGCAGAATCTAGTCTATCAACCCAATCAGTTCTTTTAGGATTAACAGTTTCTCTAAAATTCTTTTAATTTCTCTTTTTGATACTTCAGTCATTCCACTTGTTTGTGGGTGATAAGTAGTTGCAATTCTATGTTTTATTCCAAATTTTTGTAGTAATGATTGAATTCTTATATTCCCGAAATGACTTCCACTATCAGTGATAATTACCTTAGGCATTCCAAATCTTGAAAATATCATTTTCTTTAAGAATTTATAAACACTTTTGGAATCACAATTTGGTAAAGCAACAGCTTCAATCCACTTTGAAGCATAATCAACTGCTAATAAAATATAAATTTTTCCAGATGATGGAACAAATGGTCCTATAAAGTTTAAACCCCATATATCAAATATTTCAACTTCCGATATATAGTTTAAAGACATTTCAATCTTCCTAGAAATATTTCCCATCCTTTGACATCGATCACATGTTTTCACATAATGTCTCACATCTTTAAATAAAGTAGACCAATAAAATCCAGAATTAAAAATTTTAAATGCAGTTTTATCTATGACAAAGTGTCCTCCAAAATCGGAATCATGAAATTTTTGAATAATAGAAAAAGTTTCCTCATAAGGTACACATCTTCGAATTATAGAATCTTTACCAATTTTAAATAAATGAGGTTCTTCCCAAATATAAGATTTAGCATCATATTTAAATTTCTTATTAAATTTGTTATCCAATTCATAAGGCAAAATATTGCTAACTATATAATTAACAATATTAGCATACCAAGGCGTTTTGCATCCTTGAATAATATATAAAGATTCATCAGGAAATTTATTATTTATATTTTCTTCCAAAATAATATCATTTTTAATTGTAGACAAATGATCAGCAATTTGGTTTTCAGTTCCTTTTCTATCTACTATTTGAAAATCAAATTCTTGTAGAAGTAAAACCCATCTTATAAGTCTAGGTTTAAAATCCTTCTTAGATAATAGATATTTAATAGCAGAATGATCAGTATGAACTATGCATTTAGTACCAAGAAGATAAGGTCTAAATTTAACAAAGGCATATACTATAGCTAGAAGCTCATTCTCAGTGGTAGTGTAATTTCTTTGTGTTTCAATGAGAGTTTTACTAGCATAATATACAACTTTGAAAATCTTCTCATATTTTTGTCCTAATACAGCTCCAATTGCAAAATTACTTGCATCACACATTAATTCAAAAGATTTATTCCAATTAGGTGCAACAATGATAGGTGCAGTTATTAATTTTTCTTTTAGAATATTAAAAGCATTAATGCATTCTTTGTTAAATTCAAATTTCGCATCTTTTCCAATAAATGACAAAGAGGTTTAGCAATTTTAGAAAAATCCTTTATGTATCTTCTATAAAATCCAGCATGACCTAGAAAACTTCTCACATCAGTAACAGTAGTAGGTGGTTGCAATTCAACAATAATTTTCACTTTTGCTTGATCTACTTCCATCCCTTTTTGTGACACTTTGTGACCAAGTACAATTCCTTCTGTGACCATGAATTAACATTTTTCCCAGTTAAGAACTAAATTTGTTTCCTCACATCTTTTTAGAACTTTGGCTATGTTTTCCAAACAAGATTCAAAAGAAGTTCCAAAAACTGAAAAATCTTCCATGAATATTTCAATTCCTTTGTCAATCAAATCATAAAACATTGACATCATACATCTTTGAAAAGTTGCAGGTGCACTACATAAACCAAAAGGCATTCTTCTAAAAGCAAATGTTCCATAAAGACTTGTAAATGTTGTTTTTTCTTGGTCCTCAGGAGCAATAAGTAACTGATGATAACCAGAATATCCATCCAGAAAATAGAAATATGGGTGTCTAGCTAATTTATCGAGCATTTGATCCAAGAAAGGTAAAGGAAAATGATCCTTTCTAGTGGTTTTATTTAATTTCCTATAGTCAATACAAATTCACCGTCCAATAACTTGTTTTACAGGAATTAGTTCATTTTTATCATTAACAATGACAGTTACACCTCCTTTCTTCGGAAAACAATGAATACGACTTACCCATTGACTATCCGAAATAGAATAAATAATACCAGCATCTAACCACTTAATAATTTTTTTAAACAACCTCTTTCATGATAGGATTTAATCATTTTTGCGATTCAATAGTAGGTTTAAAATTTTCTTCCATTAAAATTCTATGCATACAAATGGAAGGGCTTATTCCTCTTATATCAACAATAGTCCAACCAAAAGCTTTCTTATAATTCTTTAACACACCTAGTAGTTTTTCTTCTTGATCTTTACTCAGTTCAGAAGAAATAATAATAGGTAAAGTTAACAAATTTCCAAGAAACACATATTTTAAATGCGAAGGTAACATTTTTAATTCCAGTTCAAGGGCTTTTTTAATTGATCGTAAAAGTATATCATTTTGAGTTATGTCTAAAGTTTCCCAGTTATCTTTAATAAAATGAGTCTCTTCTTCTTTTTCATCAGTTAAAAATTTAAATTTTTCTTCAGAAATGACTTTACATTTTTCTTGATAAGGTTTTTCAATTAAATAATCAATTATATCCATTCAATAACATTTCTCTTTATCAGGGTACTTCATTGATTTAAGAACATTGAATTTAATTTCTTGGTCATTAACTCTCATGGTTAGTTCTCCCTTTTGCACATCAATCATAGCTCGTCCGGTAGCTAGAAAAGGTCTCCCTAAAATAATAGGTATCTCTTTATCTTCTTCCATATCAAGTACGATGAAATCTACATGGAAGATAAATTTATCCACCTTAACAAGGACATCCTCTATAACTCCTTTAGGATAAGTGATAGATCTATCAGCTAACTGAAGGGTTACAGTGGTGGGAGTAATATCGCCTAAATCCAATCTTCGAAAGATAGAAAATAGCATGAGATTAATACTTGCTCCTAAATCACATAAAGTTTTTCCACAAAATTTTTCTCCAAAAGCACAGGGTATAGTGAAGCTTCCAGGATCCTTAAACTTTTCAGGTAATTTCTTTTGAATTATTGCACTGCATTCTTAACTTAATGCAACAATTTCAAAAGCTTCAAATTTTTGTTTCTTGCTTAAAATATCCTTCATAAATTTTGCATAAGTTGGCATATGTTCCAAAGCTTCAGCAAAAGGTATGTTAATAGTAAGTTTCTTAAAAATTTCAAAGAACATAGAAAATTGATGATCAAGTTTCTGTTGTTTAAGTCTTTGAGAAAAAGGTTGTGGTGGTTTTTCAACTTCACATTAACAGGTATAACAGTCTGATCTTAAATAGGAGAGTGAGTTTCTTTAGGTTTTTCAATCTCTTAAACCTCAATCTCTTTTTCATTTACATTCTGCATTCTTTCTTTTAATTCCTTTCCACTTCTAAGTTGCACAACCTTAACATGTTCATGTTCTTTTCCAGTTTCCTTTGGATTAATTTCAACATTACTAGGAAGTGTTCCTACAGGTTTGTTATTAATTAAAGTAGCAATTTGCCCCATTTGATTTTCAATATTACGAATATCAGTATTTTGATTTTGTAATTGATTATTCATTTGTAAAATTAATTCTTCTGTTGATAACTTTTTCTGTTGATTATTAAATCCAGGAGGTTTATAATTTGGATAAACTTGATTATTCCAATTTCCAGTGGGATGAGATTGATTATTACCCCATTATTGTTGTGAATTATTCCAAGTTAAAATTAGGATGATTTTTCCACCCGAGATTATATTAATTTGAATAAGGATTATTTTTACTTGCAATAGCTTGTAAAGTTTCAATAGTCTGAGAATCTTCAATATTAGTAGAGTTATTATGTGAAATATTAATTGCAAAATTATCTAATTTCTTAGACATTGCTGCTACTTGTGAAGCTAAGATAGAAAAGGCTTTATTATCATGAATACTTGCCATCTTTTTAGGATTAATCCTTTCGGAAGGCCATTGAAAATTGTTATTAGCCATTTCTTCAATTAAAGTGTATACTTCTTCAAATGATTTAGACATTAAAGAACCTCCAGCAGCAGCATCAATAATTGATTTTAAAGATCCAATTAATCCATTATAAAATGTTTGAAAAATTAACCAACCAAGTAAAGCATGATGAGGACATTTTCTTAATTGTTCTTTAAATCTTTCCCAAGTTTCATATATTGTCTCCCCATCAAACTGACTAAACAAAGTAACATCATTTCTTAATTTAGCAATTTTAGAAGGAGGAAAATATTTAGCAAGGAATTATTGTGCCATTTCAGCCCATGTTTTAATAGAACCAGTTGCTAATGAGTTTAACCACATCTTTGTGTTATATCTTAAAGAAAAAGGAGAGAGTCTAAGTCTAATAGCATCATCAGAAACATTGTTATATTTAAAGGTAGCACAAAGTTCTAAAAAACTAACAAGGTGTAAATTTGGATCCTCATTTGGTGTTCCACCAAATTGATTGTTTTGCACCATTTCAATAATAGACGGTTTAAGTTCAAAAGAATCAAGCATCTACAGTGGGTATTTGAATACTGCTATGAAGTTCATCAACTGTAGGGTTAGCATAATCCCTTAATGGTTTATAAACATTTTGATCATTAAGTTCAATTGGATTTTGTAAAGTAGCCATTTCTGGAAATTTTTGAATTTGTTTTCCTGTTTTAATTTTTCTAATTGCTCTTTCTAGTTCAGAAACTAAAGGTATTAATCCTTCAAAACCAAAACTTCGTATAAAAAAAAAATAAAACAAGGAATAAAATTTATATATATATATATATATATATATATATATATATATATATATATATATATATATATGTTTTTAGAAATATAATATTTAAAAATCTGTAACTATTCTTATTCCTTCCATGGCAACAGCGCTAAAAACTTGACCCGATTATTATATTTCCAAATACAAGGATTTGTTACCACTGCTAGAAAATTTAATTTCTGGCAAAGGCGCGAAACACTTGACCTGGAATAACTTGCTATATAGATGTGTACCAAATTTTAATTACAACAATAACATTAAATAAAACTTGATTGCTACTAAATGCTAGGTCGTTAATGTTTAATACTTTTTAAAATATATGTTTATATAGCAAAATATAATTTAAAAAGAAAATATGTTATATAATTTTTGGGTACTCTGCAAGTATACGTATCGTTTCAAGTAATATAGGGTTTTGAAACAAAGACCCCAGTATCGATCCCACGGGGAAAAATATGGTAATAAATTTTTAAATATTGTATTTCAAAAATCTTTTTGTATTTTAATCTAACAATAAATTACTTTTAATTTACTAGATGCAGATAAAGAAAACAATAATAAGAAAATGATTTTGTGAAAACTATATAAAACAAACAACTTTCTTCCCTTCAATTAATCTAAGATTTTTAAGATAATTTAATATTCGTTGGAGAATTTGATTTATGGTATTGTGCCAAATAGAAGCATTCCTATTCTTTACCCTTTGATCCAGGTGCAAAGAACATTAGCTAATTTACAGATCATGTCCGGATGTATTGTTAGTAGAATGGGTTAATCTAGACTCACACTACTAGATGTCCAAGGGTGGCTATGGTCGGCCCTACTAGTGACCCTTTCCTTATCTATAAATCAAATTATAAGAATTTAGTATGTCACTCTAAAAACTTAACAATTCTACGCCCTTTAAATCTTATCTTCTTATTTATTTTCACTTCACCTTGAATAGCCCGCACATGGCCTTCGACTACCCAACGATTCATGTGACATTTACAAGTTAAGAGTTCTTCTCCTTCTAGGTCTCAAAACTCTTCAACAGGTTTTAACAATTTAAAAGGACAATTTAAAAAGTAAAGTAAGATCAGATATTAATATCATCACAATGTTTTGAAAATATTTTGAATTTCAATTCTCCATCGAATCTTATATTATCTTATTTATCTCTTCATAATTGAAGGAATAAAGTAAACTAACTACTCAGAACACATTGAATATAAATAGCAAAACATAATATATAAACTTTGAATCAAAAATAAAATACTTATCACAAATATTCCTTCTATAGATCTTTTGATTCCTACTGACTCCACAGTGTAATGAGGTCTAGATGCAACAACTTGAAAATAAACTCACTAAACTAAAATAAAAGTGGCCCTAAATTTCTCTCTCTATTTCTCTCTCTAAGGATGAGAGATCCTAAAGTGGATAAGAGAAAGGGGTTACAATGGGGGCACGTATTTCTGAAGAAATGGACTCATATTTATAGGCTTCAAGAATTTTCTTGAGGCACTTCTTCAAAACATGTCCACATTCAATGAATCTTCTATAAGGTCTGTCGGGCGCCTAGGCGCGACGCCTAGGCGCCGGACACCGCGTCTAGTTCTTCGCACCTCTTCACTTGGGCTCGCACCTCTTTGCTATCAAAATCGTTTTGGAGCGTCCAAATGCAATGTATCACATGTCCTATTATCAAGGAACAACTGCCAGTCTTCTAGAATGTCCAATAACCGCTCACTCCGTCAAAAAAACCGTTCAAACGTTGTCAAAAACTTAACAGTTCTGTATCGAGTCTGGCGCTTAGGCGCCAAATTCTGGCGCCTAGGCGTCAGGCCATATTTTTTAGAATTTTTGTATTTTGCTCCTTTTTGCTCCTTTTTGGTCCTTTTTCCTTTTTTGAACCTTTTTACATCACCTACATCCAAAAACACAAAAATATCTTTCATTAAAGCATAATATCCTTAGAAATTGACAAGAATTAAGGCGTAAAAAATAGGTATTTTTTTATAGATCACCTTTACCATTCCTTGACCAAATGTTAGATAGACTTGCTGGGCACAAATACTTTTGTTTTTTAGATCGATATACTGGCTACCATCAAATTTCTATTGCTCTTGAGGATCAAGAAAAAACTACATTTACTAGTCCTAATGGAACTTATGCTTTTCGAATAATGCCTTTTGGATTATGTAATGCACCTGCAACATTCCAGAGATGTATGATGTCTATATTTAGTAATTAATTGATGATGAAATAGAAGTATTTATGGATGATTTCTCTGTATTTAAAACATCATTTGACGCATGCTTAAATCATCTTGAAAAACTTTTGGAGTTATGCTAAAAAACTAATTTAGTTCTAAATTGGGAGAAATGTCAATTTATGGTTGTAGGAGGAATTGTATTAGAGTATAAAATTTCGGAAAATGACATGGAAGTAGACCCTGCAAAAATTCAAGTTATAGCTAAATCACCACCTCCTACTACAGTGAGAGGGGTAAGAAGTTATCTTGGACATGCTAGTTTTTATAGGCGTTATATAAAAGATTTTTCTAAAATTACCAAACCACTATGCCAACTTTTAGAAAAGGACAAGAAATTTTAATTTACTAAAGAATGTCTAAATGGTTTCGAATTATAAAAGGATAAATTAATCACAGCACCTATAATAGTATCACTTGATTGGGAGAAACCGTTTGAACTTATATATGATGCTAGTGGTTATGCTATTGGAGCTATTCTTGGACAAAGATATGATAAAATTTTTAAAGTTATATACTATGCTAGTAAAACTCTTAATAATGCTGAAATTAACTATATAGTTACGGAAAAAGAATTATTAGCAATTGTATATGCTTTTGATAAATTTAGATCTTATTTAATTGGAACTAAATGTATTGTGCATACAGATCACTCTGCTATTAAATATTTAATAAAAAAGAAGGATACCAAACCAAGATTAATTAGATGGATATTACTGATGCGAGAATTTGATTTTGAAGCAATTAATAGAAAGGGATCTGATAATCAGATTGCTGATCATTTATCAAGATTAGAATATTGCGAATTATCTGACACTGATAATGAAATTATAGATAGTTTCCCTGATGAACAACTTTATAGTATAAATGAGTGGAAAATACCTTGGTATGCTAATATAGTTAAATATATTGTAAGTGATATTTTACCACTCATGTTAAGTCTGCAACAACAAAAAAAACTCATTCATGATGCTAAAGCATATTTTTGGGATGAAGTGTATTTATATAAGCAATGTAAGGATCTTATTATTAGGAGATGTGTGCCTTATGAAGAAACCAAACTAATTATTAAAAAATGTCATGATTCTGAATTTGGAGGACATTTTGGGACTAGCAAAACTGCACATAAAATTTTACAAGCTGGATTTTATGGCCTACTCTTTTTAGAGATGTTTATAGATATATTAAAACTTGTGATAAATGCCAACGAGTAGGTATTATATCTAGAAGAAATGAAATGCCTCTGAATTTCATATTGGAAGTTGAAATTTTTAATGTTTGGGGATTAGATTTCATGAGACCATTTATTCCTTCATTTGGAAACTCATATATATTGGTTGCTGTTGATTATGTTTCTAATTGGATTGAAGGCAGGCCTTACCTCGTTGTGATGCTAAGAGTGGTTCAAAATTTTTAATGAAAAATATTTTCACAAGATATGGAATGCCGAGAGTGATTATCACTGACAGAGGATCCCATTTTAGGAATAAATATATTCAAAGATTGGCAGAAAAATTTAATATTATACATAAAATATCTACTGCTTATCATCCACAGACTAGTGGATTAGCTGAAGTTTTAAATCAAGAAATTAAACGAATTTTAGAAAAAACTGTAAACCCTAGTAGATTAGATTGTTCCACCAGATTAGACACTGCATTATGGGCATACAGAACTACTTATAAAACTTCGATTGGAATGAATCCTTACAGACTTATTTTTGGAAAGACTTGCCACTTACCAGTTGAATTGGAGCATAAAGCATACTGGGCGATTAAAGAATTTAATTATAATTTGAAAGATGCTGGTGAGAAGAGATTTTTGCAGATGAATGAGTTGGAAGAATTAAAGAATGAATTTTATAATAACAATAGAATCTATAAAGAGAAAATGAATTTATGGCATGATCAAAAGATTAACCAGAAGAACTTTGAACCAAGACACGAAGTTTTGCTTTACAATACAAGACTGAAATTATTTCCTGGGAAATTGAAATCTCCATGGTTAGGACCTTTCACTATAACTGAAGTGTTTACATACAGAGCTGTTGAATTTGAAGATCCAAAGACTGGAAATAGATTCAAAGTAAACGGACACAGATTAAAAACAAATTTTGAGGGTAAAAGACCAAATTTTAAAGAGGTTTTAATGCTCAGTCAACCTGATTAACACCCTGAATAGGTCAGGCTGATGACGTTAAACCAAGAGCTGTATGGGAGGCAACCCATAGTTATCTTTGTTTTTATGTGATGATTATTTGTTTTATTTATTGATAATTTGTGGTATGAATGAACTCTACTACTCGAATTTACCCTTATGATCATCATGATAATTGGATCCATAGAAAAATTTGAAACACATTCCGACCTGAGCGAAACTGGGAAATTTATTCCTTTGCTACTGACGAGATCGAGCCTGCCGACGGTGAAGTTTTCCCGCCAAGTATAGTTTGTGTTATCAAAGAATCCCGCTGACGGCGAGATCGACGCCGCCGACAATGAGTTCGGGGAGTGAACGGTTTACGGAGTTATTTTGATGGTTTCTGGCGACTCTAAGTCTTTTAACTCTTTAAAAACTCCTAGAACTCAAATTCTAAACTATCTACATCCTAAAAATGAATTGAAACTCCACCAAACCTCATCCTTATGGCATCCAATCACCTTGAAATCCCTAGATCTAGAGTGTTCAATAGAACAAAATTTATCATTTGCGAGGCTCAAAGATTATTCAATAAGGTTATGATGAAAAAGAGATTGATCAAGGAACGCGGATTCGTGAATGGAGGAGAAGAGAATTCGACGACGCCGATAGAAGAAATGATTGTGGGACGACGTTAGGAAGTATTGTGCTATACTACCTCTGCAGTAGTCATCCCTGTGGTAAAAGAATTCTATGCCAATTTACACGGAATCAACCATAGAGTCGTCTATGTGCGTGGCAGAAAGGTAACTTTTACTCCTTCTAGAATTAATGAGTTATATTCTATTGAGAATACACCTGTTTGCTACTACTCCAACTTTGTCCCTACAAGGAATAATATGAATGAAATCTATCGTTACTTGACTGATGAAGCGGAAGATTGGGAAATGAGAGAAAACATGTATGTTAATTTCTCTGCATCACTTCTAAATCCCATTTCTAAACACTGGTACTTCTTCATTTCTTCAAAATTGTTGCCTAATATGAGAGTCAGCAAAGTTTTTAAGGAATGTGCGATTCTAAACTATTGTATTCAAGCGGGATTACATATTGATGTTGGTTCGATAATTGTGAAGTCTGCTTTAGGCTTGATTGTTCATGGATCAATTTATGGGCTTGGACATCCTTCTACAATTTTTGCACTCTGCAGTCAGAAACAAGTCTCATATGAAGCCTGGGAGAAGGTACTTCTACCTTGGAAACCTTTAGATCCATCTAATATGTTTCGTACACTGGATGATAATAACGATGCCGCTATTACTGTGGATCAAACATCTCAGAATTCTTTCTCAATACAGCCTCTGACTGATAAAACTGTATGATCTTACGGAAAATCAAAGGACTGGAAAAAGAGGTACAAAACGTGATGACTTAAATTAATAACATCTCTGAATTATTTTATCATATTGACTGGAAAATGAAAGAACATTTCGATCATTCTGGACATCTAGAAGCTAGTTTCATACAGCTTATGAGAAAGAAATGATTGATAGAAGAAGATTCTACTGAAGAGTTTCCTTACAGGCCCTTCTACAATCTTTTCGTTCATTTACGTTCAATAGGTGATATCAGAGATGAGTTTAGCACTGATTCTGATGATTAGAATATGTTCGTAATTGCTTATGTGTTGAATTAGTTTGGAATTAAATTAGTGTGGTTTGCACTTGTGTTATTTTAGATATTTTTATCTCGGTATAGATGAGATTATGCATAGATTGTTTGTTTTCAGCGTTTTGAGTATTGTGGTTTGGATTGCGACACTGAATTTGATATATTAAGGTTGAGAAAATACCATGCTATAGTATCTTGTGTACAAGTATTGTAGACGATTGGATTTCATATATAAAAGTTGTGATGTTTGTGTTGTGTAAATCTTTTAGAGTTAAAATATTATCTAATCACAAAAAAATATTTAAATCAATTGATCGGACGTAAACGAGGCTTAAACATACAAAATATAAAAATAAATTTTTTGAAAGCCCTCCGACAGTGCCCTCGATGCCGCCCACGGAGGAATTTTCCCAAAAGAATAAACCTCTTTGAATTAATTAGCCCTCTAACGGAGAAATTTTGCCGCCGACGGTGAGATTCATAAAATGCCTTTATTTGACCGGTCAACCGCCACTATTCATCATCCCGAATCTCTAAACTCCAAAAAAACTGACATAGGGCTTGAGAGATCATGGATTTGGAGCGTTTTCAACTCATTTTGACGCTGGATTTCATCTTCCCTTGGTAAGTGCTTCACTCTCATGCAAAGATTTTTGATTTTCACTGTGTATTTCTTCCACATTTAGGAATTTTGGAAAATAAAAAATGTGAAGAAAATAGTTGGAAGAAATTCATGGAGTTCATTTTAGATTACTTTAAGTCACCTTTGGATGCCACTCTAGTGTTGTTTTGGATTTTAGTTGAGATTTTTGTAAATTTGATAGATCGAGAAATGGCTCCATGACAGAAGTGGAAACTCGGCTTTGAAGAGACTCGTTTAGTAAACGCTAAGGCTCAGTCAAAGTACAACTCTATTATTAAAGCAAAAAACTGCATTCAGGATAGAGTTTTCGAGAATCCGGGAGGAGAAGCGGAACAAACCATTATGGAGCGAAATTGGAAAAATTTTTGTTACTCGACAAACAGAGCTGCGGTAGAAGTTGTAAAGGAATTTTACGCCAACCTCACCTAGATAGTGGACATGCCTGTAAGGGTTAGAGGATTATTAGTTAATTTTTATGCTGCTCAGATAAATTTGTTCTATGAAATACGACATCTTCATACCAGTGATTATGAAACGTTCCGAACAATGGAAGGACTGCTGGAGGAGGTGATTGACTTTCTCACTGATGGGAAAGGAACGTGGAAAATGAAGTAGCGTGAACGGGTAAACATCCCTCTTTCCATGATGAATGTCACCTCTAAGGCTTGGCACTATTTTATTTGCTCAACCTTATTACCTACTTATCATCATAATGAAGTATCAAGAGATAGAGAAGTTCTAAATTTTTGTATTCAGAAAAACAGAAGTATAAATTGGGAAATATTATTTATAAAAGCATATTAGCCATTGCAAATAGTGAATCAGGAGGAGGACTGGGACATCCTGGTCAGATATATGCACTCTGTCAGTTGTCTGGAGTAGAGGCTAGAGATGATGAGGAATGGGTTCATCCTATGAAACCCATTACAAAGGCTAATATAAAGACTTATGATTCCCACAAAGGATGGAGATCTGGGACAGGGAGCTCTGCACCTTCAACTAGTAGGGATATTCCCTCTACTAGCTATGATCCTCCTGCCTATAGTTCTTCTACACTCCATGACTTGATGAATGAACTGACTCTACAACAAAAAAGTTTTAAGAAGTTGGATGAAAAGTTGGAGCATATAGATCAGAGGATTGGAGGATTAAAGTGGAGGCACGATTATGATAGTGAATATCTCCATAGGCATTCTGAGTTCGAAATAGCTTACTGTGATGCAGAGAATCGCTATAGGAGAGGAGAGCTTGATGTTACATTTCTGGAGTGCCCTCGTTATACACACTACCAGCCCAATCCACCTGCTGAACAGGGAGATGAGGATACTGGATGGAATTTTAATATTTTCCCTTAGATTCTGTGATCAGATATTTGTTGTCATATGTATTTTTGTTTTCTTTATTTTAGTAATTCAGTTCTGGATTTATATTTGTTGTGTTATGTAAGTTTTTTACATTAGTTTAGCTTTGTTAAAAACAAATAGTTATTTTTATTTATTGCAGATTTTGACAGTAACTCTGAAATTGAATTAGTAAAATATATGTGATCGTTGTGTTTAATGTGCTTAGTATAGTATAATTAAATGTAGTAAGAAATTTTGTTAGTAATTTGTGCTTATTTCAAAAATTTTCTTACCCAACAAATTCCCTAATGTTATATATGTATAGAAAGTTCATAACATTACATGTTAATTAAGTGATTAGATGCAAAAAGTACATGCAAAAAACATCGAGGAAAAAAGGGGAAATACCTAAAGCACAAAGGTATGATTTAAATTTACAGTATTTTTTTCTTTCCACCTATATGATTAGATAGAAAAATTTAAGTTTGGGGGAGAAAAGAATAAGATTAACTATTATATGTTCTCAATTAAATATTTTTTTTAAAAAATATTATTATTATTATTATTAAAAATGATTTCTGTAGCAAATAATTCAATCAACTAGAATTAATTTATTTAAACATTACAGAAGGTTAAAAGAAATATTTTTGGTGATTAAATTAATTTTATGGCTTAAGATATTTGGGATAAGAGGATAAGATTATAGTCAACTATTTTATGTAAGGATAACTATATTTTGAGATATTGAATATCTTAGGACTTTAGTTGAGAAAGAAAAGATTGAAAGTCAATAAGGTAAAAACTATGAAATACATATAAGATAAGGAAATGTTTCAAGCTTCAATTTTAGGAAGAGAAAAATGAAGTTCAAAATTATTAATAGGCTATCTTGATACAGTAATCCTCACTTGAAAGAGAAAAAGAAGGATTGAAAAACAATCCCTGAAAAGAATATATATATATATATATATATATATATATATATATAGGATTGAAATGCAATCCAGATAAAAAAGAAAAAGTAAGAGAGTAGAAGCTTGAGCGGATGCCTTATCAAAAATTGGATTCATTTGAATCAACCTAAAGGGTAGACTCAATAACATTCCTAAACTTATTTATATGAATTAGTATTTTTACTGAATAGTGTTTTCATGAATTTCCTATCATCTGAACATCCTAAAATAATTTAATATTACAACATATAGTTATTCTTGAATTAAATAGAAAACTAGAACTCTTAAACTTGATGACTAGATAGCCTTACATCTATAGAGTTAACTCAATTATCTAAAAATTTTTCTAATAAACTTTACTATAATATTTATTTAAAATCAAATTCATAGTATTTCTAAATTAATGCTTTACTACAAATAATCATTACTTTTATGTAGTATCAAGATTACTTGAGAACAAGTAATAGTTATGTTTGGGGGACTTTGACCAAATAAAAATATATTGAGAATTTCATACCGATTTTATATTATTTTTTATGATATTGCACTTTAAAGAAAGGTATTTTCTATATTTTGTTGCAGGTATGAAGATTTATAGATAATGGAGCAAAAAGATGAGAAAATGAGCGAATTTGGAACAAAAAGGACCAAAAGAGACAAAAATTGATCTTGCCCGCCGACGGTGAGGAATAGGCCACCGACGGTGCATTTGGCCAGAGAATAAAAAATATTATATGGAAGCCCACCGACGGTGAGATCAAGCCGGCAGACAGTGAGCCTTAGCAATTGGCATATGTTCTAGAAGCTCGCCGACGGCGCCAACGAGCCCGTTGACGGCGAGAAGGTCGATTCAAGCAAGATTCATTGAATCTAGACGCTTTTTGAAGAGGTGCTTAAGCAACCTTTGTAAATATTTCTCCCTCTTTAAAAAGTGACGAATTTAGGACGAAGTATGTCCTTTTTTAGCATCTTATTAGTTTCTTTAGTGTCTCCAAAGTGTCATTAGTGTGGGTAAGTGTGTTTTAGAAGTATAATAGTGAGTTTAGTTGAGTGTGTTGTACAAGGAGCAAGAGTCAAAGGAACTTCAAGGAGTCTGCCTGGGGAGAAAATTCGATATAAGTTGTGTTTATTATTTTATAACTTTGATTTTATATATGAAATCCAATTTTTGTGTTATTCTTCCTATGCATTCTGAATAGTCATCTCTGTCTTTCTCCTTGTTCTGAGATTTTGTGAAATGAAAATTTGAATTAGTTGTGCCTAAAATATTCAATGAAAATTGTGATAATCTTTTTACTTAATTCTTAATTTACTTTCAATCTGACCAATTGATCTGTTAAAATACGTTGATTTAACAACTAAAGTAAAAATTATAACTAAGATTTGGGGAGGCTAAAGTCCTTGAAAGGAGGGTGCAAACAAATAGGGAAATATTACTTATCGGGCATATAATTGGAGATTTTAGAGTGACAGACTAAAATCCTCAATTCGGTCCTATCGTTTGGGTGCTGAAGTTTAGATGTTATCCCTCGGGAGAGGGGAACGTGGGAGCTCCGAAGTGAGAGCCGGTATCCTCCCAGCCTAGCCGCAGATTCAGTAACTAAGCATAGGATTAGTCAATGTTCTTTATGCCTAGACCAAAGGGTAAAGAATAGGAATGCTCCTATTTGGCACAATATAATTCTAACTAATTTAATTATCCATTCACTTAATTCTCTTAACAAGGGGGAAGATACTTTTTCTATATTGCAACTTTCCGTTCAACATTAGTGGTAGAATTTAGTGTAATTGTTCTTAATTTACGTTTACTAGATACTTATTTCAACTGTTGTAATTAGTTCGTAATTTCTAAACTTCCCTATGGGATCGATATCCAGGACTTCATTAGAGCCTTGTATTACTTGAACGATACGTATACTTGCATTGATAAGAGGTGAAGTTACTATTATTGAATATATATATTTTACATTTGTTAACACTTATAACGTTAAGCATCACCATCGTGGGTCACACAGTTACTCCATCTTTCTTAAAAACAAAATGAACAGGACTATCCCATGCACTATCTAAAATAGTGTAGATAATCCCAACATCCAACCATTATAAAATTTCTTTCTTAACAACATTTTTCATGATAGGATTTAATCAGGTTCAGCCCTAGGCTTACAGTTATCTTCCATAAGGATTGTATGCATACAAATTGAAGGACTGATTCCTTTAATATCATCTATCATCCATCTAAAGGCTATCTTGTACTTCTTCAAAACTTCAAACAAATTCTCCTCTTTTTTTTAGTTAATTGAGAGGAAATTATCAATGGTAAAGCTGAGGACACACCTAAAAAATATACTTCAAATGATTAGAAAGCATCTTTAACTCAAGCTCAAGAGGTTTTTCAATTGATGGACCAAATGACTCATCTTTTTCAGTCATGTCCAACTTTTCAAAATTTTTATGAACATAATTTAGATCTTCCTCATGAAAATCTTCAGAATGATGTAACTCCTCTTCATGCTCATGTTCCAATTCTTCTCTTTCAGATTTCTATTCATAAGTTGATTTGAAATGACCTTCACTCAAATATTTGATAACATCCATCCTATAACATTCATCATCTTTACCTCATGCAGAGTATTTCATTTATTTTGAAATGTTGAATGTAATAGTCTAATCATTAACTCTCATTGTTAATTCCCCTTTTTGCACATCTATCATTGCTCTGCCTGTGGCTTGGAAAGGTCTTCCTAAAATTATGGGTATCTCTTTATCTTTCTCCATATCCAGCACAATGAAATCAACATAAAATATAAATTGATCGACTTTTACCAAAGTATCTTCTATAACTCCTTTAAGATATGTGATCGAACGATCTGCTAATTGGAGAGTTACAGTAGCTGGAGTTATTTCTCCTATTCCTAGTTTTTAAAATATTGATAGAGGCATAAGGTTAATGCTTGCACCAAAATCACATAAAGCTTTTCCATAAAATCTATCTCCGATTGCACATGGAATTATGAAACTACCAGGATCTTTAAGCTTTTCAGGAAGCTTCTTCTGAATTATTGCACTGCACTCCTCACTAAGTGCAACTGTCTCATTATCTTCAAACTTCCTTTTTTTTAAGAACATCCTTCATAAATTTCACATAGCTTGGCATATGTTCTAAGGCTTCAGTAAATGGAATGTTGATTGTAAGCTTCTTAAATATCTACAAGAATTTTAAAAATTGCTCATCCAACTTTTATTGTCGAAGTGTTTGAGGAATTGGAGGTGGTGGTTTTTAGAAATCTTCCTTAAGTGGAGAAATAGGTCTTTCCAAACCTTTCAAAGTGTCCTCTCTTAGTTCTTCAATCTCTTCTTTCTCTACTTCAAATTCTTTTTGAATTCTACCTTCCAACTCTCTTCCACTTCTCAGTTGAATTGCTTTTACATTCTATTTATTATTATCTCTTGGATTTACTTCAGTATTACTTGGAAACATATTTTGGGATCTATTACTTAATGTATTAGCAAATTGTCCCAATGGATTTTCAATATTTCTAATTGTAGCTCTTTCACTTCGCAATTGATTTCCCATTTGTAAAATCACTTCATCAATAAACAACTTCTTTTCCTTAAATTGTGAAGCATTGTTAAAACTTAGAGGATAGTTTGGTATATAATTATTATTCTCTTAGTTGTTGCAGTTCCCCAATGGGTTTACTTGGTTGTTACCCCATTGTTGATTAATACCACCCTGATTATTGGTATTCCAGTTAAAGTTTGGATGGTTCTTCTAACCTAGGTTATAATAATTATAATAAGAGCATTCAAAGTTTCTGGTGAAGTATGAGAATTAACCATTTGACTTAATGAATTTTCTTTAATCATGACAATTGGCTGAGAAAAATTCATCCCAAATTGGTTTATCTTCCTTGAAATTGCAACAACTTGATTTATTAACATCACAAAAGCATCATTTTGATGAATATTGGCTACTTTTTTAGGATTTAACTTTTCAGAAGGCCATTGAAAATTATTAGTAGCCATTTCTTCTATCAAAGCATAAACATTAGTAAACGGTTTACACATCATTTATCCTCCTGCAGCAGCATCGATAATAGATCTTAGAGATCCAACTAATCCATTATAAAAAGTTTGAATTATTAAACAATCTGGTATCAAATGATGTGGACATTTTCTGAGGAGATATTTAAATCATTCCCATGCCTCAAATATAAATTTACCTTCAAACTGACAAAAAGATGTGATATAATTTCTAAGCTTCACAGTATTTGATGGTGTAAAATATTTAGCAAGGAATTTTTGTGCTAAATCACCCAAAGTTCTGATAGATCCAGATGCTAACGAATCTAACCATATCTTAGCTTTATCCCTTAGTGAGAAAGAAAAAACTCTAAGTCTAATAGCATCATCCGAAACACCATCATATTTAAAAGTAGCACACAACTCTAGAAAGTTGGCAAGATGTAAATTAGGATCTTCAGTTGGTGCTCCCCCAAACTGATTATTAGACACCATTTGGATAATAACAGGTTTAAGCTCAAAGGAATTAGCAGCTACAGCAGGGTGTTGAATACTACCATGAAGTTCATCCACTGTAGGGTTAACATATTCTCTTAAAGGTCTAAATTCTTGATAGATGTCAACATTTTGATTTTGATGATTTGTCATTTCTTAAATATTTTTATCTTTTTCAAAATTTTTAATTATTTTGATTTTTCTGATTGTTCTTTGTAATTCAGAATTGTAAGGCACAAGTCCCTCAGACCCTGAACTACGCATACAATGATAAATAAAATAAAAAAACACAATAACAAAAACAAAGAAAAGTAAAAAATTTTTAAAATTTTTCTTAATTTTCTATAAATGAAATTTTAATTAATTTCCCAGATAATGACGCCAAAAACTTGATCCCCAAATATTTATGCTTACGATTTAGATAGTAAATTTATGATTTTTAATATGAGATACAACGCAAGTATACATATCATTTATCAAGTAATATAGGACTTTCTGATTAAGACCTGAGATATCGAACCCACAGGGAAATGTCTAAAAAGTTAAAGAAATAAAAAAAATAACCTTTTACTTTTTTAATTGATTTTTGTAAATATGTTTTAAGGTACTAATTTTGAAAATTTGTTTTTGATATTTTTAATAAAAAGTTAAGCAGGAAATTAAAATTATTAATACTCTCAACACGATATAAAAGCTATAAGAATCAAATATCTTTTTCCTTCTTCAATGAATCAGTAATAATTATGGATATTTATGTTGTGGAAGTATTTAAATGTATTGTGCCAAATAGAAGCAATTTTATTCTTTACCCTTACTTGGTTTTATAAAGAAAATTGGTTAATTTGAAATTTTGAAATTTTGTAGATGGGTTAGGCAGGGAAGATACCAGCTCTCACTCTAGAGTTCTATCTATTCCCTCCACCCGGGGGCTAACATCTCATAACATAATTTAAAATAACAAACCAAATTAGGGGGCTTTAGCCTGTCACTCTAAAGTCCTCTAATTTTTCCCCCCAATAAAACATATCTCCTTATCTATTTGCATTCATTCATATGGACTACAATTCTCACCCATAAAATTGCATGTGATTCTTTCCAATTGTTGATTGAGACAATACCATGTTGGATCTTACATAATCTCACAACAAATTTTAATGTCTTAATTGGCCACATCAAGAACTAAATTAAGTACAAGGAATTAAATCATCACAATTTCTTCAAGTATTACTACTTCAATAATTTAATTACTTCATCATCTAAGGAAGAATAATATAAATTAAACTACTCAAATTTCATGGAGAAAACACAAACACAACTTGATTTGAAAGCATAAACCATAATGAAAACACAACAAATCTTACTTAAAAATAAAGTGTAAAAACAAAGATAAATACTTATCTGAAAATCCTCTCCACAAGACTCTGGAAGTTCCTTTTAAATTTTGCTTTCCACAATACAATTATATAGAGGTTGGCGCCCAAATCTGATGACTCAAATAAAAACTTTAAACTTCAATAAAAAATAGATGCAAGGATGAAAGATAATTGGTGATAAGAAGGCTTCACACTAACCCTTTTTTTCTTTCTTACTCTCTACTCTCTACTAACAACTGTAAAACTACATTAAGAAACTCTCTAAAAACATAAGAACTCAACTCAAAAACCATTAAATTTCAACACACACTTTCAACACACACTTGCAAATTATGAGGCTTCATTTTTATATTTTTCCAAAAGGTTCTTTGGTGTCTCTTCAAATCATTTCCAAATTCAATGTATCCACAAAAAGATGCATCCCTTTAATCCCATTTGCCGCCCAAAGGAAGTTAAGGAAGTCACCACCAAAAGTTGCTTCAAATACCCCTTGAAAATGGTGCCAAATTTGATTAAAATTTAATTTTTAACTTTGGTGCTTAAGCGCCGGCACTTTGGCGCTGAGACGCTAGAGGCCAAATTTCTCAAACTTCATAATTTAGCTCCAAATTTGATCCTTTTTTGCTCCTTTCGTCATAATTAATCATTTTCATCATACCTGCAAGAAAAACACAAATTACTTTCCATTAATGTGTAATATCATCAAAAATAGGAATAAAAATGTGCATAAAAACACTATATATTTTAGGTGTATGAGCAAGGTAAATTAGCAATAACTTGAACTTTTGTAGGATCTACCTCCATACCATTTTTTTATATAAGATGCCCCAAGGCAACTACTCCTACTACCATAAATTGGCATTTTTCCCAATTAAGGACTTAATTAGTTTCTTCACAGCGCTTAAGAACTCTTGATATATGTTCTAAACATGATTCAAATGAAATTCCAAACACTGAAAAGTCATCAATAAAGACTTCAATTCCTTTTTAAATTAAATCACAAAAAATTTTCATCATACATCTCTGAAATGTAGCAGAGGCATTTACATAAATCAAAGGGCATTCTTCTGAAAGCAAATGTACCATAAGGACTGATAAACGTTGTTTTCTCTTGATCCTCAAGAGCAATTTGTATTTGGTGGTAACTAGTATATCCATCCATAAAAGAAAAGAATTTATTCCCAGCCACTCTATCCAACATCTGATCTAAAAAGGGTAGTGGAAAATGGTCTTTCCTGGTGGAAAGATTTAAGTTTCTATAATCAATGCATATTCTCCACCCTGTTACTTGGCTTCTTGGTATTAATTCATTCTTTTCATTAACAGTCACAGTACTCCTCATTTCTTAGGAACTTATTGAATAGAGCTAACTCATTGTTGACCTTTGAGGTCTAATTCTTTCTTAGAATATAAGATTCTTGCCTTAAGAGCTTCCCCGACAATCCTAGATTCGTAGTAGTGGGACCCACCACATTTTAGAATGTTCGGAGCCACTTTGTTACTCATTCGGAGTCCCACATGAGATTTCGTACCTCTGGCTTATAGCTGGTTGGAATTAATGTCAAGAATTCAAATGGAGTTCCTGGTTAAGCCATAGGATTAGCCCTTGGTTGGTCTGAGCTTACAACACACTTACACTACACACTCACAACCCTAAACAAGGCACCTCACCTTGATCCCCTAATTATTTTGGACACTCATGTGTGTGGTCCCACCAAACCCTAAACCTATTACTAAGGTGGTTGGAACCAACATATAGAGGACCAAAGAAGGTCACCCTTGGTTCTGTTGACCTCATTTTTGATGAGGTCTTTTCTCTTCTCTCTCCTTAGTAATTAGGATCTAGCCATAGGGCTTCTCCTTGACTATCTTAGAGGACTAGAAATGGGACCTATCACTTAGAAATTCCAACACTTCTTGGCTCCCTTCAAACCCCACAAGTTTGATTGTAAACCCCCTAAGCCGCTTGGAGGGTTAAGATCAAATGTGGAGGTTTAAAGGATGAGTTTCCTATAGGACTCTTTGGCCTTTGGATTACTCTAGGTGGTCTGGCCCTGGTGAGGGTAAGCTTGCACACACCACACTCCCACACACACATTCCAAGCCCTAAAACTACCTTTAACCAATTTGACTTCCTAACTCATATAGGTAATTCATATGGATGGTCCTTAACCCTTAAACCCCTAGTTAAGAGGGTTAGGAACAACATATTGAGTGCCTAAGATGAGTCCTCTCATGAATTTTGTGATCTTAACATGGCTTTATGGCTCAACCAAAATGATTTCATTTCACTCACACTTGATCAACCTTCATTTTTCCAAAATTTTAATTTTTGACCACCGGGACCCTAAACCTACCAGGTCTACCAAATGCCCTTAAAATTGCCCAAAATTTGCAAAATTGCCTAAATTGCCCAAAATTCCTCAAAACCAATCCTAAACACTTCCTCCCACTTAAATTGATCATCCTTTGCCAAATACAGAAAAATTTTCGAAAAATACCCCCCAATAACCTTCAAATACCCAAAATACCCTTTTAACCAAAAAATTCCAAAAATTCAGAAAATTCCCAGAAATTTCTAGAAAATCTCAAATATTTTCAAATTCATTTTGTTCAACAACACTATAAGCCAATTTTGTCAATTTAGCCCACTTTTTCCAAAACCCCCAATTTGACCTATTTTTAACCTAAGTGGACCCAATGTCCCACCAAACCAACCCAATTGACCTCAATTTTGATCCAATTCAGTTCCAAACTTCAATTCAATATTCACAATACCAATTTAGACCAAATACAAACCCAATTTCATCAACATGTGGATCCAATTTCAATTTGAAGCTTAAAGCCCAGTTTTGGCCCATGACTTAAACTTAGCCCAAACCAACCCAACTCAACTCCAATTAACCCCAAATCTTTTCCTAAACCTTCCTAACATCCCCACAAAAAAAACACTAACATTATTTGCCCCAAATTTGAACCAAACTCCACCCAAACCTAACCCAAACAAAAAATCCCCAATTTGGCCTAAATCCATCATGAACCCAAATGAGCCTTAATCCCAAAATCAAAGCCTAACCAAAGTCGAAAACTCTTTGTCACACCCCCATAAACATTTTTCAACATTAATTTTACATCAAAATCAACATTAACACAACCTTAGCCCAAGTTAGCCTAATTTGGTCCACTTTGACCCTATTGTTAAAAGATCCAAATTAAATCCAATTCAACTCAAAATCACCCCAAACTTATTCAAAATTACTCATGGAAAATTCTTAAACCAATCCCAACATTTGTTTGACACAACCACTCACAAATTTTCATTCATCAATTTATTTCAAAACCTAAAAGCCCACTTCAGTAAACCATTTTAAAAGCCCATCCAAAATGATTTCAAAAAGACAAAAATTGGCTCTAAAGCCCACATGAAGTTTCTTCTCATCATACCTTTAATTGATATTATCCCTAAGTTCTAAATCAATCATCAAATAAATCCAACTCAAGCCTCATGCCAATTTCTCCTAAATCCATCAAAAATGCCAAAACCCATTTCTATGAAAATAAGCCAACCTTTTCCCAAGCCATGAGCAAACCAAATGAAGCCATTCACAAGCGAAATGAAGCCATGAGAGCTTTGACACCTCACCAAGCCATTAATGGCAAGAAGAGGAGGCTCTTTCTTAAACATTCATTAAGCATTTTTAACCTCATCCATGGTACACTCTAAACTATGATTAGCCACATCACCATGGATAGGGACCTCACCACCTTCTCTTGGCTGACCCAACTGATTTCTTTCAGCCCAAAATCAGGCTTTGGTGGGTGCACCAAACCCAAATGCATGAGTTGCCAAATGAGCCCAAAATGAGCTTCCCCCCATGCCATTTAAATCAAATCCTTTACACATTTCAAACCCCAATTGATTGCACTAACTTCCAGCCCTAACCCCACTGAGTCAGATGGTGACCCATGCCTGGCTGGCCAGCCACCACGGCCGCCGGAAAACACCTTGCTGAGAGCAGCTATTTGATTCAAAAATTCAAATTGAATTAGCTGTGCTGTCCCATGGCCAATGGTCACTGCAGCTGTTCTTCCCTTGCCCTGAGCAGCTGATCCAAGCCTTCAAACCCCCCTGGGAAGCCCTCCAGCCAAGTTTATTTAAACCCCACCACCTCTCGGCTAAAGGAGGTGCTGAACCAAAGCTTACCGAAACTCTACCAAAATCACTCCACACTCTTCTCCTAGCATAAAGCACTTGATGCCCACTGAAATCTAGCCCTAATTCCTTCTGGTTCAGCTCAATTTCTCAGCTCAAAATCCACCCAAAAAAGAGAAAACTTCACCACAATGAGCCAATCCTCAAATTGATTGACCCTACACCTTCACTAGACCAAGAGAAGAAGTTCCCCAGCAAAAGCCCCCTCTCCAGGCCAGCCATTTCTCCTATCGGCCAAGCTTTGAAATCGGGCTTGGTGGAAGTCTGGTCTAGACAATTCACCAGGGCCAGAGGCTTCATCCCTAGGCTCCTCTAGCTCCAACGAACGTGCCAAGCCCCTCTGATTGAAGCTTCACTTCTCAGAGCCAAGGTATGAAACTCCTCCTTCCCGAAAGCTTCCAGCGATTTTCAATTTCATTTGAGTTAAGTTCAATGCATGTTAGCCATATGGATTTATAGCTCTCGTTTAGACGAACACATAGGATCAAATTTCATGTAAATGGGTTAAGAAATGAGGGAGATATTAGGGTTTTAGTGTGGACGGCTCTCGACACACACCAGACGGAGACGATGACCAGTAGCCGTCGGATCGCGCGTGAATCGAATGGACGGTCCAGATTGCGTCAGACGAACAGACGAAACGAGACCGTGGGACGCGCAACTGCTGACTAAGGTGGCGGCGTCGAATAAGAGTGCGCCGCGTAGCCTTTCGGAGCTGTCGAGGTTGACGCGGCGCTGACTGGGTTAAGTAGATAAATAGGATTTTTTTCTATTTATTTAAATACCTAAAACTTTAAAAATTCATATCTTTGCATAGATAAATCACAAAAATAAAATAAAAATATCCTCTTGCTCAGTGAACAGAGGAAAATAATGTGGAAAAGAATTAAGTTATTTTGATGAGTATATTATGTTTAATTAATTATTTATTGATTTCAGTATTTTAATTCTCCATGTATTTATACAATTCACCATGGCATGAGACTATAGGGCTTTTGTAGCCTCTATTCTTGGAAACTTTCCCTGAATTTTCCAAGGCCAGAGGCCATCTCTATGGCAAGTTATTGATTTTTCAAGTTTAAGTGTCTATTTTGGAATTTTAATTCCAATAATTAGCATGTTGATCAATAAATCCTAGAAAAATTAGAGGAGGTATCTTATGACCAGAGGACCCTAAGAAAAATATATTTTGAGTTAACTCATTACGAATAACCCTAATTGGCCTAAACATTCAAAACTGAATTTTAATTAAATAGGGCTAACCATACATCAAAATCACTTGAAAATAATTCTCCACTGATCTTTAGAGTTAGAGGAGTTCCACATAAAAATTTGAAATCAATTGAAAATTATTTAACCCACTAAATGGATTAATTAAGTCACATAACCAAAATTAAACTTTAAAAATTCACAACTCCCAAAGTACATTTCAAAAATTCACCAAATTGGTTTTGGGACTTTTATGATATCAGAGGATTCTATGAAAATTAAAATTGGAATTTTCTAAAAATCTTCATTTTTCACGATATTTTAATATTTCAATAATTAAAAAAATAATAAAAATCACAAAAAAATTAAAAATCATAAAAATGTCATATTTTGCCTCCTAATCACTTAGGAACAAACCAAATATTTTTCTCAAGTCTATAGGTTGAGATATTGAATTTTAAAGGCTTAAAACAATTTTTAATATTAAAAAATGAATTTACCCACATTTTCACTAAATTAATTCTATTAAATCAAAGAAAAATGAGAAAAACATAAAATTTGATTCTCTGAACTCCTTGAGGTCAGCGAGATTTATAAAAAATATAAAATCCATTTTTCAACCTTAAATTTATTTTATAATTAAATAACACTCCAAAATTCAAAATAATTATAATAAATAACACATAAATCAAAAAATCACCAAAATTTGTCCAAATGGTCCTCTGGTCAGTAGGAACATCCCATAGTTTTTCGAAGGACAGAAACTTTACCTTGGTCATGTTGTTGAATTTTTATTGAAAACCCATATTTTTCACAAAAATAAATATATAAATAAAATTAAATTCAGAAAAATTACATTTTCTCCTCTAATGTCTTAATTGACATGTGAGTGAAGTGACTTAAAAATTTTATGTTCATTTGAGCTTAATTTGATGAGTTATGAAATGAACATGCTTAAAAGGGGCATAAAGGTAATTAAAGAATTTTAACCCTAATTAATATTTCGGTTTAATCAAGGGGAGGGTAAAATATTTGATTTTAAAATTTTCATTAGATTTTTGAAACCTAGGGAATTAAGGGGTAGAAACCCATTAATTATCTTGAAAATATTTAAATTAAATTTAAATTATTTAAACAATTCGAATTTTGGAAGAATAAATTAAAATTTTGATTTTTAAGATTAGGGGTATAATTTAAGAAGATATCAATTCTTTAATTTAAAACCCCTAAATGAATCACTTTAATAATATTCAACTCTTAATCAAACTCAAAAATGATAATTGAAATTAATAATTAAATAATTAAAAGGAAAACAAACCTTAATTAAATTAAAAGCTTAAAACATTAAGTGATTTGATAATCAAATTGAAATAAATTTTAAACATTAAAATTAATTTGAAATTACTTAAAAAAAATCTAAAACAAATTTGAAACATTAAAGAAAATCAACCTTAAGACAATTAATAATTAAAAAACATAAAATATCAAACCAATTAAAATTGACCTAAAGTGTTACAATTAAGTCAAGTTAAATTTAAATCATTAAAAGTTTATTTAAATTGAATAATATAAACACCTCTTTCAAATCAAACAATTTAGAACACTTAAGAGAAAATCAACTTGAATTTTGAAACAAAATAAATCATCCTAAATCATTAATTTAACTTTAATCAAAGCGGTTAAATTCTTTAAAGAACTTATTTGCCCCCTAAAGGCTTTCATTATCATAACTCTTAAATGAAGCATTAAATGAAATGTCACTTTATGCATCGAACATCAAATGTCCAAGTTCACTGAGCAAGAGACAGAACTCAACTAAACTTTGGATGATTAATTCACCAGTACAATAAAATTCATTTGGACTCAAATAATCTCAGAAGTATTGAAAAGGTGTTTAGGACTCGTCTTAAGCACTTTCTCAATACGATGAGATGTTTTAGAAGAACAACTGAGCATAATTGTTCTTTGATGATGAAAATCATCCTTAACAAAACACAAGAACCCGGACGTCATAAGAATTGACTAGCTATAGGATTAGGATTTTTGTAGACAACCAGAACCTTTCCTTATCTTTACCTAGGTAATTGTTGCAAATATATAAATGCCTTAACATGTGTTTTAAGTGCAGCTTGGAAATGACGAGAAGACCCTCCAGGTACGCTTTTATTTTATTGCAATTTATTTACTTACCTGTACTGCACTTTACTTTTCTTGCATGTTAAACAAGATTGACACCCTCCATGAAAACTGAAACCTTTAGGGTCGCCACAAAACTGAAACCCAAAACTAAATTAATAGTCACAATAAGATAAAATTCACCGCCACAACTTTCAAAATATAAAACAACTCAAAATTTAATCACAAACAGAACATAAAACTACAACTACAACTAAATTAAAATGTCTCGTTGGATGATCGGGAATACCTCGGATGATGTAACCTACGTGTTGCTAACGGGATT
Source organism: Papilionanthe hookeriana x Papilionanthe teres (assembly GCA_022702705.1). Lineage (NCBI taxonomy): Eukaryota > Viridiplantae > Streptophyta > Magnoliopsida > Asparagales > Orchidaceae > Papilionanthe > Papilionanthe hookeriana x Papilionanthe teres. The sequence continues at coordinate 95,879,129 of CM040423.1, forward strand.
TCCCACAGTCTAAATAAAAGTGTGGAACTCATTCAGTTGAGTTTAGCAAATTCATCTGGAGTAAGTGAATCCGATAAAAATAACGGTGCAGGAATGATGGAACCGTGGGATCTTAACCGGTGTTGTTATAATCAACTTTAAATTTCCCCTAACAAAATATTAAATCACTTGAACCTTAAGACTCTTCTAAACCAAAATACTTCTCTCATCTCCTGATTTTCACTTTCTAAAACTAAACCTCTGCAACAACAAGGAGCTTGGAGCATAGTGGGCAGCACGGCCATCGTCGTTAGCAAAACTGGAATCTTCATCAACAAAACCATTCTTAGAATTAAAAAAACAAGCCATAGGATTTCGAGGTAGTTTGCCTAGTGCAACATAAATCCTCAACCTTTTCGTTAGACATTTGTATAATCATTTTACATGCAAATTAAGCCCTTACCGGTCTTAGGACTCCGAGGTAGTCGTTTGGTACGACACAAACCCTCACATCTTCCAGGCTATTTGTATGATCATGTCATACGAATATAAGTCCTAATTAACTAAAATTGGCAGGATTACAAAATTAAATAAACTCTTAAATTGAAGCCAAACAATAGGATAGTTTGGGAAGTTGCCAAGATTCTTCTTTGATCCTCAACTTCTCCTACTTCTCTTCCTTTGGACTTCTGAAAATAACTGTTCCAAATTTGATCCATTCCCTATTGAAATCTCCAAAATTAAATCCTTTAAAAACCTTAAACTTTGAAATTCTTGAGAGAAAAACCACTGATCATTATCGAGAGTTTTCTTAAATGATTCCCACCATTTAAGATGTAAATGACTATAGGGGCTTGCCCTTATAGGGAACTTTAACAACCCAGGTAATATAAATCCTGTTTAATTCTTTTATATTAAATAGAGGAGCTTGTCGGCTTATAAAATTGGTTCGTAGAACAAACAGATGTCACAAATCTTCTAGTTTATTTAATCGAGCCCCATCATCAAGCAGTGTGTCTATTCTTTGGGATAGATACATGGTTTGTGATGCGGTCCTTGTATATATAAACTGTTTGGGATGTGAGATCGGTTTGATTTCATATCTTAAAATTTTCAAACTTAAAAGTATTTTCAAAATCAAATGCTACTTTCCAAATTATATATAAATTTAAATTAAATTTAAAATTCACCGACAACTTCTGTAGGCGACCCCTTTTCAAAACACATAACCTAAAAATAATGCCGACAATTTCTGGCGACTCCGCCGGGGAGTAGTTCCTCTCTCCATATTGATTAGATGGTTTTGCTTTCATAAATCTGTAGTGAGTCCATATCCCTATTGGATCAAACTATCATTCTTTCCGTTGAAATACCATGTTCATTTATGTCTTGAACGGGTATAGTCAACTCCTTTTGGATTTTGGAGCCACTGTTTAGACACCCCTAAACAGAGAGGTTCTGAAACCCTTTTGCCTCTTTCTGAGGTGGGGTGGACCCCCAATAGGTGTTAGCTTAGAAGTGGTCCTTCGAGTTGAGAAGTCTTACAAGTCTTTCTCTTCCTTTCCAATTTTAAATCAAATCCTTTACCTTTCCTTTAACCTTCCTCCTTTAATCATTTTGTTCCTAAAAAACAAATCCTCTAATAAACAACATTTTAATAAGCGAACTCTTTTAAATCGCAAATACATTAAGATAAACTAAAAACTTTTCGGACTCTTTCCGTGTCGTCTTATGTTTTGCAACAAAAGGAAGCATAATTCGGGATTGACGTTCGAAATTTACCCTGAAGAAAATGACTAAACCAAAGTTAATTTTCTCCTTCACTAATGGAATGGACTTCGCCATCTATAAGGATGAACTGCTCGACAATGGAATCATCCGTTTTGGACAAGGATTTGATAAAACAGATATTAAGTTCACTGACATCACCCTCTTCACCCTAATGGACAAAGTATCAGAAACTAAGGAGCATGTAATTGAGTTTAACTTGAAATCTACTCAAGAGTTCCCTCCCCTGCAAAGGGTCCCAGCTGAAAGAAGTATTGTTGTTCATAGGAGGATTGTTGTCTCTAACCCCACCGGTCTAGTCATCTCTGCACCTACCCCGACTCCTGCCAAATTGAAGGGGAAGGAAATCCAAGTATGCGATGATCCTGCCACCGTGGAGGGTACAAATTTTGATATAATACCTCCTGTCTTCGAGATAGGGTCCAGTTCAGAAGTTGCACCCCTAACTCGGACTCAAAGAAGAAATATGAGCAGAAAGATCGCCAGGATCGAGAAGGCTAAGGCTGCTCAAGTTGCTTTTCTGGAAGAGATTCCTGAGGAAGAGGAAGAACTACCTGAAATTTCACTGCTGTTGGGAGGAAGTAGGTTCCTCCTTCTCTCTGCTGCATTGGATGAAAAAGATGTCCGAAGGATTGCCGCTGCATTACTCCGACCTGGATACTATAGTGATTGTAAGAGGAAGAGGGTCAAGACTACGTCGCTTACTCAACTGCGAGCCATAGTAGAGAAACTAGCTAAGAAGGAAGGATGCCCCGTATAAGAAATCCTAAGAAGGATGGGACGAGTTCCAGTCAAATCCCGCCTCGGACCGCTAGTGAACCCCCTGGAGAGGCTAATGAGGAAGATACGAGCTAATGAAAGAAGTTCTCTTGTTGTCGTAGCGGGACACCATATTAGGGAGGACACCACCTACCAACGCACAGCCGACATACCATCTGGTTCCAGGGCTTCTACTGCGAGAAGGATGGTGTGGCGACCTATTATTGCTGAACCGATACAAGCACAATGTTCTAGATGGAAGAGTCTCGTCAGAAAGCCAGAATCTGAAGAAAGTGCTACTGCATTAAAAGAAACTCCTGAGAAAGAAGTCCAACAGTCATCACATGACAACCGTGAAACCGTTTGGAAGAGGCCACTAGAGGATGCCATAGGCAAGCTAAGAACGGACATCCAACGGTTGGCAAAGGAAAGAGGAGAAAAATTGGAACTTAAAGTAGATTCATCAGAATTTATGGATGAAGAGTACGCCGAGATTAATATGGTCGAGACCCGAGCATCGACATCTTCACAAGGCGCTCTGTCAGCTTCAGAAAGGGATGAACCGGAAGTGATGATAGCACAACTTCAAGAAAAGGAAGATACAATTTCCCTGATGGTAAAAAGGATGGAAGAGATTGCTGCCGCCTTAGCCACTCTCCAGAGTCAGCTGCAACCTCAAAAGGATATCACATCTGTTAACGGGGATGAACAACCGAAGAAAGATTCTACGCAAAGCATGATTACCGAAAAGGATATTAAAAACATGGTAGAATAGCAGATGCGAGAAGCCTTAGCCCAGTCTAAGAGTGGAGCATCTATTCAGACAGGTAGATCATACCCTGAAGAATTTGATGAGGTCCAATACCCAAAAGGCTTTGTACCACCTCTGTTCAAGTCTTTTGATGGAACGGGAAACCCCAGACAGCATGCCACACATTTTCGTGTTAGTTGCTACAATGCCTGTGGGAGCGATGCTTTACTCTTTCGACAGTTCGTCAGCAGTTTATTAGGGATTGCCTTCGACTGGTATGCAGAATTGCCAAATGGCTCAGTTAAGACCTTTTCAGAATTAGAAAACCACTTCGTTAAGATGTTTACCGGAGCTCGGCACCACATCACTATCGGTGATTTAGTGGTTGAGCAATAGAAACCGAACGAAACTCTAGTGGATTACATACTTCAATGGAGAAACTTAAGCATGAAGTGTGAACCACAACTTCAGGAACAGCATGCGATCAATATTTTGCTGAAAAGTATCCACGGCCCGATAGCACTTCTCCTTAAAGGATTTACAATCAAGACTTTCGAGAAGTTGCTTAGCAAGGCCAGGAGCTTGCAGGAAGAAGCAAAACAGTTGAGTTTTGTGGACAAGACCGATAAATAGAAGCCTGTGAAAGAATTTGAAAAGAAATCCAGAATCGTCGCAGCAGTAAATAAAGGCAAGCAGCCAGTGTAGATACAACCAGAGCAGCTACAACCTAGTTATCAACCACCACAACGGGCTTATCAACAACCTCAACAGAACTACCAACATCCTCGACCGAGCTATGAGTCGCCTCAGCTTTATGAGCAACCGCCTCGTCCATAGCGTACACTGAAAGCCTTTTTTAATAATGAGTATCCATTCAAGACTGAAGCGGTAGCGAAGATGTTCCGCAGTTTAATGAAGACACCAGACTTTCAGCTGCCAGAGCCCAAGAGGCCAGAAGATGTCAACAAGAAATATCATCCAAACTATCTCCCTTACCACCAGATGCTCGAACACAAGATAGAGGATTGCATCACTTTCAAAAGTTGGCTTGACGAAAATCTCCGGAAAGGGAACATAACGATCCCAAAGGAATACATGAAGGAACCCCAAAAGGGAGGTTCTATCAATGTTATTTCAAGGGATCCTATTGTTCTGATAGACCCTTACACGACCAACGATGGATGGAGTACCATCTGGACAAAGTCTTCCAAGAAAATCTTGGATCATATCCAAAACGCTTCAGTGCGCGCTTCAACTCAAGTTTGAAACCTGCCGAGCCAGTGCTATTGCTTGCGATTGAAGAACCACCCTAGAAAGAGGAGAAGATTGTGGAAGAAAAGAGGACCGAGGCTCCAAAGGGTAGACTAGGGGCTGCTTATCCTAGGATGGTTGTTTCCGATTCGGGGGAGAAATCCCTCGGACCTCTGACTCTGTATGATTATTTGCTCGCCCCGGCGGGATCTTATAATGATAAGAGTTTTGGTGTTGGCTACGTTTTGACTACTTCTAACGATTACGTAACTAATGACAACCAACCTAATCGGGATCTCGATTCTAATATGATAAACAATTCTTAAATCATACTAAACCTCGATGACCACAACGAAGGAGAAGACGCTCATAAGGATGGATACGAAAGCTCAACAAGCAATGAGTCTATTTGTGAATTTCGAGGAGCTCCAATCACGATAGAATTAGAGTTATCAGATTATGAAGCAACTTCAGAAGAGCCAGTAGTTCAGATTCAAGAGGAAACACCGGTAGATTCACCACCAGATTCAGAACAAGTAACTGAAGTCAACCTAAGAAGCGGAAAAGTTTTACACACCCCCCCCCGAGAATGGGTCTAAAGGATAAAGGAAAGCAGGTGGTTGATCATGAAGAGCTAACCCCAGCAGAAGAATTGCCCATCCGAGAAGAAACCAAGGAACATGGTAAAAAGGTGGATTATAACGTGCTAGCCCATCTTAGGAAGCTACCAGCCAAACTAAGCATATACGACGCTCTGATCCTGTCAAAGGAGATGAGAGAAACTCTGATCAAGGCTTTACTTGATCCAGAAATTTGCTTAGCTCAAATGGCCGGTAATTCCTTAGACGAGGTTTGCTACTTAAAAGAACGGCGAGGTGTTACCTTCACGGACAATGATCTACTACTGGGAATAGCAGATCACAACCGACCGTTGTACATTTCAGTCACTATGAGAAAGTTTACACTCTCCAGGGTGTTGGTTGATCCAGAGCATCAATCAACATAATGAGCCTTCGAATGTTAGCATTTCTGGAAATTCATGCTCGCGAACTCGAAGCAGACAAGATGTTATTAAGAGGCTTCAATCAAAAAGGAGAAAGAGCCCTTGGATCGATAACACTATTAATGAAGACCGGTGATTTGGCAATGACAACTGCAAAATTCTATATAACTGATTCTGAGACATCATTCAACGCTCTACTGGGTCGGCTGTGGATCCATGAGAACCGGATGGTACCGTCGTCACTGCACCAGCGCATAAAATATTTTGAAGAAGGAGAACAGTGTATCAAAGGTGATTTGCAACCATTCTTCGTGCATGAAATTGGAATTCACGAAGATGCAGCTTACTACGCACCTCGGAAGTAAACAATATTCTCCAGAAATACCGTACCAAAGGAAGCAAAAGAAGTTCGAGACGATGAAGAACCTGAAATTCTAGTCCAACAGTTACTCACCACTCCCTTACGACGAGATGGTGAAGGTTTCTCCAGAACTCGCACCCGAGGTCGAGGGCGGGGACGGGGTCGTGGAAGAAACAGTGGAACAGTTAGACAGAAGAAACCAGTCATCGATGTTGATTGGGAGAACAGTTCTAAAGAAGAAGAAATTAAGAAAGAAGCAGCGGCAATAAGTCAGAAGAAACCACAGTTCAAGATCTCTCTCGAAGATTAAAAGAACGAAGAATACAAATCAATGTACGAGAAGATTAATCACTATGTGCATACTATGACCCTGACCCCGATTTATCCTAATAAGGTCGAGGGTATGGTGGTCAAGGAGGTACATGGTGGCGGTGCTAAACCAATCAAATTCTACGTGGTGCTTCGTCTTCCAAAACTAAAAATGATGTACAATTTGAAGATGTTACTTCTTCAGAACTAATGTAACTACCTTTTGAGTGATATTCTCCCTGTTTTCAAAATTTAATTTAACGTGGTGTCTTACCTCGACGATGGATAAAAATTCAATCACAACACTTCGAAAAATTATGGAATAATGCCAGTCGGCCTCCCAAATCAAAGCACGGTGTCGGATTCGGCACAGTAGGATCAGTTGATGACACGGGATTTTGCTTGGTTGTCACTTGCGAGCCTAATAAAGTTTGTTTAGAAGCCTCAGATGATCTCGAAGATCTGCAAATCGGAAATGCTCCACTAGAATTTGAAGAAGAAATTAAATCTATAATAGACGAGTTAATGGAAGTTAACTTAGGTACTAGCAAAGAGCCTAGACCGACTTTTGTTAGCTCCTTGCTCAATAAAGAAGACTCCGAAAACATAATCAAGCTATTGATGGAATTTAAGGACTGTTTTTCTTGGAGTTATGATGAAATACCAGGATTAGCTCCAGAAGTCACAGTTCACAAACTAGGAGTGGATCACACTGCCGTTCCAGTCAGGCAAGCTCCCAGAAGAATGTGTCTAGAGATTGAACAAAAAGTTGTAGCTGAAGTTAAGAAGCTAATAGACGCTAAATTTGTCCATGAAGAACAATATCTGACTTGGTTAGGGAATGTGGTACCAGTCAGAAAGAAGAATGGACACATCAGAATCTGCGTAGATTTCAGAGATTTGAACAAGGCATGTCCAAACGAATGAATTTCCTCTACCAATTCCTGAACTGATGATCGACATCGCTTCGACACATAAAATCTTCTCTTTCATGGATGGATCATCAGGATACAACCAGATAAAGATGGCACCAGAAGATGAAAAGCTCACAGCCTTCAGAATGCCAATCGGAATATACTGCTACACAGTAATGCCTTTCGGATTGAAGAACGCAGAAGCAACTTACCCAAGAGCAATGACGAGGATTTTTGATGATCTCATTCACAACCAAGTCGAGTGCTACGTGGATGATGTGTTCATCAAAAGCAAACTGAAAGAAGATCACTTGTATGATTTGAGAATTATTTTCGAGCGATTAAGACAATATAACCTTAAGATGTATCCCTTGAAATGCGCCTTCGGCGTCACCTCTGGGAAATTTTTAGGATTTGTTGTCCGAAATCGTGGAATTGAAATCGATCTGGAGAAGATTAAAGCTATCTTAGAAATGCCACCTCCCAAAACCTTGAAACAACTACGATCTTTTCAAGGAAAATTGGCATAACTTCGACGCTTTATTTCGAATTTATCAGGTAGGTGTCAGCCCTTCTCGACATTAGTTAAAAAGGACTCCAAATTAGTTTCGGAAGAGAAATGCCAACGGGCCTTCGAGGACATTAAGTAGTACTTAATGACACCTCCTGTTTTAGCAGCCCCAGTCTCGGGTAGACCGTTAATACTTTATACCGCGGCTTTAGACGACTCTCTTGGAGCCCTGCTAGCCCAGGTCAACGATGAAGGAAATGAAAACGCTCTGTACTACTTAAGTCTTCGTTTAATTCCGATGGAAGTAAAGTATCCTCCTATTGAGAAGCATTGTTTGGCCCTGATCCTCGCTGCTCAAAAGCTCAGGCACTACATGCTTTCTTATAAGGGCAACCTTATTTCGAAGTTTAATCCGTTGCAATATTTTATGAACCGACCGATGCTTTTCGGCAGACTTGCCAGGTGGTTAATGATACTATTGTAATTCGATATAACTTTCGTTTCTCTTCGTGCCGTAAAGGGACAAGTCCTAGCAGACTTCCTCGCAGCACACCCTATACCGGCAGAATCGCCTCTCAACGACGATTTGCCTGACCAGCAGATAATGAGCCTAGAAGACCTTGAAGATCAACGTTGGGAATTGTTCTTCGACGGAGCATCTTCAGCATAGAAAGATAAAGAATAACAAATGATTGTGCTCGGTAAGGCACAAATCAGACTACTATTTATAACACCAGAAAGGGGAATGTTAAGATACTCCTACCATCTAAAGAAACCATGTACAAACAACGAGGCCGAATACGAAGCTCTCATAACTGGATTAGAGTTAACTATTCAGATAGGGATAACAGACATCAACATCTACGGGGATTCTCAGTTGATCATTAAACAGGTCGCCGGAAAGTATAGAATTCTGAAGCCAAGGCTCGAGCAGTACTTTCAGTATGCCATGAAGTTGTTGGAACAGAATCTGAATGTAACGATCTACAAGATTCCCAGAAGTGAAAATGCTCTCGCAGATGCGTTAGCTTGCCTTGGAAAGGAATTTGCCTGTTTGCAGGATGAATCAGTGGAAGTGTCAGTTCAGGGACATCAGGTTCTTTCGCAGCTCGACATGGACATGATACACAAGCCATAAAAAGAAGAATAATCGATTGCGACGATGAACGAAAATGCGAAGAGCGGCGTCAACCACTCATAGACTACCTGCGAACAGGAAACCTACCGGACGATAAGTCATTAGCCCATAAAATCAAGAAAAGAACTCTGTCTTACGCATTAACAAATAATACATTATACAAAAGGTCTTTCGATCAGATGTGGTTAAGGTGCTTAAGTGAGTCTGAGGCTCATGAAATTGTTAAAGAAGTGCACTCAGGACTTTGTGGCGCTCATCAGTCAGGTCCGAAAATGAAGATGATGATTAAAAGACTAGGGTATTACTGGCCCTCGATGATGTCCAATTGCATGAAGATTGCCAAGAGTTGTCACCAGTGCCAAGTGCATGGAGTGGTCCTACATCAACCTCCAAATGTGCTACATCCGACAATCGCATCTTGGCCGTTTGAATGTTGGGGCACAGATATCGTGGGTCCAATAGAACCGTCTTCTTCAAGAGGACATCCCTTTTTTCTTGCAGCTACAGATTACTTTTCTAAATAGGCAGAAGTTGTACCTCTTAGAGAAGTGAAAGCACATCATGTGCTACAGTTCTTCAAGAATCAAGTTGTCTACCATTTCAGGGTACCGTGCAGAATTATCTCTGATAACGGGTTCGCATTCAGAAGCACAAAGATCAACAAGTTTGTCAGAAGACACGGGATTGACTGGCGTTATTCGACGATCTACTACCCAAGAGCGAATGGCTTGGCCGATGCTTTTAATAAACTCTCGTCCAAATCCTATAGAAAACTTTGGACGACAGTAAAATAAATTGGCACGAGAAGTTGTTAGAAGCCTTATGGGCCAACATAACAACTTTCAGAACTCCTACTCAGTCTACACCTTACGCTTTAGTATACGGGTACGAAGCCGTCTTACCCTTGGAAGTACAGCTTCCCTCACTCAGAATTTCAGTTGCAAACAAGATCACTACAGAAGAAAATGCCAAATTATGACTAGAAGAATTGGAAAGCTTGGAAGGAAAACAACTTTCAGCGCAGTAGAATTTGGAACTGTATCAAGCCAAGATGATCCAGGCCCACGATAAACTGGTCCGCCCAAGGACATTCAAATTCGGTGACTTAGTTATAGTCCTCAAGAGACCTATTCTCGCACACCGTAAGATAAGAGGTAAATTCGAACCTACTTGGGAAGGCCCGTTCGTGGTTGAGACAGTCTACTCAGGAGGTTCCTACCAGCTTGTGAATTGCCATGGAGAACGACATATGCTTCCAATTAATGGACGACATTTGAAGAAGTATTACGCAACCTGATGTTTTGAAGGATGAACTTTAATAAAAAAAATGAAGTCGCATTCCTATAAGCACGGGTGCAGTTCACTTATAACTGGGTCTGAACCCAAAAACAAAATAATGGATGATAAAAATCATTAACAAAAAATGTGTTAAAAAAGAAAACATGTGAAATCATAATAAAGAAATTTTGATCCCTCCTTTTAAATCATCTCACTCCCGATCTTTCCTCATCTCTTCCTACTTCCTTTAAAATTTAAAAGAAGTAAATAAAATTTTTCATTAATAAATGTTTTCTTATTGTTCTTGTCTTAGTATAGCCCCTGATCCTTCCTTGTTTTTTGCAGGGAAATGTCGAACGGGCGGTTGGTTTTGAACTTTAAGAATGGCGTGATTCTAGCACTCAATGAAAACAGGATGAAGGATGGAGCCGTGATTGAAATTGACTCTGATTTCACACCGGTCGGGCTACAGTACAAAGAAAATGATTGGACCCCGATTGATCTGGAAGAGTTCCACAGTTAGACAGTGATGAAATTGGGTAACCCAAGTCAACCGTCTACTAGCAAGAAAAGAAAAGCAAACACCGCTCATGCAACGGGAGAGGACAAGAAAGTTAAGTCCGTGGTTGCTATAACAGAGGGCAGGCTCATCAGCGCAGTGCCCACAGAAATTCAAGAGGTAAGGAGAGCTACTCTCACTCCGACTCAACGAAGAAACAAGAATCGCCACATAAGCAAGATGCTGACCAAGCCAGCAGCGGACCAACATGAAGAGACAATCACTACCGTCAACACAAATACTTCGAAGAAATTGGTTCTTCAGGAACCAGAAAAGAGGAGACCAACTCCAAGAACAACATAAAAGCTAAAATAAATCCCAAGAAGAATGGAAACAGAATCAGCGCCTCGACGTCAAGCAGATGTACCAATTCTGAAGAGTCTTGTTGAAAAAGCAACCCCGGAGGATGTCTCGACAGAGACTATCCCCGAGGAGCCAAGACATGTAGGAGAGCGTGCTTGGGTTGAACCATACATTTCCCAGTATGTCATCAGGCCTCGCCGATTGTAGATAATTCTGAAATATGAGCTGGAAAGGATGCAAAAAGTTGAGAAGAAAACTTTTGAATAATTTGAAAGAATCCGATGTAAGAGGATTACAATCTTGGAAGGCCTCGAGCTGCATACAGATGTGTTCTCAGATTATGAACAACAGCAAATTGTGGACTGTGTCATCGAGCTTCAGAAAATGGGTCAAGCTGGTCGCCTAAGGGAAAAAACCTATTCAAAACCCCGAAGATGGATGCCAGGAAAAGGAAGAGTTACGATCAAATGCGGGTGTTGCTACAACTTCGCGGTAGACAAAAAAGGAAATCCACCAGGGATACTCCGTCGCAGTGAGGTGGACCCGATGCCAAGAATTATTAAGAGAATGGTAAAGAGGATGGTGACATGGAGGGTATTGCCCGCGGACTGCATACCCAACAGCAACATCATTAATATCTACAAGGAGGGCGACTGCATACCTCCACACATAGATCATCATGACTTTGTCAGACCTATCTGTATAGTGTCTTTTGTCAACCAGTGCAATATCATGTTCGGATCTGACCTCCGGATAGCAAGCCCCAGAGAATTCCGAGGGCCGGTGGAGATACCACTACCGGTAGATTCCATCTTGGTATTGAAAGGAAATGGAGCAGACATAGCAAAACATTGCATTCCAGGAGTGCCTGTTGAGCGGATCTCCGTCACCTTCAAGAGGATGGATGACAAAAAATTGTCTTTCCACTTCCAGCTAGATCCAGAGTTAGAGAGCCTTCGGCCCTACGAGCTGTGAGCTACATGGGAGATAACACACCTCCAATGCACATCCAAACGGCATTTCCTGCCAAGGTTGGCTTAGAAGGTGATGTTATTGTCCATGTATCTTAATATTCAGACATGGATTTCGACAGATGCTTTTGGAAGAAACTTGCAAGAATCTTGCACAATCTATTTTGGATTTATGTGGGTTGTATGAGATGTTGAATTTTCAAGGAAAATATCATCATGTTTTGGATCGAGCTATATGATGTATTTTCGACAAGATTGGAATGAAAATGACCATGTCATGTTTTGCCTTCACCTCTTTTTTGTGCAAATTGACTGGGGAACGCCATTAAGTTAAATGAACTTCATAAAAAGAACGAAGGAAAAATAGAAAATAAATGAGAATTTTCTTAAAAAATCTGAACGTCAAAATAAACTTCAAATTAACACGAACTCTAAATAAAAAAAAATGAAATTGACTCACCAAAAGAAACGAAACGAATCTAAATCTCGAATTGAATTCCGATCTGAATTCGTCGATTGGAATCTTTCAATTCTTCTTCAAATTGAAATCCATTTGAAACTCTTTTGAAACTCCTATTTCAAGTTGATTCTTCCTTACAGAAGACTTTAACTTCGGTTTCAAACTTCAAAACTCCAAATCTGAAATTCCCCAGCCTCAGGCTATTCTCAAACATTTTCGACTCTCCGCGATCTCTTTCCTCTCTTGAGAAAGTCGACTAAGTCTACTGACATAGAACCACAAAATTTTTGATTTGATTATGATGGCATGGATTCATATCCTTCGCCAAACAATCAAAATTCGATCAACGCTCTTGGGATATGAAACACTTTCATGTCTCATTCCAATCCTCCACTAAACTAAAATTTCCACAAAATCTTCCAAACCAATCAAATACAAACTTCCGAGATTGATACCAAATTTCAATTCTCTCTTTTGAGACTGGTACCAAATTCCAGTTCTCTCCTTTCGAGGTCGGTACCAAATTCTGACTCTCTTTCCAAGATTGATACCAAATTTCAATTCTCCCTTTTGAGACTGGTACCAAATTCCAGTTCTCTCCTTTCGAAGTCGGTACCAAATTCCGACACTCTTCTGAGATTGATACTAAATTTCAATCTTTCTTTCGAGACTGGTACCAAATTCCAGTTCTCTCCTTTCGAGGTCGGCATCAAATTTCGACTCTCTTCTGAGATTGATACTAAATGTCAATTCTCTCTTTCGAAACTGGTACCAAATTCCAGTTCTCTCCTTTCGAGGTCGGTACCAAATTCCGACTCTCTTTCTGAGATTGATACTAAATTTCAATTCTCTCTTTCAAGACTAGTACCAAACTCCAGTTCTCTTCTTTCGAGGTCGGTACCAAATTCTGACTCTTTCTTCGAGATTGATACTAAATTTCAATTCTCTTTTTCGAGACTGGTACCAAATTCCAGTTCTCTCCTTTCGAGGTCGGTACCAAATTCCGACTCTCTTTCTGTTATTGATACTAAATATCAATTCTCTCTTTCGAGACTGGTACCAAATTCTAGTTCTCTCCTTTCGAGGTCGGTACCAAATTCTGACTCTCTCTCTGAGATTGATACAAAATTTCAATTCTCACTTTCTAGACTGGTACCAAATTCCAATTCTCTCCTTTCGAGGTTGGCACCAAATTCCGACACTCTTCCGAGATTGATACCAAATTTCAATTCTCTCTTTCTAGACTGGTACCAAATTCCAATTCTCTCTTTTCGAGGTCGGTACCAAATTCCGACTCTCTCCGAGATTGATACCAAATTTTAATTCTCTCTTTCGAGACTGGTACCAAATATCCAGTTCTCATTTCGAGATCAGTACCTAAATTCTTATTCTCATCCTTTTCAATAAATACTTAAACTCCGACTCTCACTTTGAGGCTGGTACCTAAATTCCAGTTCTCTTTGTAAATCTCGAAGATGGAACCTAGGTTTCGATTCTCATTTCATATTCAGAATTTTCTTAAATCGATTTAAAATTAAACTTCAATCAAAATTGAAACTCGGAACAAATTGAAATCAAAACTTAACATTAAAACTTGAAATAGAAAATAAAGCGAAATCTAAATCAAATTTCTCTAGATCTTGTGATCTGGAATTCACTTCCTTTTCTTTTCCCCAGCGAGAGTTCAGGGATCTTCAGTCTTGGAGGTTTACATGTTACTCCCCAGTAGAAATTTTTCTATGCTTGGTTCTAAGTATGTCACTTAGACATCTGTGTTTTCTTTATTGATCTCTTCGGTCAACGCCAATACGCACGGCGTGCTTGGTTAGCACACCACACCTATTGGGGGTCCATTTGTTGACCTCATTTTTAATGAGGTCTTTTCTCTTCTTTCTCCTTAGTACTTAGGATCTAGCCATAGGGCTTCTCCTTGACTATCTTAGAGGACTAGAAATGGGACCTATCCCTTAGAAATTTAAACACTTCTTGGCTCCCTTCAAACCCCACAAGTTTGATTTTAAACCCCCTAAGCCGCTTGGAGGGTTAAGTTCATATGTGGAGGTTTAAAGGATGAGTTTCCTATAGGACTCTTTGGCCTTAGGATTACCCTAGATGGTCTGGCCCTAGTGAGGGTAAGCTTGCACACACCACACTCCCACACACACATTCCAAGCCCTAAAACTACCTTTAACCAATTTGACTTCCTAACTCATATAGGTAATTCATATGGATGGACCTTAACCCCTAAGCCCCTGGTTAAGAGGGTTATTGAGTGCCAAAGATGAGTCCTCTCATAGATTTTGTGAGCTTAACATGGCTTCATGGTTCAACCAAAATCATTTCATTTCACTCACACTTGATCAACCTTCATTTTTCCAAAATTTCAATTTTTGACCCCCGAGACCCTAAACCCACCAAGTCTACCAAATGCCCTTGAAATTGCACAAAATTTGTAAAATTGCTTAAATTACCCAAAATTCCTCAAAACCAATCCTAAACACTTCCCCCGACTCAAATTGATCATCCTTGGACAAATACACCAAAATTATCCAAAAATAGCCCCTAATAACCTTCAAATACCCAAAATACCCTTTTAACCCAAAAATTCCAACAATTCAGAAAATTCCCAGAAAGTTCCATAAAATCCCAAGTATTCCCAATTTCATCTTATTCAACTACACCATAATCCTATTTTCTCAATTTAGCCCACTTTTACTAAAACCCCCAATTTGACCTATTTTTAACCTAAGTGGACCCAATGTCCCATCAAACCAACCCAATTGACCTCAATTTTGATCCAATTCAATTCCAAACTTCAATTCAATCTCCCCAATACCAATTTAGACCAAATCCAAACCCAATTTCATCAACATGTGGATCCAATTTCAATTAGAAGATTAAAGCCCAATTTTGGCCCATGACTTAAACTTAGCCCAAACCAACCCAACTCAACTCTAATTAACCCCAAATCTTTTCCTAAACCTTCCTATCATCCCCACAAACAAAACACTTACATGATTTGCCCCAAATTTGAAACCAAACTCCCCCCAAACCTAACCCAAACCAAAAATCTCCAATTTGGCCTAAATCCATCATGAACCCAAATGAGCCCGAATCCCAAAATCAAAGCCCAACCAAAGTCGAAAACTCTTTGTCACACCCCCATAAACATTTTTCAAAATTAATTTTACATCCAAATCAACATTAACCCAGCCTTAGCCCAAGTTAGCTCAATTTGGTCCACTTTGACCCTATTGCTAAAAGGCCCAAATTAAATCCAATTCAACTCAAAATCACCCCAAACTTATTCCAAATTACTCATGGCACATTCTTAAACCAATCCCAACATTTGTTTAACACAACCCCTCACCAATTTTCATCCATCAATTTATTTCAAAACCTAAAAGCAAACTTCCTTAAACCATTTTAATAGACCATCCAAAATGATTTCAAAAAGCCAAAAATTGGCTCGAAAGCCCACATGAAGTTTCTTCTCATCGTACCTTTAATTGTTTCTATCCCTAAGTTCTAAATCAATCATCAAATAAATCCAAATCAAGCCTCATGCCCATTTCTCCTAAATCCATCAAAAAATGCCAAACCCCATTTCTATGAAAATAAGCCAACCTTTTCCCAAGCCATGAGCAAGCCAAATGAAGCCATTCACAAGCCAAATGAAGCCACGAGAGCTTTGACACCTCACCAAGCCATTAATGGCAAGAAGAGGAGGCTCTTTCTTAAACCGTCATTAAAAATTTTTAACCTCATCCATGCTACACTCTAAACTAAGATTAGCCACATCACCATGGATAGGGACCTCACCACCTTCTCTTGGCTGACTTAACTGATTTCTTTCAGCCCAAAATCGGGCCTTGGTGGGTGCACCAAACCCAAATGCATGAGTTGACCAAAATTATCCCAAAATGAGCTTCCCCCATGCCATTTAAATCAAATCCTTTACGCATGTCAAACCCCAATTGATTGCACAAACTTCCAGCTCTGACCCCACAGTGTCAGATGGTGACCCATGCCTGGCCGGCCAGCCACCACAGCTGCCAGAAAACACCAGGCCAAGAGCACCTATTTGATTCAAAAATTCAAATTGAATTAGTTGAGTTGTCCCATGGCCAATGGTCACTGCAGCTGTTCTTCCCTTGCCCTGAGCAGCCGATCCAAGCCTTCAAACCCCCCTAGGAAGCCCTCCAGCCATGTCTATTTAAACCCCACCACCTCTCGGCTAAAGGAGGAGCTGAACCAAACCATATAGAAACTCTACCAAAATCACTCCACACTCTTCTCCTAGCATAAAGCACTTGATCCCCACTGAAATCCAGCCCTAATTCCCTCTGGCCAAGCTCAATTTCTCAGCTCAAAATCCACCCAAAAAATTGGACACTTCGCCACAGTGAGCCAATCCTCAAATTGATTAACCCTACACCTTCACCAGACTAAGAGAAGAAGTTCCCCAGCAAAAGCCCCTCTCCATGCCAGCCATTTCTCCTATCGGCTAAGCTTTGAAATCGGGCTTGGTGGAAGTCTGGTCTAGATAATTCACCAGGGCCAAAGGCCTCATCCCTAGGCTCCTCCAGCTCCAACGAAAGTGCCAAGCCCTACTGATTGAAGCTTCACTTCTCAAAGCAAAGGTATGTAACTCCTCCTTCCCGAGAGCTTCCAGCGATTCTCCATTTCATTTGAGTTAATTTCAATGCATGTTAGCCGTATGGATTTATAGCTCTCGTTTAGTCGGACACATAGGATCAAATTTCATGTAAATGGGTTAAGAAATGAGGGAGATATTAGGGTTTTAGTGTGGATGGCTTTCAGCACACACCAGACGGAGACGATGACCAGCAGCCGTCGGATCGCACGTGAATCGAATGGACTGTCCAGAATGCGTCGGACGAATAGACGGAACGAGACCGCGGGACGCATGGCTGCTGACTTAGGTGGCAGCGTTGAATAGGAGCGCGCCGCGTGGCCTTTCGGAGCTGCCGAGGTTGACGCGGCGCTAACTGGGTTAAGTAGAAAAATAGGATTTTTTCTATTTATTTAAATACCCGAAACTTTAAAAATGTATATCTTTGCATAGAAAAATCACAAAAAATAAAATAAAAATACCCTCTTGCTCCGTGAACAGAGGAGAATAATGTTGAAAAAGAATTAAGTTATTTTGATGAGTATTTTATTTTTAATTAATTATTTATTGATTTTAGTATTTTAATTCTCCATGCATTTATAAAATTCACCATGACATGAGACCATAGGGCTTTTGTAGCCTCTTTTCTTGGAAACATTCTCTAAATTTTTCAAGGCCAGAGGCCATCTCTATGACAAGTTATTGATTTTTCAAGTTTAAGTGTCTGTTTTGGTATTTTAATTCCAATAATTAGCATGTTCATCAATAAATCCTAGAAAAATTAGGGGAGGTATCTTATGACCAGAGGACCCTATGAAAAATGTATTTTGAGTGAACTCATTAAGAATAACTCTTATTGGCCTAAACATTCAAAACTGAATTTTAATGAAATAGGGCTAACCATACATCAAAATCACTTGAAAATAATTCTCCACTGATCTTTAGGGTCAGAGGAGTTCAACATAAAAATTTGAAATTAATTGGAAATGATTTAATCCACTAAATGGATTAATTAAGTCACATAACAAAAATTAAACTTTAAAAGCTCACAACTCCCAAAGTACATTTCAAAAATTCACCAAATTGGTTTTGGGACTTCTCTGATATCAAAGGAGTCTAAAAAATAAAATATTGGAATTTTCTAAAAATCTTCATTTTTCACCATATTTTAATATTTTAATAATTAAAAAATAAAAAAAATCACAAAAAAATTAAAAATCATAAAAATGTCATATTTTTCCTCCTAATCACTTAGGAACAAATATAATATTTTTCTCAAGTCCATATGTTGAGATTTTGAATTTTAAAGGCCTAAAACAATTTTTAATATTAAAAAATGAATTTCCCCACATTTTCACTAAATTAATTCTAGTAAATCAAACAAAAATTAGAAAAATATAAAATTTGCTTCTCTGAACTTCTTGAAGTCAGAGAGATTTAAGAAAAATATAAAATCCATTTTAACCTTAAATTTATTTTATAATTAATTAACACTCCAAAATTCAAAATAATTATAATTAATAAAATATAATTCAAAATATAACCAAAATTGCTGCAAATGGTCCTCTGGTCAGTAGGAACATCCCATAATTTTCCTAAGAATAGAAACCTTACCTTGGTCATGTTGTTGAATTTTTATTGAAAATCCATATTTTTCATAAAAATAATTATATAAATTAAATTAAATTCAGAAAAATTACATTTTCTCCTCTAATGTCTTAATTGACATCTGAGTGAAGTGACATACAAATTTTAAGTTTATTTGAGCTTTATTTGATGAGTTATGAAATGAACATGCTTAAAAGGGGCATAAAGGTAATTAAAGAATTTTAACCCTAATTAATATTTAGGTTTAATCAAGGGGAGGGTAAAATATCTGATTTTAAAATTTTCATTAGATTATTGAAACCTAGGAAATTAAGGGATAGAAACCCATTAATTATCTTGAAAATATTTAAATTAAATTTTAATTAATTAAACAATTCAAATTTTGGAAGAATAAATTAAAATTTGGATTATTAAGATTAGGGTTATAATTTAAGAAGATATCAATTCTTTAATTTAAAACCCCTAACTGAATCACTTTAATAATGTTCAACTCTTAATCAAACTCAAAAATGATAATCAAAATTAATAATTAAATAATTAAAAGGAAAATAAACCTTAATTAAATTAAAAGCTTAAAACATTAAGTGACTTGATAATCAAATTGAAATAAATTTAAAAAATTAAAATTAAATTGAAATTACATAAAAAACAAATCTAAAACAAATTTGAAACATTAAAGAAAATCAACCTTAAGACACTTCATAATTAAAAAACATAAAAAATCAAACCAATTAAAATTGACCTAGAGTGTTACAATTAAGTTAAATTAAATTTAAATAATTAAAAGTTTAATTAAATTGAATAATATAAACACCTCTTTCAAATCAAACAATTTAAAACACTTAAGAGAAAATCAACTTGAATTTTGAAACTAAATTAAATCATCCTAAATCATTAAGTTAACTTTAATCAAAGCGATTAAATTCTTTAACAAACTGATTTGCCCCCTAAAGGCTTTCATTATCATAACTCTTAAATGAAGCATTAAATAAAATGTCACTTTACTCATCGGACAATCAAATGTCCAAGTTCACTGAGCAATAGACAGAACTCAACTAAACTTTGGATGATTAATTCACGAGTACAATAAAATTCATTTGGACTCAAATTATCTCAGAAGTATTGAAAAGGTGTTTAGGACTCGTCCTAAGCACTTTCTCAATACGATGAGATGTTTTAGATGAAAAACTGAACTTAATTGTTCTTTGATGAAGAAAATCATCCTTAACAAAACACAAGAACCTAGACTTCATAGGAATTGACTAGCTATAGGATTAGAATTTTGGTAGACAACCAGAACCTTTCCTTAGCTTTACCTAGGTACTTGTTGCAAATATATAAATGCCTTAACATGTGTTTTAAGTGCAGCTTGGAAATGACGAGAAGATCCTCCAAGTACACTTTTATTTTATTGCAATTTATTTACTTACCTGTACTGCACTTTACTTTTCTCGCATGTTAAACAAGATTGACACCCTGCATGAAAACTGAAACCTTTAGGATAGCCACAAAACTGAAACCCAAAACTAAAATAATAGACAAAACAAGATAAAATTCACCGCCACAACATTCAAAATATAAAACAACTCAAAATTTAATCACAAACAGAACACAAACGACAACTACAACTAAATTAAAACGTCTCGTTGCATGATCTGGAATACCTCGGATGATGTAACCTACGTGTTGCTAACGGGATTTCCCACGGTCTAAATGAAAGTGTGGAACTCATTCAGTTGAGTTTAGGAAATTCCTCTGGACTAAGTGAATCCGATAAAAATAACGGTACCGGAATGTTGGAACCGTGGGATCTTAACCGGTGTTGTTATAATCAACTTTAAGATTCCCCTAACAAAATATTAAATCACCTGAACCTTAAGACTCTTCTAAACCAAAAAGCTTCTGTCGTCTCTTGATTTTCACTTTCTGAAACTAAATCTTTGCAACAACAAGGAGCTTGGAGTATAGTGGGCAGCACGGCCATCGTCATCAACAAAACTGGAATCTACATAAACTAAACGTTTCTTAGAATTAAATAATCAAACCATAGGATTTTGAGGTAGTTTGCCTAGTGCAACATAAATCCTCAACCTTTTCGTTAGGCATTTGCATAATCATTTTATGCAAATTAAGCCCTAACCGGTCTTAGGACTCCGAGGTAGTTGTTTGGTACGACACAAACCCTCACATCTTCCAGGCTATTTGTATGATCATGTCATACGAATATAAGTCCTAGTTAACTAAAATTGGCAGGATTACAATATTATATAAACTCTTAAATTGAAGCCAAACAATATGATAGTTTGGAAAGTTGCCAAGATTCTTCTTGGATCCTCAACTTCTCCTACTTCTCTTCCTTCGGACTCTTGAAAATAACTGTTTTAAATTTGATCCATTACCTATTAAAATCTCCAAAATTCAATCCTTTGAAAACCTTAAACTTTGAAATTCTTGAGAGCAAAACCACTGATCATTATCGATAGTTTTCTTAAATGATTCACGTCATTGAAGATGTAATTAACTATAGGGGCTTGCCCTTAAGGGAACTTTAAGAACCCAGGTAATATAAACCCTGTTTAACATCGAGCAGTGTGTCTATTCTTTAGGATAGATACATGGTTTGTGATGAGGTGCTCGTTTATATAAACTGTTTGTGATGTGAGATCCGTTTGATTTCATATCTTAAAATTTTCAAACATAATATTATTTTCAAAATCAAATGCTAATTTCCAAATTATATATAAATTTAAATTAAATTTAAAATTCGCCGACAACTTCTGTAGGCGACCCCTTTTCAAAACACATAACCTAAAAATAATACCGAAAATTTCTGGCGACTCCGCTGGGGAGTAGTTCCTCTCTCCATTTTGATCAGATAGTTTTGCTTTCATAAATCGGTAGTTAGTCCATATCCCTAGTGGATCAAACTATCATTCTTTCCTTTGAAATACGATGTTCATTTCTGTATTGAACGGATATAGTCAACTCCTTTTGGATTTTGGAGCCACTATTTAGACACCCCTAAACAGAGAGGTTCTGAAATCCTTTTGCCTCTTTCTAAGGTGGGGTGAACCCCCAATAGGTGTTAGCTTAAAAGCGGTCCTTCGAGTTAAGAAGTCTTACGAGACTTTCTCTTCCTTTCCAATTTTAAATGAAATCCTTTACCTTTCCTTTAACCTTCCTCCTTTAATCATTTTGTTCCTAACAAAAAAATCCTCTAATAAACAACCTTTTAATAACGAACTCTTTTAAATTGCAAATACATTAAGATAAACTAAAAAGTGTTCGGACTCTTTCCTTGTCG
Source organism: Papilionanthe hookeriana x Papilionanthe teres (assembly GCA_022702705.1). Lineage (NCBI taxonomy): Eukaryota > Viridiplantae > Streptophyta > Magnoliopsida > Asparagales > Orchidaceae > Papilionanthe > Papilionanthe hookeriana x Papilionanthe teres. Next base: position 95,901,012 of record CM040423.1, read on the forward strand.
TCTTTAGTTTTGCAACAAAGGAAGCATAATTCGGGACAGACGTTCGGAATTTACCCTGCAGAAAATGACTGCACCAAAGTTAATTTTCTCCTTCACCAATGGAATGGACTTACCCGTCTATAAGGATGAACTGCTCGACATTGGAATCATCCGTTTTAGACAAGGATTCGACAATATATATTAAGTTTGCTGACGTCACCCTCTTCACACTAATGGACAAAGTATCGGAAACTGAGGAGCCAGTAATTGTGTTTAACCTGAAATCTACTCAAGAGTTCCCTCCCCTGCAAAGGGTCCCAGCTGAAAGAAGTACTGTTGTTCGTAGGAGGACTGTTGTCTCTACCCCCACCGGTCTAGTCATCTCTGCACCTACCCCGGCTCCTGCCAAATTGAAGGGGAAGGAAATCCAAGTCTGTGATGAGCCTGCCACCGTGGAGGGTACAAATTTTGCTATAATACCTCCTGTCTTCGAGATAGGGTCCAGTTAAAGAGTTGCACCCCTGACTTGGACTTAAAGAAGAAATAGAAGCAGAAAGATCTCCAGGATCGAGAAGGCTAAGGCTGCTGAAGTTGCTTTTCTGGAAGAGATTCTTGAGGAAGAGGAAGAACTACCTGAAATTTCACTGTTGTTGGGAGGAAGTAGGTTTCACCTTCTCTCTACTGCATCGGATGAAGAAGATGTCCGAAGGATCACCGCTGCATTACCCCGACCTGTATACTATAGGGATTGTAAGAGGAAGAGGGCCAAGACTACGTCGCTTACTCGAATGCGAGCCGTAGTAGTGAAACTAGCTAAGATGGAATGATGCCCCGTATCAGGAATCCTGAGAAGGATGGGACGAGTGTCAGTCAAATCCCGCCTCAGACCGCGAGTGAACCCCGTCACTGCCCCAGAGAGGCCAAGGAAGAAGAAACGAGTTAATGAAAGATGTTCGCCTGTTGTCGTATCAGAACACCATGTGAGGGAGGACACCACCTACCGACGCACAGCCGACAGACCATCTGTTCCTAGGCCTTCTACTGCAAGAAGGATGGTGTGGCCACCTATTATTGCTGAACCGATACAAGAACAATGTTCTGGAAAGAAGAGTCTCGTCAAAAAGCCAGAATCTAAAGAAAGTGCTACTGCATTAAAAGAAACTCCTAAGAAAGAAGTCCAACAGTCATCACATTACAACCGTGAAACCGTTTAGAAGAGGCCACTAGAGGATGCCATAGGAAAGCTAGGAACGGACATCCGACGGTTGGAAAAGGAAAGAGGAGAAAAATTGGAAACTGAAGTAGATTCATCAAAATTTATGGATGAAGAGTACGCCGTGATTAATATGGTCGAGACCCGAGCCTCGGTAGCTTCACAAGGCACTCCGTCAGCTTCAAAAAGGGAAGAACTGGAAGTGATGAGAGCACAACTTCAAGAAAAGGATGATACAATTTCCCAGATGGCAAAAAGGATGGAAGAGATGGCTGCCGCCTTAGCCACTCTCCAGAGTCAGCTGCAACCTCAAAAGGAAACACCCCAGAAATTATTCACATCGCGGATGTAGGAAAGAAAATCACATCTGTTAACGGGGATGAAAAGCTGAAGAAAGATTCTACGCAAAGGATGATTCCCGAAAAGGATATCAAAAACATGGTAGAAACAGCAGGTGCGAGAAGCTTTAGCCCAGTCTAAGAGTGGAGCATCTATTCAGACAGGTAGACCTTACCCTGAAGAATTTGATGCGGTCCAATACCCAAAAGGCTTTGTACCACCTCTGTTCAAGTCTTTTGATGGAACGGGAAATCCCCGGCAGCATGTCACACATTTTCGTGCTAGTTGCTGCAATTCCGGTGGGAGCGATGCTTTACTCTTTCGAAAGTTCATCAGCAGTTTATCAGGGATTGCCTTCGAATGTTATGCAGAATTGCCAAATAGCTCAGTTAAGACTTTTTCAGAATTAGAAAACCTCTTCGTTAAGCGGTTTGTCAGAGCTCGACACCATATCACTATCGGTGATTTAGTGGTGGAGCAACAGAAACCAAATGAAACTCTAGTGGATTACATACTTCGATGGAGAAACTTAAGCATGAAGTGTGAACCACAACTTCAGGAACAACATGCGATCGATATTTTGCTAAAATGTATCCACAACCCGATAGCACTTCTCCTTAAAGGATTTACAATCAAGACTTTCGAGAAGTTGCTTAGCAAGGCCGGGAGCTTGTAGGAAGAAGCAAAACAGCTGAGTTTCATGGACAAGACCGATAAACAGAAGCCTGTGAAAGCATTTGAAAAGAAATCCAGAATCGTCGTGGCAGTAGATAAAGGCAAGCAGCTAGTGCAGATACAGTCAGAGCAGCTACAACCTAGTTATCAACCACCTCAATGGGTTTATCAGCAACCTCAACAGAACTTCCAACAGCCTCGACCGAGCTATCAGTCGCCTCAGTATGATGAGCAACCGCCTCGTCCATAGCGTACACTGAAAGAATTTTTGAATAAGGAATATCCATTCAAGACTGAAGCGGTAGCGAAGATGTTCCGCAGTTTAATGAAGACACCAGATTTTCAGCTGCCAGAGCCCAAGAGGCGAGAAGAAGTCAACAAAAAAGATCATCTGAACGATTGCCCTTACCACTAGATGCTCAGGCACAAGATAGAGGATTACATCACTTTCAAAAGTTGGCTTGACGACAATCTCCGGAAAGGGAACATAACAATCCCGAGGAATACATGAAGGAACCCCAAAAGGGAGGTTCTATCAATGTTATTTCAACGGATCCTATTGTTCTGATAGACCCTTACACGACCAACGATGGATGGAGTACCGTCTGGACAAAGTCTTCGAATAAAATCTTAGATCATATCAAAAACGCTTCAGTGTGCTCTTCAACTCAGAGTTTGAAACCTGCTGAGCCAATGTTATCGCTTGCGATTGAATAACCGCCCCAGATAGAGGAGAAGATAGTGGAAGAAAAGAGAACCGAGGCTCCAAAGGGTAGACTAGGGGCTGCTTATCCTAGGATGGTTGTTTCCGATTCGGGGGAGAAATCCCTCGGACCTCTGACTCTGTATGATTATTTGCTCACCCCGACGGGATCTTATAATGATAAGAGTTTTGGTGTTGGCTACGTTTTGACTGTTTCTAACGATTACGTAACTAACGACAACCAACCTAATCCGGATCTCAATTCCAATATAATAAACGCTTCTCAAATCATACTAAACCTCGATGACCACAACGAAGGAGAAGACGCTCACAAGGATGGATACGAAAGCTCAACAAGCAACGAGACTATTTGTGAATTTCGAGGAGCTCCAATCATGATAGAATTAGAGTTATCAGATTTCGAAGCAACTTCAGAAGAGCCAGTCATTCTGATTCAAGAAGAAACACCGATAGATTCACCACCAGATTCAGAACAAGTAACTGAAGTCAACCTAAGAAGCGGAAAATTTTTATCCCCCCCCCCCCCGAGAATGGGTCCAAAGGATAAAGGAAAGCAGGTGGTTGCTTAAGAAGAGCTAACCCAAGCAGAAGAATTGCCCGTTCGGGAAGAAACCGAGGAACATGGTAATAAGGTGGATTATAACGTGCTAACCCATCTTAGGAAGCTACCAGCCAAACTAAGCATATACGACGCTCTGATCCTGTCAAAGGAGATGAGAGAAACTCTTATCAAGGCTTTACTTGATCCAGAAATTTTCTTAGCTTAAATGGCCGATAATTCCTTAGACGAGGTTTGCTCGTTAAACGAACAGCGAGGTGTTTCCTTCACGGACAATTATCTACTAATGGGAACAGTAGATCACAACCGACCGTTGTACATTTCAGTCACTATTGGAAAGTTTACGCTCTCCGGGGTGTTGGTTGATCCAGGAGCATCAATCAACATAATGAGCCTTCGAACGTTAGCATATCTGGAGATTGATGCTCGCAAACTCGAAGCAGACAAGATATTATTAAGAGGCTTCAATCAAAAAGGAAAAAGAGCCCTTGGATCGATAACACTATTAATGAAGACCAGTGATTTGGCAAAGACAACCGCAAAAATCCATATAATTGATTCTGAGACATCATTCAACGCTCTACTGGGTCGGTCGTGGATCCATGAGAACCGGATGGTACCATCATCTCTGCACCAGTGCATAAAATATTATGAAAGAGGAGAACAGTGTATCAAAGGTGATTTGCAACAAATCTCCGTGCATGAAATCGGAATTCACGAAGATGCAGCTTACTACGCACCTCCGAAGAAAACAATCTTCTCCAAAATACAGTACCAAATGAAGCAAAAGAAGTTCAAGACGATGAAGAACCTGAAATTCTAGTCCAACAGTTACTCGCCACTCCATTACGACGAGATGGTGAAGGTTTCTTCAGAACTCACACCTGAGGTCGAGGCCGGGGACTTGTTCGTGGAAGAAACGGTGGAACAGTTGGACAGAAGAAACCAGTCATCAACGTTGATTGGGAGAACAGTTCTGAAGAAGAAGAAATTAAAGAAGCTAATAGACGCTAAACTTGTGATGAAATGCTCAATAAAGAAGACTCTGAAAACATGATCAAGCTACTGATGGAATTTAAGGACTGTTTCTCTTGGAGTTATGATGAAATGCCGGGATTAGCTCCGAAGTCGCAGTTCACAAACTAGGAGTGGATCACACTGCCATTCCAGTCAGGCAAGCTCCCAGAAGAATGCGTCTAGAGATTGAACAACAAGTTACAGCTGAAGTTAAGAAGCTAATAGACGCTAAACTTGTCCGTGAAGAACAATATCCGACTTGGTTACCCAATGTGGTACCAGTCCGAAAGAAGAATAGACAGATCAGAATATGCGTAGATTTCAGAGATTTGAACAAGGCATGTCCAAAGGATGAATTTCCTCTACCAATTCCTAAACTGATGATCGACATCACTTCGACACATGAAATCTTCTCTTTCATGGATGGATCATCAGGATACAACCAGATAAAGATGGCACCAGAAGATGAAAAGCTCACAGCCTTCAGAACGCCAATCAGAATATACTGCTACACAACAATGCCTTTCAGATTGAAGAACGCAGGAGCAACTTACCAAAGAGCAATGACGAGGATTTTTGATGATCTCATTCACAACCAAGTCGACTGCTACGTGGATGATGTGCTCATCAAAAGCAATTTGAAAGAAGATCACCTGCATGATTTGAGAATTGTTTTCGAGCGATTAAGACAATATAACCTTAAGATGAATCCCTTGAAATGCACCTTCGGTGTCACCTCTGGGGAATTTTTAGGATTTGTTGTCCGACATCGTGGAATTGAAATCGTTCTGGAGAAGATTAAAGCTATATTAGAAATGCCACCTCCCAAAACCTTGAAACAACTACGATCCTTTCAAGGAAAATTGGCATATCTTCGACGCTTTATCTTGAATTTGTCAGGTAGGTGTCAGCCCTTCTCGGCATTAGTTAAAAAAGATGCCAAATTTGTTTGGGAAGAAAAATTCCAGCGGGCCTTCGAGGACATTAAGCAATATTTAATGACACCTCCAGTTTTAGCAGTCCCAGTCTCGGGTAGACCGTTAATACTTTATACCGTGGCTTTAGACGACTCTCTTGGAGCCCTACTAGCACTGGTCAATGATGAGGGAAAAGAAAACGCTTTCTACTACTTAAGTCATCGTTTAATTCTGACGGAAGTAAAGTATCCTCTTATTGAGAAGCATTGTTTGTCCCTGATCTTCGCTGCTCGAAAGCTCAGACACTACATGCTTTCTCATCAGGTCAACCTTATTTCGAAGTTTAATCCGTTGCAATATTTGATGACCCGACCGATGCTTTCCGGAAGACTTGCTAGGTGGTCAATGATACTATTGGAGTTCGATATAACTTTCGTTCCTCTTCATGCCGTAAAGGGACAAGTCCTAGCAGACTTCCTCGCAGCACACCCTTTACGGGCAGAATCGCCTCTCAACGACGATTTACCTGAAGAGCAGATAATGAGCCTAGAAGACCCCGACGATCAGCGTTAGGAATTATACTTCGAAGGAGCATCTTCAGCACAGAAAGATAAAGAATCACAAACGATAGTGCCCGGTAAGGAACAAATCAGAATAATATTTATAACACCGGAAAGGGGAATGTTAAGATACTCCTACCATCTAACGAAATCATGTACGAACAACAAGGCCGAATAAGATGCTCTCATAACCGGATTAGAGTTAACTATTCAGATAGGGATAACAGACATCAACATCTACGGGGATTCTCAATTGATCATTAAACAGGTCGCCGGAAAGTATAAAATTCTGAAGCCAAGGCTCGAGCAGTAATTTCAGTATGCCATGAAGTTGTTGGAACAGATTCTGAATGTAACGATCTACAAGATTCCCATAAGTGAAAATGCTCTCGCAGATGCGTTAGCTTGCCTTGGAAAGGAATTTGCCTGTTTGCAGGATGAATCAGTGGAAGTGTCAGTTCAGGGACATCAGGTTCTTTCGCAGCTCGACATGGACATGATACACAAGCCATAAAAAGAAGAATAATCAGTTGCGACAGTAACAGAAAATGCAGAAGACTAGCGTCAACCACTTATAGACTACCTGTGAATAGGAAACCTACCGGACGATAAGTCATTAGCCCATCAAATCAAGAAAAGAACTCTGTCTTACGCATTAATAAACAATACATTATACAGAAGGTCTTTCGATCAGATGTGGCTAAGGTGCCTAAGCGAGTCCGAGGCTTGTGAAATTGTTAAAGAAGTGCACTCAGGACTTTGTGATGCTCATCTGTCGGGTCCGAAAATGAAGATGATGATTAAAAGACTAGGGTACTACTGGCCCTCGATGATGACCGATTGCATGAAGATTGCCATAAGTTGTCACCGGTGCCAAGTGCATGGAGTGGTACTACATCAACTTCCAAATGTGCTACATCCGACAATGAGTCATGGCCGTTCGAATGTTGAGACACAGATATCGTGGGTCCAATAGAACCGCCTTTTTCAAGAGGACATCGTTTTCTTCTTGCAGCTACAGATTACTTTTTTAAATGGGCGGAAGCAGTACCGCTTAAAGAAGTGAAAGCACATCATGTGCTACAGTTCTTCAAGAATCAAGTTGTCTACCATTTCGGGGTACCACGCAGAATTATCTCAGATAACGGGTCCGCATTCAGAAGTACGAAGATCAACAATTTTTTCAGAAGACACGGGATTGACTGGCGTTATTCGACGATCTACTACCCAAGAGCGAATGGCTTGGCCGAAGCTTTTAATAAAACTCTTGTCAAATCCTAAAGAAAACTTTGGACGACAGCAATAGAAATTGGGACGAGAAGTTGTTAGAAGCCTTATGGGCCTACAGAACAACTTTCAGAACTCCTACTCAGTCTACACCTTACGCTTTAGTATACGAGTCCGAAGCTGTCTTACCCTTAGAAGTACAGCTTCCCTCACTCAGAATTGCAGTTGCAAACAAGATCACTACAGAAGAAAATGCCAAATTACGACTTGAAGAATTGGAAAGCTTGGAAGGAAAATGACTTTCAGCGCAGCAGAATTTGGAACTGTATCAGACCAAGATGATCTAGGCCCACAATAAACTAGTCCGCCCAACGACATTCAAAGTCAGTGACTTAGTTCTAGTCCTCAAGAGACCTATTCTCGCACACTGCAAGATAGGAGGTAAATTCGAACCAACTTGGGAAGGGCCGTTCGTGGTTGAGGCAGTCTACTCAGGAGGTTCTTACCAGCTTGTGAATTGCCATGGAGAAAGTCATATGCTTCCAATTAATGGACGACATTTGAAGAAGTATTACACAACCTGATGTTTTGAAGAATGAACTTTAAAAAAAAATGAAGTCTCATTCCTAGAATCACGGGTGCAGTAATCACTTATAACTGGTTTCGAACCCAAAAACATAAAAATAGATGATAAAAATCATTAACAAAAAATGTGTTAAACAAGAAAACATGTGAAATCATAATAAAGAAATTTTGACCCCTCCTTTTAAATCATCTCACTCCCGATCTATCCTCATCTCTTCTTACTTCCTTCAAAATTTAAAAGAAGTAAAAAAAATTTCATTAATAAATGTTTTCTTATTTTTCTTGTTCTTAGTACAGCCCCTGATCCTTTCCTTGTTTTTCGCAGGGAAATGTCGAACGGGCGGTTGGTTCTAAACTTTAATAATGGTGTGAATCTAGCACTCAATGAAAAGAGGATGAAGGATGGAGTCGTGATTGAAATTGACTCTGATTTCACACCGGCCGGGCTACAGTACGAAGAAAATGATTGGACTCTGATTGATCTGGAAGAGTTCCACAGTCAGACAGTGATGAAATTGGGTAACCCAAGTCAGCCGTCTACTAGCAAGAAAAGAAAAGCAAACACCGCTCATGCAACGGGAGAGGACAAGAAAGTTAAGTCCGTGGTTGCTATAGCAGAGGGTAGGCTCGTCAGCGCAATGCCCACAGAAATTCAAGAGGTAAGGAGAGCTACTCTCACTCCGACTCAACGAAGAAACAAGAATCACCGCATACGCAAGATGCTGACCAAGCTAGTAGCAGACCAACATGAAGAGACAATCGCTACTGTCAACACAAATACTTCGAAGAAATTGGTTTGTCAGGAACCAGAAAAGGGGATATTGACCTCATTTTTGATGAGGACTTCTCTTCCCTCTTTAGTGTTTAGGATCTAGCCTTAGGCTTTTCCTTTTACTATCTTAGAGGACTTGAATTGGGACACATCCCTTAGAAATTTGAACCACTTCTTGCCTCCCTGCAAACCTCACAAGCTTGATTGTAGACCCCTAATCACTTAGAGGGTTGAGATCAAAAGTGAAGGTTTAAAGGATGAGTTCCCTATAGGACTCTTTGGCCTTAGGACCACCCTAGGTGGCTTGGTCTGGTGAGGGTTGACTTACACACTCACTACACTCATACTCTACACTCTCACACACACAATCCAAATCCTAAAACCACACCCATACCCAACTTGACTCCTTGACTCATGTAGGTAATTCATATGGATGGACCTTAACCCCTAAGCCCCTGGCTAAGAGGGTTAAGAACAACATAGTGAATGCCTCCAATGAGTCCTCTCATGGCTCATATGGGCTTAATATGGCTTCATGGCTCAATCAAAGTGATTCAATTTCACTCATATTTGATCAATCTTCATTCTTCCAAAATTTTAATTTTTGGCCCCGGGGACCCTACACCTATCAAACCTACCAAAAGCCCTTAAAATTGCCCAAATCCTCGAAAATTTCCAAATCACCCAAAATTCCCCAAAATTAACCTTGAACATTTCCTCAACAATCAAATTGATCATCCATAGCCAAAAATACCAAAAATTCCAAAAGTATCCCCCAATACTCTCCGAATTACCAAAATGCCCCTCTTGACCCAAAAATACAAAAACTCAGAAAATTCTCAGAAAATTCCAAAAAATCCCAAATATTCCCAATTTCATTTTTTTCAACTACACCATGGGCCAATTTTGTCGAGTTACCCCACTTTTACCAAAACCCTCAATTTAGCCCATTCTAAATCCAAGTGAACCCAATGTCAAACCAAATCTACCCAATTGACCCCAATTTTGGTCCAATTCAATTCTAAACTTCAAATTAATATCCACAATATCAATCTAGACCAAATCCAAGTCCAATTTGATTAACATTTGAATCCAATTTCACTTTTGACCTTAAAGCCCAATTTGGACTCATGACCCAAACTTAGCCCAAACCAAACCAATTCAACTCCAATTGACCCCAAACCTTTTCTAAACCTTCCCTAACATCCCCACGAACAAAACACTAACATAATTTGCCCAAAATTTGGACCCAAACCCCACTCAAATTCAACCCAAAACCAAAAAGCCCAATTTTGACCTACATTGGCCCATTTACCAAATGAACCCAAATTCAACCCAATTCAATTCCAAACTACCTCAAATTTGCTTCAAATCCTTCAAGACACATCCTTAAACTAAACTCAACATTTATTTTGCATGGCCCTTTGCAAAATTTTTCATCTAAAAGCCCATTGCTAAACATAAAGGCCCACTCCCTTAAAACTTCCTAAAAGCCCACTTCTACCAAATTCATAAGTGCAAACCCATCCTAAAGCCCACATTACAATCACATCTCATCCTCACTTAATTTATATCATTCCCTAAGTGCTAAACCCATAATGAAAGTCAAACCAAAATGGTATTATGCCTAATCCCATCAAATAACCCCAAAATTTCTAAAAATTCCTAAAGCCCTTTTCCATGAAAGTTGACCAAACTCTTGCCAAGCCATATGTGAGCCAAAGACAAGCCATGTACAAGCCATATGAAGCCATGGGATGTTTGAAATGTGACCAAACCTTTAATGGCAAAAGGGGGGCTCTCTTTCTTAAACCTTCATTAAGATTTTTAACCCCTTCCATGTTACACACTAAACCAAGATTAGCCACATCACTTTGGATGGGGACTTCACCACCCCTTTCTAGCTGATGCAAATGATCCTCCCTCAGCCCAAACTAGCCATGGGGAGGTGAACCAAGCCCATTTCCATAGGTTGACCAAACCAAGTGCAAAAAGAGCCACCTCCTCATTCCCTTTGAATCAAACCACTTTACACATGTCAAGCTTCAATTGAATTCACCAACATCAAGCCCTGACTCACCTGAACCTGAGGGTGACCCATGCCTACCGGCCAGCCACCTGGAACGCCGGAAAACACCATGGCCGAGACCTTGGGAGGAGCCAAATTTTGGAATCCCACACTGCTGAGCTGCCTCACTCCAAATGGCCATTGCAGCTGTTCTTCTCCTCACCAGAGCAGCTGATCCCAACCCTTAAACCCCCCTGGGAGGCCCTCCAGCCTCTCCTATTTGAACACCCCCTCCTCTCGGCCAAGAGAGGTGCTGAACCAAACCTTACTGAAACCCTGCCAAAATCATCCCTGACCACTCTCTACACATAGAGAACTTGATCCCCACTGAAATCCCCCTGCCATTTCCTCTCGTGAGCTCGATTTTAGAGTTGAAATCCAAGCCCAAAACCGGGACACTTCACCACGGTGAGTCAATCCTCAAATTGATTGACTCTAAACCTTCACCGGACAAAGAGAAGTTTCCCGACAAAAGCCCCCTCACCGGGCCGGCCATTGCTTCCAGCCTCCAAGCTTTGTGATTGGTCGTGGTCACTTTTGTACCTAGGCGATTTGCCGAGGCCAAGGACTTCATGCGGAGCTTGCTTGGACCCAATCGAATGTGACATAGCCCTCGGATTAAAGCTTCACTTCTGCGAGCAAAGGTATGAGCTCTCTCCTTCTCCCGAGCTTCGGAGATTCTCCATTTAGTTTGTGTCAATTTCAATGCATGTTTACCGTATGGATGTGTTCGTCTCTTCAAGACGAATCCATAGAGCATAAGAACACAAAAATCCGTTGAGAATTGAGTGAGAAATTAGGGTTAGAAGGTCGACGGTCACGGGTTCACACCAGTCGTAGACGATGACTGGGAGCCGTTGGATCGCGCGTGTATTGAGCGGACGGTCGGGATCGAGTCGAACAACACAACAGGACATGAACCGCGGGCCGCGTGGCATTCCAGTCAGATGGCGGCGCCGAATCAAGAGGCAGCGCGTGGAGCTTCGGAGGCGCCGAGGTTGAGTCAGCGCCGCGTGGATAAGTAGGAAAATAGGGTATTTTTCTATTTATTTAATTACCAGAACTTCAAAAATTCATAACTTTGTGAAGAAAAATCCTAAAAATAAAATAAAAATACCCTCTTGCTCAGTGAACAAAGAAGTATAATGTGGAAAAGAAATCAAGTAATTTCATAAAGTATTTTATTTTTAATGATTTATTTACTCTCTGCATTGTTTTAATTCTCCATTTGCATAGACAATTCATCATGGCATGAGACCATAGGGCTTTTAAAGCCTCTGAACTTGGGAACATACCCTGAATTTTCCAAGGTCAGAGGCCAACCCTATGAGAAGTTATTGATTTTCCAAGTTCATGTTGCTGTTTTGAGTATTTTAATTCCAGTAATTAGCATGTTGAGAAATAAATTCTAAGAAAATTTGGTGATGTTTCTTGTGACTAGAGGAACCTAAGAAAAATAAGTGTTGAGATAATTCACTTGGAACAACCCTAATTGGCCTAAATACCCAAAATTGAACTTTAATTAATTAGGGTTAACCACACATCAAATTAACTTAAAAATAATTCTCCACTGTCCTCTAGGGATATGAGAATACCACATAAAAATTTGAAACCAATTGGACTTGATTAACCCCACCAAATGGGTTGATTAAGCCTCTTAAGCAAAAATGGGTAAAATTAAACTTTGAAAATTCATAACTCACAAAATACTTTTAAAAAATTCACAAAAATGGTTTTGGAGCTTCTCTGATATCAGAGGAACTTAGAAAAAGTAAAATTATAATTTTCTAAAAAAGTTGATTTTTATCATTATTTTAATATTTTTAATAATTAAAAAATAATAAAAATCATAAAAATATTAAAAATCACCAAAATGTCACATTTTGAATTCTAATCATTTAGGAACAAACCAAATATTTTTCTTAAGTCCCTAGGGTAAGATATTGAACTTTAAAGGCTTAATGTAATTTTTAATATAAAAAAAATGTATTTTCCAACCTTTTCACTAAAATAATTCTAATAAATAAAAAAAATTAAAAAAATACAAACTTTGTTTCTCTGAACTCCTTGAGGTCAGAGAGATCTAAGAAAAATATAAAATCCATTTTTCAACTTTTATTTTATTTTAAAATTAATTAATACTCCAAAATTCAAAATAATTCTAATAAATAAAATATATTTCAAAAAATAACCAAAATTGGTCCAGATGGTCCTCTGGTCATTAGGAACATCCCATAATTTTCTCAAGGACAAAAACATTTCCTTGGTCATGTTATTGAATTTTCCTTGAAAACCCCTATTTTTCATTAAAAATAATTACATAAATAAATTAAAAATAGAAAAATCACATTTTCTCCTCTAAAGTCTTAATTGACATGTAAGTGAGGTTACATAAAAGTTTCAAGTTCATTTGAGTTTAATTTAGTTTGTTATAGAATTATTAAGCTTGAAGGGCAAAATGGTAATTAAAATTTTCAACCTTTAGTTAAAATTTTAGGATTAATCAAAAAGGGGAGGGTAAAATATTTGATTTTAAACAGATTTTGGATGATTGAAACTTAAATAATTAAGGGTAGAAACCTATTAACCATTTCAAATATAATTAAAATAAAACTTTAATTAATTAATTAATTGAAATTTTGGGAGAATAATAGAAATTTGAATTATTAAAGTAGGGATATCATTTAAGAGTATATTTATTCTTTAATTTAAAAATCCCTAAATAAATCACTTCAATAATACTTAAGTCTTAATTAAAAAAAAAATTAAAAGAATAATCTCACTTAAATTAAAATTGAAATTAAATTAAAATGAAATGAAATTAAATTAAAAGAAAAATAACTTGAGATCAAATTTAGTTAAATTAAATTAAATTAAAATTAAACTAAATTAAAATTAAATTTAATTTAAATCAAATTAAAATTAAATAAAAATTAAATTTAAATTGAAATTAAATTGAATTAAAATTAAATTGAAATTAAATTAAATTAAATTAAATCAAAATTAAATTAAGTTGAATTAAATTAAATTAAAATCATTTAATAACAAACCTAAATGAAATCATTAAGAATTAAATCTAAAATAACTTGAACACTATTCCAAACTTAAACTAATTTCCTATAATTAAGTCAAAATTAAAATTAAATCATTAGGTTTAAATCTTTAAAATACTTAATGAGTTGATTTGCCCTTTTAAAGCTCTTGTTATTATAACTCTTAAATGAGGTATCAAGTGAAGTGTTACCTCAATTATAGGATATTCAAATGTCCTAGTTCACTGAGCAAGAGAACAAAACTTGAACTCCTTGATGATTAATTCATTTGTATAATTAAATTCTCTTGGACTTAAAACAATCCTAGAGGTATTGAAAAGATGTTTAAGACTCGTCTTAAGTATTTCCTCAATATGATAGGATGTTTATAAGAACAATTGAATTTAATTGTTCTTTGATGAAGAAAATCGTCCTTAAACCAAAACACAAAAATCTAGACGTCATAGGGGATGACTAGCTATAAGATTAGGACTTTGGTAGTCAACCGAAAATCTTTCCCTTAGCTTTACCTAGGTACTTGTTGAAATATTTAAATGACTTAACATGTGTTTTAAGTGCAGCTTGGGATGACGGGAAGACCCTCCAGGTACGCTTTTATTTTATTGCAATTTACTTTATTGCAAATGCACTTTACTTTTCTTGCATGATAAACAACTGTTGCATGAAAACCAAAACCTTTAGGATAGTCCCTGAACTGAAACTAAAACTAAATTAAAAGTCATTACAAGATAAAAATTACCGCCACAACATTTCAAAATATAAAACAACTCAAAATTTAATCACAAACAGAACAACCAAAACCACAATTGCAACTAAATTAAAACGTCTCATTGAATGATCGGGAATACCTCGGATGATGTAACCCACGTGTTGCTAACGGGATTTCCCAAGGTCTAAATGAAAGTGTGGAACTCATTCAGTTGAGTTTAGCAAATTCATCTGGACTAAGTGAATTCGATGAAAATAACGGTGCCGAGATGACGGAACCGTGGAATCTTAATCGGTTCTATTTAAACAACTTTAAGATTTGTTTTAATTAAAATGTTAAAAACACTTGGATTTTAAGATCCTCTCAAAACCAAAACACTTCTCTCATCTCCTGATTTATGACTTCTAAAATTAAACCTCTGCAACAACAAGGAGCTCGGAGCATGGTGGGCAGCAAGGCCATCGTCATCAGCAAAACTCGGATCTACATCAACTAAACATTCCTAGAATTTAAACAACAAAGTCATAGGATTTTGAGGTAGTTTGCTTAGTGCAACATAAATCCTCAACTCTTCGTTAGGCATTTGCATGATCATGTTATGTAAATTAAGCCCTAACCGGTCTTAGGACTCCGAGGTAATCGTTTGGTACGACATAAACCCTCACATCTTCTAGGTTAATTGTATGATTATGTCATACGAATATAAGTCCTAATTAACTAAAATTGGCAAGATTGAAATATCAGATAATATTAGGATTTTCTTAAATTTGAGCCAAACAATAGGATAGTTTGGGAAGTTGCCAAGATTCTTCTTGGATCCTCAGCTTCTCCTACTTTTCTTCCTTTGGACTCCTGAAAATAAATGTTCCAAATTTGAGCTAATCCCTTTTGAAATTTCAAAAATCCAATCCTTTGAAAACCTTAAACTTTGAAATTCTTGAGAGCAAAACCACTTATCATTATCGAGAGTTTTCTTAAATGATTCCCGTCATTTAAGATGTAATTAACTATAAGGGCTTGTCCTTATAGGGAACTTTAAGAACCCAGGTAATATAAACCGTGCTTAATTCATTTATATTAAGCAGGGGAACTTGTCGGCTTATAAAATTGGTTTACAGACCAAACGGATGTCACAAATCTCCTAGTTTATTTAATCGAGCCCCATCATCAAACAGTGTGTCTATTCTTCGGGATAGATACACGGTTTGTGGTGTGAAGCTCATTTATATAAACTATTTGGGATGTGAGATCGGTTTGATTTCATATCTTAAAACTTTTAAACTTAAAATTACTTTCAAAATCAAATGTTATCTTTTAAACTATGTATATATTTAAATTAAATTTAAAATATGAAAATTCGCCGACAATTTCTGTAGGCGACCCCCTTTTCAAAACACATAACCTAAAAATATGCCGACAACTTCTGGCGACTCCGTTGGGGAGTAGTTCCTCTCTCCATTTTGATCAAATGGCTTTGCTTTCATAAATCGGTAGTGAGCCCATGCCCCTAGTGGACCAAACTACCATTCTTCCGTTGGAATACCGCGTTCATTTCTGTCTTGAACGAGTATAGCCAACTCCTCTCGGATTTAGGAGCCACTGTTTAGACACCCCTAAACGGAGAGGTTCTGAGATCCTTTTACCTCTTTTCTGAGGTGGGGTGGACCCCCAATAGGTGTTAGCTTAGGAGCGGTCCTTCGAGTCGAGAAGTCTTGCATAAGACTTTCTCTTCCTTTCCTATTTTGAATCGGATTCCTTACCTTCTCTACACCTTTGAACATTTCGTTCCTAATAAACAAACCCTCTAATGAATGAATCTTTTAACAAATAACTCCTTTTTATAAATACATGAACAAAAATGTGTTCGAACTCTTTTCGATTCCTTTCTTTTCATCCTGATGAGAAGAAGCATAACTTGGGACTGACAATCAGAATCTACCTTGCAGAAAATGTCTGCTCCAAAGCTCATTTTCTCCTTTACCAATGGACTTGACCTAGCTGTCTACAAGGAGGAGCTTCCTGACAATGGAATCATCCGTTTCGGGCAAGGATTCGAGAATACAAATGTCAAGATCACTGACGTCACCCTTTTCACACTTACAGACCAAGTGCCTGAAACTGAAAGACCTTTGATCGAGTTCAACCTCAAGTCAACTCAAGAGTTCCCTCCCCTGCAAAGGGTTTCAGCTGAGAGCAATACTACTGTCCATAGGAGGACTGTTGTCTCTACCCCCACCGGTATAGTCGTCTCTGCACCTACCCCAGCTTCCGCCAAACTGAAGAGGAAGGAAATTCAAATTTGTAACGAGCATGTTACCGTGGAGGGTACAGATCTCCGTGCGAGACCTTCTATTTTCGAAATTGGGTCCAGCTCAAGGGTTTCACCCCTAACACGAACTCAGAGGAGAAACAGGAGTAGAAAGATTGCATGGAAAGCCAGAGCTGCTGAAGTTGCTTTCTTGGAAGAGATCCCTGAGTACATACCACAGCCTGAGTACACACCACTACCTGAGTACATACCATTGCCTGAGTATACACCGCTTTTGAAAGGAAGTAGATTCCATCCCCTCTACGCCGCAGCTGACGAGGAAAATTTCCGCAAGATTTCTTCAACATTACCTTGACCCACATACTATAGCGACAGCCGAAAGAAAAGGGCTAGGATTACACCTTTTGCCCGACTACAGACTGTGATAGAGAAGTTAGCAAAGAAAGAGAAATGTCCTGTATCAGATATTTTAAGAAGAATAGGGCGGGTGCCAGCCAAGTCCCGTCTTGGGCCGCGAGTAGAACCCGTTAGCGCCACAAAAAAGCCGAGTAAGAAGATGAAAGCTAGTCCACCTATTGTTGTTTCAGGTTTACAGATCAGGGAGGATACCACCTTCCAGCATTCAGCCGACAGACCATCCGGTCCTAGGCCTTCCACTGTTAGAAGGATGGTATGGCGTCCTAATACTGGCCAATTAAGACCGAAACAATGATCAGAAAAGGAAAGTCTCGTCAGGAGACTCGAGTCCGAAGAGAGCACCACTGCAATGAAGGGGACTCCCAAGAAGGAAATCCAACGGTCATCGCATGATAACTGTGAAACCGTACAAAAAAGACCCTTGGAGGACGCTATGGAAAAGCTAAGAACCGACATTCAACGATTAGCAAGAGAAAGAGAAGAAAAGTTTGGAGATGAAGTTGACTCGTCGGAGTTCATGGATGACGAATATGTGGAGATTAACATGGTTGAGACACGAGCATCGTCAGCTTCACAATGTGCTCCGGCAGCTGCGGAGAGAGATGAACCGGAAGCATTAAGAGCACAAATTCGAGAAAAAGATGATACAATCTCTCATATGGCAAAAAGGATGGAAGAGATGGCTGCAGCCCTAGCCACTCTTCAGAGTCAGGTTCAACCCCCAAGAGAAACGCCTCCAGAAGTTATTCATATTACAGACGGCGGAAATAAGATTACATCCGTTAACGGAGACGATCAGACGAAGAAAGACTCTACTCAGAATATGATTCCAGAGAAGGACATCAAGAACATGGTAGAACAGTAGGTGCGAGAAGTCTTAGCACAGTCTAAGAGCGGAACATCTATTCAGACGGGTAGACCTTACCCCGAAGAATTTGATGCAGTACAATACGCAAAAGGCTTCGTACCACCTCTGTTCAAGACTTTTGATGGTACCGGAAACCCTCGACACATGTTGCACAATTTCGCGCTAGTTGTTGCAACACCGGTGGAAGTGACGCCTTACTCTTCCGACAATTCGTCAGCAGCCTGTCAGGGATCGCCTTCGATTGGTACGCAGAGTTACCGAACGGTTCGGTAAAGACATTTTCAGAATTAGAAAACCTCTTCGTGAAACGGTTTGCCGGAGCTCAGCACCATATCACCATTGGTGACTTGGTGGTGGAGAAACAGAAACCGAATGAAACTTTAGTGGACTACATACTTCGATGGAGAAATCTAAGCATGAAGTGTGAGCCACAGCTACAAGAGCAGCATGCAGTCGGTATCTTGCTTAAAAGCATTCACGGCCAGATAGCACTTCTCCTTAAGGGATTTACGATTAAGACTTTTGAGAAGTTGTTAAGTAAGGCCGGAAACTTGCAAGAGGAAGCGAAGCAACTAAGTTTCGTCGACAAAACAGACAAACAAAAGCCTGTAAAGGCACTTGAAAAGAAATCCGGGATCGTCGTGGAAGTCGATAAGGGCAAGCAGCCAATGCAAATACAGCCGGAGCAGCCGCAGCCAATGCAAATACAGCCCGAGCAGCCGCAGCCCAGCTATCAACAACCTCAGCAGAACTACCAACAACCTCAACCCTGTTATCAGCCAACTCAACAATATGAGCAACCGCCTCGCCCACGGCGCACGTTAAAGGAGCTTATAAATAGAGAATATCCATTCAAGAATGTGGCAGTGCCAAAGATGTTCCGCAGTTTGATGAAGACTTCGGATTTTCGACTCGCAGAACCCAAGAAGCCGGAGGAAGTTAATAAGAAAGACCATCCCAACTACTGCCCTTACCACTGGATGCTTGGACATAAGATAGAGGATTGCATCACCTTCAAGAGTTGGCTTGACAACAATCTACGAAAGGGGAACATAACGATCCCAAAGGAATACATGAAAGAACCCTAGAAAGGAGGTTCTGTCAATGTTATTTCAACGGATCCCATTGTTCCGATAGACCCTTACACGACTGATGATGGATGGAGTATCGTCTGGACAAAATCATCGAAGAAAATTTTGGACCACATCCAGGCCGCTTCGGAGCATGCTTCAACTCGGAGTTTGAAACCTGTCAAGCCGGCGCTATCGCTTGCAATTGAAGAACCTCCCTAGGAAGAAAAGATCATAGAAAAGAAGGAGATCGTAGAAGAAGAAAGGACCGAGGCTCCTAAGGCTAGACTAGGGGCTGCTTATCCTAGGATGGTTGTTTCCGATTCGGGGGAAAAATTCCTCGAACCTCTGACTCTGTATGATTATTTGCTCGCTTTGGCGGGATCTTATAATGATAAGAGTTATGGCGTTGGCTACGTTTTGACTGTTTCTAACGATTACGCAACTAACGACAACCAATCTAATCCGGATCTCGATTTCGATACCAATAACAATTCTCAAATCATACACAACCTCGACAATCACGATGACAAAGAAGACATTCACCAAGAAGGCTAAGAAAGTTCAACAAGCAATGAATCTATTTGTGAATTACAAGGAACTCCAATCACAATAGAGTTAGAGCTTTCAGATTCCGAAGCAACTCAAGAAGAACCTGTCATGCCGATTCAAAAGGAGACACCAGTAAACTCAGTACCAGATTCAGAAGAAATCACATAAGTCAACTTAAGGAGTGGAAAGGTTCTACCTCCGAGAATGGGTCCAAAAGACAAAGGAAAGCAGGTGGTTGTTCAGGAAGAATCAACCCCAACAGAAGAATTGCCCATTCGGGAAGAAACTGAGACACATGGTAACAAAGTGGACTATAACGTGCTAGCCCATCTTAGGAAACTACCAGCCAAACTGAGCATCTACGACGCTCTCATCTTATCAAAAGAAATGAGGGAAGCTCTGATCAAGGCCTTACTTGATCCAGAGATTTGTTTAGCTCAGATGGCCGGAGATTCCTTAGACGAGGTTTGCTCGTTAAAGGAACAGCGAGGTGTTACCTTCAAGGACAATGATCTACTACTTGGGACAACCGATCACAACCGACCGTTGTACATTTCAGTCACAATCGGAAAGTTTACGCTCTCCAGAGTATTGGTGGATCCAGGAGCGTCAATCAACATAATGAATCTTCGGACGCTAGCATACTTGGAAATTGATGCTCGCGAGCTTGAAGCGGACAAGATGTTACTTAGAGGATTCAACCAGAAAGGAGAAAGAGCCCTTGTATCAATAACACTGTTGATGAAGACTGGTGACTTAGCAAAGACAACCGCAAAATTCCACATAATTGACTCTGAGACATCGTTCAACGCTCTACTGGGCCTGCCGTGGATCCATGAAAATCGGATGGTACCATCGTCTCTGCATCAGTGCATAAAATACTACGAAGGAGGATAACAGTTAATTAAAGGTGATTTGCAACCTTTCTCCATACATGAGATTGGAATCCATGAAGATGCAGCTTATTACGCACCTCTGAAGAAAACAATCTTCTCCAGAAACACCGTGCCAAATGAAGCAAAAGAAATTCGAGACAATGAAGAACCTGAAGTTCTAGTCCTACAGTCACTCACCACTCCCTTACGGCGAGATGGTGAAGGTTTCTCCAGAACTCGCATCCGAGGTCGAGGCCGGAGACGAGGTCGTGGAAGAGACACTGGGGCAGTTGGACAGAAAAAGTTGGTGATCAACGTTGATTGGGAGAACAGCTCTGAAGAAGAAGTGGAAGTCAAGAAAGAAGCAGCTACAATAAACCGGAAGAAACCACAATTCAAGATCTCCCTCGAAGATGAAAAGAATGAAGAATATAAATCAATGTACGAGAAGATTAACTACCATGTACACACTATGGCTCTGACCCCGATCCAGTCTAATAAGATCGAGGGTATGGTGGTCAAGGAAGTGCATGGCGGTGGTGCTAAACTACTCAAATTTTACCGTGGTACTTCATCTTCCAATAATGAAAAAGGTGTACAATTTGAAGATGTTACTTCTTCCGAATTAATGGAATTACCTCTTGAGTGGTACTCTCCCTGTGTTCAAAATTTAATTTAGCATGGTGTCTTACTTCGACAATGGACAAAAGGTCGATCACAACACTTTGAAAAATTATGGAATAATGCCGGTCGGCCTCCCAATTCAAAACATGGTCTCGGATTTGGCACAGTAGGTTCAGTTGACGATACAGAATTTTGTTTGGTTGTCACTTGTGAACCTAATGAGGACTGCTTGGAAACTACAGAAGAGCTCGAAGATCTGCAAATTGGAGACGCTCCACCAGAGTTCAAAGAAGAAATCAAATCTACAATAGATGAGTTAATGGAAGTTAACTTAGGTACTAGCGAAAAGCCTAGACCAACCTTTGTTAGCTCCTTACTCAATAAAGACGATTCCGCGGAAATGATCAAGCTATTAATGGAATTCAAGGACTGTTTTGCTTGGAGTTACGACGAAATGCCAGGATTAGCTCCAGAAGTCACAATTCACAGGCTAGGAGTGGATCCTACTTCCGTTCCAGTCAGACAAGCTTCCAGAAGAATGCGTTTGGAAATTGAACAACAAGTAATAGCTGAAGTTAAGAAGCTAATCGACGTTAAATTTGTCCGTGAAGAACAATACCCTACTTGGCTAGCCAATGTGGTACCGGTCAGGAAGAAGAATGGTCAGATCAGAATCTGTGTGGATTTCAGAGACTTGAACAAAGCATGTCCGAAGGATGAATTTCCACTACCAATTCCAGAGTTAATGATCGACATCGCTTCGACACATGAAATATTCTCTTTCATGGATGGATCTTCAGGATACAACCAGATAAAGATGGCACCAGAAGACGAAAAGCTCACGGCATTCAGAACACCAATCGGTGTGTATTGCTACGCAGTAATGCCATTCAGACTAAAGAATGCAGGAGCAACATACCAAAGAGCAATGACAAAGTTTTTTGATGATCTCATTCACAACCAAGTCGAGTGCTACATGGACGATGTGGTTATCAAAATCAAACTAAAGGAAGATCACCTGTATGATTTGAGAATTGTTTTCGACCGACTAAGGCAATACAACCTTAAGATGAATCCCTTAAAATGCGCCTTCGGCGTTACCTCCGGGAAATTCTTAGGATTTGTTGTCCGACATCGCGGGATTGAAATTGATCCGGAAAAGATTAAAGCTATCTTAAAGATGCAGCCTCCCAAAACCTTAAAACAGCTACGATCCTTTTAAGGGAAGCTGGCATATCTTCAACGCTTTATCTCAAACTTGTCAGGTAGGTGTCAGCCCTTCTCAGCATTAGTTAAAAAGGACGCCAAATTCGTTTGGGATGAGAAATGCCAACGGGCCTTCGAAGACATTAAGCAATACTTAATGATACCTCCTGTCTTAGCAGCCCCAGTCTCAGGTAGACCGTTGATACTTTATACCGCGGCTCTAGACGACTCCCTTGGAGCCCTGCTAGCCCATATCAATTATGAGGGAAAAGAAAATGCTCTCTACTACTTAAGCCGTCGTTTGATTCTGATGGAAGTAAAGTATCCTCCAATTGAGAAGCATTGTTTGGCCCTGATCTTCGCCGCACAGAAACTCAGGCATTACATGCTCTCTAATAAGGTCAACCTTATCTCGAAAGTTAATCCGTTGCAATATTTGATGACCCGTCCAACACTTTCTGGCAGACTTCCCAAGTGGTCGATGATACTATTGCAATTCGGCATAACTTTCGTTCCTCTTCGTACCGTAAAGGGACAAGTTCTAGCTGACTTCCTTGCAGCACACCCTTTACCGGCAGATTTACCTCTCGACGACGATTTGCCTGACAAGCAGATAATGAGCCTAGAAGACACTGATGATCGACGTTGGGAACTATACTTCGATGGAGCGTCCTCAGCACAGAAAGACAAAGAATTGCAAACGATAGTGCCCGGTAAGTCAGGAATCGGACTAATATTTATAACACTGGAGCGGGGGATGTTAAGATACTCCTACCACTTAAGAGAGCCATGCACAAACAACGAGGCAGAATACGAAGCCCTCATAACAGGACTAGAACTAACCATTCAAATGGGAATAACGGGTATCAACATCTACGGAGATTCTCAGCTGATCATTCAACAGATCATCGGACAATACAGAATTTTAAAGCCAAGACTCGAGCAATACTTTCAGTATCTCATGAAACTGTTGGAACAGATTCTGAATGTAACAATCTACAAGATCCCCAGAAGAGAAAATGCTCTCGCGGATGCACTAGCTCGCCTTGCAAAAGAATTTGCTTGCTTACAAGATGAGTCAGTTGAAGTGTTAGTTCAAGGACGGCAGGTCCTATCACAGCTCGACATGGATATGATACAGAAATCAGAAAAAGCAGAGGAATCAGCTGCAGCAGTGACGGAAAACACAGAAGAATGGCGTCAACCGCTAATAGACTACCTGCAAACAGGTAAATTACCAGACGATAAGTCATTATCACATCAAATCAAGAAAAGAACTCTGTCTTACGCATTAATAAACAATACATTATACAGAAGGTCTTTTGATCAGATGTGGTTAAGATGCTCGAGCGGGTCCGAGGCTCGTGAAATTGTCAAAGAAGTGCATTCAGGACTTTGTGGCGCTCATCAGTCGGGTCCGAAAATGAAAATGAAAATTAAAAGACAAGGGTACTACTGGCCCTCAATGATGACCGATTGCATGAAGATTGCCAAAAGTTTTCACCAGTGCCAAGTGCACGGAGTGGTTCTACACCAACCTCCAAATGTGCTACATACGACAATTGCGTCGTGGCCATTTGAGTGTTGGGGCACATATATAGTGGGTCCGAATGAACCGCCTTCTTCAAGAGGACATCGCTTCATCCTTACAGCTACAGACTACTTTTCTAAATGGGCAGAAGCAGTTCCACTCAGAGAAGTAAAGGCACACCACGTGCTACAGTTTTTCAAAAATCAAGTCGTCTACCGTTTCGGAGTACCACGCAGAACCATTTCAGATAATGGGTCTGCATTCAGAAGCACAAAAATCAACAATTTTGTCAGAAGACATGGAATCGATTGGCGATACTCAACAATCTATTACCCAAGAGCAAACGGCTTGGCCGAGGCTTTTAATAAAACTCTCATTCAAATTTTAAAGAAAACATTGGATGACAACAAGAGAAATTGGCACGAGAAGTTGTTAGAAGCCTTATGGGCCTACAGGATGACTTTCAGGACTCCTACTCAGTCTGCGCCTTATGCTTTAGTATACGGGTCCGAGGCAGTGTTACCATTGGAAGTCCAGTTTCCATCACTCAGGATTGCAGTTGCAAATAAAATTACTATAGAAGAAAATGCCAGATTACGACTGGAAGAACTGGAAAACTTGGAAGGGAAGAGACTTGCGGAGCAGCAAAATTTGGAACTGTACCAAGCTAAGATGATCCAAACCCATGATAAACTGGTCCGCCCAAGAACTTTCAAAGTTGGTGACTTAGTTCTTGTTCTCAGAAGACCTATTCTTGCACATCGCAAGATAGGAGGCAAATTTGAACCGACTTGGGAAGGGCCATTTGTGGTCGAGGCAGTCTACTCAGGAGGCTCCTACCAACTTGTGAATTGCCAAGGAGAACGACAAATGCTTCCAATCAATGGACGATATTTGAAGAAGTATTACGCAACCTGATGTTTCGAAGGGTGGCCTCTAAAATAGAGACTTATCCTTAGAAACACGGGTAAAATAATCACTTTGTGACTGGGTTCGAACCCAAAAACATAAAAATGGATAAAATAAAATATGTGCTAAAAATAAAATATGTGAAATCATAATAATAATAAAGTTTTACCCTTCCTTTCAAATCAAATCTTGTTCCTGATCTTTCTTCATCTTTTCCTACTTTCATTAAAAATTAAAATTGGAATAAGTGATAAATACTTTCTTAATGTTCTTGTTCTTAGTACAGCCCCAGATCCATTCCTTGTTTTCTTCGCAAGGAAATGTCGAACGGGCGGTTGGTCCTAAACTTTAAAAATGGCGTGAGTCTCGCACTCGATGAAAAGAGGGTGAAGGATGGAGCAGTGATAGAAATTGATTCTGACTTCACACCAGTCAGCCTACAGTACGAAGAAAATGATTGGGTCCCAGTGGACCGAGAAGAGCTTCACAGCCAGACAGAGATGAAGATGAGTGGCCCAAGCCGCCAATTCAACAACAAGAAAAGAAAGACAAACACCGAGGAAAGCAAGAAAATCAAGTCGATAGTTGCCACGGCGAGAGGGCGAGGCTCGTCGCGCGCCGCGCCCGCGAAATTCAAGAAGTGAGGAGAGCTACGCTCACTCGCTACTCAAAGAAGGAATAAGAATCGCCGTATCCGCAAGATGTTGACTAAACTAGCAGCAGATCAACACGAGGAAACAGCCACCTTCGCCGACACACACATTTCAAAGATACCGGTTCATCAGGAACCTGAAAAGAGAGAACAAGCTCCAAGAACAACAGAAAGGATAAGGGAAACTCTGAGAAGAACAGAGGCAGAGAGATCGCCTCGACGTTAGATAGAGATACCGTATCTGAAGAACCTTGTTGCTGAAGCAACCCCGGAGGATGTCCCGACAGAGACAATCCTCGAGGAGCCAAGGTATGCAGGAGAACGTGACGGGATTGAGCCATACATCCCACAATACGTTACTAGGCCTCGTCACTTGCAGATCATCCCAGAATATGAACTAGAAAGAATGCAAAATGTTGAGAAGAAGACTTTCAAATACTTTGAAAGGATTAGAGGCAAAAGAATCAACATTTTGGAAGGCCTCGAGTTACACACAGGTGTATTCTCAGAGTACGAGCAACGACGAGATTGTGGATTGCATTTTAGAACTTTAGAAGATGGGTCGAGCAGGCCGTCTGAGAGAAAAGACTTATTCGGAACCCCGGAAATGGATGCTAGGGAAAGGAAGAGTCACAATACAATGCGGATGTTGTTATAACTTCGTAGAGGATAGAAAAGGAAATCCACCAGGGATACTCCGTCACAGTGAGGTGGATCCAATGCCGACAATAATTAAAAGAATGGTGAAAAGAATGATAACGTGGAGGGTACTGTCAGTGGACTGCATACCCAACAGTTGCATCATCAACATTTATCAGAAGGGCGACTGCATACCTCCACACATAGACCACCATGACTTTGTCAGACCTTTCTACACAGTTTCATTCGTCAACCAATGCAATATCATGTTCGGATCTGACCTCCGGATAGCAGGCCCGGGTAAGTTCTGAGGGCCGGTGGAGATACCACTTCCGGTAGGTTCCGTCATGATATTACAAGGAAATGGAGTAGACATCGCAAAACATTGTATACCGGGAGTACCAGTGGAGCGGATCTCCGTCACTTTTAGAAAGATGGACGACGTAAAGGCGCCTTACCACTTCCGACCGGATCCGGAATTGGAGAGTCTCCGGCCCTACGAGCCGTGAGTTACACAAGAAATAGCACACCTCCAATGCACATCCATGTGGCATTCCTACCAAGGATGGCTTGGAAGGTGATGTTATTGACCGTCTATCTCATTATTCAGACATGAATTTAACAGATACTTTTTGGATGGATCAACAAGAATCATACATAGCCCGTTTTGAGTCATGGATTGTATGAGAAATATTTCAGATCGAGTTGTATGATGTATCTTCAACAAGATTGGAATGAAAGTGATCATGTCACATTTTGCCTTCACCTCTTTTCGTGCAAATTGACTGGGAAACACCATTAAAGTTAAATGAAATTTTAACAAAGAACAGAAAAAGAAAAGGAAAATAAATAAGAACTCTCTTCCATAAAAATCCAAACATTAAAAAGAACTTCAAATCCACATGAACACCAAATAAACAATAAAAAAATAAAAAATAAAAAAAATGGGAAAGTTAAAGGACAAACAAAACAAATCTAAAGCTCAAATTGAATTCCAGTTTAAGTCCATCTTTTCAAATCCTCCAATCCTTCCTCAAATCAAGATCTATTCCAGACCTCCTTTGAAACCCTCTCTCGGGATGATTTCAGAATCACAAAGAATTTTCAATTTGATTCGGATGGCATGGGTTCGTACCCTTCGCCAAGTAATCAGACTTTGATTGATTCCCATGGGATATGGAACACTTTCATATCTCATTTCGATCTCCCGCTAAATCCAAATCTCAGTAAAGTTCGTCATAGTCATGGCATAAATCAAATATCAACAAAATCTTTCACAACCACTGCATAAACTGAATCTCAGCAAAAATTCCCCATGGTTCTCAGCAAAATTTCCCTCAATCTCTCGCATAAATAAATTTCAACAAAATTCTTCGGTCTCGACGATAAGTCGGCAAAATTCTTCAATGTCTCCGCATTCACGGAATCTCGCAATTCTCGGCATTCGGGATAGGCTTCCGCCGTACTCCCATCTCAGCAATCTCAGCATTCGGGATAGGCTTCCGCCGTACTCCCATCTCAGCAATCTCAGCACTCGGGATAGGCTCCTGCCGTACTCCCATCTCAGCAATCTCAGTATTCGGGATAGGCTTCCGCCCTTCTCCCTTCTCAGCAATTCTCAGTATTTCTCAGCAATCTCAGCATTCGGGATAGGCTTCCGCCGTACTCCCATATCAGCATATTCTCAGCACTCGGGATAGGCTTCCGGCCTACTCCCTTCTCAACAATTCTCAGCACTCGGGATAGGCTTCCGCCGTACTCCCATCGCAGCCTATTCTCTACAATTCTCAGCTCTCGGGATAGGCTTCCACCCTACTCTTTCCTCCGCATAAAACCAAAATTGAAACTCAAATCGAAATTCAAACTCAAAATTAAAACTTGAAATAAAAAATGAAATGAATCTAAGATCCAATCTCTTAAAATCTTGTGATCTGAAATTCACCTCCTTTTTCCCCAGCGAGAGTTCTGGAATCTTCATTCTGGGAGATTTACCTGATACTCCCTAGCGAAAATTCTTCTACTGCATCCTAAGTTTGTCACTTGGACATCTGTGTTGGTTTTGTTGATCTCTTTGGTCAACGCCAATACGCACGGTGTGCTTGGTTAGCACACCACACCTATTAGGGGTCCATTTGTTGACCTCATTTTTGATGAGGTCTTCTCTTCCCTCTTTAGTGTTTAGGATCTAGCCTTAGGCTTTTCCTTTGACTATCTTAGAGGACTAGAATTGGGACCCATCCCTTAGAAATTTGAACCACTTCTTGTCTCCCTACAAACCTCACAAGCTTGATTGTAGACCCCTAATTACCTAGAAGGTTGAGATCAAAAGTGAAGGTTTAAAGGATGAGTTCCCTATAGGACTCTTTGGCCTTAGGACCACCCTAGGTGGCTTGGTCTGGTGAGGGTTGACTTACACACTCACTACACTCATACTCTACACTCTCACACACACAATCCAAATTCTAAAACCACACCCATACCCAACTTGACTCCTTGACTCATGTAGGTAATTCATATGGATGGACCTTAACCCCTGACCCCCTGGCTAAGAGGGTTAGGAACAGCATAGTGAATGCCTCCAATGAGTCCTCTCATGGCTCATATGGGCTTAATATGGCTTCATGGCTCAATTAAAGTGATTCCATTTCACTTATATTTGATCAATCTTCATTCTTCCAAAATTTTAATTTTTGGCCCCGGTGGCCCTACACCTATCAAACCTACCAAAAGCCCTTAAAATTGCCCAAATCCTCCAAAATTTCCAAATCACCAAAAATTCCCCAAAATTAACCTTGAACATTTCCTCACCAATAAAATTGATCATCCATAGCCAAAAATACCAAAAATTCCAAAAGTATCCCCCAATACACTCCAAATTACCAAAATGCCCCTCTTGACCCAAAAATACAAAAAACCTGAAAATTCCCAGAAAATTCCAGAAAATCCCAAATATTCCCAATTTTATTTTGTCCAACTACACCATGGGCCAATATTATCAATTTACCCCACTTTTACGAAAACCCCCAATTTAGCCCACTCTTAACCCAAGTGAACCCAATGTCAAACCAAATCTACCAAATTGACCCCAATTTTGGTCCAATTCAATTCTAAACTTCAAATTAATATCCACAATATCAATCTAGACCAAATCCAAGTCCAATTTGATTAACATTTGAATCCAATTTCACTTTTGACCTTAAAGCCCAATTTGGACTCATGACCCAAACTTAGCCCAAACCAAACCAATTCAACTCCAATTGACCCCAAACCTTTTCTAAACCTTCCCTAACATCCCCACAAACAAAACACTAACATAATTTGCCAAAAATTTGGACCCAAACCCCACTCAAATTCAACCCAAAACCAAAAAGCCCAATTTTGACCTAAACCCAAACCTAACCCAAATAAGCCCAAGTCCCAAAACCAAAACCCAACCAAAGTTGAAACCTCTTTGAAACACTCCCATAAACATTTCCCAACATTAATTTTACATCAATTTCAACCCTAGCCCAACATTGACCCAAATTAGCCCAATTTGACCAACATTGGCCCATTTACCAAATGAACACAAATTCAACCCAATTCAATTCCAAACAACCTCAAATTTGCTTCAAATCATTCAAGACACATCCTTAAACTAAACTCAACATTTATTTGGCATGGCTCTTTGCAAAATTTTTCATCTAAAAGCCCATTGCTAAACATAAAGGCCCACTCCCTTAAAACTTCCTAAAAGCCCACTTCTACCAAATTCATAAGCCCAAAACCCATCCTAAAGCCCACATTACAATCACATCTCATCCTCACTTAATTGATATCATTCCCTAAGTGCTAAACCCATCATGAAAATCAAACCAAAATGGTATTATGCCAAATCCCATCAAATAACCCCAAAATTTCCAAAAATTCCTAAAGCCCTTTTCCATGAAAGTTGACCAAACTCTTGCCAAGCCATACGTGAGCCAAAGACAAGCCATGTACAAGCCATATGAAGCCATGGGATGTTTGACATGTGACCAACCCATTAATGGCAAAAGGGGGCTCTCTTTCTTAAACCTTCATTAAGATTTTTAACCCCTTCCATGTTACACACTAAACCAAGATTAGCCACATCACTTTGGATGGGGACTTCACCACCCCTTTCTAGCTGATGCAAATGATCCTCCCTCAGCCCAAATCAGCCATGGGGAGGTGAACCAAGCCCATTTCCATAGGTTGACCAAACCAAGTGCAAAAAGAGCCACCTCCCCATTCCCTTTGAATCAAACCACTTTACACATGTCAAGCTTCAATTGAATTCACCAACATCAAGCCCTGACTCACCTGAACCTGAGGCTGACCCATGCCTGCCGACCAGCCACCTGGATCGCCGGAAAACACCATGGCCGAGACCTTGGGAGGAGCCAAATTTTGGAATTCCACACCGCTCGAGCCGCCTCACTCCAAATGGCCATTGCGAACTGTTCTTCTCCTCACCATAGCAGCTGATCCCAACCCTTAAACCTCCATGGGAGGCCCTCCAGCCTCTCCTATTTAAACACCCCCTCCTCTCGGCCAAGAGAGATGCTGAACCAAACCTTACTGAAACCATGCCAAAATCATCCTAGACCACTCTCTACACATAGAGAACTTGATCCCCACTGAAATCCCCCTGCCATTTCCTCTCTGTGAGCTCAATTTCAGAGTTGAAATCCAAGCCCAAAACTAGGACACATCACCACAGTGAGTCAATCCTCAAATT
Source organism: Papilionanthe hookeriana x Papilionanthe teres (assembly GCA_022702705.1). Lineage (NCBI taxonomy): Eukaryota > Viridiplantae > Streptophyta > Magnoliopsida > Asparagales > Orchidaceae > Papilionanthe > Papilionanthe hookeriana x Papilionanthe teres. The sequence continues at coordinate 95,931,762 of CM040423.1, forward strand.
GATTGACTCTACACCTTCACCAAACCAAGAGGAGAAGCTTCCCGACAAAATCCCCCTCACCAGGCCAGCCATTGCTTCCAGCCTCCAAGCTTTGTGATCGGCTGTGGTCACTTTTGTACCTAGGCAATTCACCAGGCCAAGGGACTTCATCTGGAGCTTACTTGGACCCAATCGAAGGTGACATAGCCCTCAGATTGAAGCTTCACTTCTCTGAGCAAAGGTATGAGCTCTCTCCTTCTCCCGAGCTTCTGGAGATTCTCCATTTAGTTTGTGTCAATTTCAATGCATGTTTACCGTATGGATGTGTTCGTCTCTTCAAGATGAATCCATAGAGCATAAGAACACAAAAATCCGTTGAGAATTGAGTGAGAAATTAGGGTTAGAAGGTCGACGGTCACGGGTTCACACCAGTCGTAGACGATGACTGGGAGCCGTTGGATTGCCCGTGTATTGAGGGGACGGTCGAGATCGAGCCGGACAGCGCAACGGGACATGAACCGCGGGCCGCGTGGCATCCCAGTCAGATGGCGGCGCCGAATCAAGAGGCGCCGCGTGGAGCTTCGGAAGCGCCGAGGTTGAGTCAGCGCCGCGTGGATAAGTAGGAAAATAGGGTATTTTTCTATTTATTTAATTACCAGAACTTCAAAAATTCATAACTTTGTGTAGAAAAATTCTAAAAATAAAATAAAAATACCCTCTTTCTCGGTGAACGAGAGAAGAATAATGTGGAAAAGAAATCAAGTAATTTCATTAAGTATTTTATTTTTAATGATTTATTTACTCTCTGCATTATTTTAATTCTCCATTTGCATAGGCAATTCATCATGGCATGAGACCATAGGGCTTTGGAAGCCTCTGAACTTGGGAACATTCCCTGAATTTTCCAAGGTCAGAGGCCATCCCGATGAGAAGTTATTGATTTTCCAAGTTCATGTTGCTGTTTTGAGTATTTTAATTCCAGTAATTAGTATGTTGAGAAATAAATTCTAGGAAAATTTGGTGATATTTCTTGTGACCAGACGAACCTAGGAAAAATAAGTGTTGAGATAATTCACTTGGAACAACCCTAATTGGCCTAAATACCCGAAATTGAACTTTAATTAATTAGGGTTAACCACACATCAAATTAACTTAAAAACAATTCCGCACTCGTCCTCTAGGGATAGGAGAACACCACATAAAAATTTAAAACCAATTGGACTTGATTAACCCCACCAAATGGGTTGATTAAGCCTCTTAAGCAAAAATGGGTAAAATTAAACTTTGAAAATTCATAACTCACAAAATACTTTTCAAAAATTCATAAGAACGGTTTTGGAGCTTCTCTGATATCAGGGGAACTTAGGAAAATTAAAATTATAATTTTCTAAAAAAGTTGATTTTTATCATTATTTTAATATTTTTAATAATTAAAAAATAATAAAAATCATAAAAATATTAAAAATCACCAAAATGTCACATTTTGAATTCTAATCATTTAGAAACAAACCAAATATTTTTCTTAAGTCCCGAGGGTAAGATATTGAATTTTAAAGGCTTAATGTAATTTTTAATATAAAAAAATGTATTTTCCAACCTTTTCACTAAAATAATTCTAATAAATCAAAAAAAAATCAAAAAAATACAAAATTTGTTTCTTTGAACTCCTTGAGGTTAGAGAGATCTAGGAAAAATATAAAATCCATTTTTCAACTTTTATTTTATTTTAAAATTAATTAAAAATCCAAAATTCAAAATAATTCTAATAAATAAAATATAATTCAAAAAATCACCAAAATTTGTCCAGATGGTCCTCTGGTCATTAGGAACATCCCATAATTTTCTCAAGAACAGAAGTATTTTCTTGGACATGTTATTGAATTTTTCTTGAAAACCCCTATTTTCCATTACAAATAATTACATAAATAAATTAAAAACAGAAAAATCACATTTTCTCCTCTAAAGTCTTAATTGGCATGTAAGTGAGGTTACATAGAAGTTTCAAGTTCATTTGAGTTTAATTTAGTGAGTTATAGAATTATTAAGCTTGAAGGGCAAAATGGTAATTAAAATTTTCAACCTTTAGTCAAAATTTTAGGATTAATCGAAAAGGGGAGGGTAAAATATTTGATTTTAAACTGATTTTGAATGATTGAAACTTAAATAATTAAGGGTAGAAACCTGTTAAACATTTCAAATATAATTAAAATAAAACTTTAATTAATTAATTAATTGAAATTTTGGGAGAATAATAGAAATTGGAATTATTAAAGTAGGGATATCATTTAAGAGGATATTTATTCTTTAATTTAAAAATCCTTAAATAAATAACTTCAATAATACTTAACTCTTAATTAAAAAAAATTAAAAGAATAATCTCAATTAAATTAAAATTGAAATTAAATAAAAAACAAATTAAATTAAATTAAAAGAAAAGTAACTTGAGATCAAATTAAGTTAAATTAAATTAAATTAAATTAAATTAAATTAAAATTAAACTAAATTAAAATTAAATTTAATTTAAATCAAATTAAAATTAAATTTAATTTAAATTTAAATTGAAATTAAATTAAATTAAAATTAAATTGAAATTAAATTAAATTAAATCAAAATTAAATTAAGCTGAATTAAATTAAATTAAAATCATTTAATAACAAACCTAAATGAAATCATTAAGAATTAAATCTAAAATAACTTGAACACTATTCCAAACTTAAACTAATTTCCTATAATTAAGTCAAAATTAAAATTAAATCATTAAGTTTAAATCATTAAAATACTTAATGAGTTGATTTGCCCTTTTAAAGCTCTTGTAATTATAACTCTTAAATGAGGTATCAAGTGAAGTGTTACCTCACTTGTAGGATATTCAAATGTCCTAGTTCACTGAGCAAGAGAACAAAACTTGAACTCCTAGATGATTAATTCATTTGTATAATTAAATTCTCTTGGGCTTAAAACAATCCTAGAGGTATTGAAAAGATGTTTAAGACTCGTCTTAAGAACTTCCTCAATATGATAGGATGTTTATAAGAACAATTGAATTTAATTGTTCTTTGATGAAGAAAATCGTCCTTAAACCAAAACACAAGAATCTAGACGTCATAGGAGATGACTAGCTATAGGATTAGGACTTTGGTAGTCAACCAAAAATCTTTCCCTTAGGTTTACCTAGGTACTTGTTAAAATATTTAAATGCCTTAACATGTGTTTTAAGTGCAGCTTGGGATGACGGGAAGTCCCTCCAGGTATGCTTTTATTTTATTGCAATTTACTTTATTGCGAATGCACTTTACTTTTCTTGCATGATAAACAACTGTTGCATGAAAACCAAAACCTTTAGGATAGTCCCTGAACTGAAACTAAAACTAAATTAAAAGTCATTACAAGATATAAATTACCGCCACAACATTTCAAAATATAAAACAACTCAAAATTTAATCACAAACAGAACAACCAAAACCACAATTGCAACTAAATTAAAACGTCTCATTGAATGATCGGGAATACCTCGGATGATGTAACCCACGTGTTGCTAACGGGATTTCCCAAGGTCTAAATGAAAGTGTGGAACTCATTCAGTTGAGTTTAGCAAATTCATCTGGACTATGTGAATTCGATGAAAATAACGGTGCCGGGATGACGGAACCGTGAGATCTTAATCGGTTCTGTTTAAACAACTTTAAGATTTGTTTTAATTAAAATGTTAAAAACACTTGGATTTTAAGATCCTCTCAAAACCAAAAAACTTCTCTCATCTCCTGATTTATGACTTCTAAAACTAAACCTCTGCAACAACATGGAGCTCGGAGCATGGTGGGCAGCAAGGCCATCGTCATCAGCAAAACTCGGATCTACATCAACTAAACATTCCTAGAATTTAAACAACAAAGCCATAGGATTTCGAGGTTGTTTGCTTAGTGCAACATAAATCCTCAACTCTTCGTTAGGCATTTGCATGATAATGTTATGTAAATTAAGCCCTAACCGGTCTTACGACTCCGAGGTAATCGTTTGGTACGACATAAACCCTCACATCTTCTAGGCTGATTGTATGATTATGTCATACGAATATAAGTCCTAATTAACTAAAATTGGCAAGATTGAAATATCATATAATATTAGGATTTTCTTAAATTCGAACCAAACAATAGGATAGTTTGGGAAGTTGCCAAGATTCTTCTTGGATCCTCAGCTTCTCCTACTTTTCTTCCTTTGGACTCCTGAAAATAAATGTTCCAAATTTGAGCTAATCCCTTTTGAAATTTCAAAAATCCAATCCTTTGAAAACCTTAAACTTTGAAATTCTTGAGAGCAAAACCACTGATCATTATCGAGAGTTTTCTTAAATGATTCACGTCATTTAACATGTAATTAACTATAGGGGCTTGCCCTTATAGGGAACTTTAAGAACCCAGGTAATATAAACCGTGCTTAATTCATTTATATTAAGCAGGGGAACTTGTCAGCTTATAAAATTGGTTTGCAGACCAAACGGATGTCACAAATCTCCTAGTTTATTTAATCGAGCCCCATCATCAAGTAGTGTGTCTATTCTTCGGGATAGATACACAGTTTGTGGTGTGGAGCTCGTTTATATAAACTATTTGGGATGTGAGATCGGTTTGATTTCATATCTTAAAACTTTTAAACTTAAAATTTCTTTCAAAATCAAATGTTACCTTTTAAACTATGTATATATTTAAATTAAATTTAAAATATGAAAATTCGCCGACAATTTCTGTAGGCGACCCCCAGTACCTTCCCCAGTACTTCACCAGGCCTCGCCGATTACAGATAATTCAGAAATACAAGCTTGAAAGGATGCAGAAAGTTGAGAAGAAAACTTTTAAATATTTTGAAAGAATCCGAGGCAAGAGGATTAATATCTTGGAAGGCCTCGAGTCGCTTACGGATGTGTTCTCGCATTATGAACAAGAAGAAATTGTGGATCGTGTCATCGAGCTTCAGAAAATGGGTCGAGCTGGCTGCCTAAGGGAAAAGACCTATTCAGAACCCTGAAGATGGATGCCAGGAAATGGAAGAGATACGATCCAATGCGGGTGTTGCTACAACTTCACGGTAGATAGAAAAGGAAATCCACCAGGGATACTCCGTCCCAGTGAGGTGGATCCGATGCCAAGAATTATTAAGAGAATGGTAAAGAGGATGGTGACATGGAGGGTATTGCCCACGGACAGCATACCCAACAGCTGCATCATTAATATCTACAAGGAGGGCGACTGCATACCTCCACACATAGATCATCACGACTTCGTCAGACATATCTGCACAGTGTCTTTTGTGAACCAGTGCAATATCATGTTCAGATCTAACCTCCGGATAGCAGGCCCTGGAGAATTCCGAGGGCCGGTGGAGATACCACTACTAGTAGGTTCCGTCTTGGTATTGAAAGGAAATGGAGCAGACATAGCAAAACATTGCATTCCAGAAGTGTCTGTTGAGTGGATCTCCGTCACTTTCAGGAGGATGGATGACAAAAAAATGCCTTTCCACTTCCAGCTAGATCCAGAGTTAGAGAGCCTTCGGCCCTACGAGCTGTGAGCTACATGGGACATAGCACACCTCCAATACACATCCAAACAACATTTCCTACCAAGGTTGGCTTGGAAGGTGATGTTATTGTCCATGTATCTTACTATTTAGACATGGATTTAGACATATGCTTTTTGAAGAAACTTGCAAGAATCTTGCACAATTCGTTTTGGATTTATGTGGGTTGTATGAGATGTTGAATTTTCAAGGAAAATATCATCATGGTTTGGATCGAGCTATATGATGTATTTTCGACAAGATTGGAATGAAAATGACCATGTCATGCTTTGCCTTCACCTCTTTTTGTGCAAATTGACTGGGGAACGCCATTAAGTTAAATAAACATCGAACAAAGAACGAAGGAAAAATAGAAAATAAATGAGAATTTTTTTTAAAAAATCTGAACGTCAAAATGAACTTCAAATTAGCACGAACTCTAAATAAACAAAAATGAAATTGAATCACCAAAAGAAACGAAACGAGTCTAAATCTCGAATTGAATTCTGATCTGAATTCGTCGATTTGAATCTTTCAATTCTTCTTCAAATTGAAATCCATTTGAAACTCTTTTGAAACTCCTCTTTCGAGTTGATTCTTCCTTACAGAAGACTTCAACTTCGGTTTCAAACTTCAAAACTACGAATCTGAAATTCCCCAGCCTCAGGCTATTCTCAAACCTTTTTGGCTCTACGCTATCTCTTTCCTCTTTTAAGAAGGTCGACTAAGTCTACTGACACAGAACCACGAAATTTTTGATTTGGTTCTGATGGCATGGATTCATATCCTTCGCCAAACAATCAAAATTCGATCAACTCTCTTGGGATATGAAACACTTTCATGTCTCATTCTAATCCTTCACTAAACTAAAATTTCCACAAAATCTTCCAAACCAAATCAAATACAAACTTCTAAGATTGATACCAAATTTCAATTCTCTCTTTCGAGACTGGTACCAAACTCCAGTTCTCTCCTTTCGAGGTCGGTACTAAATTCTGACTCTCTTTCCGAGATTGATACCAAATTTCAATTCTCCCTTTCGAGACTGGTACCAAATTCCAGTTCTCTCCTTTCGAGGCTGGTACCAAATTCCGACTCTCTTCCGAGATTGATACTAAATTTCAATTCTCTCTTTCGAGACTGGTACCAAATTCCAGTTCTCTCCTTTCGAGGTCGGTACCAAATTTCGACTCTCTTCTGAGATTGATACTAAACTTTAATCCTCTCTTTCGATATTGGTACCAAATTTGAGTTCTCTCTTTTCGAGGTCGGTACCAAATTCTGACTCTCTCTCCGGGATTGATACTAATTTTCAATTCTCTCTTTCAAGACTGGTACCAAATTCCAGTTCTCTCCTTTCGAGGTCGGTACCAAATTCCGACTCTCTTTCTGAGATTGATACTAAATTTCAATTCTCTCTCCCGAGACTGGTACCAAATTCCAGTTCTCTCCATTCGAGGTCGGTACCAAATTCCGACTCTCTCTCCGAGATTGATACTAAATTTCAATTCTCTCTTTCGAGACTGGTACCAAATTCCAAATCTCTCCTTCCGAGGTCGATACCAAATTTCGACTCTCTTCCGAGATTGATACCAAATTTCAATTCTCTATTTCGAGACTGGTACCAAATTCCAGTTCTCTCCTTTCAAGGTCAGTACCAAATTCCGACTCTCTCTCCGAGATTGATACCAAATTTCAATTCTCTCTTTTGAGATAAGTACCAAATTCTAGTTCTCATTTCGAGATGAGTACCTAAATTCTGATTCTCATCCATTTCAATAAATACTTAAACTCCGACTCTCACTTCGACGCTGGTACCTATATTCGAGTTCTCTTTGTAAATCTCGAGGTTGGAACCTAGGTTTCGATTCTCATTTCAAATTCAAAATTTTCTTAAATCAATTTTAAATTAAACTTTAATCGAAATCCAAACTTAACATTAAAAATTGAAATAGAAAATGAAGTGAAATCTAAATCAAATTTCTCCAAATCTTGTGATCTGGAATTCACATCCTTTTCTTTTCCCCATTGAGAGTTCAGGGATCTTCAGTCTTGGAGGTTTACCTATTACTCCCCGGTGGAAAATTTTATGTGCTTCGTTCTAAGTGTGTCACTTAGACATCTGTGTTGGTTTTGTTGATCTTTTTGATCAATGCCAATATGCGCGGCGTGCTTGGTTAGCACACTACACCTATTGGGGGTCCATTTGTTGACCTCATTTTTGATGAGGTCTTTTCTCTTCTCTCTCCTTAATACTTAGGATCTAGCCATAGGGCTTCTCCTTGACTATCTTAGAGGACTAGAAATGGGACCCATCCCTTAGAAATTCAAACACTTCTTGGCTCCCTTCAAACCCCACAAGTTTCATTGTAAACCACTTAAGCCGCTTGGAGGGTTAAGATCAAATGTGGAGGTTTAAAGGATGAGTTTCCTATAGGAATCTTTGGCCTTAGGATTACCCTAGATGGTCTGGCCCTGGTGAGGGTAAGCTTGCACACACCACACTCCCACACACACATTCCAAGCGCTAAAACTAACTTTAACCAATTTGACTTCCTAACTTATATAGGTAATTTATATGGATGGACCTTAACCTCTAAGCCCCTGGTTAAGAGGGTTAGGAACAACATATTGAGTGCCTAAGATGAGTCCTCTCATGGCTTTTGTGAGCTTAAAATGGCTTCATGGCTCAACCAAAATGATTTCATTTCACTCACACTTTATCAACCTTCATTTTTCCAAAATTTTAAATTTTGACCCCCGTGACCCTAAACCCACCAAGTCTACCAAATGCCCTTGAAATTGCCCAAAATTTGCAAAATTGCCTAAATTACCAAAAATTCCTCAAAACCAATCCTAAACACTCCCCCCCCCCCCCCGCACTCAAATTGATCATCCATGGCCAAATACACCAAAATTTTCCTAAAATACCCCTCAATAACCTTCAAATACCCAAAATACGCTATTAACCCAAAAATTCCAAAAATTCAGAAAATTCCCAGAAAATTTAAAAAATCCCAAATATTCCCAATTTCATTTTGTTCAACTACACCATAAGCTAATTTTATCAATTTAGCCCACTTTAACCAAAACCCCCAATTTGACCTATTTTTAACCTAAGTGGACCCAATGTCACACCAAACCAACCCAATTGACCTCAATTTTGTTCCAATTCAATTCCAAACTTCAATTCAATATCCCCAATACCAATGTAGACCAAATCCAAACCCAATTTCATCAACATGTGGATCCAATTTCAATTTGAAGCTTAAAACCCAATTTTGGCCCATGATTTAAACTTAGCCCAAACCAACCCAACTCAACTCCAATTAACCCCAAATATTTTCGTAAACCTTCCTAACATCCCCACAAATAAAATACTAACATGATTTGCCCCAAATTTGAAACAAACTCCACCGAAACCTAACCCAAACCAAAAATACCCAATTTGGCCTAAATCCATAATGAACCTAAATGAGCCCAAATCCCAAAATCAAAGCCTAACAAAAGTCGAAAACTTTTTGTCACACCCCCATAAACATTTTTCAACATTAATTTTACATCAAAATCAACATTAACCCAACCTGTGCCCAAGTTAGCCCAATTTGGTCCACTTTGACCCTATTGCTAAAAGGCCCAAATTAAATCTAATTCAACTCAAAATCACTCCAAACTTGTTCCAAATTACTCGTGGCACATTCTTAAACCAACAAATTTTCATCCATCAATTTATTTCAAAACCTAAAAGCCCACTTCCTTAAACCATTTTAAAAGCCCATCCAAAATAATTTTAAAAAGCCCAAATTTGGCTCTAAAGCCCACATGAAGTTTCTTCCCATCATACCTTTAATTGATATTATTCCTAAGTTCTAAATCAATCATCAAATAAATCCAAATCAACCCTCATGCCAATTTCTCCTAAATCCATCAAAAATGCCAAAATCCATTTCTATGAAAATTAGCCAACCTTTCCCAAGCCATGAGCAAGCCAAATGAAGCCATTCACAAGCCAAATGAAGCCATGAGAGCTTAGACACCTCACCAAGCCATTAATGGAAAGAAGAGGAGGCTCTTTATTAAACCTTCATTAAGCATTTTTAACCTCATCCATGCTACACTCTAAAGTAAGATTAGCCACATCACCATGGATAGGGACCTCACCACCTTCTCTTGGCTGACCCAAATGATTTCTTTCAGCCCAAAACCAGGCCTTGGTTGGTGCACCAAACCCAAATGCATGAGTTGACCAAAATGAGCCCAAAATGAGCTTCCCCCCATGTCATTTAAATCAAATCCTTTACACATGTCAAACCCCAATTGATTGCACCAACTTCCAGCCCTAACCACACTAAGTCAGATGGTGACCCATGCCTGGCGGCCAGCCACCACAGCCGCCAGAAAAGACCAGGCCGAGAGCACCTATTTGATTCAAAAATTCAAATTGAATTAGCTAGGCTATCTCAAGGCCAATGGTCACAGCAGCTGTTCTTCCCTTGCCCTGAGCAGCTGCTCCAAGCCTTCAAACCCCCCTGGGAAGCCCTCCAGTCATGTCTATTTAAACCCTACCACCTCTCGGCTAAAGGAGCTGCTGAACCAAACCTTACTGAAAATCTACCAAAATCACTCCACACTCTTCTCCTAGCATAAAGCACTTGACACCCACTAAAATCCTGCCCTAATTCCCTCTAGCCGAGCTCAATTTCTCAGCTCAAAATTCACCCAAAAAACAGGACACTTCACCACAGTGAGCCAATCCTCAAATTGATTAACCCTACACCTTCACCAGACCAAGAGAAGAAGTTCCCCAGCAAAACCCCCTCTCCAGGCCAGCCTTTTCTCCTATCGGCCAAGCTTTGAAATTGGGCTTGGTGGAAGTCTATTATAGACAATTCACCAGAGCCAGAGGCTTCATCCCTAGGCTCCTCCAGCTCCAACGAATGTGCCAAGCCCCTCTGATTGAAGCTTCACTTTTCAAAGCCAAGGTATGGAACTCCTCCTTCCCGAGGGCTTCCAGCGATTCTCAATTTCATTTGAGTTAATTTTAATGCATGTTAGTCATATGGATTTATAGCTCGCGTTTAGACGAACAAATAAGATCAAATTTCATGTAAATGGGTTAAGCAATGAGGGAGATATTAGTGTTTTAGTGTGGACGACTCTCGACACACACCAGATGGAGACGATGAATAGCAGCCGTCGGATCGTGCGCGAATCAAATGGATGGTCCAGATTGCGTCGGACGAACAGATGGAACGAGACCGCGAGACTCGTGGCTGCTGACTCATGTGGCGGCGTCGAATAGGAGCGCGCCGTGTGGCCTTTCGGAGCTGCCGAGGTTGACGCGGCGCTGAGCGGGTTAAGTAGATAAATAAGATTTTTTTATTTATTTAAATATTTGAAACTTTAAAAATGCATATCTTTGCATAGAAAAAATACAAAAATAAAATAAAAATACCCTCTTGCTTAGTGAACAGAGGAGAATAATGTGGAAAAAGAATTAAGTTATTTTGATGAGCATTTTATTTTTAATTAATTATTTATTGATTTCAGTATTTTAATTCCCCATGCATTTATACAATTCACCATGGCATGAGACCATAGGGCTTTTGTAGCCTCTATTCTTGGGAACATTCTCTGAATTTTCCAAGGCCAGAGGCCATCTCTATGGCAAGTTATTGATTTTTCAAGTTTAAGTGTCTGTTTTGGCATTTTAATTCCAATAATTAGCATGTTGATTAATAAATCCTAGAAAAATTAGGGGAGGTATCTTATAACCAGAGGACCCTAAGAAAAATATATTTTGAGTTAACTCATTAAGAATACCCTAATTGGCCTAAACATTCAAAACTGAATTTTAATTAAATAGGGCTAATCATACATCAAAATCACCTGAATCTTTAGGGTCAGAGGAGTTCCACATAAAAATTTGAAATCAATTGAAAATGATTTAACCCATTAAATGGATTAATTAAGTCACATAACAAAAATTAAAGTTTAAAAATTCACAACTCTCAAAGTACATTTCAAAAATTCACCAAACTGGTTTTGGGATTTCTCTGATATTAGAGGAGTCTAAAAAAATTAAAATTGGAATTTTCTAAAAATCTTCATTTTTCACCATATTTTAATATTTTAATAATTAAAAAATAATTAAAATTAAAAAAATATTAAAAATCATAAAAATGTCATATTTTGCCTCCTAGTCACTTAGGAATAAACCAAATATTTTTCTCAAGTCCATAGGTTGAGATATTGAATTTTAAAGGCTTAAAACAATTTTTAATATTAAAAAATGAATTTTCCCACATTTTCACTAAATTAATTCTAGTAAATAAAAGAAAAATTAGAAAAAATATAAAATTTGCTTCTCTGAACTCCTTGATGTTAGAGAGATTTATGAAAAATATGAAATCCATTTTTTAATCTTAAATTTATTTTATAATTAATTAACACTCCAAAATACAAAATAATTATAATAAATAAAAATAATTCAAAAAATCACCACAATTGGTCCAAATAGTCCTTTGTCAGTAGGAACATTCCATAATTTTCCTAAGGACAGAAACCTTAGCTTGTTCATATTGTTGAATTTTTATTCAAAACCCATATTTTTCATAAAAATAAATATATAAATTAAATTAAATTAAGAAAAATCACATTTTTCTCTTCTAATGTCTTAATTGATATGTGAAAGAAGTGAAATAAAAATTTTAAGTTCATTTGAGCATAATTTGATTAGTTATGAAATGAACATGCTTAAAAGGGGCATAAAGGTAATTAAAGAATTTTAACCCTAATTATTTTTTAGGTTTAATCAAGGGGAGGGTAAAATATCTGATTTTAAAATTTTCATTAGATTATTGAAACATAGGGAATTAAGGGGTAGAAACCCATTAATTATCTTGAAAATATTTAAATTAAATTTTAATTAATTAAACAATTCGAATTTTGGAAGAATAAATTAAAATTTGGATTATTAAGATTAGGGATATAATTTAAGAATATATCAATTCTTTAATTTAAAACCCCTAAATGAATCACTTTAATAATATTCAACTCTTAATCAAACTCAAAAATGATAATTGAAATTAATAATTAAATAATTAAAAGGAAAATAAACCTTAATTAAATTAAAAGCTTAACATTAAGTGATTTGATAATCAAATTGAAATAAACTTAAAACATTAAAATTAATTTGAAATTACTTAAAAAACAAATCTAAAACAAATTTGAAACATTAAAGAAAATCAACCTTAAGACAATTCATAATTAAAAACATAAAAAATCAAACAAATTAAAATTGACCTAAAGTGTTACAATTAAGTCAAATTAAATTTAAATCATTAAATGTTTAATTAAATTGAATAATATAAACACCTCTTTCAAATCAAACAATTTAAAACACATAAGAGAAAATCAACTTGAATTTTGAAACTAAATTAAATCATCCTAAATCATTAATTTAACTTTAATCAAAGCGGTTAAATTCTTTAACAAACTGATTTGCCCCCTGAAGGCTTTCATTATCATAACTCTTAAATGAAGCATTAAATGAAATGTCACTTTACTCATCGGACAATCAAATGTCCAAGTTCACTGACCAAGAGACAGAACTCAACTAAAATTTAGATCATTAATTCACCAGCACAATAAAATTCATTTGAACTCAAAATAATCTCAGAAGTATTGCAAGACTCGTCCTAAGCACTTTCTCAGTACGATGAGATGTTTTAGAAGAACAACTGAACTTAATTGTTCTTTGATGAAGAAAATCATCCTTAACAAAATACAAGAACCTAGACGTCATAGAAATTGACTAGCTATAGGATTAGGATTTTGGTAGACAACCAGAAGCTTTCCTTAGCTTTACCTAGGTACATGTTGCAAATATATAAATTCCTTAACATGTGTTTTAAATGCAGCTTGGAAATGACGAGAAGACCCTCTAGGTACGCTTTGATTTTATTGCAATTTATTTACTTACATGTACTGCACTTTACTTTTCTTGCATGTTAAACAAGATTGACACTCTGCGTGAAAACTGAAACCTTTAGGGTAGCCAAAAAACTGAAACCCAAAACTAAATTAAAAGTCACAACAAGATAAAATTCACCGCCACAACATTCAAAATATAAAACAACTCAAAATTTAATCACAAACAAAACACAAAACTACAACTACAACTCAAATAAAATGTCTCGTTGGATGATCGGGAATACCTCGGATGATGTCACAACGGGATTTCCCACGGTCTAAATGAAATGTGGAACTCATTTAGTTGAGTTTAGCAAATTCATCTGGATTAAGTGAATCCGATAAAAATAACAGTACCAGAATGATGGAACCGTGGGATCTTAACCGGTGTTGTTATAATCAACTTTAAGATTCCCCTTACAAAATATTAAATCACCTGGACCTTAAGACTCTTCTAAACCAAAACACTTCTCTCATCTCTTGATTTTCACTTTCTAAAACTAAACCTCTTCAACAACAAGGAGCTTAGAGCATAGTGGGCAGCACGTCCATCGTCGTCAGCAAAACTGGAATCTACATCAACAAAACCATTCTTAGAATTAAATAACCAAGCCATAGGATTTCGAGGTAGTTTTCCTAGTGCAACAAAAATCCTCAACCTTTTCGTTAGGCATTTGCATAATCATTTTATGCAAATTAAGCCCTAACCGGTCTTAGGACTCCAAGGAAGTTGTTTGGTACGACACAAACCCTCACATCTTCCAGACTATTTGTATGATCATGTCATATGAATATAAGTCCTAATTAACTAAAATTGGCAGGATTACAACTTTAAATAAACTCTTAAATTGAAGCCAAACAATAGGATAGTTTGGGAAGTTGCCAAGATTCTTCTTGGATCCTCAACTTCTCCTACTTCTCTTCCTTTGGACTCCAGAAAATAACTGTTCCAAATTTGATCCATTACCTATTGAAATCTCCAAAATTCAATCCTTTGAAAACCTTATACATTGAAATTATTGAGAGCAAAACACTGATCATTATCGAGAGTTTTTTTAAATGATTCCCGTCATTTAAGATGTAATTAACTATAGGGGCTTGCCCTTATAAGGAACTTTAAGAACCCAGGTAATATAAACCCTGTTTAATTCTTTTATATTAAATAGGGAAACTTGTCGGCTTATAAAATTGGTTCGTAGATCAAACGGATGTCACAAATCTTCTAGTTTATTTAATCAAGCCCCATCATCAAGCAGTGTAGCTATTCTTTAGGATAGATACATGGTTTGTGATGCGGTGCTCCTTTATATAAACTCGTTTGGGATGTGAGATCGGTTTAATTTCATATCTTAAAATTTTCAAACTTAAAATTATTTTTAAAATCAAATGCTACTTTCCAAATTATATATAAATTTAAATTAAATTTAAAATTCGCTGAAAACTTGTGTAGGCGACCCCTTTTCAAAACACATAACCTAAAAATAATGCCGACAGGTTCATGGCTCAAACATTTTAACATCCCAAATTAAACACCAAAACTTACCAAATTCTCCAATATTGGACCCTTAACATCTAAACTCCACCAAAATACCAAAATGTCCCTACTAGTCTAAAACTTCCATAAATTCTAAAAAATCTGAAAAATTCCTAAACCCTTCAAATATTCCCAATTTCAATTTGGAATCATCACATTGACCCAATTTGACCAATTTAACTCAATTTTACCAAAAGCCTCTATTTGCCCCTTTAAGCTTTAATTTCCCCAAATCAATCCCAATGTCAACCCAATTGGCCCCAATTCTCCCCAATATCGATTTCAAAGTTTATCTAACCATTCTCAAGTGCGATTTAAACCAAATTTGAGCCCAATTAGACCTAATTGCAAGCCCAATTTCAATTAAATTCCAAAAGCCCCAATTTGACCCATTTAACCCAAAAGTACACAAATTGAACCCAATGTCTACCAAATTGATCCCAATCTTGTCCAATTTCAATTCCAAACTTTAATTTAACATCTCCAAGACAATCTAAACTAAATTCAAGCCCAATTTGACCTACATTTGAGTTCAATTTCACTTAAAACCCAAAATCCCCAATTTTGCCTAAGTGACCCAATTCCCCAAATTGACCTAATGTCAATCAGTTTCTCCTAATTTCAATTCTAAACTCTTCATGAAACCCCTCTAAAATGAATTGAACCATCAATTGCCCCCAATTTGACCCTGAGTCTTACCTAAATCCACTTAAACTCCAAAACCCCAAATTTTGACCCAAACATGCCATATGCCCAAAATCTCCCAAATTGATTGCTCTACTCCAAAAATTTCCAACCAATTGATGTTGAGAACTCTTTATGACATCCTCCTAGACCATTTGGAACCTTCAATTGGCCTTCGACCGAAATCTAGCCTAACCTAAACTCAAATTGACCCAACTTGCCTCAAATTGACCAAAATCCCAAATCAAGCAAAATTCACCTCCCAAACCAATCTAAAACCACCCCAATCCTTCTCTAAACCATTTTTGACAATCACATACACAAAATTGCTCAATAATTTGGGCTCAACCTAAGCTCAAACCCAAGTTAGCCCAATGTGAATCTAAAGTGACCCAAATGAACCCCATGACTCAATTTAATCAAATTAAAGCAAATGTGACCAAACCAACTCCTCCACAATCACAAAGTTGACCCTAGGGACTGGGCTAGACCCACCTAACCCACCTAGTGGAGCCATGGAGCAAAGGTCCCCAAAATTTGTGGATCTTCTCCCTTAAATGGTTAAACCTAGGGGGGATTTGCCATAATGAATTAACCACTTAAGCTCACCCCATGATGGCCTGCCCACTAGCTCACCTGACCCACTAGCCACCTCCCTCTGCCTAGCCGGCCGGCCTAGTCTCCGGAGGAGCCCAAACTGAGAGCCACCTCACACTTGGCCAAACCCAAACTCCATCCTATGGCCATGTCATCCTAAAATTTCCATTGGAGCTCCTCTGCACTCCACTTAGGCAGCTCATTGCACCTGAATTGAAGCCTTGTCAGCCACCCCAGCCATGGCTAGTTAAGCCACCACCCTTCACGGCCAAAATTTCGGGCTGAACCAGACCTTAACAAAACTCTGCCAAAATCACTCTAAAACCTTCCCCACTGCATTCATGCCCTAAAACAAATTGATCCAGCTCAACTTTGAATTCTAATTTTAGGTCAGAAACAAGACATCACCCTAAAATCCACCAAAGTCAAGTTAAACTCTCCCACACCATCCCCATAGCAAGAGAAGAAGTTCTCCACTAAAAGCCCCATCACCTGGCCACTCCAACAGGGACTTCCAACAAAGCTCCAAATCTGGTCTGGTCACTCTCATACCTAAGAAATTCACCAGAGCAAGAGGCTTCATCCCTGAACTCCTGGGACTCTAACGAAGGTGTAGAGCATCTCTGATAGAGGCTTCACTTCTCAGAGCCAAGGTATTGACCTCTCCTTCTTCCCAAGCTTCTCTGAATTCTCCATGTAGTTAAAGTTAATTTAAGCTATGCTTAGTAGTATGGACATGTTTGTCATGCTTAGACGAGTCTATAGGATCAAACCTGAAGTGATTTAGTAGAGTCTAGGCTGACAAATTAGGGTTTTAGTTTGGACGGTCACGAGATCACACCAGATAGGGACGAAGACAGGGCAGCCATTGGATCGCACATGTTTTTGTTGGAGAGCTCTGATCGTATTAGACGTGCAGATGGAACGGAACTGCGGGCCATGTGACATCTCAGTCACCCGGTGGCATAAAATGGGAGCGCGCTGCGTGGGACTTTGATCTGTTGTAGGTTGTCGCAACGCTGAGCTGGTTAAGTGGGAAATTAAGAATTTTTTTAATTATTTAAATCACTTGAAATTTAAAAATCTATATCTTGGCCTAGAAAATTCATAAAAACAAAAGAAAAATACCCTCTTGTTCTGTGAACAGAGGAGAATAATGTGGAAATTGTTTAAAATTTATTTGATGCGTGTATGATTTTTAATTAATTAAATAACCTCTGTAGTCTTTTAATTCTCCATGCATATAAACATTTCACCATGGCTTTCCATTTTAACATGTTGTAGCCTCTATCATGGGAAATCTTTCCTGAATTTTCCAAAATCACAGAAGACCTCTATGAAGAGTTCTATATTTTCTAACTTTTTGCATCTATTTTTATAAATTAATTTGGAGCAGTATTATGTCACCCTGACCGTTTCAAAAATCTTATAGACACCTTGTAGGACTATTGCACCCATTATATTTATTAAATGAAAGTAACTCTTAAAAAGTGAATAGGAGTTCACCAGGTTATGACATAGAGTTTGGTAGGCCTGTGACGAACCTATCCATAGGGCTTTACTTCCTTGTAAAATATAAATCTTTATTGCAAGAATACTAAAGTTTCTGGTTGAGATAACGGAAAGACCTACCATGTGTGCTTTATTTTATTGTAATTTACTTACATGCACTCTACTATACTTTTTTTTCTTGCAAATTTACATGTTAAACAATAATATCACCCTGATACAACTAAATTATATAGTGTTTTTATGCACATTTTTATACATATTTTTGATGATATTGCACTTTAATGGAAGGTATGTTGTGTTTTTCTTACAGGTATGATGAAAATATTTATTTATGATGAAAGGAGCGAGAAAGGACAAAATTTGGAGCAAAATTATGAAGTTTGAGAAATTTGGCCTCTGACGCCTAAGCGCCAAAGTGCCGACGCTTAAGCACCACAGTTAAAAATTGAATTCAAATGAATTTTGGTGTCATATTCATGGGGTGTTTGAAGCACCTTGTGTTGGTGACTTCCTTAACTTCCTTTGGGCGGTAAATATGATTGAAGGGATGCATCTTTTTGTGGATACATTGTATTTGGACATGATTTGAAGAGACACCAAGACACCTTTTGGAAAATTATAAAAATGAAGCCTCATAGTTTGCAAGTAGTTATTATTTTTTGTTTGTTATTAGAGTAGTTATTAGAGTGTGTTAAGTTTTAGAGTTCTTCTATTCTATAGTAGAGAGTAGAGAGTGAGAAAGGAAAAAAGGTTAGTGTGAAGCCTTCTTCTCACCAATTTTCTTTTATCCTTACATCTAGTTTTTATTGATGTTTAAAGTCTTTATTAGAGTTACCAGAGTTGTACTGTGGAAAGCAAAATTTAGAAGGAACTTCCAGAGGAAAGCAAAATCCAAATGAAGCCTTTGTAGAGTTGTATTTTGGAAAGCAAAATTCAAAAGGAACTTCCAGAGTCTGGTGGAGAGGATTTTCAGATAAGTATTTATCTTTGTTTTTACATTTTGTTTTTAAGTAAGATTTTTGTGTTTTCATTATGGTTTATGCTTTCATATCACGTTTTTTTTGTGGTTTCTTCATGAAATCTTAGTAGTTTAGTTTATTTTTTTCTTTCTTAGATGATGAAGTGATTAAATTATTTAAGTATGTTGTGGAAAGTATAAGTGTTTAATGCTGGAATAAATTGTGATGATTTAATTCCTTGAACTTAATTCTCTTATTGATTTGGCTAATTAAGATGTTAAAATTTGTTGTGAGGTTATGTAAGATCCAATGCATTATTGTCTCAAACAACATATAGAAGGAATCACATGCAATTACACGGGTGAGAATTGTTGTCCATATGATTGAACACAAATATATAGGGATATATACTTTATTGAGGAGTAAAGTTAGAGGAATTTAGAGTGATAGGGTAAATTCCCCTAATTTGGTTAGTTATTTTAAATTTTGTTATGAGATGTTAGCTTTATATTTGATTCTTATAACTTTAAAATTTTCCTTAAATATTACTAATCAATTGAAGCCGACCCCACTTAGTGGGATTAAGGCTTTGTTGTTGTTGTTGTTGTTGTATTACTAATCAATTGAAGAAGGAAAAAAATATTTGATTCTTATAACTTTATATCATGTTTAGAGTATAGATAATTTTATTTCTTGCTTAAGTTTTTATTAAAAATATCAAAAACAACTTTTCAAAATTAAAACTTTAAAACGTACCTACAAAAATCAATTAAACAAGTAAAAAATTATTTTTCTTGTTTCTTTAAATTTTAAACATTTCCCAGTGTATTCCATATCTGGGGCTTTAATCAGAAAGTCCTATATTACTTGATAAACGATACGTATACTTGCGTAGAATGCCATATTATAAATCTAATTTCATATCTAAATTGTAAGCATAAATATTTGGGTATCAGGCGCCGTTGCTGGGGAAATTAATTAAAATTTCATTTAAAGAAAATTAAGAGGAATTAAAATTTTTTACTTTTCTTTATTTTTGTTAGTGTGTTCTGTTTTATTTTATTTAACGTTGTATGCATAGTTTAGGGTCTGAGGGACTTGTGTCTTACAATTCTGAATTAAAAGAACAATAAAAAAAATCAAAAAATTTAAAATTCTGAAAAAGATAAAAACATTCAAGAAATGGTAAATCATCAAAAATCAAAATTTTAACATCCATCAAGAATTTAGACCTTTAAGAGAATATGCTAACCCTATAGTGGATGAACTTCATTGTAGTATTCAACACCCTGCTGTAGCTACTAATTCCTTTGATTTTAAACCTTCTATTATCCAAATGGTATCTAACAATCAGTTTGGGGGAGCACCAACTGAAGATCCTAATTTACATCTTGCCAATTTTCTAGAATTGTATGCTACTTTTAAATATGATGGTGTTTCAGATGATGCTATTAGACTTAGGCTTTTTTCCTTTCTCACTAAGGGATAAAGCTAAGATATGGCTAAATTTGTTTGCACCTGGATCTATCAGAACTTCGGGTGATTTAGCACAAAAATTCCTTGCTAAATATTCTCCATCATTAATGACTGTGAAGCATACAAATGATGTCACTTGTTTTGTCAGTTTGAAGGTGAACTTTTATATGAATCATGAAAACGATTTAAAGATCTCCTCAAGAAATGTCCACATCATTTGATACCAGATTGGTTAATAATTCTAACCTTTTATAGTGGATTAGTTGGATCTCTTAGATCTATTATCGATGCTGCTGCAGGAGGATCACCGATGTCTAAACAGTTTATTGATGCTTATGCTTTGATAGAAGAAATGGCTAGTAATAATTTTTAATGGCCTTCTAAAAGGTTAAATCCTAAAAAGGTAGCCAATATTCATGAAAATGATGCTTTTGCAATGTTAGCAAATCAAGTTGCTGCAATTTCAAGGAAGATAAACCAATTTGGAATGAATTTTTCTCAGCCAATTGTCATGATTGAAGAAAATTCATTAAGTTAAATGGTTGATTCTCATACTTCACCAGAAACTTTGAATGTTATAAGTAAGCCTAAAAACCCTTATTTTAATTATTATAACCCAGGTTGGAAGAATCATCCAAACTTTAACTGGAATACTAAAAATTAGGGTGGTATTAACCAACAATGGGAAAAAACCAAGTAAACCCATTGGGGAACTAGAACAACCGAGGGAATAATAATTATAGATCAACATATCCTCCAGGTTATAACAATGGTTCACAATTTAAGGAGAAGAAGCTATATATTGAAGAAGTGGTGTTGCAAATGGGAAATCTATTACAAAGTCAAGGAGCTACAATAATAAATATTGAAAATCAATTGGGATAGATTTCCAATATATTAAGTAATAGATCCAAAGGTATGCTTTCAAGTAATACTGAAGTAAATCCAAGAGATAAGAATAAAAAGCATGTAAAAGCAATTCAACTGAGAAGTGGAAGAGAGTTGGAAGGTAGAGTTCAAAAAGAAATTGAAATAGAGAAAGAAGGGATTGAAGAACCAAAAGAGGACGCTTCGAAAGGTTTGGAAAGACCTATTTCTTCACTTAAAGAAGATTTGGAAAAACCACCACTTCCATTTCCTCAAAGAGTTTGTCAACAAAAATTGGATAAGCAATTTTCAAAATTTTTTGAGATATTTAAGAAGTTTACAATCAACATTCCATTTACGGAAGCCTTAGAACAGATGCCAAGCTATGTAAAATTTATGAAGGATATTCTCAACAAAAAAAAGGAAGTTTAAAGATAATGAGACAGTTGCACTTAGTGAGGAGTGCAGTGCAATAGTTCAGAAGAAGCTTCCTGAAAAGCTTAATGATCCTGGTAGTTTCACAATTTCATAAGCAATCGAAGATAGATTTTATGGAAAAGCTTTATGTGATTTGGGTGCAAGCATTAAGTTTATGCCTCTATCAATATTTAAAAGACTGGGATTAAGAGAAATAACTCGAACTAAAATAACTCTGCAATTAGCAGATCGTTCGATCACATATCCTAAAGGAGTTATAGAAGATGTTTTGTAAAAGTGGATCAATTTATCTTTCCTGTTGATTTCATTGTGCTGGATATGGAGGAAGATAAAGAGATACCCATAATTTTAGGAAAACCTTTTCTATCCACATGCAGAGCAATGATAAATGTGCAAAAATGTGAATTAACAATAAGAGTTAATGATTAAACTATTACATTCAACATTTCAAAATATATGAAATTTCTTGCAAGAGGTAAAAATGATGAATGTTATAGGATGGATGTTATCAAGTATTCGAGTGTATGTCATTTCAAATCAGCTTATGAAGAGAAACCTGAAAGAGAGGAATTAGAACATGAGCAAGAAAAGGAGTTACATCATTCTAAAGATTTTCATGAGGAAGATCTAAATTATGTTCATGAAAATTTTGAACAGTATGACATGACAGAAAAAGATGAAACTTTTGGTCCATCAATTGAAAAACCTCTTGAACTTGAGTTAAAGATGCTTCCTAATCATTTGAAGTTGTGAGTCCTTAAATTTTCCAGTGATAATTTCCTCTCAATTAACTAAAACAGAAGAAGAGAGTTTGTTTGAAGTTTTAAAGAAGTACAAGAAAGCCTTCGGATGAAAGATAGCTGATATTAAAGGAATCAGTCCTTGAATTTGTATGCATGGAATCCTTATGGAAGATAATTGTAAACCTAAGGCTGAACCTCAAAAGAGGTTAAATCATTTTATGAAAGATGTTGTTAAGAAAGAAATTTTAAAGTGGTTGGATGCAGGGATTATCTACCCTATTTCAGATAGTGCATGGGTGAGTCAT
The DNA here is from genome assembly GCA_022702705.1 of Papilionanthe hookeriana x Papilionanthe teres. Lineage (NCBI taxonomy): Eukaryota > Viridiplantae > Streptophyta > Magnoliopsida > Asparagales > Orchidaceae > Papilionanthe > Papilionanthe hookeriana x Papilionanthe teres. The sequence goes on from CM040423.1 coordinate 95,954,383, forward strand.
ATTCACTGTGTTCCTAAGAAAGGAGGAGTAACTGTGATTGTTAATGAGAAGAATGAGATTATACCAACAAGACAAGTTACAGGGTGGCGGATATATATTGATTATAGAAAATTAAATCTTACTACATGGAAAGGTCTTTTTCCACTCCCATTTTTAGATCAGATGTTGGATAGACTGGATGGACATAAATACTTTTATTTTCTGGATGGATATATTGGGTACCACCAAATTCAAATTGCTCCTGAGGATCAAGAGAAAACAATGTTTACCAGTCCTTATGGTACGTTTGCTTTTAGAAGAATGTCTTTTGGTTCATGTAATGCCCCTGATACATTTCAGAGATGTATGATGGCTATTTTCTGTGATTTAATTGAAAAAGGGATTGAAGTTTTTATGGACGACTTTTCAGTGTTTGGAAGTTTATTTGAATCATGTTTAGAACATTTATCTAAAGTTCTAAAATGCTGTGAAGAAAATAATTTGGTCCTTAATTGGGATAAATGCCAATTTATGGTAGTAGGAGAAATTGTATTAGAACTTAGAATATCAAAAAAAGGCTTGGATGTAGATACTGCAAAAATTCAAGTTATATCTAATTTACCTTATCCAACGAATGTAAAGGGAATTAGAAGTTTTCTGGGACATGTTGGATTCTACAGGCATTACATTAAAGACTTTTCTACAGGCGTTGTATTTTGATGATGAATGCTTAAAATCTTTTGAAATATTAAAAGAAAAATTAATCACTGCACCTATTAGAATTTCACCAAATTGGGAAAAACTTTTTGAATTAATGTGTGATGCGAGTGATTATGCTATTGGTGTTGTTTTGAGTAAAAAATACGATAAAATTTCCAAAGTAATTTACTATGCTAATAAAACTCTTAATGAAGCCCAAATTAATTATACCACTACTGAGAAAGAGTTATTAGATATAGTATTTGCTTTTGATAAATTTCGATCATATTTAATTGGAACTAAATGTGTAGTGCATACTGATCATTCTGCTATCAAATATTTAACAAAGAAGAAAGATGCAAAATTGAGATTGATTAGATGGATTCTTCTTTTAAAAGAATTTGATTTTAAGATAGTAGATATGAAGGGTGCTAATAATCAAATTGCTAATCATCTATCTAGGCATGAAACTAAAAATTTTTTTAATGATAATGAAGAGATTAATGAATATTTTTTTGATGAAAAATTGTTCACTATTAATGAATGGCATATTTCGTGAACTGCCTGCACTGTAAACTTTATTGTAAGAGATGTTTTACCATATGGTTTGACATACCAGTAAAAGAAGAAGTTTTTATGTGATGCTAAAACTTATTTTTGGGATGACCCATTTTTATATAAACAAGGAAAGGATCTGATCATTCCAAGATGTATGCCTTTAAAAGAAACTTATGAAATTATTTAAAAATGTCATAATTCTGATTATGGGGGTCATTTTGGAGTTAATAGAACTGCTTATAGAATTTTACAATATGGATTTTATTGGCCTACAATTTATAAAGATGTTAATGCATATATTAAAAATTGTGATCGATGTTAGCTTCTAGGAACTATTTCTAGAAGAAACGAGATGCCCCTCAATTATATGTTTGAAATTGAAATATTTGATATTTGGCGATTCTATTTCATGGGACCATGTACACCATCTTTCGAAAAGATTTATATTTTAATAGCAGTAAACTATGTATCCAAATGGATTGAGGCTGTTGCTTTACCTCAATGTAATGCTCAAAGTGTTGCAAAGTATTTAAGAAAAAATATATTTTGTAGATTTGGAATACCAAGAGTAATCATAACAGATCGGTGAAGTCATTTTAGAAATGCGATTATGGAGAAGTTAGTAAGGAAATATCATATTAACCATCGCATTGCTACTGTTTATCATTGTTGACCTCATTTTTGATGAGGTCTTTTGCTTCTCTCTTTAGTACTTAGGATCTAGCCTTAGGCTTTTCCTTTGACTAATCTTAGAGGACTAGAAATGGAACCCACCCTTTAGAAATTCAAACTACTTCTTAACTCCTCGCAAACCTCACAAGCTTGATTGTAGACCCCTAATCACCTAGAGGGTTGAAATCAAATGTGGAGGTTTAAAGGATGAGTTCTCTATAGGACTTTTTGGCCTTAGGAATACCCCAGGCGACCCGGTCCAGTGAGGGTCGACTTGCACATACACTACACTCTCACACACATTCCAAGTCCTAAAACCACACTCTCACCCAACTTGACCTCCTGACTAATGTAGGTAATTCATATGGATGGTACTTAACCCCTCAGCCCTTGGCTAAGAGGGTTAGGAACAACATAGTGAATGCCCCAAATGAGTCCTCTCATGGCTCATATGGGCTTGATATGGCTTCATGGCTCAACCAAAGTGATTCCATTTGAGTCACACTTGATCAATCTTCCTTTTTTCAAAATTTCAATTTTTGACCCCCGGGGCCCCGGACCCACCAAACCTACCAAATACCCTTGAAATGACCTAAAATTTGCAAAATTACCTAAATTACCCAAGATCCCTCAAAATAAATCCTAAACACTTCCCACCACTAAAATTGACCATATTTGGCCAAAAAAACGAAAATTTCCAAAAATACCCCTACACCCAAAATTACCAAAATACCCTCTTACCCCAAAAATCCAAAAAATTCTAAAAATTCCCAAAAAATTCCAAAAAATCTCAAATATTCCGAATTACATTTTGTTCAACTACACCATAGGCCAATTTTTCCAATTTACCCCACTTTTACCAAAACCCCCAATTTGACCCATTTTTAACCCAAGTGAACCCAATGTCAAGCCAAACCACCCCAATTGACCTCAATTCTAGTCCAATTCAATTCTAAACTTCAATTAAATATCCCCAATATAAATTTAGACCAAATCCAAGTCCAATTTGATTGACATTTGGGCCCAATTTCAATTTGAAGCCTAAGGCCCAATTTTGGCCCATGACCTAAACCTAGCCCAAACCAACCCAATTCAACTCCAATTGGCCCCAAATCTTTTCTAAGGCCTTCATAACATCCCCATAAACAAAGCACTAACTTGATTTTCCCAAAATTTGAACCTAAAATCCACCCAAACCTAACCCTAAACCAAAATCTCTTAAATTGACCTAAGCCCAAACCAAACCCAAATGGGCCCAAATCCCAAAATTAGAGCCCAACCAAAGTTGAAAAACTCTTTTTAACACTGCCATAAACATTTCCCAACATTAATTTTACATCAAATCCAACATTAGCCCAACTTTAGCACAAGTTAGCCCAATTTGGCCCACCTTGGCCCCATTACAAAAAAGCCCAAATTAAACCCAATTTAATTTAAAATCACTTTAAAATTGTTCCAAACCACTCATAACACATGCCTAAACCAATTGCAACATTTATTTGGCACAATCCTTTACAAAATTTTCATCCTAAATTTACTTTAAATCCAAAAGCCCACTTCCTTAAACCACTTTAAAAGCCCATCCAAAATGATTTCAAAAAGCCTAAAATCAATCCAAAGCCCACATGACACTTACATCTCATCATTCATTCAATTAAATTACTCCCTATGTTTCAAATTCATCATTGAGTTTTTCTAAACTAAGCCATGTGCTAAATTACCCCTAAATACCAAAAATCCTTAAAACCCTTTTTCATGAAACAAGCCAACCTTTTCCAAGCCAAATGTAAGCCAAATGTCAGCCATTTGCAAGCCATATGAAGCCATGAGAGTTTTGACACCTCACCATGTCATTTATGGAAAATGGAGGGGGCCCTTTCTTAAGCCTTCCTTAAGTTTTTTTAACCTCATCCATGATACACACTAAACCAAGTTAGCCACCTAATCCTTGATGGAGACTATACCATTTCCTCCTGGCTGACCCAAATGAACCTTTTCAGCCAAAATCCAGGCCTTGGGTGGTGCACCAAGCCCAAAACCATGGGTTGACCCATTTGAACCCAAAATAACCTTCTCCCCATGCTATTTCAATCCAAATCTTTTAAACATGTCCAAAGCCAATTGTTGGCACCAAACTCAAGCACTGACCTCCCTGACCCTGAGTGTGACCCATGCCTGGCTGGCCAGCCACCACAGCCGCCGGAAAACACTAGGCTGAGAGGCTTGATTTGAATCAAAAATTCAATTTGAACTAGTTGACTTGTCCCAACCTAAATGGCCATTGCAGCTGTTCTTCCCTTGCTCTGAGCAGTTGATCCAAACCTCCAATTGCCCCTGGGAAGCCCTCCAGCCACTTCTATTTAAACCCACTTACCTCTCAGCCAAAAAAGGTGATGAACCAAACCTTAAGGAAACTCTGCCAAAATTGCTCCAGAACCTTCTCCTAACCCAGAGCAGTTGATCCCCAGTGTCCCTTTGCCCTAAACCCCATTAACAAAGCAAAATTTCTGAGTTAAAAATCTACCCAAAAAATAGGACACTTCACCACAGTGAGCCAATCTTCAAATTGATTGACCCTACACCTTCACCAGACCAAGAGGAGAAGTTCCCCAGCAAAAGCCCCCTCACCAGGCCAGCCATTGCTTCCAGCCTCCAAGCTTCGTGATCGGCCTTGCTTACTTTCATACTTAGACAATTCCCCAGAGCTAGAGACTTCATCTGGAGCTTGCTTGGACTCAATCGAAGGTGACACAACGTCAGATCGAAGCTTCACTTCTCTGAGCAAATGTATGAACTCATTCTTCCTCCTGAGATTCCAGCAATTCTCCATTTTGTTTGTGTTAATTTCATAGCTTATAAACCATATGGATGTGTTCATCTTTTCAAGACGAATCGATAGAGTATAAGAACTCGAAAATCCATTGAGAATCGAGGGAGATATTAGGGTTTGAGTGTGGACGGTCACGGGTGCACACCAGTCGTAGACGATGACAAGGAGCCGTTGAATCGCGCGTGTATCTAGCGGACGGTCGAGATCAAGCCAGACAACAAAATGTTACGTGAACCGCGGGCCCCTGGAGCGCTGAGTTAGATGGCGGCGCCGAATCACAGAGCGACGCGTGGGATTTCGATCCACCGTAGGTTGACGCGACGCCGAGTCGGATAAGTAGGAAATTAGGGTATTTTTTAATTATTTAAATACCAGAACTTCAAAAATTCATATCTTTGCTTAGAAAAATAAAAAAATTAAAATAAAAATACCTTCTTGCTCAATGAACAGAGGAGAATAATGTGGAAAAGAAATCAAGTTAATTGGATGAGTATTTTATTTTTAATAATTTATTTACTGTTTCCAATATCTTGATTCTCCATTTGCATAGACAATTCACCATGGCATGAGACCATAGGGCTTTTGAAGCCTCTGATCTTGGGAACATTCCCTAAATTTTTCAAGGTCAGAGGCCATCTCTGTGAAAAGTTATTGATTTTTCAAGTTCATGTCACTGTCTTAGGTATTTTAATTCCAATAATTAGCATGTTGTAAAATAAATTATAAGAAAATTTGGTGATGTTTCTTAGGACTAGGGGACCCTATGAAAAATATATTTTGAGTTAATTCATTCATAATAACCTTAATTGGCCTAAACCCCTAAAATTGAATTTGAATTAATTAGGATTAATCACACACCAAATTGACGTAAAAACAATTATCCATTACTCTTTAGGGTCAAAGGAGCCTTACATAAAATTTTGAAATCAATTGGACTTGATTAACCCCACCAAATGGATTGACTAAGCCCCATAAGCAAAATGGAAGTTTAAAAATTCATTACTCGAAAAGTACTTTTCAAAAATTCACAAAAATGGTTTTGGAGTTTCTCTGATATCAAGGGAGTTCAGGAAAATTAAAATTGGAATTTTCTAAAAAAGTTAACTTTTCACAATATTTTAATATTTAAATAATTAGAAAATAATAAAAATCACAAAATATTAAAAATCATAAAAATGTCACATTTTGACTCCTAATAATTTAGGAACAAACCAAATATTTTTCCTAAGTCCCTAGGATAAGATATTGAATTTTAAAGGCTTAATGTAATTTTTAATATTAAAAAATGAATTTTCAACCTTCTTTACTAAAAGAATTCTAATAAATCAAAGAAAAATTAAAAAAATATGAAATTTGTTTCTCTAGACTCTTTGAGGTCAGAGAAATTTAAGAAAAATATAAAATCTATTTTTCAACTTTTACTTTATTTTAAAATTAATTAATACTCTAAAAATTTAAATAATTATAATAAATAAAATATAATTCAAAAAAGTACAAAAATTGGTTCAGGTAGTCCTCTAGTCATTAGGAACATCTCATAATTTTCTTAAGGAGAGAAACCTTTCCTTGGTCATGTTGTTAAATTTTCTTTGAAAACCCTTATTTTTTACTAAAAATAATTATATAAATAAATTAAATTTAGAAAAATCACATTTTCTCCTCTAACATCTTAATTGACAGGTGAGTGAGGTGACATAAAAATTTCAAATTCATTTGAGCTCAATTTAGTGAGTTATGAAATAAATAAGCTTAAAAGGGCATAAAGGTAATTAAAAATTTTAACCCTTAATTAAAACTTTAGGTTTAATCAAAATGTAGGGTAAAATATTTGATTTTAATTTTCTCTTGGATGATTGAAACTTAGGGAAATTAAGGGGTAGAAACCCATTAAACACTTTGAAAATATCAAAATGAAACTTTAATTATTTAAATAATTTGAATTTTGGAAAGAATATATTTAAATTTGAATTATTAAAATAGGGATATTATTAAGAGGATATTTATTCTTTAATTTAAAAATCCCTAAATAACTTACTTTAATAATATTTAGTTCTTTATTAAAAATTAAAATAATAATCCAAATTAAATAAATTTAAAATTAAAAGAAGATAACCCTTAAACGAATTAAAGCGTAAAATGTTAAATGGTCTAATAATTAAAAATCAAATTTAAAATCTTGGAATTAAATTAAATTAAATTAAATTAAGTCAAGTCAAAGTTTAAATTAAATTAAATTAAATTAAATTTAAAAAATTGAAACTAAAATTAAAATTAAATTAAAATTAAATTAAATTAAAATTAAATTAAATTAAATTAAATTGAAATTAAATTAAATTAAATTAAATTAAATTAAAATTAAATTAAAATTAAAATTAAACTAAAATTAAAGTTAAATTAAAATTAAATTAAATTAAATGAAATTAAATAAATTAAATTAAAATCAAATTAAATTAAATTAAATGGAATTAAAATCACTTAACAACAAACCTAAATGAAATCATTAAGAGTTAAATCAAAATATATCAATAATTTCAATACCTTTTTCTATCTAAGTAAATTTAAAACATGAACATCAATCTGAAATACTAAGATAATTGAAAGTGTAAAGATTTAAATTAAATCTAGAATAATTTGAACACTATTCTAAACTTAAAAATTATTAATTAAAACCTCATAATTAAATTAAATCACTTTAAATCATTGACTCAAACTTTAAATTAAGGATGATTAAAATTCTCAATAAACCAACTTGCCCTTAAAGGCTTTAATTATTATAACTCTTAAATAGAGTATTAAGTGAGATGTCACTTCATTCATCAGGTAATCAAATACCCAAGTTCACTGAGCAAGAGGCAAAGTTTAACTAAACTCCTGGATGATTAATTCATGTGTGCAACTAAATTTACTCAGACTCAAAATAATCCCAGAAGTATTGAAAGATGTTTAGGACTCGTCCTAAACACTTCCTCAATATGACGGGATGTTTTAGAAGAACAATTGAATCTAATTGTTCTTTGATGGAGAAAATCATCCTTAAACGAAACCAAGAACCTAGACGTCACATGAGATGACTAGTTATAGGATTAGGAATTTGGTAGACAACCAAAACCCTTTCCCTTAGCTTTACCTAGGTATTTCTTACAAAATATGTTTAAATGCTCTAACATGTGTTTTAAGTGTAGCTTGGAATGATGGGAAGACCCTCCAGGTACGCTTTTATTTTATTGTAACTTACTTTATCGCAATTTACTTACATGCACTGCACTTTACTTCTTCTTGCATGTTAAACAAGATTGTTGCATGAAAACCAAAACCTTTAGGATAGTCCCCAAAACTGAAACCCAAAACTAAATTAAAAGTTACTACAAGTAAAATTCACCGCCACAACATTCCAAAAATATAAAATAACTCAAAATTTAATCACAAACAGAACAACAAAACTACAATTGCAACTAAATAAAAACGTCTCGTTGAATGATCAGGAATACCTCGGATGATGTAACCCACGTGTTGCTAACGCAATTTCCCACGGTCTAAATGAAAGTGTGGAACTCATTCAGTTGAGTTTAGCAAATTCATCCGGACTAAGTGAATTCGATGAAAATAACAAGGTCTGGGATGACGGAACCGTGGGATCTTAATCAATTCCGTTTAAACAACTTTAAGATTTGTTTTAATTAAAATATTAAAAACACTTGGATTTTAAGATTTTCTCTAAACAAAAACACTTCTCTCATCTCCCGATTTATGACTTCTAAAACTAAACCTATGCAACAACAAGGAGCTCGAGCATGGTGGGCAACTCGACCATCGTCATCAAGAAAACTCGCATCTACTTCAGCAAAACTTTCTTAGAATTAATTAACCAAGCCGTAGGACTTCGAGGTAGTTTGCCTAGTGCAACATAAATCCTCAACTCTTCGTTAGGCATTTGCATGATCATGTCATGTAAATTAATCCCTAACCGGTCTTAGGACTCCGAGGTAGTCGTTTGGTACGACATAAACCCTCATATCTTCCAGGTTATTTGTATGATCATGTCATACAAATATAAGTCCTAATTAATTAAAATTGGCAGGATTGCAATATTAAATAAATTCCTAAATTGAAGCCAAACAATATGATAGTTTGGGAAGTTGCCAAGATTCTTCTTAGATCCTCAGCTTCTCCTACTTTTCTTCCTTTGGACTCCTGAAATTAACTGTTCCAAATTTGATCCATTCCCTATTGAAATTCCAAAATTCAATCATTTGAAAACCTTAAACTTTGAAATTCTTGAGAGCAAAACCACTCATCATTATCGAGAGTATTCTTAAATGATTCCCGTCATTTAAGATGTAATTAACTATAAGGGCTTGCCCTTATAGGGAACTTTAAGAACCCAGGTAATATAAACCCTGCTTAATTCATTTATATTAAGCAGGGGAACTTGTCGGCTTATAAAATTGGTTCGCAGACCAAACAAATGTCACAAATCTCCTAGTTTATTTAATCGAGCCCCATCATCAAGCAATGTGTCTATTCTTCGGGATAGATACAGAGTTTGTGATGCGATGCTCGTTTATATAAACTATTTGGGATGTGAGATCGGTTTGATTTCATATCTTAAAATCTTCAAATTTAAAAATTATTTTCAAAATCAAATGCTACTTTCCAAATTATATATATATTTAAATTAAATTTAAAATATGAAAATTCACCGATAACTTCTGTAGGCGACCTCCTTTTCAAAATACAACACTCAACCTAAAAATATGTCTACAATCATCCACAAATAAATGGTTTGGTTGAATCATCTAATCATGAAATCAAAAGAATATTAGAAATTATTGTTAATCCAAACAGAAAGGATTGGTCAATCAAACTGGATTATGCTTTGTGGGCTTATAGGACTGCTTACAGAACTCCTATAAGGATGTCGCCATATAGGCTAATTTTTGGAAAGCTTGTCATTTTCCTGTTGAACTTGAGCATAAAGCAAATTAGACTATAAAAGAGTTCAATTATAATTTAAAAGATGTTGCTGAGAAGATATTATTGCAATTAAATGAGCTTAAAAAGATAAGAAATGAATCTTATGAAATGCTAAGATTTATAAAGAGAAAATGAAATTATAGCATGATCGGAAGATTCTTACTCAAAATCTTGAGCTCGGACAAAAAGTTTTGTTGTATAATGCCAAGTTGAAAATTTTGTTTGGAAAATTGAAGTCAAAATGGATGGGTCCATTTATTGTGATAAAATCTTATTCTTATGGAGTTGTTGATATTCAAGATCCTAAGTCTGGAAAAATATTTAAAGTTAATGGTCAAAGACTTAAAGCTTATCTTTCAGTCAATAAATTTAAACCTGATGAGAATATGATATTAGGTCACTCAGAATAAGTTCTGGGTATGTCAGGCTGAAGACATTAATCCATGCGCTTTGTGGGAGGCAACCCATATTTATCATTGTGCTTTGCTTCGTAGTTATTAGTGTTCTTTGCTTTATATTTGCTTTGTGTGCTTTGTTCAGTTTGTTTTTATGATTATGTGGTAGTATTTTGAAGAGATTAGTTATAGTTGTGTTTATTTGACATTAAATGGTGAGTCAAAAGAGTCAGAATAAAAATTTTGGACATTTGACAGACCTGTGCAAAAATGTGCACTGGCGACTAAGCGCCACTTGGTTGGCGCTTAAGTGTCGCAGTTAAGAAAAATGTGATAAATGAATTTCTAGAAGCCAAAATCATGGGGAAGTGGTTTTAGAAGTTATTTTGGAGTTTTAAAACGTCTAGGATTGGTTTTAGCACTTCACATGTCTATAAAAAGGCCTTGGATTAAGAGAAACATTTGCCTCAATCCTTATTTCCATTTATGAGTCTTAAGAAGAATGTTTTGAGTGCAAAAATATCTTCTTGGGAGATTAAAATTAAGAAGGAGGAAGGAAACAAGAAAAAATTTATCAGTGAAAGTGTGCAAGAGTTATACAACAGATTCTTAGCAGTTAGTATTCAAGGTATTGCAGAAAAGGATTGTGAAGATTGAAGCCAACATGGAGTCAATTGAAGCAAAGGTAAATGAAACTAACACTTATTTAGCACATATGGGATGACAACTTAAAATGCAATTCAGTCATACAAGTCATGTGGAAAAAGGAGATAAGGCGATGTTTCTGAAAAACAAATGGTTAGAAGAAGATGTCGGATCTACCTAAAAAATACTCATTTTAATGCCTTATTTATGATTCAATTCTTAAGGATATTATGCTTTAACGAAATGTATTTTCATGTTTTGGATGTAGATGATTAAAAAAGAGTCCAAGAAAGAAAAATAAGGAAAAAGGAGTAAAAGGGAGCAAAATGGAGCTTATGGAGCAAAATATTAGAATTATTGGCCTGACGCTTAAGCGCCAACTCGATATAGCGTAGTTAAGGTTTTTTGATGACTTTGGGGAATTATTTTGACGGAGTTAAGAGGTTATTGTAGCTTCTAGAACACTGGAAGTTACTCCTAATATATAGGACATGTGATAGAATGCATTTGGACACACGGAAACAGTTTCAATCGTGAAGAGGTGTGATCTAAAGTGAAGAGGTGCGAAGTCCCGGTCAAAAGAGTCTGGCTCCTAGGCGCGACAGTTACCTTCTAGAAGATGCATTGAATTTGGATGAATTTTGAAGGGGTTCCTTAAGTAACCCCTGGTCAAATTCAGAGCTCTATAAATAAGAGCCCATTCTATAGAGAAAATCGTCCCTTTTAGCAACCTATTGTCTCTTTCACCCCTTTTAGCACCTTCTCTCCCCCATCTAGTTTTACTTAGTTTTTTTACACTCTTCCACACTTAGGGTTCCACTTTACTTTGTGTCTAGTGATTTTATTTTGAGTATTTATTGTGTGTTGTTGCTGTTGGAGTTATTCATCATTGCTTTGGAGTCAGTAGAAGTCAGCGGATCACTTGAAGGAACACTTCAGATAAGTTTACCTTGGTTCAAAGTTTTATAAATATATTTTGTTGTGTGATTTCAATGTGTTCTGAGTAGTTAATTATCTTTCTCCTTTCAACTATGAAAAGATAATAAATTAATTAAATTATTTAGGAGAATTAAATTTAAAATATTTAGAACATTGTGATGATATTAATACCTAAACTTAGTTTACTTTTTAAATTGGCCATTTAAATTGTTAAAACCTGTTGAAGAAGTTTGAGACCTATCTGGAGATAAATTCTTAACTAACAGATATCACATGAATCTTTGTTTAGTCGAAGGCTTTATGCGGGTTATTCAAGGTGAAGTGCAAATAAATAGGAAGATATTATTTATTGGGTGTAAAATTAATTAGTTTTTAGAGTGACAGACTAAATTCTAATAATTTGGTTTATAGATAGAAATGGGTCACTGGTAGGGCCGACCATAGCCACCCTTAGACATCTAGTAGTGTGAGCCTAGATTAACCCATTCTACTAATAAAACATCCTGAACCGATCTATAGATTAGTCAATGTTCATTGCACCTGGACTAAAGGGTAAATAATAGGAATGCTTCTATTTGGCATAATACCATAATTTAAACTCCACACAAAAGATAATTATTCTAAAAATCTTGGATTAGTTGGAAAGGAGAAAGTCGTTTTTATACTTGCATTGAATTTTAATTACTTCTTACTTTACTTTATTACTGCTTACTGCTTACTTGCTTTTAGTAAAAATTGTTAGTAAATTAAATTTAAAAATAATATATATATATATATATATATATATATATATATATATGTATGTATGTATATATAAATTACTTTTAATTTGAAAAATTCCAAAATATTTCTTACATTTCTTACTTTTTATAAAAACACTATTCCTGTGAGATCGATAACCAGGACTCCACTATAGCCATGTATTACTTGAACGATGCGTATACTTGAATATAAAATTGTGACTTTTACAATAATTATTATAAAATCAAAATATAAATTCATAAGTAAAAGAAAACATCGCACATCAAGTTTTTGAAGCCATTTGTCAGAAATTAAATTTTCTAAAAAGTGACATCAAATTATTGTATTTAAAAGCATATATAAAGTCACATCGCATCAAACTTTTGGCGCCGTTGCCGAGGATAGAATAGAATAAAAAGTAAAAAGAAAGATAAGAAAAATAAAAAAAAAATAAAAAACAAAACAAAAACAAAACAAAAATATTTTAAATTTTATGCTAAGTTCTGGATCTGAAGGATTACTAGATTTCGATTCTGAATTAGAAAGAACAATTAAAAGAATTAAAAAAGGAAAAAAATTCAAAACATCAAGAAATGGCTAACTTACATAATAATAACCAAAATCTAATCGAAATTAATGAACAAAATATTTATAAACCATTAAGGGAATATGTAAAACCTACACGTGATGAACTTCATGTTAGTATTCCAATGTCAGCTGTAGATGCTAATTCTTTTAAGCTTAAACTTTTTATTATTCAAATGGTTCAAAATAATCAATTTGGAGGAACACCTGATGAGGATCCAAATTTACACCTTGCTAGTTTTTAGAACTTTGTGCTACCTTTGAATATAATAATGTTTCTGATGATGCTATTAAGCTTAGACTCTTTCCCTTTTACTTAAAAGATAAAACAAAGATGTGGCTTAATTCATTAGCAACTTATTCTATTAAAACTTGGTCAGATATGGCACAAAAATTCCTTGCTAAATATTTTCCTCCTTCTAAAACTGCTAAATTAAGAAATGATATAACTTCTTTTACACAATTTGATTGAGAAACAATTTATGAAGCTTGGGAAAGATTTAAAGAATTTTTAAGAAAATGTCTTCATCATGCTTTGCTAGATTGGTTAATTATTCAAACATTTTATAATCGACTTATTGGATCACTTAGATCTATTATTGATGCTGGTGGTGGTGGTTCTTTAATGGCTAAGACATTTGAAGAAGCTTATACCTTAATTGAAGAAATGACTAATAATAATTTTCAATGGCCTTCTAAAAGGGTTAATCCTAAAAGAATGGCAAGTATTCAAGATAATGAAGCCTTTTCTATTTTAGCTTCACAAGAGGCTGCGATATCTAAGAAATTAGATAATTTTGATATTAACATATCGCATGTAAGTAATGATAATTCTACAAATTCTAATGATTCTTAAACAATGGAAACTTTGCAACTATTGCAAGTAAAACTAATAACCCTTATTCTAATTATTATAATCCTGGTTGGAAAAATCATCATAATTTTAATTGGAGTAATGGACATCAACATAAGAATAACAATCAAGTTAATCCAAATTAGAACAATCAAGGAAATTCAAACTATAGACCAACTTACTCTCTTGGTTATAATAATCAGCAGAAAATGTTATCTATAGAAGAATTAAACTTGCAACTAAGCAATCAGCTACAAAGTCAAAACACTGTTATTCGTAATGTTGAGAATCAGATGGGTCAAATTAGTAATTTTATTAATTACAGACCTCAAGGAACACTACCTAGTAATGTTGAAATTAATCCTAAAGAATCTGGAAAAGAACATGAACAAGATAAAGCTATACAACTTAGAAGTGGAAAGGAATTAAAAGAGAAAACATGGAATGAGCTTGAAAAAGAGAAAGAAGTTGAAGAGTTTAAAAAACCTAAAGATACCCTTTCTCCAAGTAAAGATCAGGCTGTAGTACCTATTGAAGTGGAAGTTGAAAGACCACCACCACCTTTTTCTTAAAGATTAAAACAGTAGAAGCTTGACCATCAAATTTCTAAGTTCCTTGAAATTTTTAAGGAACTTACCATCAACATTTCTTTTGCTGAAGCTTTGGACCAAATGCCAAGCTATGCAAAATTTATGAAGGATATTTTAAGCAAGAGGAGAAAATTTGAAGTTTATGAAACTGTTGCATTAAGTGAAGAATGTAGTGCAATATTTCAGAAGAAATTACCTCAGAAACTTAAAGAGCTTGGAAGTTTCACTATACCATGTGCTATTGGAGAAATATTCTGTGGAAGAGCCTTATGTGATTTAGGAGCAAGTATTAATTTCATGCCATTTTCAATCTTTCGAAGGTTAGATTTAGGAGAGATTTCTCCTACCACTGTAAATCTTCAGTTAGCTGATCGATCTATCACTTATCCTCAAGGAGTTATAGAGGATGTTCTTGTTAAGGTAGATAAATTTATCTTCCCTGTGGATTTCATTGTTCTAGATATGGAAGAAGATAAAGAAATACCTATGATTTTAGGGAGACCTTTTCTAGCTACCAGGCGAGCTATGATTGATGTGAAAAAATGAGAATTAACGATGAGAGTTAATGATCAAGAGATAACATTTAATGCTCTGAAATCAATGACGTATCCTGATAAAGAAAAATGTTATCGGATGGATATTTTTTATTATATAATTGAAAAGCATTATCAAGAAAAATGTAAGGTCATTTCTGATGATAAAGATAAAGAATCTATGTTATATAATGAGTCATTAAATGAAGAAATTAAAAAATTAAATAAAGAAAATTTATCTGAAGAAACTTATTATATTCATGAAAATTGAGAAATTTTAGACACGACTAAAAATGATATACTTTTGCCCTGAATTGAAAAAGCCCCTGAACTGGAATTAAAAATGTAACTTGCACATTTAAAGTATGCATTTCTTGGAAATTCATTAACTTTACCTGTAATTATATCTTCAGAATTAAGCAAAGATATAGAAGAAAAAATAATAGGAGTTTTGAAGAATTATAAGAAAGCTTTTGGTTCGACTATTGCAGATATAAAAGGAATAAGCCCTTCAATCTGTATGCATAGGATTTTAATGAAAGAAAATTGTAAGCCCACTATTGAACCCCAAAGAAGATTAAACCCAATTATGAAAGAGGTTGTTAATAAAGAGATTTTCAAATGGTTAGATGCTAGAATTATTTATCCTATTTCGGATAGCCAATGGGTATGTCCTATTCATTGTGTTCCGAAGAAAGGAGGAGTAACTATCATTGTTAATGAAAAAAATGAATTAATCCCAACAAGACAAGTTACTGGATGATGAATTTACATTGACTATCAAAAATTAAATAACGCCACTAGAAAGGATCATTTTCCTTTATCTTTCTTGGATTAAATACTGGATAAAATAGCTGGAAACTCATATTTCTATTTTATGGATGTATATTTTGGTTATCATCAATTACTCGTTGCTCCTGAGGATCAAGAGAAAACAACATTTATAAGTCCTTATGAAACATTTGCCTTTAGAAGAATGTCATTTGGTTTATGCAATGCACCTGCAACTTTTCAATGATGTATGATGTCAATATTCTGTGATCTAATCAATAAAGGAATTGAAGTATTTATGGATGATTTTTCAGTATTTGGAACTTCTTTTGAATCTTGCTTGGAAAATATAACGAAAGTTTTGAAGAGATGTGAAGAAACAAATTTAGTTCTAAACTGGGAAAAATGTCAATTTATGGTCACAGAAGGAATTATACTTGAACATGAAATTTCAAAAATAGGAATGGAAGTTGATCAGGCAAAAGTGAAAATTATTGTTGAACTTCAACCACTTAATATCGTTACTGATGTGAGAAGTTTTTTGGGTCATGTTGGATTTTATAGGAGATATATAAAGGATTTTTCTAAAATTGCTAAATCTCTTTACCATTTATTAGAGAAAGAAGCTAAATTTGAATTTAATGAAGATTGTCTTAATGCGTTCAATATTTTAAAAGAAAAATTAATCACTGCACCTTTCATTGTTGCACTTGATTGGAATAAACCTTTTGAATTAATGTGTGATGCAAGTGATTATGCAATTGGAGCTGTATTAGGACAATAATATGAGAAAATTTTCAAATTTATATATTATGCTAGAAAAACTTTAAATGAAACTCAAATAAATTACACTACTACTGAAAAAGAGTTGTTAGCAATAGTATATGCCTTTGATAAATTTAGACCATATTTTTATGGAACGAAATGTATCGTACATACTGATCATTTTGCAATTAAATATTTAATGTATAAAAAGATGATAAACCTAGATTGATCAGATGGCTTTTACTTTTACAAGAATTTGATTTTGAAATAATAAACATAAAAGGAACTGACAACCAAGTCGCTGATCATTTATCAAGAATTAAAAATAATAAAGAGAAGAATTATGAAGAATATATAAAAAAGAAATTCCCTGATGAACAATTATATGTTATTCAAGAATTAAAAATGCCTTGGTATGCAGATATAACTAAATTTTTTGTTAGCAATATTTTACCATATGGGTTGAATAGCAAATACATTAAAAAAATTCAAGAATGATTGTAAATCATATATTTGGGAAGATCCTCATTTATTTAAAATAGGAAGAGATTCTATGATTTGAAGATGTGTACCATATGAAGAAACTTTTACAATAACTCAAAAATGGCACGATTCTGAATTAAGAGGACACTTTGGAGTAGATAAAACTGCATTTAAAATTTTAAATTCTGGATTTTATTGGCCTACATTATTTAAAGATGTTGGACATTGTTGACCTCACTTTTGGTTGAGGTCTAGTATCTCTTTAGAATAGCCTAGGATCTAGCCATAAGACTCTCCTGGTGACTTTCTTAGAGGACTAGTTATGGAACCCTCCCCATAGAAATTTAAAACTCTTCTTGCTTCACTAGGGGGTTTTCAAATGCTTAAGGCCCCACATCCACCTTTTGGTAGGAAAAAAAGGCAAGCTTAAGGAATCCTAGGGGATGTCTCCTATAGGTGGTAAGACCTTAGGATTTGCCCTGAGGGAGGTATGGAGCTCACCACTCATACACTTCACATTCACAACATACACACACTGCACATCCTTATTTCAACCTTGAACTCTTTGGAAACTCATGTGGAAAGCCCAGCCCTAAGTCTATGACTAAGTGGTAGGGACCAACACATAGACGACCAAATTAGGGTGACCCTCATCTATAACTCAATTTAAACCATTACATCATTCTCACTTTGAAGCCATCTCCAAATCTCCAATGTTTCAATTTCTGGCCCCCGGCCTCCCAAAATTCCCTAAATTACCCAAAATTCTTAAAATTCACCAAAATTCACTAAAATTCCCCAAAAATCATTCCAAGATATTCCTTACCACTCAAATTGACCATCCATGACCAAAAATTCCAAAATTTCCAAAAATACCCCCCAATACCCTCAAAATACCCAAAATACCCTTTTTGCCCAAAAATCCAAAAAATTCCAAAAAAGTCTCAAAAAATTCCAAAAAATCCTAAAAACCCCCAATTCCATTTTTTTCAACTACACTATGGGTCAATTTTGCCAAATTAATACACTTTCAATCCAAAATCTCAACTTAGCCCATTTAACCTAAAGGTGCCTAAACCAAACCCAATCTTGACCCAATTGATCCTGATTTTCATCAAATTCAATTCTAAACCAAAATTCAACATCCCCAATATCAACTTAGACCAAATTCAAGCCCAATGTGACCCTCATTTGAATCCAATTCTACTTGAAATCCAAAATCCCCAAATTGGTCTAATTAACCCAAAACTCTTAAAGTGAGCCAATGCCAATCAATTCCTCCAAAATTTCAATTCAAAACTCTTTATAACACCTCATTAAACTTAATTGGATCTTCAATTGCCCATAATTTGAGATAAGGTCTTACCCAAAATCCATTTTGGACCAAAACCTCCCCATTTTGACCCAAGCTGGACACATGTTCTAAATCCACCATTTTATGAAAGTTCTTTGATACAACCATTTTATATCTTCATGAAAGTTCTTTGATACAACCATATCTACATTATTTCTTAAGACATTGGAACCCCATTCCCACTCAAACCCAATCTAATTTGACCCGAACCCAACAAGGTCCAAAATAATAAAAAATCCAATCCATGCCAAAATTGAACCTCCAAATGAGCTCAAATCCACTTTGTTTCTTCAGGAAAGATCTTCATTACAATCATATGAACAATATTGGTCAAGGAACCTAGACCCCATTCTCACTCAAACCTAATTTAAGTTAGCCCAAACCCAAATGAACCTAATTGAACTAATAATTCAAATCAACCTAAATTAAACCAAAATTAATCAAATTAATATCATGGCAGCCCTAAAATCAATATATATATATATATATATATATATATATATATATATATATAATAATAATAACAATAATAATAATAATAATAATAATAATAATAAATATAATGAATAAATGAATTAAAAAAAAAGGAAAGATATCTTACTTCCATGCTTCTCCCTCACCTCTCCCTCACCCTACACGCCACCTCATCCCTCATCCATCACCTCCACCATAACTCCTCACCTCCACCATATCTCTCCCTCACTCTCCCATTCATCCTTAGCCGTGAGCCTCCTCCATAAATCCCCCCATAAACACTCTTAAGCACCCCTTACACTCACTTACACTCACTTACTTCACCATTCCAATCTTTCCCAACTCCTTAGCCGTGTCCCTTTCTTTTTTTCATCCTTCCAAGATTAGCCACACTCATTCACTTCCTCCCCTAGCCAAAGTCTCCAACAAGTGCTTCTCCAAGCTAAGGTAATCTCCTCCCCCCTCCTTTTACTTTTGTTTTTGTTTCAAAATTTCTTTAAAAGAGAAAAAAAGAGAAAAAAAAAAGTGTCATTATCTTGTTTATGTTTAGCACATACATGTATTTTTTTTTTAAATCTCTTCTTCCCCTACATAGTTTTCTTTTTTTAAAAAAAAAAATCATTTGTTAATTACTTCCTTTTTACAAATCTTCATGTTTTGTTTTAATATTTCCATGCTTTCTTTCTTTCATGCAAGCTATTTAGAATCAAAATCATGTGTAGGTTGTTTCTCCTTCATGCCATTTAAATTTTATTCATGGATAGGTTTAGGAATCCTTTTCTTTTATGCAAAGTTATATAGCTATTTACAAATCTACCACCTATTTTTACTATATTGAAAACTAAGATTTAAAATTTAAAAGAAATAAACATAACATAAAGGGAATGGAAATAAAAAAAGAAAGAAATAAACATAAGGATAAAATAAATAAAAGGGAATGAAAGAAATTTTTTAATAACATATAATAACAAAATAACATATAACATACAAATAAAATAACTACATAAATTACATATATGTAAGTAATATAAATGTAAATAATATATAAGCTAATGTTAAATAAAGTAAATAAATAATAAATAACCAATATAAAAACCTAAGTGATAATAAAATTGTAAATTTAAATAAAATAACTTTACTAAATTTCAATAAAATAACTATATTAAAATTTTAAATACCTAAAAAATTAAAACTTAAAATATAACCATACCAAATTTTAAATAAAAATAACTACACTAATTTTAAAATAATATAACTATACTATATTAAATTTAAATAAATACTACTAAAATATAAATAATTAAATGAATAATGATAATATATGAATAATACCAATATGTAAAAAAATAAAAAATAATGTGAAAAGAATAAAATAAATAACTATAAACTTAAATAGATAATAAAAATATAAGAAAATGATAATAATAATAAATAAAATAATAATTGTAAACATAAATAAATAATAAAAATAAGTAAATGAAAAAATGTCATTCTTTTTAAAAATGTAAATAATAATTTTAAGATATAATAACTTAATATAAGTAATAATAACTTTAAATAAAAGAAAAAATAATTTAGGAGAGAGAAAATGAAAAGCCTTATGATTAAATAAAATTAATAATATAAATGATAAATAAATGATATAAATAATAAGTTTAAATATACTTCTAAATAATAACAATAATAAATTAAAATAAAAATAAATTAAGATTTAAATATATATTAAATGATATGAATATAAAGGATAATAAAATAAAAAACACATATATATGTATATACATAAATTGAAAATAATTTAAATAACATGAATGAATAATAAATTAAATTAAAATTAATTAGTTAAAATTAAATAAAACCAAAAAAATAAATAATAAATAAATTAAACAAATTAAATTAAATAATAATTAAATAAATCGAAAACAATTATATAAATAAATATTAAATCAAAATAATTTAAATAAATTAAAGTATATTAAATTAAATAATAATGTAAATAAATAATAAATTAAATTAAAATTAAATAAAAGTTACATAAAATCGAAAATAAATAAAAATTAAATTAAATAATAATTGAAAATAATAAAATAATTTAAACAAAGTTAAATTAAATTAAATTAAATAATAATGTAAGTAATAATAAATTAAATTAAATTAAATTAAATTTAACAAATCAAAACATATTAAATTAAATTAAATTAAATGATAACATATATAAATACTAAATTAAATAAATTAAATAAACAAATTAAATAAATTAAATTAAGAAAGTAAATAAATAATAAATTAAATTAACATAAATAAATTAAATAAATTAAATTAAATTAAATTAAATAATAATGTAAATAAATAATAAATGAAATTAAAATGAATTAATTAATTAAATTAAAATAAATTAAATAAATAAATAAAGTTAGATTAAATTAAATTATATTAAATAATAATGTAAATAATAAAAGAAATGAAATTAAATTAATTAAATAAATTAAATTAAATTAATTAAATAAACAAAGTTAAGTTAAATTAAATTAAATCAAATAAATAATAAATAAAAATAAAAAAATTAAACTAAATTAAATAATAATAAATTAATTTAAACTAAATTAAATAATAATGCAAATAAATGATAAATTAAAATGAAATAAACTAAATTAAATTAAATTAAATTAAATAGTAATTGTAAATAATAATTAATTAAATTAAATTAAATTAAAAATAAATGATAAATTAAAATAAAACAAATTAAATAAAGTTAAATTAAATTAAATTAAATAATAATTGTAAATGTTAGTAAATTGAATTAAATTAATTAAATTAAATAATAAAATAAATTAAAACTAAAATAATAATAAATAAATATCAAGCTAAAGTAAAATAAATTAAATATACACCAATTAATTAAATAAAATAAATAAATAACAATCAATTAATTAAATAAAATTAATAACAATTAATAAATAAATAAATGATAATAAAGTAAATAAATCACAATGAATTAAATAAGATAATAAATTAAATAAATAATAAAGATAATAATAAATTCAATTACAAATAAAAGATAATGACTTTAAATAACACATAATAAAACTAACGACACATAAATAATAATTAACGATAATAACATAAAATGATAACACATAATAAAAGAAACAATAATAAGATAATAAATAACAATAATAACATATAAATAACATAATAATCACATACAATCACAACTATAATCACATCAACAATCATACACATTACACACATACAATCACAACAATCACAACATACACAACTATCCCGATCATAATACGATACTAACATGATAACAATCAAACTTAGGATGGGCCTCCTGAGGCATGGTTCATTTTTTTTCCCTTTATAAAGACCCCCAGGAAATCACAACTTGGTGTAGAAAACATAATAATAATACCCTTATGCTTAGTGAATGCACGGAGTAACCTAAATTTTATCCGATGTCCACATAACCTTCCCAATCAACATTCCAAACTCAAATCAAACCAAAATCAAACCAAACCCAAACCAAAACATAAACCAAAACCAAAATCAAACCAAAATCAAGCTCAAACCAAACCAAAACCAAAACTCAAACCAAACCCAAACCAAAACCCAAACCAAAACCAAAGCCAAATCTAAAACATAAACTCAAACAAATCTTCACAGCACTCCCATAAGTCCAAATCAAATTACCGATTGCCACCAATCCAATTCCAAACCACACCTAAACCCATCTGCCCTAACCTACCCCGAACAACTGTGTTCATTAAGCATAAGGTGTAGGTAGGATGAGTTGTTAAGCAACATAATAAGTTTAAATGAGCCAGAGACTTTTCATCACGATATGAGAGGGAAGCATGGACCTGCATCCTTCTTTGACTGTTTGGATACCTCTGAGGTCTATTAAACTTAATATGTCTTCTTAATGAAACCATCCTCAATTAAATTAACAAAGTTCATTGAAACACAACATAGGAATTCACATAGACATCATAGGACTTGGTAGACAACCAGGATCTTAATATAGACATCATAGGATTGAGTAGTTACTTCTTGTTAGTTCTACTTCTTCCTGTTTTCTGGCATGCTTTAATTTCTGCAAAATTATAAACACATACATGCAATGCAATACTAAAGTTTCAGCTGGGAATGACGAGAAGACCCTCCAGGTACGCTTTTACTTTATTGCAATTTACCTTATTGCAATTTATTTACCTGCACCGCGTTTTACTTTTCTTGCATGATAAATAAGATTGTTGCATGAAAACTGAAACCTTTAGGATAGCCACAAAACTGAAACCCAAAACTAAATTAAAAGTCATACAAGATAAAATTCACCGCCACAATATTTCAAAATATAAGACAACTGAAAATTTAATCACAAACAGAACAACAAAAATTACAACTTTAACTAAATTAAAATGTCTCGTTGGATGATCGGGAATACCTCGGATGATGTAACCCACGTGTTGCTAACAGGATTTCCCATGGTCTAAATGAAAGTGTGGAACTCATTCAATTGAGTTTAGCAAATTCATCTGGACTAAGTGAATCCGATGAAAATAACTGTGCCGGGATGACGGAACCGTGGGATTTTAATCGGTTCTATTTAATCAACTTTAAGATTTGTTTTTATTAAATCACTAAATTATTTGGATTCTAAGACTTTTCTAAACCAAAAAACTTCTCTCATCTCCTGATTTATGATTTCTAAAACTAAACCTCCTCGATAATAAGGAGCTTGGAGCACAGTGGGCAGCACGACCATCGTCAACAGCAAAACTTGGGTCTACATCAGCAAAACCTTTCTTAGAAATTAAATAACAAAGCCATAAGACTTCGAGGTGGTTTACCTAGTGCGACATAAATCCTCAACTTTTTGTTAGGTATTTGCATAGTTGTCTTATGCAGATTAAGCCCTAACCGGTCTTATAATTCCAAGGTAGTTGTTTGGTACGACAGAAACCCTCACATCTTTGAGACTGTTTGTATGATTGTGTCATACAAATATAAGTCCTAATTAATTAAAACAGGCAAGATGAAACATTAAATAAACTCCCAAATCAAAGCCAAACAATAGGATAGTTTGGGAAGTTGCCAAGATTCTTCTTGGATCCCCAGCTTCCCCTACTTCTCTTCCTTTGGACTCCTGAAATAAACTGCTCCAAATTTGATCCATTCCCAATTGAAATTTCCAAAATCCTATTGTTTGAACACCTTAAACAATGAAATTCTTGAGAGCAAAATCACTAATCATTATCGAGAGTTTTCTTAAGTGTCTTCGGACATTTAGGATGTAATTAACTATAGGGGCTTGCCCTTATAGGGAACTTTAAGAACCCAAGTAATATAAACCCTACTTAATTCCTTTATATTAAACAGGGGAACCTGTCGGCTTATAAAATTGGTTCGTAGACCAAACGGATGTCACAAATCTTCTAGTTTATTTAATCGAGCACCATCATCAAGTAGTGTGCCTATTCTTTGGGATAGATACACGGTTTGTGGTGCGATGCTCGTTTATATAAACTATTTGGGATGTGAGATCGGTTTGATTTTACATCTTAAAATTTTCAAACATAAAAATTATTTTCAAAAATCAAATGCTACTTTCCAAATTATATATATACCTAAATTAAATTTTAAAACCTAAAAGAAATACGCCGACAGCTTCTGGCGACTCTGCTGGGGAATAGTTCCTCTCTCCATTTTGATCAAACAGTTTTACTTTCATAAATCGGTAGTAAATCCATGCCCCTAGTGGATCAAACTACCATTCCTCTGTTGACATGCTTCACTCATTTCTTTCTTGGGCGAGCATAGTCAACTCTTTTGGATTTCAGGACCGTCTGTTTAATCACCTTTAAACAGAGTGGTTCGAGAATCCTTAGGGTTTTCTTTTGATTTTGTGGGGTCGGACCCCCAATAGGTGTGTTGTGTGCGAGATGCGTTATGAATTCAACCCAGGACTGGGTCCTGAATTTCACTTTTGCTCCGTGTCTCTCGGGTTTGATTTGCTATCGGCAAGTTAAATCAAATCTCTACTCTCGTACCTTTTGTTCAAATCCTGAAATTAAGCAAACACTGTTAACAAATGTAAAAGAAAAAAAAATAATAAAATAAGGTGAAACTACCAAAATAAAATAAAAGAATACAAGAATAATGTACATAAATTAAATCCAAACAAAAAAATGTATAAAGAAAATTGCCTAGTTTATAGGACAAGTGCGTTAACTTGAGTATCACCGCTGAAATTACAAGGCAAAGGACGTCATTGACTTCTGAATGTTCTTCAAAAGACGATCTACACATTCACCGAAGGACTGTCCGGCGATGAAGCTGCAAACAAGTTCAAATGCCATGGATTAACAATCAAAATGGATAGAAGAATAATAAGTCGTGGGTCCCGACCCTCCCACCACAGAAAAAATATAAAAAAAAAATAATAATGTGCTCAAGGAAGTTCAAAGTTTAGCAGAAAGATAATCAAGAAGGGGTGAGACACGATGAAACTTCAACATTTTAATAAGAATATGACTTCAAGAAAGAATGAAATTAATGCCCTAATGACTGAGTCCTTCACTTTAAGGAATTCTGACTGAGTCCTAAGTAAACTTTGAAATGAAATAGTGTGGTTAAAATACGAGTAGTTGATCCGGGATATCATGAGCCTTTTAATGTTCTGCCATGTGACTGGGTCTGCCATGTGACTGGGTCCAGACTTTTGGATGAGTTATAATATCCCAGGATTCATGTTAAGAAACCATTTCAGATTTATTAATTGGGAGAGTTTTGACATTGAAAATATTTAACAGAAAGATGCACTGCCAAATACAGTAATTTTCAGAAAACAAAAGGAGCACATAAAAAAAGTGTGTTTTTGAGGAGAAGCTTGAGGTTAGCACACAATCAAAAATTGGTGTCACAATCTAGACATTCAAAATCTTTAACATGTGCTCCACCAGATATAGTAATCCTTAATAAAAAAGTGCGAAAAGCTCAATATAAAAAAAAAGAGAAAAGAGAAATCAACTAAGCTCCCTGAGAAGAAGCTTGAGGCAAGCATATAATCAAAAATTGGTGTCTTAATCAACCTCCAATTAATAAAACTTGAAAGACTACCTTAAGAAGTTTCCTCTGATATTATGCTTTGAAGAGATTCAAGTGATTTTATGTCTTTTGGTCGGTCATTAATTGACTCAGAAATATCTTTGGCCAATGAAAAATATTTCTATCACATCAGCATAAATTTTGAATCTTCTTAGGCCCAGAAAGAAAGAATTAAATAAATGGGCTATGTTATTAGCATTTAATGGAAATTTGAATCTGAAGACATGCCTTTCAATACCAGAAGATACAACTCCAACATCAATTCAAAGGGCGTCAGGGCAACTTTGCAAAGATAGCCTAGACAATCCTCCTAAATCAACGGTAAAGAGTGATGAATGTTACAAACGAAGCTACGAAGTTCCTGTTCCTTCAGCTGTGGTGTCTGTAGAAGTAACTCTTCTTTGTAGGTACTTGAAAGAATATAATTCCAATAGTACCTCGAAGAATAGGTCATTTTCTACAAACATCTTCGATCAGTGGACGGTACCTCCAGTAGAACTGCGCATCGTGATGTTTCAAAGACAAACTCGTTCTACGAAGCACAGATGCCGCACTTATTTATGACTAGGTCCAAACCCTAACTAAAAAAAAACAAAAATAAATAAAAATAAAAGAAAAAATGAAAAATCATGAGGCATAAATGAATAAAATAAAACATCACAAAAAGAAACCAATAATAAATTCCCCCAACAAATCACAACAAATAAAAAAAATGACAATAAAAAAAAATCGAATAAGATAACGAAACAAACTTCATGTCAAAACGAAACTTCAAATCAAAATGAAATCCGAAATCGAATTGAAATCTAAATCAAAACGAACTCGAATCATCGAAACAAAAAAAAAAGAATCTCAATGTTAAAAATAAACCTCAAATCTGAATCTCCAATCTGTACTTTCAAATGCAATCTCAAATTGAATCTCAAATTAAATCTCAATCGAATTCAAATTCCATCTTCCAAATCTAAAATCAAATCCTTTCAATTCTCTTCCTTGTTTGAGAAAGGAGCAGTCGATTCTATTGACACGGAGCCACGAGGTTCTCGATTTGGTTCTGATGGCGAGGAATCATATCCAATCCAAACCAGTAACTTTTTGATCAACTTTTTTGAATGGGATATGTGACATCCTCATATTCCCTCCTAATCCGTATCTTTCCACAAAAATCTTTTACAACTTTCATGAAATTCTCAAACACCAAAATTCTAAACTTCGCAAATCAACACTACCAATCTTTGCAAATCAATTGCGAAATCGAAAATCAAACTTTAGAGGTTGAGGATTTTACATCTGATACCGCATTGCTTTAGGATCTTTCCCTATCGCAATGGTTCAAATCAAAAATCAAATTTTAGAGGTTGAGGATTTTACATCCGATACCGCATTGCTTTAGGTTCTTTCCGTATCGCAATGGTTCAAATCAAAAATCAAATTTTAGAGGTTGAGGATTTTATATCCGATACCGCGTTGCTTTAGGTTCTTTCCCTATCGCAATGGTTCAAATCAATGTCGGCATATTTTTAGGTTGAGTGTTGTATTTTTGAAAAGAGAGTCGCCTACAAAAATTGTCGGCGAATTTTAATTTAATTTAAATAAATAATTTGAAAAGTAGTATTTGATTTTGAAAATAATTTTGAATTTGAAAATTTTAAGATATGAAATCAAACTGATCTCACATCCCGAATAGTTTATATAAACGAGCGCCGCACCACAAACCGTGTATCTATCCCGAAGAATAGACACACTCGCTTGATAATGGGGCTCGATTAAATAAACTAGAAAGGTTTGTGACATCCGTTTGGTCCGCGAACCAATTTTATAAGCCGACAAATTCCTCGCTTAATATGAAACTATTAAACGGGGTTTATATTACCCGGGTTCTTAAAGTTCCCTATAAGGGCAAGCCCCTATAGTTAATTACATCTTAAGTGACGGGAATCACCTAAGAAAACTCTCGATAATAATCAATAATTCTGCTCTCAAGAATTTCAAAGTTTAAGTTTTCAAGGGGTTGAATTTTGGAATTTCAATAGGGAATGGATCAAATTTGGAACATTTTTATTTTGGGAATTCAAAGGAAGAAAAGTAGGAGAGATCACGGATTCGAAGTGGACTTCGGTAATCTCCCGATTATCCTATTGTTTGGCTTGGATTTAGGAAAGTCCTAATGTTTATTTAATGTTTTAATCTTGCCAATTTTAGTTAATTAGGGCTTATATTTATATGATAGAATCATACAAATAGCCTAGAAGATATGAGGGTTTATGTCGTACCGGACGACTACCTCGGAATCCTAAGACCGGTTAGGGCTTAATTTGCAATGCAAATGCCTAACGAAAAGTTGAGGATTTATGTTGCACTAAGCAGACTACCTCGAAGTCCTATGGCTTTGTTATTTAATTCTAGGAAAGTTTTGTTGATGTAGGTTCAAGTTTTGCTGACGACGATGGCCGTGCTGCCCACCATGCTTCGAGCTCCTTGTTGTTGCAGGGGTTTTAGTTTTAGAAATCATAAATCAAGAGATGAGAGAAGTGTTCTGGTTTAGAGAAGTCTTAATTTCCAAGTGTTCTTTATGTTTTAATTAAAACAGATCTTAAAGTTGATTAAACAGAACCGATTAAGATCCCACGGTTCCGTCATCCCAGCACCGTTATTTTCATCGAATTCACTTAGTCCAGATGAATTTGCTAAACTCAACTAAATGAGTTCCGCACTTTCATTTAGACCGTGGGAAATCCCGTTAGCAACACGTGGGTTACATCATCCGAGGTATTCCCGATCATTCAACGAGACGTTTTAATTTAGTTGTAATTGTAGTTTTGTGTTTTGTTTGTGATTAAATTTTGAGTTGTCTTATATTTTGAAATGTTGTGGAGGTAAATTTTATCTTGTAGTGTCTTTTAATTTAGTTATGGGTTTCAGTTTTGGTTTCTGTCCTAAAGGTGTGGGTTTTCATGCAACTGTTGTTTATCATGCAAGAAAAATAAATACGATGCAATTAAATAAATTACAATAAAATAAATTGCAATAAAATAAAAGCGTACCTGGAGGATCTTCCCGTCATTCCAAGCTGCACTTAAAATACGATTAGAATATTTAAGCAAGTTCCTAGGTAAAGCTAAGGGAAAGGTTTATGGTTTTCTACCAAATTCCTAATCCTATAGCTAGTTGTTTCCTATGACGTCTAGGTTCTTTGTGTTTTTGGTTTGAAGACGATTTTCTTCATCAAAGAACAATTAAGTTCAATTGTTCTTGTAAATATCCTATCATATTGAGGAAGTGCTTAAGAAGAATCTTAAACATCTTTTCAATATTTCTAGGATTGTTTTAAGTCCAAATGAATTTAATCGTGTAAATGAATCAATCGTCCGAGGTTTTCAAGTTTTGTTAACTTGTCAGTGAACTAGGACATTTGAATGTCCTATAAGTGAAGTAACATTTCATTTTAATGTTCTATTTAGGAGTTATGATAACTAAGGCTCCTAAGGGCAAAATGATATTTAATGATTTGTGATTCAAATTTAAGTTCAAATTAATGATTTAAGTTTGGAATAGTGTTCAAGTTATTTTAGATTTATTTCTTCATGTCTTAAGTGAGGTTATTTAATTTAACTTAATTTAATTTAATTTAATTTATTTTAATTTAATTTATTTAATTTAATTTGATTTGATTTAATTTAATTCAATTTAATTTATTTGATTTAATTTCTTAATTTAATTTAATTTAATTTTAATTTAATTTAATTTAATTTTTAATTTAATTTAATTTAATTTAATTTAATTTAATTTAATTTAATTTAATTTAATTTAATTTAATTTTAATTTTATTTATTTATTTAATTTAATGTATTTAATTCATTTAATTTAATTTAACTTAATTTTAATTTAATTTAATGCAACTTTTAATCTTAATTTAATTTAATTTAATTGAAAATTTTTGAAAGAGTTTAATGATTTAATTTTTATTTAATGGTTAAGTCTTTTAATATTTTAAATTTGAGTTATCATTTTAATTAAGAGTTGAGTATTAATGAGATGATTAATTTAGGGATTTTTTAAATTAAAGAATAAATCTCTTCCTAATAATATCCCTATTTTAATAATTCCAAATTTATTATTCTTCCAAATTCAATTAATTATTTAATTAAAGTTTAATCATTTTAAATTGCTTAATGGGTTTCCATCCTTTAATTATTTAATTTCAATCATCCAAATCAGATTAAGATCAAAATATTTTACTTGTTAATTTTTATTAGACCTAAAGTTTTAATTAAGAGTTAAAATTTAATTACCATTTTGCCCTTTAAGCCTAATAATTTCATAACTCACTAAATTGAACTCAAATGAACTTGAAATTTTTATGAGACTTCACTCATATGTCAATAAAGACATGAGAGGAGAAAATGTGATTTTTCTGCATTTAATTTATTTATATAATTATTTTTAGTAGAAAATAGGAATTTCCAAAGAAAATTCAATGACATGACCAAGGGAAAGTTTCTGTCCTTAAGAAAATTAGGGGACATTCCTAATGACCAGAGGACCACTTGGACCAAATTTTGTAATTTTTTGAATTATATTTTATTTATTAGAATTATTTTAACTTCTGGAGTATTAATTAATTTAAAAATAAAATAAATGTTGAAAAATAAATTTTATAATTTTTAAAATTCTCTCTGATATCAAGGATTCCAGAGAACCAAACTTTGCAATTTTCTGATTTTTCTTTGATTTATTATAATTATTTTGATGAAAATGCTAGAAAATATATTTTTTTTATTTTAAAATTACCCTAGAGCTTTAAAAATTAATATTTCACTAAATAGACCTAGGAAAAATATGGGACCTGTTCCTAAGTGATTAAAATTCAAAATATAACATTTTAGTGAATTTTATTATTTTTGTGATTTTTTATTATTTTTTAATTATTAAAAATATTAAAATAATATTAAAAATCAACTTTTTAGAAAATTGAAATTTTAATTTTCCTGAACTCCCCTGATATCAGAGAGACTCCAAAACCAATTTGGTGAATTTTTGAAAGATATTTTGAAAGTTATGAATTTTTAAAGTTTAAAATGGCTAAGTGGCTTAATCAACCCAATTAGTGGGGCTAACCAAGTCCAATTGACCTCAAATTTTTATGGTGGGTTCCTCTGATCCTAAAGGTCAGTGGAGAATTGATTTCAAGTCAATTTGATCTATGGTTAACTCTAATTAATTAGAAACCTATTTTGGGTGTTTAAGCCAATTAGGGTTAATCTCAATGAATTAACTCAAATCCTATTTTTCCTAGGGTTCTCTGGTCATAAGGAACATCACCAAATTTTCCTAGAATTTATTTCACAACATGCTAATTTTTGAAATTAAAATACTTAAAACAGCAACATGCATTTGAAAAATCAATAACCTTTCACAGAGATGGCCTCTGACCTTGGAAAATTCAGGGAATGTTCCCAAGTTCAGAGGCTTCAAAAGCCCTATGGTCTCATGCCATGGTGAATTGTATGAATGCATGGAGAATTAAATGTATGCAGAGAGTAAATAAATTATTAAAAATAAAATACTTGATGAAATTAAATGATTTCTTTTCCACATTATTCTCCTCTCGTTCACTGAGTAAGGGGGTATTTTTATTTTATTTTTGTGATTTTTCTACACAAAGATATGGATTTTTAAAGTTCTGGGAATTAAATAAATAGAAAATACCCTATTTATCTACTTATCCACGCGGCGCCGCGTCAACCTCGGCAGCTCCGAAATGCCGCGTGGCGCGCTCCCATTCGACGCCGCCATCTGAGTCACCAGCCCGGGCCCCGCGGTTCTCGTACCGTCTCCCGGTCCGACGCCATCTGAGCCGTCCGTCCGCGCGTGTATTAAATGAACGGCATCCGTTCATCGTCCCCGAGCGTCCTCACCCGAGAGCCGTCCACACTAAATCTCTAAGATCTCACTCGATACTCAACAGATTTTTATGTTCTTATGCTCTATGGATTCGTCTTGAAGAGACGAACACATCCATACGGTAAACATGCATTGAAATTAAGGCATTTGAAATGGAGAATCTCCAGAAGCTCGGGATGAAGAATTAGCTCATACCTTTGCTCAGAGAAGTGAAGCTTCGATCCGAGAGTTGTTGCACCTTCGATTGGATCCCGGCAAGCTCCGCATGAAGTCTCCCGGTCCGGTGAATTGTCTAGGTTGAACTTCGACCACAGCTCGATCACAAAGCTTGGAGTCCGGAGCAACCGGGTGGCCCGGAGATGGGGCTTTTGCTGGTGGACACCTTCCCTCGGTCCGGTGAAGGTGTAGGACCAATCAATTTGGGGATTGGTTCACCGCGGGGAAGTGTCCTGGTTTTGGGCTCGGATTTCAACTCCGAAATCGAGCTCACAGAGAGGAAATGGCAGGGGGATCTCACCGGGGATCAAGTGCTCGTGTATGAGGAGGGGTCCGGAACAATTTTGGCGAGTTTTGGCAAGGTTTGTGCAACTCTCCTCTCATGGCCGAGAGGGGGTGGTGTTTAAATAGGCATGGCTGGAGGGCCTCCCAGGGGGAGTTAGGGCTTGGGATCAGCTGCTCTGGTGAGGAGAAGAACAGCCATGGTGACCACTAGACATGGGGCAGCTCAGCAAGGGAGAATTCCAAAGTTTGGCTCCTCCCAAGGTTTCGGCCATGGTGTTTTCCGGCGGCCTGGTGGCTGGCCGGCCAGGCACTGGTCACCATCTTGTTCAGGTGGGTCAGGGCAGGGGTTTGGTGTATTCAATTGAGGTTTGACATGTGTAAAGTGGTTGAATCAAAGTAGAAAGGGGAAGGGGCTATTTTAGCTTCAATTTGGTCAACCCATTGGTTTGGGTTGGGTGCACCTCCCCATGGCTCGATTTTGGGCCGAGAGGATCGATTAGGTCACTGCCATGGAGTGGTGAAGTCTCCATCCATGGATTAGGTGGCAAAGCATGGTTTAGAGTGTGACATGCTTAAGGTAAAAAGGCTTAAGAAGGATTAGGAAAGGGGGTCCTCCTTTTTCCATTAATGGCTTGATCACATGTCAAACTCTCCATGGCTTCATGTGGCTTGTCCATGGCTTGCATGGCTTGTCTTTGGCTTAGGGAAAAGTTTAGTCAATTTCATAAAAATGGGTTTTAAGAATTTTTGGTAATTTGGTGTAAAATTTGGATGGTTTGTCATATGGCTTTGTTTAGAAAGATTTGATTGCTGATTTAGGACTTAGGAATGATTTTAACTAAGTGAGGATGAGATGAGATTGTAATGTGGGCTTTAGGATCGGCTTGGGCTTTTGAGTTTGGTTTGGAATGGGCTTTTGAATGTCCTTTAGAAGTGGGCTTTTAGATGAAAATTTTGCAAAGGGCCATGCCAAATAAATGTTGGGTTTAGTTTAAGGATGTGTCATGAGTGATTTGAGACAAGTTTGAAGTGATTTGGGTTTGAATTGGTTTGAATTTGGGTTTAATTGGTAAGTGGGCTAAAGTGGGCCAAAATGGGCTACCATGGGCCAAAGTTGGGCTAGAGTTGAAGTTGATGTGAAATTAATGTTGGGAAATGTTTATGGGAGTGTTTCAAAGAGGTTTTGGCTTTGGTTGGGTTTTGATTTTGGGGTTTGGGCTCATTTGGGCTAGGTTTGGGTTTAGGTCAAAATGGGCCTTTTAGCTTTGGGTTGAATTTGAGTGGGGTTTGGATCAAAGTTTTGGGCAAATCATGTTAATGTTTTGTTTATGGGGATGTTAAGGAAGGTTTGGAAAAGATTTGGGGTTAATTGGAGTTGAATTGGGTGAGTTTGGGTTAGGTTTGGGTCATAGGTCCAAATTGGGCTTTAAGGCCAAAAGTGAAATTGGACCCAAATTTCAATCAAATTAAGCTTGGCTTTGGTCTAGATTGGTGTTTGGGATGTTGAATTGCAGTTTAGAATCGAATTGGACCAAAATTTGGATCAATTGGGTAGGCTTGGTTTGACATTGGGTTTACTTTGGGTTAAAATGGGTTAAATTGGGGGTTTTGATAAAAGTGGGGTAAATTGACAAAATTGGCCCATGGTGTAGTTGAACAAAATGAAATTGGGAATATTTGGGATTTTCTGGAATTTTCTGGGAATTTTCTGAATTTTTGGATTTTTGGGTTAAAAGGGGTATTTTGGGTATTTGGAAGGTATTGGGAGGGTATTCTTGGAATTTTTGGTATTTTTGGCTAGGAATGGTCAATTTGAGTGATGTGGAAATGTTTAGGAATGGATTTTGGAGAATTTTGGGTAATTTGGAAATTTTTGAGAAATTTGGGTAGTTTCAAGGGCATTTGGTAGGGTTGGTGGGTGTAGGGTCCCGGGGGTCAAAAATTGAAAATTTGGAAAATTGAAGATTAGGTGGATGTAAGTGAAATGAAAACATCTTTTGTTGAGCCATGAAGCCATATCAAGCCCACATGAGCCATGAAGGGACTCATTTGAGGCATTCACCATGTTGTTCCTAACCCTCTTAGCCAAGGGCTGAGGGGTTAAGGACCATCCATGTGAATCACCTACATGAGTCAGGAAGTCAAGTCAGGTATGGGTGTGTTTTTAGGAGGTGTGTGAAAGTGTAGTGCATAGGTGTAGTGTATGTGTAAGTCAGCCCTTTACCGCACCGAGGCCACCCGTAGGCGGTCCTAAGGCCAAAGAGTCCTATAGGAACTCATCCTTTAAACTTCCACATTTGATTTCAACCCTCTAGGTGATTAGGGGTCTATAGTCAAGTTTGTGGAGTTTGCAGGGAGTTAAGAAGTGGTTTGAATTTCTAAAAGGTGGGTCCCAATTCTAGTCCTCTAAGATAGTCAAAGGAAAAGCCTAAGGCTAGATCCTAAGTACTAAAGAGAAGAAGAGAAGACCTCATCAAAAATGAGGTCAACAATCAAAAATAAAAAATCAAATTTTAGAGGTTGAGAATTTTACATCCAATACCGCATTGCATTAGGTTCTTTCCCTATCGCAATGGTTCAAATCAGAAATCAAATTTTAGAGGTTGAGGATTTTACATCCAATACTGCATTGCTTTAGGTTCTTTCCCTATCGCAATGGCTCAAATAAAAAAAAATCAAATTTTAGAGGTTTAGGATTTTACATCCGATACCGCATTGCTTTAGGTTCTTTCCCTATCGCAATGGCTCAAATAAAAAAAATCAAATTTTAGAGGTTGAGGATTTTACATCCGATACCGCATTACTTTAGGTTCTTTCCCTATCGCAATGGTTCAAATCAAAAATCAAATTTTAGAGGTTGAGGATTTTACATCCGATACCGCATTGCTTTAGGATCTTTCCCTATCGCAATGGATCAAATAAAAAAAAATCAAATTTTAGAGGTTGAGGATTTTACATCCGATACCGCATTACTTTAGGTTCTTTCCCTATTGCAATGGTTCAAAATCAAAATCAAATTTTAGAGGTTGAGGATCCCAGCATCTGATACCGCATTGCTTTAGGATCTTTCCCTATTGTAATGGTTCACTCTCAAAAATGAAATTTTAGATGTTTAGGATTTTACATCCGATACCGCATTGCTTTAGGTTCTTTACCTATCTCAATGGTTCAAATCGAAAATCAAATTTTAGAGGTTGAGGATTTTACATCCGATACCGCATTGCTTTAGGTTCTTTCCCTATCCCAATGGTTCAAATCGAAAATCAAATTTTAGAGGTTGAGGATTTTACATCTGAATCCACATTACTTTAGGATTCCTCCCTAGGCTCCAATTCTCATTTCAAAATCCAGAATTTCCACGAAATTAATCTTGAAATCAACCTTGAATCCAACTTCAATTTAAATCAAAACTCTGATCAAATCAAAATTTGAACTCAAATTAAAACTTGAAATAAAAAAAAAATAAAATGAATCTAAAATCCAATATATTGAAATCTTGTGTTTTGAAAATTTGCCTCCTTTCCCCAGCGGAAACAACAACTCACTCTTAATTCTACGTTCTATCTTAAGTATTTTACTTAGGCAGCTTTGTGTTGGTTTGTTGATCTTTTCGGTCAACACCAATACGCGCGGTGTGCCTGTCCGACACACCACACCTATTGGGGGTCCATTTGTTGACCTCACTTTTGGTCGAGGTCTAGTATCTCTTTAGAATAGCCTAGGGTCTAGCCATAGGACTCTCCTGGTGACTTTCTTAGAGGACTAGTTATGGAACCCTCCCCATAGAAATTCAAAACTCTTCTTGCTTCAGTAGGGGGTTTTCATATGCTTAAGGCCCCACCTCCACCTTTTGGTAGGAGAAAAAGGCAAGCAAAAGAAATCATAGGGGATGTCTCCTATAGGTGGTAAGACCTTAGGATTTGCCCTGAGGGAGGTCTGGAGCTCACCAGTCATACACTTCACATTCACAACATACACACACTGCACATCCTAATTTCAACCCTGAACTCTTTGGAAACTCATGTGGATAGCCCAGTCCTAAGTCTATGACTAAGTGGTAGGGACCAACACATAGAGGACCAAATTAGGGTGACCCTTCATCTATAACTCAATTTAAATAATTACATCATGCTCACTTTGAATCCATCTTCAAATCTCCAAAGTTTCAATTTCTAGCCCCCGGCCTCCCAAAATTCCCTAAATTACCCAAAATTCTTAAAATTCACCAAAATTCACTAAAATTCCCCAAAAATCATTCCAAGATATTCCTTACCACTCAAATTGACCATCCATGACCAAAAATTCCAAAATTTCCAAAAATACCCCCCAATACCCTCAAAATACCCAAAATACTCTTTTTGCCCAAAAATCCAAAAAATTCCAAAAAATTCTAGAAATTTCTAAATATCCCCAATTTCATTTTGTTAAACTACACTATGGGTCAATTTTGCCAAATTAATACACTTTCAATCCAAAATCCTAACTTGGCCCATTTAACGTAAAGGTGCCTAAACCAAACCCAATCTTGACCCAATTGATCCCGATTTTCATCAAATTCAATTCTAAACAAAAATTCAACATCCCCAATATCATCTTAGACCAAATTCAAGCCCAATGTGACCCTCATTTGAATCCAATTCTACTTGAAATCCCAAATCCCCAAATTGGTCTAAATAACCCAAAACTCTTAAAGTGAGGCAATGTCAATCAATTCCTCCAAAATTTCAATTCAAAACTCTTTATAACACCTCCTTAAACTTAGTTGGATCATCCATTGCCCATAATTTGAGATCAGGTCTTACCCAAAATCCATTTTGGACCAAAACCTCCCCATTTTGACCCAAGCTGGACACATGTTGTAAATCCACCAAATTGACCCCCTAAACCTTGTCAAAACCATTTTATGTCTTCATGAAAGTTCTTCAAGACAACCATACCTACATTATTTCTGAAGACCTAGGAACCCCATTCCCACTCAAACCCAATCTAATTTGACCCGAACCCAACATGGTCCAAAATAATCAAAAATCCAATCCATGCCAAAATTGAACCTCTAAATGAGCTCAAATCTACTTTTTGTCTTCATGAAAGATCTTCATTATAATCATATGAACAATATTGGTCAAGTAACCTAGACCCCATTCTCACTCAAACCCAAGTTAAGTTAGCCCAAACCCATATGAACCTAATTGAACTAATAATTCAAATCAACCTAAATTAAACCAAAATTAATAAAATTAATATCATGGAAGCCCTATATATATATATATATATATATATATATATATAATAAAAAATATAATAAATAATTGAAATAAAAAAAAGGAAAAATATCTTACTTCCATGCTTCTCCCTCACCTCTCCCTCACCCTACATGCCACCTCATCCCTCATCCATCACCTCCACCATAACTCCTCCTCACCTCCACCATATCTCTCCCTCACTCTCCCATTCATCCTTAGCCGTGAGCCTCCTCCATAAATCCCCCCATAAACACTCTTAAGCACCCTTTACACTCACTTACACTCACTTACTTCACCATTCCAATCTTTCCCAACTCCTTAGCCGTGAGCCTCCCTTTCTTTTTTTCTTCCTTCCAAGATTAGCCACACTCATTCACTTCCTCCCCTAGCCAAAGTCTCCAACAAGTGCTTCTCCAAGCTAAGGTAATCTCCTCCCCCCTCCTTTTACTTTTGTTTTTGTTTCAAAATTTATTTAAAAGAAAAAAAAAAGAGAAAAAAAAATGTGTCATTCACTTGTTTATGTTTAGCACATACATGTATTTTTTTTAAAAAAATCTCTTCTTCCCCTACATAGTTTACTTTTTTTTAAAAAAAATCATGTGTTAATTATTTCCTTTTTACAAATCTTCATGTTTTGTTTTAATATTTCCATGCTTTCTTTCTTTCATGCAAGCTATTTAGAATCAAAATCATGTGTAGGTTGTTTCTCCTTCATGCCATTTAAATTTTATTCATGCATAGGTTTAGGAATCCTTTTCTTTTATGCAAAGTTATATAGCTATTTACAAATCTGCCACCTATTTCTAGTAAATTGAAAAATAAGATTTAAAATTTAAAAGAAATAAACATAACATAAAGGGAATGGAAATAAAAAAAGAAAGAAATAAACATAAGGATAAAATAAATAAAAGGGAATGAAATAAGTTTTTTAATAACATATAATAACAAAATAACATATAACATACAAATAAAATAACTACATAAATTACATATATGTAAGTAATATAAATGTAAATAATATATAAGCTAATGTTAAATAAAGTAAATAAATAATAAATAACCAAGATAAAAACCTAAGTGATAAAATAATTATAAATTTAAATAAAATAACTTTACTAAATTTCAATAAAATAACTATACTAAAATTTTAAATACCTAAAAACATTAAAACTTAAAATATAACCATACGAAATTTTAAATAAAAATAACTACACTAATTTTAAAATAATATAACTATACTATATTAAATTTAAATAAATACTACAAAAATATAAATAATTAAATGAATAATGATAATATATGAATAATACCAATATGTAAAAAAAATAAAAAATAATGTGATAAGAATAAAATAAATAACTATAAACTTAAATAGATAATAAAAATATAAGAAAATGATAATAATAATAATAAATAAAATAATAATTGTAAATAAAAATAAATAATAAAAATAAGTAATTAAAAAAATTTCATTCTTTAAAAAATGTAAATAATAATTTTATGATATAATAACTTAATATAAGTAATAATAACTTTAAATAAAAGAAAGAATAATTTAGCAGAGAGAAAATGAAAAGCCTTATAATTAAATAAATAATAATATAAATGATCAATAAATGATATAAATAATAAGTTTAAATATACATCTAAATAATAACAATAATAAATTAAAATAAAAATAACTTATGATTTAAATATATATTAAATGATATGAATATAAAGGATAATAAAATAAATAACACATATATATATGTATATACATAA
This sequence comes from Papilionanthe hookeriana x Papilionanthe teres, assembly GCA_022702705.1. Classification (NCBI taxonomy): domain Eukaryota; kingdom Viridiplantae; phylum Streptophyta; class Magnoliopsida; order Asparagales; family Orchidaceae; genus Papilionanthe; species Papilionanthe hookeriana x Papilionanthe teres. The sequence goes on from CM040423.1 coordinate 95,993,745, forward strand.
ATTTAAAATAATTTAAATAACATGAATGAATAATAAATTAAATTAAATTTAAATAGTTAAAATTAAATAAAACCAAAAAATAATAATAATTAAATTAAACAAATTAAATTAAATAATAATTAAATAAATCGAAAAAAATTATATAAATAAATATTAAATTAAATAAGTTAAATAAATTAAAGTATATTAAATTAAATAATAATGTAAATAAATAATAAATTAAATTAAAATTAAATAAAAGTTACATAAAATCGAAAATAAATATAAATTAAATTAAATAATAATTGTAAATAATAAAATAAATTAAAAAAAGTTAAATTAAATTAAATTAAATAATAATTGTAAATAATAATAAATTAAATTAAACTAAATTAAATAATAATGCATTAAAATTAAAAAAACTAAATTAAATTAAATTAAATTAAATAGTAATTGTAAATAATAATTAATTAAATAAAATTAAATTGAAAATAAATGATAAATTAAAATAAAACAAATTAAATAAAGTTAAATTAAATTTAATTAAATAATAATTGTAAATGCTAATAAATTGAATTAAATTAATTAAATTAAATATTAAAATAAATTAAAACAAAAATAATAATAATTAAATATGAAGCTAAAGTAAAATAAATTAAATAAACAACAATTAATTAAATAAAATAAATAAATAACAATCAATTAATTAAATAAAATTAATAAAAATTAATAAATCACAATGAATTAAATAAGATAATAAATTAAATTAATAATAAAGATAATAATAATTTCAATTACAAATAAAAGATAATGACTTTAAATAACACATAATAAAACTAACGACACATAAATAATAATTAACGATAATAACATAAAATGATAACACATAACAAAAGAAACAATAATAACATAATAAATAACAATAATAACATATAAATAACATAATAATCACATACAATCACAACTATAATCACATCAATAATCATACACATTACACACATACAATCACAACAATCACAACATACAACAACAATCCCAATCATAATACGATACTAACACGATAACAATAAAACCTAGGATGGGCCTTCTGAGGCATGGTTCATTTTTTTCCCTTTATAAAGACCCCCAGGAAATCACAACATGGTGTAGAAAACATAATAAGAATACCCTTTCGCTTAGTGAATGCATGGAGTAACCTAAATTTTATCCGATGTCCACATAACCTTCCCAATCCACATTCCAAACTCAAATCAAACCAAAATCAAGCTCAAATCAAACCAAAACCAAAACTCAAACCAAACCAAAACCAAAACCCAAACCAAAACCAAAGCCAAATCTAAAACATAAACTCAAACAAATCTTCACAGCACTCCCATAAGTCCAAATCAAATTACCGATTGCCACTAATCCAATTCCAAACCACACCTAAATCCATCTGCCCTAACCTACCCCGAACAACTGTGTTCATTAAGCATAAGGTGTAGGTAGGACGAGTTGTTAAGCAACATAATAAGTTTAAATGAGCCCGAGACTTTTCATCATGATATGAGAGGGAAGCATGGACCTGCATCCTTCTTTGACTGTTTGGATACCTCTGAGGTCTATTAAACTTAATATGCCTGCTTAACGAAACCATCCTCAATTAAATTAACAAAGTTCATTGCAACACAACATAGGAATTCACATAGACATCATAGGACTTGGTAGACAACAAGGATCTTAACATAGACATCATAGGATTGAGTAGTTACTTCTTGTTAGTTCTACTTCTTCCTGTTTTCTGGCGTGCTTTAATTTCTGCAAAATTATAAACACATACATGCAATGCAATACTAAAGTTTCAGCTGGGAATGACGAGAAGACCCTCCAAGTACGCTTTTACTTTATTGCAATTTATCTTATTGCAATTTATTTACCTGCACTGCGTTTTACTTTTCTTGCATGATAAATAAGATTGTTGCATGAAAACTGAAACCTTTAGGATAGACAAAAAACTGAAACCCAAAACTAAATTAAAAGTCATACAAGATAAAATTCACCGCCACAATATTTCAAAATATAAGATAACTCAAAATTTAATCACAAACGGAACAACAAAAATTACAACTTTAACTAAATTAAAACGTCTCGTTGGATGATCGGGAATACCTTGGATGATGTAACCCACGTGTTGCTAACGGGACTTCCCACGGTCTAAATGAAAGTGTGGAACTCATTCAGTTGAGTTTAGCAAATTCATCTGGACTAAGTGAATCCGATGAAAATAACGGTGTCGGGATGACGGAACCGTGGGATCTTAATTGGTTCTGTTTAATCAACTTTAAGATTTGTTTTTATTAAAACACTAAAATATTTGGATTCTAAGACTTTTCTAAACCAAAACACTTCTCTCATCTCCTGATTTATGATTTCTAAAACTAAACCTCTGCGACAATAAGGAGCTTGGAGCACAGTGGGCAGCACGACCATCGTCAACAGCAAAACTTGGGTCTACATCAGCAAAACCTTTCTTAGAAATTAAATAACAAAGCCATAGGACTTCGAGGTGGTTTGCCTAGTGCAACATAAATCCTCAACTTTTTGTTAGGTATTTGCATAGTTGTCTTATGTAGATTAAGCCCTAACCGGTCTTATGATTTACAGGTAGTTGTTTGGTACGACATAAACCCTCACATCTTCAAGGCTGTTTGTATGATTGTGTCATACAAATATAAGTCCTAATTAATTAAAACAGACAAGATGAAACATTAAATAAACTCCCAAATCAAAGCCAAACAATAGGATGGTTTGCGAAGTTGCCAAGATTCTTCTTGGATCCCCAGCTTCCCCTACTTCTCTTCCTTTGGACTCCTGAAATAAACTGCTCCAAAATTTGATCCATTCCCAATTGAAATTTCCAAAATCCAATTGTTTGAAAACCTTAAACTTTGAAATTCTTAAGAGCAAAACCACTGATCATTATCGAGAGGATGTAATTAACTATAGGGGCTTGCCCCTATACCCTTATAGGGAACTTTAAGAACCCAAGTAATATAAACCCTACTTAATTCCTTTATATTAAGCAGGGGAACCTGTCGGCTTATAAAATTGGTTCGCAGACCAAACAAATGTCACAAATCTTCTAGTTTATTTAATCGAGCCCCATCATCAAGCAGTGTGCCTATGCTTTGGGATAGATACACGGTTTGTGGTGTGATGCTCGTTTATATAAACTATTTGGGATGTGAGATCGGTTTGATTTTACATCTTAAAATTTTCAAACTTAAAAATTATTTTCAAAACTCAAATGCTACTTTCCAAATTATATATATATACCTAAATTAGATTTTAAAACCTAAAAAATATATGCCGACAGACATTATGTGAAAACTTGTGATCGATGTCAAAGAATGAGAAATATATCCAGAAAAGATGAAATGCCTCTAAACTTTATATTAGAAATTAAAAGTTTTGATGTATGGAGTTTAGACTTTATGGGACCTTTCGTACCATTATCTGGAAAAAATTATATTTTATTAGCAGTTGATTATGTTTCAAAGTGGATTGAAGCTGTAGTTTTACCTAACTGTGATTCCAAAAGTGTTTCCAAATTTTTAAAAAAACTGATTTTTACAAGATTTGGAATGCCCAGGATAATTATGACAGATGGGGGAAGTCATTTCAGAAATAAAAGAATTCAATCATTGCTGGAAAAATTCGGAATTAAACATAGAATTGCAACTGCTTATTGATGTGATGCGACTTTATATATGCTTTAAATTACAAGAATTTGATACCACTTTTTAGAATATTTAATTACTGGTAAATGGCTTCAAAAACATGATGTGCGAGGTTTACTTTTATAATTTTATATTTAAATCTTATTATTGTAAAAGTCACAATTTTAAACGTAGGTATACGTATTGTTCAAGTAATACAGTGCTCTAGTGGAGTCCTGGTTTTCGATCCCACAAGGGTAGTGAATTTATAAAAAGTAAGAAATATAAGTAATATTTTGGAATTTTCAAATTATATATATATATATCCTAAGTATGGAATAGACTAAATAAAACTAGAGATGATAGAGAAGATGCTAAAATGGGTATGTGTACTAAAAGGGGGGGGGGGTTGGTGCGATTTTCTCTGTAGAATGGGCTCCTATTTATAGAGCTCTGAATTTGACCTGGGGTTGCTTAAGGCAACTCTTCAAAATTCGTCCAAATTTAATGTATCTTCTAGAAGGTAACTATCGCGCCTAGGCACCGGGATCTAGCGCCTAGGCGCCGGACTCCGTGACCAGGTCTTTCGCACCTCTTCACTTTGGGTCGCACCTCATCGCGATCCAGAACGTTTCCTTATGTCCAAATACATTGTATCACGTCTTATATATTAGGAGTAACTTCCAGTCTTCTAGAAGCTCCAATAACCGCTTAACACCATCAAAATAACTACATAAAGTCATCAAAAAAACTTGACAGCGTATGGACTCCATTTTTGCTCCTTTTTGCTCCTTTTTCCTTCATTTTCTTTCTTGGACTCTTTTTAAATCATCTACATCAAAAAACATAAAATACCTTTCATTAAACAATAATATCCTTAATAATTGATTCATAAATAAGGCGTAAAAATGGATATTTTTTAGGTAGATCAAATTCCCCCAAACATAAATGTTATTTGTCCTTAAGTAACCCTTTTAATTACATAAAATAGATAACATTTGGAATGAAGTACAAATATTTAAGAATCCTTGTAATTTTTGGTTTTATAATTTCCTTAGCAAATTCTTAACCAAATTTCACTAATTAAGTTTAATTTCAAGAATTTAAGAATATTTAACTACCAAATCATAAGACTTCCAATTTTTCATTTATTTCAAGAATAATTGTAGTTTATAATATCAAGGTCTCATAGAATATTTAGAAGAAAAAGATTTTCATGAAATATTTTTCTAGTAAAAATATATGTACATAGAAAGTAAGTTAAAAATGTAATCAGTTTTCTTCTTATAAGATAATTCAAGTGAAGCTAATTTTTGATTAGGCATTTCCTCAAGCTTCTCTTCACTTTATTTTCTTTTTTTTCTCTATTTTTTTCTCTTTTTTATCTGGATTGTTTTACAATTCTTTTTTTTAAGTGAGGAATACTATTTTTGGATAGCCTGTTAATGATTTTGAACTTCACTATCCTTAACTTATTTTCAAAAACTTATACATTCTTACTTAATGAATATGACATTAATAATTTATTATTTTTCAAAACTTATTTCAATCTTTTCTTTTTCAAGAAATAATCTTGATTCCTTAGTATTTCAAAAATATAATTCTCTTTATTATAAATAGAAAAATTTTGATCTTATTATTCTTTAAGCTAAATAATTCTATTCTTAAAATTAACTAAAAATTTTGAAGTTTTAGTTAAGTTTACTATATTATTTATAAATTCAAAAATTTAGGTAATCTTAAACAGATTTTTCACTCTGTATGTTATGTTAATATATTTTCAAAGAAAATATTAGTTCTTTAAGGACAAATAATATTTAAATTTGATACATGTTTTCCTTTCCCCTAAACTTCAGCTTTAGTATAAATATGAATCATGAAATTTTCTAAAGCATGAGTAAGGAAAAACTAACTTCTACTTCTACACATGCTTCAATATGAATATAACAAAAAAGATTAAGCATATATAGAAAAGTTTTGCAGAGTAGGAGTTAATTTCTAAAAGAAAAAAAATCTTTTTTTTTTTGTTTTTGAACATGAAAATTTACTAACTATTCATGAACACTAAACAGTAGGCTGAAACAAAAATAAACATTTATAGAAATTCATTCACATTTCAGTCTTAAACACACATCAGATAATCTAAAAATAGTTTTAACATAAAAAGTTCACATAAACACTAACAAATAACATCACAATAAACATCAAAAGAAATAAGAAAATAAACTCAAAATAGAATCAACAATCTATGGAGATAAGTCAAGCTACTAATTACTGTCTGTAGCTTCATCATCTTCATCACCAAAAGAAAACTCCATATCCTTTGGATCAGCATATGGTGAAAATTTGGGACAAGCAGGGAACTGAACATCATGCTCACCCTTCAGAAATCTCACTAAAGACTCTGAATACTCAGCATCGTAATCACTCTTTCTTTGTGTATACTCAGAAAGGTGATCAATCTTTTTATCTATCGTATATACTCTACAGTGAGTTAAGAATAACTCATGCTGTTGTTCTATAAATTGATCATGCATGGTTTCCCAAAAAGTAAATGATGGCTCAGCAGAAGTAGATGGTCTAGAAATAGAAGCTCTACCTGAAGTAGGTAATGAACCAGAAGGTGCGGTAGAACTCTTACCTCGTAGTCAATCATAAATGCTGACACTTTCTCTTCCTATAGCTTTGTCGACTTGGGCTTTTCCTCAGAAAGCTCAGCAACTACTCCAGCACTTTGACATGGAGAATAGATCAGAGATGGAAAGTCTAATAGAAGTTCTAGAATGAGCAGTAGCCTCTATAGAATCATAAATAATGTTCCCTACATCAATAGACTTCCTCTGAGAGAAAGAAATAAACAAGAATTAATCTAAGTACAATAATGATGTAGTAAGGAAAAACTAACTTCTACTTCTACACATGCTTCAATATGAATATAACAAAAAAGATTAAGCATATATAGAAAAGTTTTGCAGAGTAGGAGTTAATTTCTAAAAGAAAAAAAATCTTTTTTCTTTGTTTTTGAACATGAAAATTTACTAACTATTCATGAACACTAAACAGTAGGCTGAAACAAAAATAAACATTTATAGAAATTCATTCACATTTCAGTCTTAAACACACATCAGATAATCTAAAAATAGTTTTAACATAAAAAGTTCACATAAACACTAACAAATAACATCACAATAAACATCAAAAGAAATAAGAAAATAAACTCAAAATAGAATCAACAATCTATGGAGATAAGTCAAGCTACTAATTACCGTACTGTAGCTTCATCATCTTCATCACCAAAAGAAAACTCCATATCCTTTGGATCAAGCATATGGTGAAAATTTGGGACAAGCAAGGAACTGAACATCATGCTCACCCTTCAGAAATCTCACTAAAGACTCTGAATACTCAGCATCGTAATCACTCTTTCTTTGTGTATACTCAGAAAGATGATCAATCTTCTTATTTATCGTATATACTCTACAGTGAGTTAAGAATAACTCATGCTGTTGTTCTATAAATTGATCATGCATGGTTTCCCAAAAAGTAAATGATGGCTCAGCAGAAGTAGATGGTCTAGAAGTAGAAGCTCTACCTGAAGTAGGTAATGAACCAGAAGGTGCGGTAGAACTCTTACCTCGTAGTCAATCATAAATGCTGACACTTTCTCTTCCTATAGCTTTGTCGACTTGGGCTTTTCCTCAGAAAGCTCAGCAACTAATCCAGCACTTTGACATGGAGAATAGATCAGAGATGGAAAGTCTAATAGAAGTTCTAGAATGAGCAGTAGCCTCTATAGAATCATAAATAATGTTCCCTACATCAATAGACTTCCTCTCTTAAATACAGTAGTTGAGAATAGCTCTATCTTTGGTAACTTCGCTCAGATGATTGGATGGAAGGAGACGAGTAGAAATAAAGTAGTGTAATGCCTTTGAAACACCATTAAGCTTAGAAGATGAAAAATTTACCCTTTTTCCATTTTGAATCTTCCAGGCTCCAGTTCTATCAGTCAGGTAGACAATAATCATATCCAAATCTCCCTCAGATGGAGATAATTCTGAGTAATAACACTCTATGTTTGGCGACAGGCCATAGAAAATATTGATTCGTTCAGGAGTGAATCCTACTCCAACTCCTCAAACAAAAATCTCGTATTTTCCACATCCAACAAATTAGCATAAAACTCTCTAACAACCGGGATAACGACAAAAACAATGAAAAAGCAGAATCGTTGCCAGTTGAGCGCAACGATTGTCTCCTCTATTCTTCCTCCAGAATTATAAAAACTTCGCTCCAAGATAAATTTCCTAGTTGTAGCAAAACCATTGTATCGGAAGTGTGCAGCAGCAGTGACGAACTTTCTACGATCAAAATTTTCTCCTTCCTTTCCTCACTTAGATTTGGGTGCCATCAAAACGTGAAAATAAAAATGCAAAATAAATTCAATGGATCTAGGAAAATAAACTAATTTAAGCTTTTTAAACTTAAAAAAGCTTAAAAAATCATGGATTTAACCATAAAAAATCAAAATTTTTCTCAAAATTTCAGTTTTTCATAGTGAGAGCAAAATATATGGTGAAAATAAAAAATAATGAGATTAGAATGTACATATGACCTAGAGATGAAGAAATCGGGTGATTTCAAGCTCAGAAACTTGAAAATTCGGCTTTAAATGGGATCTCTAGGTGGTATTTTTGTGAAAAATTGTGGAGAAGGAAGCTTAGGCGTAAAAAATAGTGTGGGACTAGGCGGGGCGGGGGGGGGGGGGGTTAAGAAGATGAGTTTTCAGGTTCAGTCCGAACCGGCGCCTATGCGCCAGCCTCGCCTTTCCCAAAAATCAATTTAGATTAAATATTTTCCACCAAATCTTATCAAATTTCACTCCTAATTATTCTTATGAGAGTATTAATCCACTTTATATCCTCCAAATAATTTTACAATCAAATTAAAATGATAGTATAGATCCAAAAAAAATGTATCCAAATTCTTTAGTTCCAAATCATAACATCCATTCCAAATTTAATAACTTTATGTATAAGACTGTATCATGGTTCATCGTTTTATAAATAATATAAACAACAATAAATTCAAAGAAAACTTTCAAATCCAACAACACACAATGAACAATTAAGCAAACACACAAATTCGATATTCAACATACTAACACAAGACTCGATCACACCTAAAACAAACATTGGATGTATTTAACACCGATCTTCAATTACCATCTCCTTCACAATGAAGTTCGCTAGGACCGAAGGGATAGAAAACCAATGCCCTTGGAAATTCCAAAGTCATCTTTTCATTGATCCACTTGTTCTTCACGTACATTTCTACTTGAGCGTCATGATAGGCAGCCATATGATCAGCTTGAAGTTTGGTTTGCCATTCCAAGTGTTCGTATTTGTGGTACATCTCATGGAGACGATTACCAATACTTTGAACTTTCGCTTCAATCTTATTCGTTCGACTAAACATTTTCTCCAAACTAAAAATAATAAAACCATTAAAATAAGGCTGAGAATCTTTAGGAGATTTGTCCCTTACCTCATTTCCAAGATTTCCTCTATCCATTGCCTCCAAATCCTTTCTAACTCCTCCAAATTGGATTGCTCTGGTCGAAATTAGTGTTTCTATGGGATTGGGGATGAAAAATATGCTACATATAAAAATATTTCGTGTGAATCTGTAACCGCAGCGCTTAGGCGCTGGAATCTGGCGCCTAGGTGCCGGATCATCGATACGCAGGCCACTCTCGCGCTTAGGCGCCAACTTTTGGCGCCTAGGCGCCGGAACCTCGATCAACTCCGATTCACCTATCGTCAAATTTGTAAAGTTTCGGTCGTAAAAATAAGTCTAATAAACAAGTATGATCAACACACAAACATAATTACAAAAAATTCAAATCACAAACAATCACAAACGAAGGTTAACTTAATCTCCTTTTTACTTAAATTTGACACGGAGTGGTCCAAGTCCAATTTCTATATACTTCAAGAAAATGTTTTGCTTAAGCCAATACAGACTCATTAGCCTTCTATTTCCAGAAGTTATATATAAATTTTGTCAAGATCAAGGCATAACCTTATAGCAATAATTAAACTCAAACTAACAAATATGGGTTGCCTCCCACAAAGTGCTTGGTTTAACGTCGTTAGCCTGACCTAATTATTTGAATTAATCGGGTAGACTCAACTCATAAGCCTCTTTATAACTTAATTTCATTTTTCCCACATAAGGCTTCAGTCTTAATCTGTTAACTTTAAATACTTTTCAAGTTTTGGGATCTTTAATATCCACATATTCATAAGGGTATACATTCTCAATTATAAATGGTCCCATCCATTTAGATTTTGATTTTCCAGGGAAAAGTTTTAAACTAGCATTAAATATTAATACTTCTTGTCCAGGCTCGAATATTTTCCTTGAAATCATTTTGTCATGCAATTTCTTCATTCTTTCCTTATAAATTCTTGCATTTTCATAAGACTCATTTCTTATCTCTTCCATTTCATTTAATTGTAATAATTGTTTTTCTCCTGCTGTATTCAAATTATAATTAAACTCCTTTATCGCCCAATAAGCTTTATGCTCATGTTTAACAGGTAAGTGACAATGTTTACCATAAATTAACCTATAAGATGACATTCCGATAGGTGTCTTATAAGCTGTTCTATAAGCCCATAATGCAGAATCAAGTCTATCAACCCAGTCAGTTCCTTTAGGATTAAAAGTCTTTTCTAATATTCTCTTAATTTCACTATTTAACACTTCAACCATTCCACTTGTTTGAGGATGATAAGCAGTTGCAATTCTTTATTTAATTCTGAACTTTTCCAGTAATGATTGAATTCTTATATTTATGAAATGACTTCCACCATCTATGATAATTATCCTAGGCATTCCAATTCTTGTAAAAATCAGTTTCTTTAAAAATTTCAAAACACTTTTGGAATCACAGTTAGGTAAACCTACAGCTTCAATCCACGTTGAAACATAATCAACTGCTAATAAAATATAGATCTTTCCAGATGATGGTACAAAAGGTCCCATAAAGTCTAAACCCCATACATCGAAAATTTTGATTTATAATATAAAGTTTAGAGGCATTTCATATTTTCTAGATATATTTCCCACTCTTCGATATCGATCACAAGCTTTCACATAATTTTCAACATCTTTAAAAAAAGTAAGCCAATAAAATCCAGAATTTAAAATTTTAAACGCAGTTTTATTCACTCCAAAGTGTCCACCAAATTCAGAATCGTGACATTTTTGAATAATAGCAAAAGTTTCTTCAAAAGGGATACATCTTCGAATCACATAATCTCTTCTTAATTTAAATAAATGAGGATCTACCCAATTATATAATTTACAATCATTCTTGAATTTCTTAATTTATTTACTTTTCATCCCATATGGTAAAATATTGCTAACTAAGTAGTTAACTATATCTGCATAACAAGGCTTTTGTAATACTTGAATGACATATAATTGCTCATCTGAGAATTTCTCATTTATATTTTCTTCATAAATCTTCTCATTATTATTTTTGATTCTTAATAAATGATTGATACACCTAAAATATATAGTATTTTTATGCACATTTTTATACCTATTTTTAATGATATTGCACTTTAACGAAAGGTATTTTGTGCTTTTCTTGTTGATATGATGAAAATGGATGGTCATGATGAAAGGAGCAAAATCGGATCAAATTTGGAGCAAGAAAAGATGAAAAATGAAAATTTGGGCACTGGCGGCTATGCGCCGCTGGGCCGGTGCTTAGCCACCACAGTTAAAAATCGAATTCTAAAGGAATTTGGCGCCAATTTCAAAGGGGATGGGATGCAACTCTTGGTGGTAACTTCCATAACTTCCTTTGGGCTGCAAGTTTAAATGAAGTGGTGCATTCTTTGGTGGATACATTGAATCTGGACACATTTGAAGAGACACCAAGGCACTTTTTGGTTTACTATTTAAAGAGAGTCTTAGGAAAGATTAAGGAGCTCTTCCTTTGCCTTTTGAAGGGCTCTTCCACTTGCATTTTGAAGAGAGTTTTTATAGTATTTTACTTTTATTTTGTGAGAGTTTTTATTAAGAGTAGGAGTAGAGAGTAGAAAGGACAAAAGGGTCGGATTGAAGTCTTCTTCTTCCCACTTCTTTTCTTTTTTTTAGTCTAGTTTCTATTGAAATCTGAAGTTTATTCTGAGTCATCAGAGTTGGGAGATCTGCTCTGAGGAGTAGTTTAGTGAAAAGTTAAAGTTTTAGAGGAATATCCTGAGTCTTGTAGAGAGAATTTTCAGATAAGTGTTTACTTTTGTTCTTTCATTTAGTTTTTTAATTAATACTTGTTTTTTTTATTGTTTTTCTTATGATTTTTAATTTCAAATCAATGTGTTTTTGTATTTTCTCAATGCATTCTGAGTACTTTTCTTTATATTTTTCTTTCTTAAATGGAGAAGTAATTAGTTTATAGAGAATTGTTGTGGAAAGTATCAGTGTTTAAAGTTGGAAGAAGTTGTGAAGATTGATTCTGAAAACTTTATTTACTTCTTAATTTGGCCTGTTAAGTTATAAAATTTCTTGAGATTATGTAAGATCCAATGCGGTATTGTCTCATAAAAGTTAGTAAGAATCACATGCAATTATATGGGTGAGAATTGTAGTCCATATAATTGAATGTAATATTAGAAGATATTTTTTATGGAAGGGAGTAAAATTAGAGGATTATAAAGTGATAGGCTAAAACCCCTTAATTTGGTTTAAAGTTTTGAGTTTTGTTATGAGAAGTTAGCCCCCAGTTGGTGGGAATCGAGGGAACTCTAGAGTGAGAGACTGGTATCTTCCCTGCCTAACCATGTTCAAAATGATAAAAATTTCAAATTAACGTATGTTCTTTATAGAAACAAGTAAGGGTAAAGAACACATTTGCTTCTATCTGTCACAACAAATTTAAATGCTTCCACAACTATTCTTTAATAATTACTACTTCATAAAAGGAAATAAAAAGATATTCTAGTTAATAGTGTTTTATATACAGTGTTATTAGTTATTATAATTTTAATTTCTTGCTTAACATTTTATTATGGAAATTTCAAAAGACAAATCAACTTTCAAAACTTTACAAAATCAAGACATACTTTCAAAAGACATAAAAAAAGTAAAAAGATAATTTTCTGATTCCTTTAAAGATTTTCAAATTTTCCCTATGGGTTCGATATCTCGGGTTTAATCAGAAAGTCCTATATTACTTGATAAAAGATACGTATACTTGCGTAGTATCCCATATTATAAAATCATAATTTTTATATGTAAATCATCAGCACATATATATATTTGGTGTGGAGTCATGTTTTTGGCGCACATATATTTATCGGGGATCAGGTTTTTGGCGCCTTTGCCAGTGAAAAATAATTAAATTACATTTTAAAGAGAATTAAGAAATTTTAAATTTTTACTTTTCTTTATTTTTGTTAGTGTGTTGTGTTTTTTTTTTTTGTTTTATTGTTGTATGCGTAGTTCAGGTTCTGAGGGACTTGTGCCTTACGATTCTGAATTAGAAAGAATTATCAGAAAAATAAAAAAAATTAAAAATACAGAAAAAGATAAAAATATTCAAGAAATGGCAAATCATCAAAATTAAAATGTAGGCATCTGTCAAGAATTAAGAACTTTGAGAGATTATGTTAACCCCACAGTAGATGCATTTCATGGTAGTATTCAAATTCATGTTCTAGCTGCTAATTCTTTTAAGCTTAAACCTGCTATTATCCAAATGGTGTCTAATAATCAGTTTGGGAGAGCAACAACTGAAAATCCTAATTTGCATCTTGCTAATTTTCTAGAGTTGTGTGCTACTTTTAAATATGATGGTGTTTCAGATGATGCTATTAGAATTATACATTTTCCTTTCTCACTAAGGGATAAAGCTAAAATATGGTTACATTCGTTACCAGCTGGATCAATAAGAACTTGGGGTGAATGACCACAAAAATTCCTTGCTAAATATATTCCACCATCTAAGACTGCTAAGTTGAGAAATGATATAACATATTTTTGTCAGTTTGAAGGGGAATCAATATATGAAGCATGAGAAAGATTTAAATATCTCCTCAAGAAATATCCACATCATGCGATACCAGATTGGTGTTGACCTCATTTTTTATGAGGTCATTTGCTTCTCTCTTTAGTACTTAGGATCTAGCCTTAGGCTTTTTCTTTGACTAATCTTAGAGGACTAGAAATGGAACCCACCATTTAGAAATTCAAACACCTCTTAACCCCCTGCAAACCCCACAAGCTTGATTGTAGACCCCTAATCACCTAGAGGGTTGAAATCAAATGTGGAGGTTTAAAGGATAAGTTCCCTATAAGACTTTTTGGCCTTAGGAATACCCTGGATGGCCTGGGCTGGTGAGGGTTGACTTGCACATACAGTACACTCTCACACACATTCCAAGTCCTAAAACCACACTCTCACCCAACTTGACTTCCTGACTCATGTAGGTAATTCATATGAATGGTCCTTAACCCCTAAGCCCTCGGCTAAGAGGGTTAGGAACAACATAGTGAATGCCTCAAATGAGTCCTCTCATGGCTCATATGGGCTTAATATGGCTTCACGGCTCAACAAAAGTGATCCCATTTCATTCACATTTGATCAATCTTCCTTTTTTCAAAATTTTAATTTTTGACCCCCGGGGCCCCAGACCCACCAAACCTACCAAATGTCCTTAAAATGACCCAAAATTTGCAAAATTACCTAAATTACCCAAGATCCCTCAAAATCAATCCTAAACACTTCCCACCATTCAAATTGACCATCTTTCGCCAAAAATACCAAAATTTCCAAAAATGCCCCTGAACCCCCCTAAAATTACCAAAATACCCTTTTACCCCAAAAATCTAAAAATTCTAAAAATTCCCAGAAAATTTCAAAAAATTCCAAATATTCCCAACTTCATTTTGTTCAACTACACCATGGGCCAATTTTGCCAATTTACCCCACTTTTACCAAAACCCCCAATTTGACCCATTTTTAACCCAAGTGCACCCAATGTCAAACCAAACCACCCGAATTGACTTCAATTCTGGTTCAATTCAATATCCCCAATAACAAAATAGATGAAATCCAAGTCCAATTTGATTGACATTTGAGCCCAATTTCAATTTGAAGCCTAAGGCCCAATTTTGGCCCATGACCTAAACCTAGCCCAAACCTAGCCCAATTCAACTCCAATTGGCCCCAAATCTTTTCTAAAGCCTTCCTAGCACCCCCATAAACAAAACACTAACTTGATTTGCCCAAAATTTGAACCTAAACTCCACCCTAACCTAACCCAAAACCAAAATCCCTTAAATTGATCTAAGCCCAAACCTAACCCAAATTGGCCCAAATCCCAAAATCGAAGCCCAACCAAAGTTGAAAACTCTTTGTGACACTCCCATAAACATTTCTTAACATTAATTTTACATCAAATCCAAATTTAGCCCAACCTTAAACCAAGTTAGCCCAATTTGGCCCACCTTGGCCCCTTTACCAAAAAAAAGCCCAAATTCAACCCAATTCTACTCCAAATCACACCAAATTGATTCCAAACCACTCATGACACATCCCTAAACTAAACCAAACATTTATTTGGCATGTTCCTTTACAAAATTTTCATCCTAAATTTATTTTAAATCCAAAAGCCCACTTCCTTAATCCACTTTAAAAAGCCCATCCAAAATCATTTCAAAAGCCCAATATTTATCCTAAAGCCCACAAGACATTTTCATTTGTCATCCTTTTAACCAAAATCAACCCCTAAGTTTTAAATCCATGATCAAATGATTCCAAATCAAGCCTCATGCCAAATCACCCCTAAATGCCAAAAATCCCTAAAACCCATTTTCATGAAACTTGGTTAAGCCATTTCCAAGCCACATGGAGCCATGAAGCCATCCTTAAGCCCCATGTAAAGCCACGAGAAGTTTGACATGTGACCATCCCATAAATGGCAAATGGAGGAGCCCCTTTCTTAAGCCTTCCTTAAGCCTTTTTTACCCCATCCATGATACACACTAAACCAAGTTAGCCACCTAATCCTTGATGGAGACTATACCATTTCCACTTGGCTGACCCAAATGAACCTTTTCAGCCTAAATCCAGACCTTGGGTGGTGCACCAAGCCCAAAACCATGAGTTGACCCATTTGAACCAAAAAAAACCTTCTCCCCCTTCCACTTTAATCCAACTCCTTTACACATGGCTAATACCCATTGCTTGGCCAGCCAGCCACCACAGCCGCCGGAAAACACCAGGCCGAGAGCCTTTGGCTTCAATAAATTCAAACCCAATACCCAAATGGACACCATAACTGTTCTTCTGCTCCCCTGAGAAGCTGATCCCAGCCTCCAATTGCCCCTGAGAAGCACTCCAGCCACCTCTATTTAAAAACCACCACCTCTCGGCCAAAGGAGGTGTTGAACCAAACTGTACCAAAACTCTGGAAAAATCATTCCAGATCCCTCTCCAGACATAGAGAACTTGATCCCCACTGAAATCCATCCCTAAAACCCACTCTGTGAGCTCAATTTCTGAGTTGAAAATCCACCCAAAAAACAGGACACTTCACCACAGTGAGCCAATCTTCAAATTGATTGACCCTACACCTTCACCAGACCAAGAGGAGAAGTTCCCCATCAAAAGCCCCTTCACCAGGCTAGCCATTGCTTCCAGCCTCCAAGATTTGTGATCGGCCTTGGTTACTTTCATACCTAGACAATTCCCTAGAGCCAGAGACTTCATCTGGAGCTTGCCTGGACTCAATCGAAGGTGACACAACTCTCAGAATGAAGCTTCACTTCTCTGAGCAAAGGTATGAACTCATTCTTCCTCCCGAGCTTCTAGCAATTCTCCATTTTTTTTGGGTTGATTTCATAGATTATAAACCGTATGGATGTGTTCGTCTCTTCAAGACGAATCGATAGAGTATAAGAACTCAAAAATCCATTGAGAATCGAGAGAGATATTAGGGTTTGAGTGTGGACGGTCACGGGTGCACACCAGTCGTAGACGATGACCAGGAGTCGTTAGATCGCGCGTGTATCGAGCGGACGGTCGAGATCAAGCCAGACAGCGCAATTGTACGTGAACCGCGAGCCCCTGGAGAGTTGAGTCAGATGAAGGCGCCGAATCACAGCGCGAGGCGTGGGCTTTCGAAGCTAGCAAGGTTGACGCGGCGCCGCGTGGATAAGTAGGAAATTAGGGTATTTTTCAATTATTTAAATGCCCTGAACTTCAAAAATTCATTTCTTTGAATAGAAAAATCACAAAAAATAAAATAAAAATACCCTCTTGCTCAGTGAACAGAGGACAATAATTTGGAAAAGAAATCAAATTAATTGGATGTGTATTTTTTTAATAATTTATTTACTATTTTCAATGTTTTGATTCTCCATTTGCATAGATAATTCACCATGACATGAGACCATAGGGACTTTGAAGCCTCTGATCTTAGGAACATTCCCTAAATTTTTCAAGATCAGAGGCCATCTCTGTGAAAAGTTATTGATTTTTCAAGTTCATGTCACTGTTTTAGGTATTTTAATTCCAATAATTAGAATGTCGTAAAATAAATTCTAGGAAAATTTGGTGATGTTTCTTAGGACTAGGTGACCCTACGAAAAATATATTTTGAGTTAATTCATTCATAATAACCTTAATTGGCCTAAACCCCTAAAATTGAATTTGAATTAATTAGGGCTAACCACACATCAAATTGACTTGAAAATAATTCTCCATTACTCTTTAGGGTCAGAGGAACCTTACATAAAATTTTGAAATCAATTGGACTTGATTAACCCCACCAAATGGATTGATTAAGCCTCACAAGCAAAATGGAACATTAAAAATTCATAACTCCAAAAATACTTTTCAAAAATTCAAAAAAATGGTTTTGAAGCTTCTCTGATATCAGGGGAGTTCAGGAAAATTAAAATTGAAATTTTCTAAAAAGTTGATTTTTCACAATATTTTAATATTTTAATAATTAAAAAATAATAAAAATCACAAAAATATTAAAAATCATAAAAATGTCACATTTTGACTCCAAATCATTTAGGAACAAACCAGATATTTTTCCTAAGTCTCTAGGATAAGATATTGAATTTTAAAGGCTTAATGTAATTTTTAATATTAAAAAATGAATTTTCAACCTTTTCTCACTAAAATAGTTCTAATAAATCAAAGAAAAATTAGAAAAGTAGAAAATTTGTTTCTCTGGACTCCTTGAGGTTAGAGAAATATAAGAAAAATATAAAAATCTATTTTTCAACTTTTATTTTATTTTAAAATTAATTAATACTCTAAAAATAAAAATAATTATAATAAATAAAAAATAATTCAGAAAATCACAAAATTTGGTCTAAGTGGTCCTCTTGTCATTAGGAACATACCATAATTTTTTAAAGACAGAAACCTTTCCTTGGTCATGTTGTTGAATTTTCTTTGAAAACCCATATTTTCTACTAAAAATAAATATATAAACAAATTAAATTCATAAAAATCACATTTTCTCCTCTAATATCTTAATTGACATGTGAGTGAGGTGACATAAAAATTACAAATTCATTTGAGCTCAATTTAGCGAGTTATGAAATAAATAAGCTTAAAAGGGCGTAAAGGTAATTAAAAATTTTAACCCTTAATTAAAACTTTAGGTTTAATCAAAATGGGGGTAAAAATTTGATTTTAACTTTCTCTTGGATGATTGAAACTTAGTGGAAATTAAGGGGTAGAAACCCATTAAACACTTTGAAAATATCAAAATGAAACTTTAATTAATTAAATAATTTAAATTTTGGAAAGAATATATTTAAAATTAGGATTATTAAAATAGAGATATTATTAAGAGGATATTTATTCTTTAATTTAAAAATCCCTAAATAAGTCACTTTAACAATATTTAATTCTTAATTAAAAATTAAATTAATAATCCAAATTAACAATTAAAACTAAAATTAAATTAAACTAAATTAAAAATATTGAAACTAAGATTAAAATTAAAATTAAAATTAAATTAAAATTAAAGTTAAACTAAAATTAAAATTAAATAAATTAAATTTAATTAAATTTAAATTTAATTAAAATTAAAATAAAATAAATTAAATTAAATTAAAATTAAATTAAATTCAATTCAATTAAATTAATATTAAATTAAAATTAAATTAAATTAAATTAAATTTATTTAAATTAAATTTAATTAAATTAAAATTAAATTAAATTAAATTAAATTAAAAAAAATTTAACAAAAAACCTAAATGAAATCATTAAGAGTTAAATCAAAACATACCAATAATTTCAATACCTCTTTCTATCTAAGTAAATTTAAAAAATGAACATCAATTTGAAATACTAAGATAATTGAATGTGTAAAGATTTAAATTAAATCTAAAATAATTTGAACATTATTCCAAAATTAAAATTATTAACTAAAACCTCATAATTAAATTAAAACACTTTAAACCATTAACTCAAACTTTTAATTAAGGACGATTAAAATTCTCGATAAACCAACTCACCCTTAAAGGCTTTAATTATTATAACTCTTAAATAGAGTATTAAATGAAATGTCTCTTCATTCATCAGGTAATCAAATACCCAAGTTCACTGAACAAGAGGCAAAGCTTAAACTAAACTCCTGGATGATTAATTCGCCTGTGTAATTAAATTTACTTGGACTCAAGATAATCCCAGAAGTTTTGAAAAGATGTTTAGGACTCGTCCTAAACACTTCCTCAATATGACGGGATGTTTTAGAAGAACAATTGAATCTAATGGTTCTTTGATGAAGAAAATCACCCTTAAACCAAACCAACAACCTAGACGTCATAGGAAATGACTAGTTATAGGATTAGGAATTTGGTAGACAACCAAAACCCTTCCCTTAGTGTTACCTAGGTATCTGTTGAAATATTTAAAATCTTTAACATGTGTTTTAAGTGCAGCTTGGGATGACGGGAAGACCCTCCAGGTACGTTTTTATTTTATTCCAATTTACTTTATTGCAATTTACTTACATGCACTGTACTTTACATTTCTAGCATGTTAAATAAGACCGTTGCATGAAAACCAGAACCATTAGGATAGTCCCTAAATTGAAACTAAAACTAAATTAAAAGTCAATGCAAGATAAAATTCATCGCCACAACATTCCAAAATATAAAACAACTCAAAATTTAATCACAAACAGAATAACAAAATTACAATTGCAACTAAATTAAACGTCTCGTCGAATGATCGGGAATGCCTCATATGATGTAACCCACGTGTTGCTAACGGGATTTCCCACGGTCTAAATGAAAGTGTGGAACTCATTCAGTTGAGTTTAGCAAATTCATCTGGATTAAGTGAATTCGATAAAAATAACGGTGCCGGGATGACGGAACCGTGGGATCTTAATCGGTTCTGTTTATCCAACTTTAAGATTTGTTTTTAATTAAAACATTAAAAAGATTTAGACTTTAAGATTTCATCTAAACCAAAACACTTCTCTCATCTCTTGATTTATGACTTCTAAAATTAAACCTCTGCAACAACAAGGAGCTCGGAGCATGGTGGGTAGCTCGGCCATCGTGATCAGCAAAACTCGGATCTACTTCAGCAAAACTTTCTTAGAATTAAATAACCAAGCCATAGGACTTCGAGGTTGTTTGCCTAGTGCAACATAAATCCTCAACACTTCGCTAGGCATTTGCATGATCATGTCATGTAAATTAAGCCCTAACCAGTCTTAGGACTCCGAGGTAGTCGTTTGGTACGACATAAACCCTCATATCTTCCAGGTTATTTGTATGATCATGTCATACAAATATAAGTCCTAATTAATTAAAATTGGCAAGATCGAAACATTAAATAAACTCTCAAATTTAAGCCAAGCGATAAGATAGTTTGGGAAGTTGCCAAGATTCTTCTTGGATCCCCAGCTTCTCCTACTTCTCTTCCGTTGGACTCTTGAAATAAACTGTTCCAAATTTGTTCCAATCCCTATTGAAATTTCCTAAAATCCAATCCTTTGAAAACCTTAAACTTTGAAATTCTTGAGAGCAAAACCACTGATCATTATCGATAGTTTTCTTAAATGATTCCTGTCATTTAAGATGTAATTAACTATAGGCGCTTGCCCTTATAGGGAACTTTAAGAACCCAGGTAATATAAACCCTGCTTAATTCATTTTTATTAAGCTGGGGAACTTGTCGGCTTATAAAATTGGTTCACGAGACCAAACGGATGTCACAAATCTTCTAGTTTATTTAATCGAGCCCCATCATCAAGCAGTGTGTCTATTCTTCGGGATAGATACACGATTTGTGATGCGGTGCTCGTTTATATAAACAATTTGGGATGTGAGATCGGTTTGATTTTTCATATCTTAAAATTTTCAAACTTAAAATTATTTTCAAAAATCAAATACTACTTTTCAAATTATTTATTTAAATTAAATTTAAAATTCGCCAACAACTTCTGTAGGCGATCTCCTTTTCAAAATACAACACTCAACCTAAAAATATGCCGACAACTTCTGGCGACTCCGCTGGGGACTAGTTCATCTCTCCATTTTGATTAAATAGTTTTGCTTTCATAAATCGATAGTGAGTCCATATCCTTAGTGGACCAAAACTACCATTCTTTTATTGGAATACCCCGTTCATTTCTGTCTTGAACGAGTATAGCCAACTCCTCTCAGATTTAGGAGCCACTCGTTTAGACACCCCTAAACGGAGAGGTTCCGAGATCCTTTTACCTCTTTTCCGAGGTGGGGCCCCAATAGGTGTTAGTTTAGGAGTGGTCCTTCGAGTCGAGAAGTCTTGCATAAGATTTTCTCTTCCTTTCCAATTCTAAATCGGGCCCTTTACCTTTTCTACAACCTTTTTCCTTCAATCGTTTTGTTTCTAACAAACGAACCTCCTAATAAACAATCTCTTTTAAAAATCACAAATACACTAAGATAAACGAAAATGTGTTCGGACTCTTTCTTTTTCGTCATAAGTTTTACGACAAAAAGAAGCATAATTCGGGACTGACATTTGGAATTTGCCCTGCAGAAAATGACTGCCCCAAAGCTAATCTTCTCCTTCACCAATGGAATGGACTTCGCCGTTTATAAGGATGAACTGCCCGACAATGGGATCATTCGTTTCGGACAAGGATTCGACAACACAGATGTCAAGTTCGCTGATGTCACTCTTTTCACACTAATGGACAAAGTGTCAGAAACTGAAGAGCCCGTGATTGAGTTCAACCTGAAATCGACTCAAGAATTCCCTCCCCTACAAAGGGTTCCAGCTGAAAGAAGTACTATTCTTCGTAGAAGGACTGTTGTCTCTATCCCCACCAGTCTAGTCATCTCTGCACCTACCCTGACTTCTGCCAAACTAAAGGGGAAGGAAGTCCAAGTCTGTGATGAGCCTGTCACCGTGGAGGGTACAGATTTTGCTACAATACCATCTGTTTTTGAGGATGGGTCCAGTTCAGGAATTGCACCCCTAACTCAGACTCAAAGAAGAAATAGAAACAGAAAGATCACCAAGATTGAGAAAGCCAGAGCTGCTGAAGTTGCTTTTCTAGAAGAAATTCCTGAGGAAAGAGAAGAACTGCCTGAGTATATACCTCTGTTGGAAGGGAGCAGGTTTCACCCTCTCTCTACCGCATCAGATGAAGAGGATATCCGTAGGATTACCGCTGCATTACCTCGACCTGCGTACTACAACAATTATAAGAGGAAAAGGGATAAGACTACGCCATTGGCTCGACTGCAAGCTGTTATAGAAAGATTGGCAAAGAAAGAAAGATGCCCTGTGTCAGAAAACTTAAGAAGGATAGGACGAGTGCCAGCTAAATCCCGCCTCGGGCCGCGAATAGTGCCTGTCGCTGCCACGGAGAAACCAAAAAAGAAGATAAAAGCAAGTTCATCCATTGTTTTATCGGGTCTACAAATTAGGGAGGATACCACCTTCCAGCATATAGCCGACAGACCATCCGATCCTAGACTTTCGGCTGCGAGAAGGATGGTATGGTGACCTACTACTGGTGAGCTAAGACCAAAATAATGTCCTGAGAAGAAAAGTCTCGTCAGGAGACTTGAATCAGAAGAAAGTGCTACTGCAATAAATGGGACTCCCGGAAAGGAAGTTCAACAACCGCCACGAGACAACTGCGAGACCGTGCGGAAAGGGCCACTAGAGGATGCCATGGACATGTTAAGGACCGACATCCGACGGTTAGCAAAAGAAAGAGAAGAAAAACTAGAAGATGAAGTTGACTCATCAGAGTTCATGGATGAGGAGTATGCCGAGATCAATATGGTTGAGATGCGAGCATCATCAGCTTCACAAGGTGCTCCAGCAGCTGCATAAAGAGATGAACCGGAAGTGATGAGGGCACAGCTTCAGGAAAGTGATGACACAATTTCCCAGATGGCAAAGAGAATGGAAGAGATGGTTGCTGCCTTAGCCACTCTCCAGAGTCACGTACAACCTCAGAAAGAGACACCCCCAGAGATCAACCATATTGCAGATGGAGAAAAAGAGATCACATCCATCAACGGAGACAAACAACCAAAGAAAGATCTGTACAAAGCATGATTCCAGAAAAGGACATTAAGTGCATGGTAGAATAATAGGTGCGAGAAGCCCTAGCACAATCCAAGAATGGAGCATCTATTTAGACAGGTAGACGTTACCCCGAAGAGTTTGATGCAACCAAATACCCGAAAGGCTTCGTACCACCTCTGTTTAAGACTTTTGATGGAACAGGAAACCCTCGCAGCATGTCGCACATTTTCGTGCTAGTTGCTGCAATGACGGTGGGAGTGACGCTTTACTCTTCCGACAGTTCGTCAGCAGTTTGTCAGGGATTACCTTCGACTGGTACGCAAAATTGCCGATTGGTTCAGTAAAGACCTTTTCAGAACTAGAGAATATCTTCGTTAAACGAATTGCCGGGGCTCAACACTACATCACTATCGGTGATCTAGTGGTGGAGCAACAGAAGCCGAACGAGACTTTATTGGATTACATACTTCAATGGAGAAACTTAAGCATGAAGTGTGAACCACACCTTCAAGAACAACATGCAGTCGGTATCCTACTTAGAAGTATCCATGGCCTGATAGCATTTCTCCTTAAAGGATTTACAATCAAGACTTTCGAGAAGCTGCTTAGCAAGGCCGGGAGCTTGCAAGAAGAGGCAAAGCAGTTAAGTTTCGTGGACAAGAACGATAAGCAGAAGCCCGTGAAAACATTCGAAAAGAAATCTGGAATCGTCGCGGCAGTAGAATAAGGGCAAGCAGCCGGTTCAGATACAGTCAGAGCGGCCACAGCCTAGTTATCAACCATCGCAATGGACTTATCAACAACCTCAACAGGGCTATCAGTAACCTCAGCAGGGCTATCAGCAACCTCGTCCAAGCTATCAGTCGCCTCAGCATTATGAACAACCGCCTCATTCATCGCGTACCATAAGAGAACATCTAAATAGAGAGTATCCATTCAAAACTGAAGCAGTAGCGAAGATGTTCCGCAGCTTAATGAAGACACCGGATTTTCAGCTGCTAGAGCCCAAGAAGCCGGAGGAAGTCAATAAGAAAGATCATCCGAACTATTTCCCTTACCACCAGATGCTCGGACACAAGATAGAGGATTGCATCACCTTCAAGAGTTGGCTTGATGAAAATCTCCGGAGAGGGAACATAACGATCCCAAAGAAGCTACCAGCCAAACTAAGCATATACGACGCTCTGATCCTGTCAAAGGAGATGAGAGAGGCTCTGATGAAGGCTTTACTTGATCCAGAGATTTGTTTAGCTCAAATGGCCGGTAACTCCTTCGATGAGGTTTGCTCGTTAAAAGAACAGCGAGGTGTTACTTTCACGGACAATGATCTATTACTGGGAACAGCTGATCACAACCGACCGTTATACATTTCAGTCACTATTGGAAAGTTTACGCTCTCGCAGTGTTAGTCGATCCGGGAGCATCAATCAACATAATGAATCTTCGAACGCTAGCATATTTGGAAATTGATGCTCGCGAGCTTGAAGCAGACAAGATGCTATTAAGAGGCTTCAATCAAAAAGGAGAAAGAGCTCTTGGATCGATAACACTACTAATGAAGACCGGTGATTTAGCAAAGAAAATCGCAAAATTCCACATAATTGATTCTGAAACATCGTTCAACGCTCTACTCGGTCGACCGTGGATCCATGAAAACTGGATGGTACCATCGTCTCTGCACCAGTGCATAAAGTATTACGAAGGAGGAGAACAGTGTATCAAAGGTGACTTGCAACCATTCTCCGTACACGAAATTGGAATTCATGAAGATGCAGCCTACTACACGCCTCCGAAGAAAACAATCTTTTCCAGAGATACCATACCAAATGAAGCAAAACAAATTCGAGACGATGAAGAACCTGAAGTTCTAGTCCAACAGTTACCCACCACTCCCTTACGGCGAGATGGTGAAGATTTCTCCAGAACTTGCACCCGAGGTCGAGGCCGGGGATGAGGATGTGGAAGAAATGTTAGAACAGTTGGATAGAAGAAACCAGTCATCGATGTTAATTGGGAGAACAGTTCCGAAGAACAAAAAGAAATTGAGAAAGAAGCAGCAACAATAAGTCAAAAGAAACCTCAGTTTAAGATCTCTCTCGAAGATGAAAAGAATGAAGAATATAAATCAATGTACGAGAAGATTAACCACCATGTACAAACTATGACCCTGACCCCGATCCATTCTAATAAGATCGAGGGTATGGTGGTCAAGGAAGTGCATGGTGGTGGTACTAAACCAATCATGTTTTACCGTAGTGCTTCTTCTTCCAATACTGAAAAAGATGTACAATTTGAAGATGTTACTTCATCTGAATTAATGGAATTATCTTTTGAGTGGTACTCTCCCTGTGTTCAAAATTTAATTCAACGTGATGTCTTACCTCGACAATGGACAAAAGGGCCGATCACAACACTTTGAAAAATTATGGAATAATGTTGGTCGGCCTCCCAATTCAAAACATGGTCTCAAATTCGGCACAGTAGGATAAGTTGATGATACGGGATTTCACTTGGTTGTCACTTGCGAACCTAATAAAGAGTGCTTGGAAGCCTCAGAAGATCTTGGGGATCTACTAATCGGCGACGCTCCACCAGAATTCGAGAAAGAAATCAAATCTACAATAGACGAGTTAACAGAAGTTAACTTAGGTACTAGCAAAGAGCTTAGGCCTACCTTTGTTAGCTCCTTACTCAATAAAGAAGACTCTGAAGAAATAATCAAGCTATTAATGGAATTCAAGGACTGTTTTGCTTGGGGTTACGACGAAATGCCAGGATTAGCTCCAGAAGTCGCATTTCACAGGCTAGGAGTAGATCCCACTGCTGTTCCAGTCAGACAAGCCCTCAGAAGAATGTGTCTAGAAATTGAGCAACATGTAATAGACAAAGTTAAGAAGCTAATAGACGCTAAATTTGTCCGTAAAGAACAATACCCTGCTTGGTTAGCCAACGTGGTACCAGTCAGAAAGAAGAATGGCCAGATCAGAATCTACTTGGATTTCAGAGATTTGAATAAAGCATGTCCAAAGGACGAATTCCCACTACCAATTCCATAATTGATGATCGACATCGCTTCGACGGATGAAATCTTCTCATTTATGGATGAATCGTCTGGATACAACCAGAGAAAGATGGCACCAGAAGACGAAAGCTCACGACATTCAGAACGCCGATCAGAGTGTATTGCTACGCAGTAATGCCATTCGGACTAAAGAACGCAGGAGCAACATACCAAAGAGCTATGATGACGATTTTTGATGATCTCATTCACAACCAAGTCGAGTACTACGTGGATGATGTGGTCATCAAAAGTAAACTGAAGGAAGATCACCTGTATGATTTGAGAATTGTTTTCGAGCGACTAAGACAATACAACCTTAAGATGAATCCCTTGAAATGTGCTTTCAGTGTCACCTCAGGAAAATTCTTAGGATTTGTTGTCTGACATCGCAAGATTGAAATCGATCCGGAAAAGATTAAAGCTATTTTAGAAATGCCGCCTCCCAAAACTTTGAAACAACTACGATCCTTTCAAGGGAAGTTGGCATATCTTCGACACTTTATCTCGAACTTGTCAGGTAGGTGTCATCCCTTCTCGGCATTAGTTAAAAAGGACACCAAATTCGTTTGGGATGAGAAATGCCAGTGGGCTTTCAAGGACGTTAAGCAATATTTAATGACACCTCCTGTCTTAGCAACCCCAGTCTCAGGTAGACCGTTGATACTTTATACTGCGGCTTTAGACGACTCCCTTGGAGCCCTGCTAGCCCAGGTCAATGATGAGGGAAAAGAAAATGCTCTCTACTACTTAAGCCGTCGTCTAATTCCGACGGAAGTAAAGTATCCTCCTATTGAGAAGCACTGCTTGGCCCTGATCTTCGCCGCACAAAAGCTCAGACATTACATGCTTTCTCATAAGGTCAACCTTATTTCGAGAGTTAATCCGTAGCAATACTCGATGAACCGACTGACGCTTTCTGGCAGACTTGCTAGGTGGTTGATGATACTATTGCAATTTGACATAACTTTCGTTCCTCTTTGCTCCGTAAAGGGACAAGTCCTAGCAGACTTCCTCGCAGCACTCCCTTTACCGGCGGATTAGCCTCTCGTCGACGATTTGCCTGACAAGCAGATAATGAGCCTAGAAGACCCTGATGATCGGCGTTGGGAACTATACTTCGACGGTGCGTCCTCAGCACAAAAGAACAAAGAATTGCAAACGATAGTGCCCAATAAGGCAGGAATCAGACTAATCTTTATAACACCGGAGCGGGGGATGTTAAGATACTCCTACCACTTAACAGAACCATGTACAACAACGAGGCAGAATACGAAGCCCTTATAACCGAATTGGAATTAACCATTCAAATGGGAATAACGAACATCAACATTTACAAAGATTGTCAGTTGATCATTCAACAGGTCGCCGGACAGTACAAAATTCTAAAACCAAGACTCGAGCAGTACTTTCAGTATGCCATGAAATTGCTGGAACAAATTTCGAACGTAACAATCTACAAGATTCCCAGAAGAGAAAATGCTCTCACCGATGCGTTAGCCTGCCTTGCAAAAGAATTTGCCTGCTTGTAGGATGAGTCAGTTGAAGTGTCAGATCAGGGACGACTGGTCCTATCACAGCTCGACATGGATACAATACACAAATAAGAAAAAGCAGAAGAAACAATTACAGCAGTGACAAAAAATACAGAAGATTGGCGGCAGCCATTAATAGACTACTTACAAACAGGAAACTTGCCGGACGATAAGTCGTTAGCCCATCAAATCAAGAAAAGAACTCTGTCTTACACATTAATAAACAATACATTATACAAAATTTCTTCTGATCAGATGTGGCTAAGATGCCTGAGCGGCTCCGAGGCTCGTGAAATCGTTAAAGAAATACATTCAAGACTTTGTGGCGCTCATCAGTCGGGTCCGAAAATGAAAATGAAGATTAAAAGACTAGGGTACTACTGGCCCTCAATGATGACCGACTGTATAAAAGTTGCCAAAAGTTGTCACCAGTGCCAAGTGCATGGAGTAGTTCTACACCAACCCCCAAATGTGCTACATCTGACAATCGCGTCATGGCCATTTGATTGTTGGGGCACAAATATAGTGGGTCCAATAGAACCGCCTTCTTCAAGAGGACATCACTTCATTCTTGCAGCTACAGACTACTTTTCTAAATGGGCAGAAGCTATACCACTCAGAGAAGTGAAGACACACCACGTGCTACAGTTTTTCAAGAACCAAGTTGTCTACCGTTTTGGGGTACCGCGCAGGATCATTTCAGATAATGGGTCTGCATTCAAAAGTACAAAGATCAACAATTTTGTCAAAAGACACGGGATCGATTGGCGATACTCAACGATCTACTACCCAAGAGCAAACGGCTTGGCCGAGGCTTTTAATAAAATTCTCGTTCAAATTTTAAAGAAAGCTTTGGACGACAACAAGAGAAATTGGTACGAGAAGTTATTAGAAGCCTTATGGGCCTACATGACGACTTTTAGGACTCCTACTCAGTCTACGCCTTACGCTTTGGTGTACGGGTCCGAGGCCGTCTTGCCTCTGAAAGTTCAGCTTCCGTCACTCTGATTTGCAGTTGCAGAAAAGATCACTACAGAAGAAAATGCCAGACTACGACCGGAAGAATTAGTAAGCTTGGAAGGGAAAAGACTTTCAGCACAGCAGAATTTGGAACTGTATCAAGCCAAGATGATCCAGGCCCATGATAAATTGGTCCGCCCAAGAACTCTCAAAGTCGGTGACTTGGTTTTGGTTCTCAGAAGACCTATTCTTGCACATCGCAAGATAGGTGGTAAATTTGAACCAACATGGTCAGGGTCGTTCGTGGTCGAGACAGTCTACTCAGGAGGTTCCTACCAGCTTGTGAATTGCCGTGGAGAACGACCCAGGATTCCAATCAATGGACGGTATTTAAAGAAATATTACGCAACCTGATGTTTCGAAGGGTGGCCTCTAAAGTAGAATCTTATCCCTAGAAACACGGGTGAAGTAATCACTTTGTGACTAGGTCCGAACCCAAAACAAAATAAAATGGATGATAAAAAAAATCTCATCAACGAAAATGTTAAAAAGAAAACATGGGAATTCATAATAATAAAATGTCAATCTTTCCTTTTAAATCCATTCATTCCTGATATTTTCTCATCTCTTCCTACTTCCTTTAAATTTAAAAGAAGTGAATAAGAATTTTTAAGTGCTTTTCTTATTGTTCTTGTTCTTAGTACAGCCCCTGATCCTTTCCTTGTTTTTCGCAGGGAAATGTCGAATGGGCGGTTGGTTCTAAACTTTAGAAATGACGTGAGTCTAGCACTTGATGAAAAGAGGGTGAGGGATGGAGCAGTGATAGAGATTGATCCAGACTTCACACCAGCCGGCTTACAATACGAAGAAAATGATTGGATCCCAGTTGAGAAGAACTTAACAGCCAGACAGAGATGAATATGGGTGGTCCGAGCCACCAATCCAGCAGCAAGAAAAGAAAAGCAAACGCCGCTCATGCAACCGGCGAAGATAAGAAAGTTAAGTCCGTGGTTGCCACATCAGAGGGTAGGCTTGTCAGCGCCACACCCACAGAAATTCAAGGGGTAAGGAGAGCTACTCTCACTGCTACCCAGCGAAGAAATAAGAATCGTCGGAATTGCAAAATGTTGACCAAGTTAGCAGAAGATCAACATGAACAGACAGTGGATACTGTTAGTGCAAATGCTCCAAGGAGACCGGTTTATCAGGAACCAGAAAGAAGAAAGTCAACTCCAAGAAGGTTGGAACAGATAAAAGAAATACCAAGAAAAGCAGAAATGGAGTCGGTACCACGACGCCGAGCATATGTACCAGATTCAAAGAGTCTTGTTGCGAAAGCAACCCCGGAGGATGTCCCTACGGAGACTATCCCCGAGGAGCCCAGACATGCAGAAGAACGTGCTGGGGCTGAGCCATACATCCCGTAGTATGTTACTAGACACCGAGGACTTCAGTTAATCTTGGAATACAAGCTGGAGAAAATGCAACTAGTTGAGAAGAAAACCTTTGAATACTTTGAAAGAATTGGAAACAAGAGGGTAAACATCTTGGAAGGCCTCGAGCTGCATACAGATGTTTTCTCAGATTATGAGCAACAACAAATTATAGATTGCATCCTTGAATTGCAGAAAATGGGTCGAGCTGGCCGCCTGAGAGAAAAGACATACTCAGAACCCCGAAGATGGATGCCAGGAAAGGGAAGAGTTACAATCCAATGCGGATGTTGCTACAATTTTGCCACAGACAGAAAAGGAAATCCACCAGGGATACTCCGTCGCTGTGAGGTGGATCCAATGCCAAGAATCATCAAGAGAATGGTGAAAAGGATGATAACATGGAGGGTACTGCCTGCAAATTGCATACCCAACAGCTGCATACCTCCACATATAGACCATCATGACTTTGTTAGACCCTTCTGCACAGTATCATTTGTCAACCAGTGCAACATCATGTTCGGATCTAACCTCCAGATTACAGGCCCTGGAGAGTTCCGAGGGCCGGTAGAGATACCACTACCGGTAGGTTCCGTCCTGGTGTTAAAAGGAAGCGGAGCAGACGTTGCGAAGATTGCATTCCACGAGTGCCTTGGAGCGGATCTCAGTTACTTTTAGAAGAATGGACGACAGAAAAATGCCTTACCACTTTCAGCTAGATCCAGAATTGGAGAGTCTCCAGCCCTACGAGCTGTGAGTTACATGGGAAATAGCACACCTCCAATGCACATCCATGCGGCATTCCTGCCAAGGATGGCTTGGAAGATGATGTTATTGCCCATATTTCTTACTATTCATACATGGATTTTTTGACAGACGCTTTTGAATGGATCAACAAGAATCTTACACAATCCATTTTGGATTTACATGGATTGTATGAGACATAAAATTTCTGAGGAAAATGTCATCATGACTAGATCAAGTTCAATGATGTACTTTCAGCAAGTTAGAATGAAAATGACTACGTCATATTTTGGCTTCACCTCTTTTTATGCAAATTGACTGGGAAACGCCATTAGAGTTAAATGAACTTTGAACGAAGAACAGAAAAGAAAAGAAAATAAATGAGAATTTTTCCTAAAAATCTGAATATTAAAACTAACTTCAAATTCTCATGAACACTAAATAAACAACAGAAAATAAAATGGGATCGTTAAAGGACAAACAAAACGAATCTAAATCTCAAATTGAATTCCGATCTAAATCCTCTAATTTAAACCTTTCAGTTCTTCTCTCAATCGAAATCTGTTTGAAACTCTTTTGAAATTTGAATATTTTCCTCCACTTATTGCTAAGTCAAGTCTTTTCAGCTTGGTACACTTACCAGCTCCTTTCAGCTCTCTTTCTTCTGTGTCTTAGAGGATTGACTAGTTCTATTGACACGGAGCCACAAACTTTATTCGATTTGGTTCTGATGGCATGAGACTTGGTCCCTCTTCAAACTTTCGAGATTGGTACCTAAATTTCAGTTCTCTCCTTTTGAGAATGATACCTAAATTTCGATTCTCTTTCAAATTGATACCTAAATTTCAATTCTAAATTCCGAGACAGGTATCTAAATTCCAGTTCTCTTCCTTCGAGGTCGGTACCTAAATTCCGACTCTCATTCGAGATCGATACCTAAATTTCGATTCTCTTTCGAATTGATACCTAAATTTCAATTCTAAATTTCGAGACTGGTACCTAAATTCTAGTTCTCTTCCTTCGAGGTCGGTACCTAAATTCTGACTCTCATTCGAGATCGATACCAAAATTTCGATTCTCTTTCGAATTGATACCTAAATTTCAATTCTAAATTTCCGAGACTGGTACCTAAATTCCAGTTCTTTTCCTTCGAGGCCGGTACCTAAACTCCGACTCTCATTCGAGATCGATACCTAAATTTTGATTCTCTTCCGAGACTGGTACCTAAATTCCAGTTCTCTTCCTTTGAGGTCGGTACCTAAATTCCAACTCTCATTCGAGATCGATACCTAAATTTCGATTCTCTTTCGAATTGATACCTAAATTTTAATTCTAAATTTCGAGACTGGTACCTAAATTCCAGTTCTCTTCCTTCGAGGTCGGTACCTAAATTACGACTCTCATTCGAGATCGACACCTAAATTTCGATTCTCTTTCGAATTGATACCTAAATTTCAATTCTAAATTTCCGAGACTAGTACCTAAATTCCAGTTCTCTTCCTTCGAGGTTGGTACCTAAATTCCGACTCTCATTCGAGATGGATACCTAAATTTCGATTCTCTTTCGAATTGATACCTAAATTTCAGATCTAAATTCCGAGAGTGGTACCTAAATTCCAGTTCTCTCCCTTCGAGATCGATACCTAAATTTCAATTTTCTTTCGAATTGATACCTAAATTTCAATTCAAAATTCCGAGACTGGTACCTAAATTCTAGTTCTCTCCCTTCAAGATCGATACATAAATTTCAATTCTCTTTCGAATTGATACCTAAATTTCAATTCTAAATTTTCGAGACTGGTACCTAAATTCCAGTTCTCTTCCTTCGAGGTCGGCACCTAAATTCCGACTCTCATTTGAGATCGATACGTAAATTTTGATTCTCTTTCAGGTTTCATACTTAAATTTCAAATCTCACTCACTCGAGATCAGTACCTAAATTCTGATTCTCATCCTTTTTCCGTCGATACTTAAACTCTGATTCTCACTCTGAGGCTGGTACCTAAATTCCAGTTCTCTTCGCAATCCTGAGGTTGAAACCCGAGTTTCAATTCTCATTTCAAATCCAAATTTCAAATTCAAAATTTCCTTAAATCGAATTTAAATTAAACTTCAATCGAAATTGAAACTCAGAACAAATCAAAATCTAAACTCACACATTAAAACTTGAAATTTAAAAAAGTAAAATGAAATCTAAATTGAATTCCCCAGATCATGTGATTTGGAGCTCACCTCCTTTTCCATTTCCCAGCGAGAGTTCAGGAATCTCCGGTCTTGGAAATATATCTGATACTTCCTAGCGGAAATTCTTCTACCTCGTCCTAAGTGTGTCACTTAGACGTCTGTGATGGTTTTGTTGATCTCTTCGGTCAACACCAATACGAGCGGTGTGCTCCGTCATCACACCACACCTATTGGGGGTCCATTTGTTGACCTCATTTTTGATGAGGTCTTTTTCTTCTCTCTTTAGTACTTAGGATCTAGCCTTAGGCTTTTCCTTTGAATAATTTTAGAGGACTAGAAATGGAACCCATCATTTAGAAATTCAAACACCTCTTAACACCCTGCAAACCCCACAAGCTTGATTGTAGACCCCTAATCACCTAGAGGGTTGAAATCAAATGTGGAGGTTTAAAGGATGAGTTCCCTATAGGGCTTTTTGGCCTTAGGAATACCCTGTATGGCCTGGTCTAGTGAGGGTTGACTTGCACATACACTACACTCTCACACACATTCCAAGTCCTAAAACCACACTCTCACCCAATATTACTTCCTGACTCTTGTAGGTAATTCATATGGTTGGTCCTTAACCCCTAAGCCCCTGGCTAAGAGGGTTAGGAACAACATAGTGAATGCCTCAAATGAGTCCTCTCATGGCTCATATGGCATTAATATGGCTTTATGGCTCAACCAAAGTGATCCCATTTCATTCACATTTGATCAATCTTCCTTTTTTCAAAATTTCAATTTTTGACCCCCGGGGCCCCGGACCCACCAAACCTACCAAATGTCCTTGAAATGACCAAAAATTTGCAAAATTACCTAAATTACCAAAGATCCCTCAAAATCAATCCTAAACACTTCCCACCATTCAAATTGACCATCTTTCGCCAAAAATACCAAAATTTCCAAAAATGCCCCTAAACCCCCCCAAAATTACCAAAATACCCTTTTACCCCAAAAATCCAAAAAATCTAAAAACTCCCAAAAAATTTCAGAAAATCTCAAATATTCCCAAGTTCATTTTGTTAAACTACACCATTGGCCAATTTTGCCAATTTACCCCACGTTTACCAAAACCCCAAATTTGACCCATTTTTAACCCAAGTGAACCCAATGTCAAACCAAACCACCCCAATTGACCTCAATTCTGGTCTAGTTCAACTCTAAACTTCAATTCAATATCCCCAATAACAATTTAGACTAAATTCAAGTCCAATTTGATTGACATTTGAGGCCAATTTCAATTTGAAGCCTAAGGCCCAATTTTGGCCCATGACCTAAACCTAGCTCAAACCTAGCCCAATTCAACTCCAATTGGCCCCAAATCTTTTCTAAAGCCTTCCTAACACCCCCATAAAAAAACACTAACTTGATTTGCCCAAACTTTGAACCTAAACTCCACCCAAACCTAACCCAAAACCAAAATCCCTTAAATTGATCTAAGCCCAAACCTAACCCAAATGGGCCCAAATCCCAAAATCAAAGCCCAACCAAAGTTGAAAACTATTTATGACACTCCCATAAACATTTTTCAACATTAATTTTACATCAAATTCAACTTTAGCCCAACCTTAAACAAAGTTAGCCCAATTTGGCCCACCTTGGCCCCTTTACCAAAAAAAAGCCCAAATTCAACCCAATTCTACTCCAAATCACACCAAATTGATTCCAAACCACTCATGACACATCCCTAAACAAAACCCAACATTTATTTGGCATGATCCTTTAAAAAATTTTCATCATAAATTTACTTTAAATCCAAAAACCCACTTCCTTAAACCACTTTAAAAAGCCCATCCAAAACCATTTCAAAAGCCCAATATCTATCCTAAAGCCCACATGACATTTTCATTTGTCATCCTTTTAACCAAAATCAACCCCTAAGTTTTAGATACATGATCAAATGATTCTAAATCAAGCCTCATGCCAATTCACCCCTAAATGCCAAAAATCCCTAAAACCCATTTTCATGAAACTTGGCTAAGCCATTCCCAAGCTACATGGAGCCATGAAGCCATCCTTAAGCCTCATGTAAAGCCATGAGAAGTTTGACATGTGACCATCCCATAAATGGCAATTGGAGGAGCCCCTTTCTTAAGCCTTCCTTAAGCCTTTTTAACCCCATCCAAGATACACACTAAACCAAGTTAGCCACCTAATCCTTGATGGAGACTATACCATTTCCTCTTGGCTGACCCAAATGAACCTTTTCAGACTAAATCCAGGCCTTGGGTGGTGCACCAAGCCCAAAACCATGGGTTGACCCATTTGAACCCAAAATAACCTTCTCCCCCTTCCACTTTGATCCAACTCCTTTACACATGGCCAATACCCATTGCTTGCACCAACTTCCAGCCCTGACCCCACTGAGTCAGATGGTGACCCATGCCTGGCCGGCCAGCCACCACAGCCGTCGGAAAACACCAGGCCGAGAGCCTTATTTGGCTTCAAAAAATTCAAACCCATTGGCTGAGCTGTCCCAACCCAAACGGACACCGTGGCTATTCTTCTCCTCCCCTGAGCAGCTGATCCCAGCCTCCAATTGCCCTTGGGAAGCCCTCCAGCCACCTCTATTTAAACACCACCACCTCTCGGCCAAAGGAGGTGTTGAACAAAAACTTACTAAAACTCTGCCAAAATCATTCCAGATCCCTCTCCAGACATAAAGAACTTGATCCCCACTGAAATCTAGCCTAAAAACCCTCTCTATGAGCTCAATTTCTGAGTTGAAAATCCACCCAAAAAAAGGACACTTCACCACAGTGAGCCAATCATTAAATTGATTGACCCTACACCTTCACCAGACCAAGAGGAGAAGTTCCCCAGCAAAAGCTCCTTCACCAGGCCAGCCATTGCTTCCAGCCTCCAAGCTTTGTGATCGGCCTTGGTCACTTTCATACCTAGACAATTTCCTGCAGCCGCAGACTTCATCTGCAGCTTGCCTGGACTCAATCGAAGGTGACACAACTCTCAGATCGAAGCTTCACTTCTCTGAGCAAAGGTATGAACTCATTCTTCCTCCCGAGCTTCCAGTAATTCTCCATTTTGCTTGGGTTGATTTCATAGCCTATAAACTGTATGGATGTGTTCGTTTCTTTAAGATGAATCGATAGAGTATAAGAACTCGAAAATCCACTGAGAATCGAGAGAGATATTAAGGTTTGAGTGGGGATGGTCACGGGTGCACACCAGTCGTAGACGATGACCAGGAGTCGTTAGATCATGCGTGTATCGAGCGGACAGTCGAGATCAAGCCGGACAGCGCAATGGTACGTGAACTGCAGGTCCCTAGAGAGCTGAGTCAGATGGCGACGCCGAATCACAGCGCGACGAGTGGGCTTTCGGAGCTGTCGAGGTTGACGCGGCGCCACGTAGATAAGTAGGAAATTAGGGTATTTTTGAATTATCTAAATTCCCTGAACTTAAAAAATTCATATCTTTGCATAGAAAAATCATAAAAATAAAATAAAAATACCTGCTTGCTTAGTGAACAGAGGAGAATAATATGGAAAAGAAATCAAATTAATTGGATGAGTATTTTATTTTTAATAATTTATTTACTATTTTCAATGTTTTGATTCTCCATTTGCATGGATAATTCACCATGGCATGAGACCATAGGGCTTTTGAAGCCTCTGATCTTGGGAACATTTCCTGAATTTTTCAAGGTCAGAGGCCATCTCTGTTAAAAGTTATTGATTTTTCAAGTTCATGTCACTGTTTTAGGTATTTTAATTCCAATAATTAGCATGTTGTAAAATAAATTCTAGGAAAATTTGGTGATGTTTCTTAGGACCAGGGGACCCTATGAAAAATATATTTTGAGTTAATTCATTCATAGTAACCTTAATTGGCTTACCCCTAAAATTGAATTTGAATTAATTAGGGCTAAACACACATCAAATTGACTTGAAAAAGATTCTCCATTACTCTTTAGAGTCAGAGGAACCTTACATAAAATTTTGAAATCAATTGGACTTGATTAACCCCACCAAATGGATTGATTAAGCCTCATAAGCAAAATGGAACTTTAAAAATTCATAACTCCAAAAATATTTTTCAAAAATTCACAAAAATGGTTTTAGAGCTTCTCTGATATCAGGGGAGTTCAGGAAAATTAAAATTGGAATTTTATAAAAAAAGTTGATTTTTCACAATATTTTAATATTTTAATAATTAAAAAATAATAAAAATAAAAAAATATTAAAAATCATAAAAATGTCACATTTTGACTCCTAATCATTTAGGAATAAACCAAATATTTTTCTTAAGTCCCTATGATAAGATATTGAATTTTAAAGGCTTAATGTAATTTTTAATATTAAATAATGAATTTTCAACCTTTTTCACTAAAATAATTATAATAAATAAAAAAAATCAGAAAATTATAAAATTTGTTTCTCTGGACTCCTTAAGGTCGGTTAAATTTAAGAAAAATATAAAAATCTATTTTTCAACTTTAATTTTATTTTAAAATTAATTAATACTCTAAAATTCAAAATAATTGTAATAAAGAAAATATAATTCAAAAAATACAAAAAATTGGTCCAAGTGGTCCTCTGGTCATTAGGAAAATCCCATAATTTTCTTTAAGAAAGAAACCTTTCCTTGGTCATGTTATTGAATTTTCTTTGAAAACCCTTATTTTCTACTAAAAATAATTATATAAATAAATTAAATTCAGAAAAATCACATTTTCTCCTCTAATGTCTTTATTGATATGTGAGTGAGGTGACATAAAAATTGTAAATTCATTTGAGCTCAATTTAGTGAGTTATTAAATTAATAAGCTTAAAAGGGCATAAAGGTAATTAAAAATTTTAACCCTTAATTAAAACTTTAGGTTTAATCAAAATGGGGGGTAAAATATATGATTTTAACTTTCTCTTGGATGATTTAAACTTAGGGAAATTAAGGGGTAGAAACCCATTAAACACTTTGAAAATATCAAAATGAAACTTTAATTAATTAAATAATTTAAACTTTGGAAAGAATATATTTAAAGTTAGGATTATTAAAATATGGATATTATTAAGAGGATATTTATTCTTTAATTTAAAAATCCCTAAATAAGTCACTTTAACAATATTTAATTCTTAATTAAAAATTAAAATAATAATCCAAATTTACAATTAAAACTAAAATTAAATTAAATTAAATTTAAAATATTGAAACTAAAATTAAAATTAAAATTAAAATTAGATTAAATTAAATTAAAATTAAATTAAAATTAAAGTTAAACTAAAATTAAAATTAAATTAAATTAAATTAAATTAAATTTAAATTAAATTAAAATTAAAATAAATTAAATTAAATTAAAATTAAATTAAATTAAATTAAATTAAAATTAAATAAAATTAATATTATATTAAAATTAAATAAAATTAAATAAAATTAAATTTAAATTAAATTTAATTAAATTAAAATTAAATTAAATTAAATTAATTTAAAGACCATTTAACATCAATTTTAAATGAAATCATTAAGAGTTAAATCAAAACATACCAATAATTTCAATACCTCTTTTTGTCTAAGTAAATTTAAAACATGAACATCAATTTAAAATACTAAGATAATTGAAAGTATAAAGATTTAAATTAAATCTAAAATAATTTGAACACTATTCCAAACTTAAAATTATAAATTAAAACCTCATAATTAAATTAGAACACTTTAAATCTTTAACTTAAACTTTTAATTAAGGACGATTAAAATTCTCGATAAACCAACTCGCCCTTAAAGGCTTTAATTATTATAATTCATAAATAGAGTATTAAATAAAATGTCACTTCATTCATCAGGTAATCAAATACCTAAGTTCACTGAGCAAGAGACAAAGCTTAAACTAAACTCTTGGATGATTAATTCACATGTGCAATTAAATTTACTTGGACTCAAGATAATCCCAGAAGTATTGAAAAGATGTTTAGGACTCGTCCTAAACACTTCCTCAATATGACAGGATGTTTTAGAAGAACAATTGAATCTAATGGTTCTTTGATAAAGAAAATCATCCTTAAACCAAACCAATAACCTAGACGTCATAGGAAATGACTAGTTATAGGATTAGGAATTTGGTAGACAACTAAAACCCTTCCCTTAGCTTTACCTAGGTATCTGTTGAAATATATAAATGCTTTAACATGTGTTTTAGGTGCAGCTTGGGATGACGGGAAGACACTCCAGGTATGTTTTTATTTTATTGCAATTTACTTTATTGCAATTTACTTACATGCACTGTACTTTACTTTTCTTGCATGTTAAATAAGACTGTTGCATGAAAACCAGAACCTTTAGGATAGTCCCTGAATTGAAACCAAAACTAAATTAAAAGTCATTGCAAGATAAAATTAACCGCCACAACATTCCAAAATATAAAACAACTCAATATTTAATCACAAACAGAACAACAAAACTACAATTGCAACTAAATTAAAACGTCTCGTCGAATGATCGAGAATACCTCGGATGATGTAACCCACATGTTGCTAACGGGATTTCCCACGGTCTAAATGAAAGTGTGAAACTCATTCAGTTGAGTTTAACAAATTCATCTGGACTAAGTGAATTCGATGAAAATAACGGTGCTGGGATGACTGAACCGTGGGATCTTAATCGGTTCTGTTTAACCAACTTTAAGATTTGTTTTAATTAAAACATTAAAAACATTTAGACTTTAAGATTTTATCTAAACCAAAACACTTCTCTCATCTGCTGATTTATGACTTCTAAAATTAAACCTCTGTAACAACAAGGAGCTCGGAGCATGGTGGGCAGCTCGGCCATCGTCATCAGCAAAACTCAGATCTACTTCAGTAAAACTTTCTTAGAATTAAATAACCAAGCCATAGGACTTCGAGGTAGTTTGCCTAGTGCAACATGAATTCTCAACACTTCGTTAGGCATTTACATGATCATGTCATGTAAATTAAGCCAGTCTTAGGAATCCGAGGTAGTCGTTTGGCACGACATAAACCCTCATATCTTCCAGGTTGTTTGTATGATCATGTCATACAAATATAAGTCCTAATTAATTAAAATTGGCAGGATCGAAACATTAAATAAACTCTCAAATTGAAGCCAAGAAGTAGGATAGTTTGGGAAGTTGCCAAGATTCTTCTTGGATGCCCAGCTTCTCCTACTTCTCTTCCTTTGGACTCTTGAAATAAACTGTTCCAAATTTGATCCAATCCCTATTGAAATTTCCTAAAATCCAATCCTTTAAAAACCTTAAACTTTAAAATTCTTAAGAGAAAAACCACTAATTATTATCGAGAGTTTTCTTAAATGATTCCCGTCATTTAAGATGTAATTAACTATATGGGCTTGCCCTTATAGGGAACTTTAAGAACCCATGTAATATAAACCCTGCTTAATTCATTTATATTAAGTAGGGGAACTTGTCGACTTAAAAAATTAGTTCGCAGATGAAACGGATGTCACAAATCTTCTAGGTTATTTAATCGAGCCCCATTGTCAAGCAGTGTGTTTATTCTTTGGGATAGATACACGGTTTGTGATGCAGTGCTCGTTTATATAAATTATTTTGAATGTGAGATCGGTTTGATTTTTCATATCTTAAAATTTTCAAACTTAAAATTATTTTCAAAAATCAAATACTACTTTTCAAATTATTTATTTAAATTAAATTAAAAATTCGCCGACAACTTCTGTAGGCGATCTCCTTTTCAAAATACAACCTTCAACCTAAAAATATGCCGACAATTGGTTAATAATTTAAACTCTTTATAATAGATTAGTTGGATCTCTTAGATCAATCATCTATGCTGCTGTTGGTGGATCATTAATGCCTAAGCCATTTTCTGATGCTTATGCTTTAATTGAAGAAATGGCTACTAATAATTTTCAATGACCTTCTAAAAGGTTAAATCCTAAAAAGGTAGTCAGTGTTTATGAAAGTGATGCTTTTACGATGTTAGCAAATCAAGTTGCTGCTGTATCAAGGAAGATAGACCAATTTGGGATGAATTTTTCTCAGCCAAATCTCATGATTGAAGAAAATTCATTGGGCCAAATGGTTGATTCTTATTCTTCAACAGAAATTGTGAATGCTATAATCAAACATAACAATCCATATTCCAGATATTATAACCCAGGTTAGAAGAATCATCCAAATTTTAACTAGAATAACAATAATCAGGGTGGTGTTAATCAACACTGGGGGAACCACCAAGTAAACCCATTGGGGAATTAGAACAACCAAGGTAATAATGATAATAGATTAACTTATCCTTCCAATTATAACAATGCTTTACAAAATAAAGAGAAGAAGTTATCTATGGAAGAAGTAGTATCACATATGGGAAATCTATTACAAATTCAAGGAGGAACCATCAGAAATATTGAAAATCAATTGGGACAAATAGCAAATGCCTTGAGTAATAGATCCCAAGGAATGCTTCCAAGTAATACTGAAGTGAATCCAAGAGAAAAGAATAAAGAACAAGTAAAAGAAATTCAACTGAGAAGTGAAAAAGAATTGGAAGGTAGAGTTCAAAAAGAAACTGAAGTAGAGAAAGAAGAGATTGAAAGACCTTAAGAGGACGCTCCAAAAGGTTTTAAAAGACCTATTTGTCCACCTAAGGTTGATTTAGAAAAACCACCACCTCCATTTCCTCAGAGACTTTGTCAACAAAAGTTGGATAAGAAATTTTCAAAATTCTTGGAGATATTAAAGAAGCTTACCATTAATATTCCATTTGTTGAAGCCCTAGAACAAATTTCAAGCTATGCGAAAATTATTAAGGATATTCTTAATAAAAAGAGGAAGTTTGAAGAAAATGAGATAGTGAGGAGTGTTGTCCGATAATTCAAAAAAAGCTTCCTAAAAACTTAAAGATCCTGGTAGTTTCACAATTCCATGTGCAATCAGAGAAAGATTCTGTGGAAAAGCTTTATGTGATTTGGGTGCAAGCATTAACCACATGCCTCTATCAATATTCAAAAGACTGGGACTAGGAGAAATAACCCTAACTACTATAACTCTGCAATTAGCAGATCATTCGATCACATATCCTAATGGAGTTATAGAAGATGTTTTGGTAAAAGTGGATCAATTTATTTTTCCTGTGGATTTCATTGTGTTAGATATCGAGGAAGATAAAGATATACCAATAATTTTGGGGAGACCTTTTCTAGCTACATGCAGAGCCATGATAGATGTGCAAAAAGGGGAATTAACGATGAGGGTTAATGATCAGACTGTTACATTTAATATTTCAAAATTGATGAAATATCCTGCTAGAGGTAAAGAAGATGAGTGTTGTAGGATGGATGTTTTTGAATATTTAAGTGAATGTCATTTCAAATCAACTTATAAAGAGAAAGCTGAAAGAGAAGAATTGGAATATAAGCAAGAAGAGGAGTTATTTGATTCTAAAGATTTTCAAGAGGAAGATTTAAAGTTTGTTCATAAAAGTTTTGAATTGTTGGATATGACTGAAAAAGATGAATCTTATGGTCCATCAATTGAAAAACCTCCTGAACTTGAGCTAAAAATGCTTCCTGATCATTTGAAGTATGTTTTTCTAGGTGAATCCTCAACCTTGTCTGTTATAATTTCTTCTCATTTTACTGAAAAAGAAGAAGAGAGTTTGCTTGAAATTTTGAAGAAGCACAAGAAAGCCTTTGGATGGACAATTGCTGATATTAAAGGAATCAATCCTTCAATTTGTATGCACAGAATTCTTATGGAAGATAATTGCAAACCGCGGGCTGATCCCCAAAGGAGATTAAATCCTATCATGAAAGACGTTGTTAAGAAAGAAATTTTAAAATAGTTGGATGCTGGAATTATCTACCCTATTTCAGATAGTGCGTGGGTTAGTCCTATTCACTGTGTTCCTAAGAAAGGAGTAAATGTAACTATTAATGAAAAAAATGAAATGATACCAACAAGACAAGTTACAGGGTGGGGAATATGCATTGATTATAAAAAATTAAACCTTGCCACAAGGAAATATCATTTTCCACTCCCTTTTCTGGATCAAATGTTGGATATACTGGCTGGACATAAATACTTTTGTTTTCTGGATGGATATACTGGTTAGCACCAAATTCAAATTGCTCTTGAGGATCAAGAGAAAACTAAGTTTACCAGTCCTTATGGTACGTTTTCTTTTAGAAGAATGCATTTGGTTTCTGTAATGCCCCTGCTACATTTCAAAGATGTTTGATAGCTAATTTTTATGACTTAATTGAATAAGGGATTGATGTTTTTATGGATGACTTTTCAGTGCTTGGAATTTCGTTTAAGACATGTTTAAAACATCTATCTAAAGTTCTAAAACACTGTGAAGAAACTAATTTGGTCCTTAATTGGGAAAAATGCCAAATTATGGTAGCAGGAGGAATTGTTTTGGGACATTAAATTTCAGAAAAAGGTTTGGAGGTAGATCCTGTAAAAATTCAAGTTATGTCTAATTTACCTTGCCTAACTAATGTAAGGGGAATTAGAAGTTTTTTAGGACATGCTGGATTCTACAGCCGTTACATCAAAGACTTTTCAAAGATTACAAAACCTTTATGCCGTTTACTGGAAAAGGATGCAATTTTTAATTTTGATGATGATTGCCTCAAAGCCTTTGAAACATTAAAAGAAAAATTAATCACTGCACCTATAATAATTTCACCAAATTAGGAAAAACCTTTTGAATTAATGTGTGATGCTAGTGATTATGCTATTGGT
The DNA here is from genome assembly GCA_022702705.1 of Papilionanthe hookeriana x Papilionanthe teres. NCBI lineage: Eukaryota > Viridiplantae > Streptophyta > Magnoliopsida > Asparagales > Orchidaceae > Papilionanthe > Papilionanthe hookeriana x Papilionanthe teres. The sequence goes on from CM040423.1 coordinate 96,037,683, forward strand.
GCTTTTTTAGGTCAGAAATATGATAAAATTTTCAAAGTAATTTATTATGCCAGTAAAACTCTTAATGAAGCTCAAATTAATTATACCACTACTGAGAAAGAGTTATTAGCTATAGTATTTGCCTTTGATAAATTTTGATCATATTTAATTGGAACTAAATGTGTGGTGCATACTGATCATTCTTCTATTAAATACTTAATGAAAAAAAATGATGCAAAATCGAGACTGATAAGATGGATTCTTCTTTTGCAAGAATTTGATTTTGAGATAGTAGATAGGAAGGGTTCTGATAATCAAATTACTGATCATTTGTCCAGGCTTGAAATTGAAAAATCTCTTTGCGATATTAAAGAAATTAATGAACATTTTCCTGATGAAATACTGTTCACTGTTAAAGAATGGCGTGTTTCGTGTTATGCAGACATAGTAAACTTTATTGTTAGTAATATTATACCCTATGGTTTAACATACCAAGAAAAGAAGAAATTTCTTTCTGATGTTAAGACTTATTTTTTGGATGACCCATTTTTATATAAACAAGGAAAATATCTTATAATTCGAAGATGTGTACCTTTGGAAGAGACTTATGAAATCATTCAAAAATGTCATGATTCTGATTATGGGGGACATTTTGGAAGTGATAAAACTGCATATAAAATATTACAATCAGGATTTTATTAGCCTACAATTTTTAAGGATGTGAATGTTTATATTAAAAATTGTGATAAATGTCAGCGTGTAGGCAATATTTCTAGAAGAAATGAGATGACCATCAATTATATGTTGGAAGTTGAAATATTTGATGTTTGGGGACTAAATTTTATGAGACCATTTACACCATCTATTGGAAATGTTTATATATTGATAGCAGTAGACTATGTTTCCAAATGGATTAAAGTTATTGCTTTACCTCGATGTGATGCTCAAAGTGTTGCAATGTTTTTAAAAAAGAATATATTTTGCAGATTTGGAATACTAAGAGTAATCATAACTGATGGGGGAAGTCATTTTAGAAATGCGATTTTTGGGAAGTTAGCAAAGAAATATCATATTAATCATCGCATTGCTACTGCTTATCATCCGCAGACATGTGGTTTTGTTGAATTATCCAATCATGAAATTAAAAGAATATTGAAAAATACTATTAATCCAAATAGAAAGGATTGGTCAATCAAACTGGATTATGCTTTGTGGGCCTATAGGACTGCTTATAGAACACCTATAGGAATGTCCCCAAATAGGCTGATTTTTGGAAAACCCTGTCATTTACCTTTTGAACTTGAGCATAATGCATATTAGGCTATTAAAGAGTTCAATCATAATTTGAAAGATGCTGCTGAAAAGAGATTATTGCAATTGAATGAGATTGAAGAAATAAGGAATGAATCTTACGAAAATGCTAAGATTTATAAGGAAAAGATGAAGTTATGGCATGATTGTAAGATTCTTACTAAAAATCTTGTACCATGACAAAAAGTTTTATTGTATAATGCTAGATTGAGAATATTTTCTAAAAAACTTAAGTCCAGGTGGATGGGTCAATTTATTGTGATAAAAGTTTATTCTTATGGAGCTGTAGATATTCAAGATCCTAAGACTAGAAAAATATTTAAAGTTAACAAACATAGACTTAAACCATATTTTTCAGTCAATAACTCTAAATATGATAATAATTTGATATTGGGTCACTCAGAATGAGTTCTGGGTATGTCAGGCTGAAGACGTAAAAACAAGCGCTTTGTGGGAGGCAACCCATAATTATCGGTGTGCTTCGCTTTATGTTTGTTTTGTGTGCTTTGTTTGCTTTGTTTGGTTTGTTTTTATGTTTTTAGTGGTAGTAATTTAGAGTTTTAAACTATAGTAGAGTTTATTTGACCTTAATTGATGATTTAGAGAAGTCAGAATGAAAATTTGGACACTTAGCAGACGTGTGCTAAATTAAGCACTGGTGGCTAAGCGCCGACTAGTTAGCGCTTAGGCGCCGCAGTTATAAAAAATGTGAAAAATGAGGTTCTAGAAGCCTAGATCGTGGGTGAGTGGTTTTGGAAGTTATTTTAGAGTTTTAAAAACATCTTGGAGCAGTTTTAGCACTTTCCAAGTCTATAAAAATGACTTGATTTAAGAGAAACACTTGCCTCAAGTCCTATTTTCATTTATGAGTCTTAAGAAGAGAGTTTTGAGTTCATCATGTCTTCCTAGGAAAATGAGATGAAGAAGAAGCAAGATTCTGACCAGAGTATGTTCATTAGTGATAGTGCTAAAGAGTTATTCAATGGATTTATCACTGTTAGTATTGAGGGGATTGCAGAAATGATTGCAAATATTGAAGCCCGAGTGACTTCAATGGAAGCAAAGATCAATGAATGTAACTTACATTTGGAGCACATGGGATGGCAACTCAAGATGCAATTCAGTCATTCAAGGTATGTGGAAGAAGCAGATAAGGCGATGTTTCTGAAGAACAAATGGATTGAAGAAGAAGATGTAAGAATGAACAATTATCGTTCGTTCTATCAAATTGATATAATAATAGTGGTCCTGGATATAATCTGCCTAATGGAGAATGGAATTAAGAGTGCTTTGTTCTTATTTGTTTAGTTTTCTTATGTGTTATGTTTAGTGATCATGTGTGTTATGTTTGGTGTGTTTTGTGTTTATATTTAAGTATTAACTAAGCCTGATGATGTGATGGTTACATCCTAGAGATGTATACTTATCAGTTTGAGATTAAAGTCTCTTGTATTTAGAGAATTTCATCCTTTATGTGTGGATAGAAATTCTAGAATTGTATTAAGTGTTATGTTGTTTTAATATAAGTTTGTGTTTGTGTGAAATTTGTGTGGAACCAATGAATATTAAATTTTGATTTTGAGTATTAGAAGATTTATGTAGGGAGAAATAATTATTCTGGAGTAATTAAGGGTGATTAACTTAGTGATTTAGTGCATATACCTTAATTGTGAATATTTGGGTACTGGCAGCTAAGCGCCACAGTGCCAGCGCTTAAGCGCCAAATTTCATGGCTAAGCACAGAGGGATTGCGCTTAGGTGCTAGTTCGCAAAAATTGGTTCCCAGCAGTTAAAAACCTCAAAATTGCCATTTTTAAACCACCCCATCGTCTTCAACCTTCAGTTTATCACGAAAGAGGAGCCTAGGGCATCATATTGTGGATCATTTAAGAGCCGATCTCAACAAAAATATTTAGATTTGGATTCCTTGAGGTAAGAGCACTACTCCAAAGTAAATTTTTCTTTTGATTTTCACCATGTATTTTGAGTACATTTTGGAAAATCTTAAAATCACTATTCATGGTGGAAATTTGAGGAAAAACTTGAGAAATTGCTTGGATTTAGTGAAAATATATTTTGGAAGATAATTTAGCAAGGTTAGTTTAATTTTAGAATTTATGGTAAATTTTTTATGAATTTTTATAAATGGCTCCAAAGTCAAAGCATGCATGAGAAAAGGTAAGATTTGATTCTGAAAAATTTGTTAGTATGAGGGTTGAGGAACGATACGTCGATGCATTGCAGTCTCGTAAGTTGATTCCTGAGCGTGTGTTTAGTAAACCAGGAGAGGTGATTGAAGATATGATTGCTAGAAGGAACTGGGAAAATTACTGTTGCTTCTCCGTTTTTGCTGTTGTTTCTCTAGTTAGAGAATTTTATGTAAATTTACCTGCTGCAGAAGAGAATCAAGTGATGGTTAGGAGGCATGAGATCAACTTTTCTTCTGGAGCAATCAAAACTTTTTATGGACTACCTCCTGACATGTTCTGTTTTTATTCTAACTATCATCCTACGGAAGGAGAATTAGATGAGATTATTGAATTTCTGACTAATGAAAGAGGATTATGAAAAAAACAAATGATAGAAGAGTGAACTTTCCTGCTTCCAAATTGAATGTCATTTCTAAGGCGTGGCATTATTTTATCTCATCTAAATTGTTAGCTTCGAGTCATACAAGTGAAGTAACGAGAGAAAGAGCTGTGTTGAACCATTGTATTCAATAAGGGAAGCCTATTGACATTGGAGGTATAATTTATGATTATATTTTGAACTGTATCATATCAAACACTACTGCAGGTATGGGATTTTCTTCCTTGATTCATTCATTATGTGAACGATCTAGAGTGAATTTTGAAACCTGGGAAGAGGTACTTCAGCCATTAAGACCAATTACTAGTGTTAACATTGGTGTTTACACTGTACATTCAAAGTTTAGTTGGAGAGGAGGATTTGGTAGGGCTTTTACTGCTTCTGCTTCTGCTGCATCTACTTCTCGTGCTACTACTTCACATGCTTCATCATCTACAGATTCACAGACTAGTTTGTTAAGAAAAATTTTGAAAAAAGTGAGTCTTACTCGAGAGCATCTGAAAGATATGGATGGTAAGATGGATAATGTAGAAATATATATTGTAAAACATGATGAGTATGAGGAGAGTTATCAACAATATGTGGATAGACTGATTAGAGGAGATTAGAGTGCTGAGATGACCCCTCATCCATTCTACATAACTTATGTGCCATCTATGGATTGGAACGAGCAAGAGGATGATGATGATGAGGATGATGAGTAGATTAGTGTTATTTATTTTCGTTGCAATGTTGTTGTTGATGTACTGATGTGTGTTTTGTTTAGTATTTAGTTTGATCATTGTGTTGTGATGTGAACCTTAATAGTATGCAAACTGTAGTTTGTATTATTTTTCTATTATGCATATTCAGAAGTATTGTTGTTGTTGTATTGATGTTTTATATGTTGCTTGGTGGTAGTGATGTGTAATAATAAATGTTTTATGTGTTTTTTATGTCAGAGTTTTTAGTAGTGTGTACTTTAATTCAAAAACTGTTAGGAGATTATAAACCACTATTGGGAACTTCTACTTAGGAAACTACATGTTTAAAATTTTTTAAATTCCATTACCATTTGCTATCTGTATCAATGTGTTATTTTAGTTGGTGTGTATTTGCATTGTAAACTTTCACTACTGTAGAAGTCATTTTGAAATTTTTAATTTTCTTTGTATAAAACAATTTTTGAAAAACTAAATTTGATTTCATTTTACTCCTGTTATTTAAATTGTTATACTTGCATATTAGGATATTAAAAATTCCTGCAAACATGATATGTCAATTTTTATTTCTCACCCATGTATCATTTCTTATGCTTAAATGTTTTATCTTAACTAAAATTTAAGGATTTGGGGGGGATTTTAAAAACAAAGTTTTTCAAAAACCTAAAATTTTATTTGATTCTCAAGAATACTGGAAAATAAATCTTATTTTTGATTAAGAACAATTATGTACATGAAGTTATATTAGGGGAAAAAAATTTTTTAATATAGAAATGAATAAAAGAATTTAGTTAAAATTTATAGTAATCATGGAAAGCTTAAAGTTAAAATTTTCTTAATGAAGAGGTGTTAAATAAAGTTAAACTATCTTTAGTAAGAAGTTTTGTATTTTTGGATAAATAGAAGATTTGACTTTTATTCTTCAAAGCTTAAATTTCTTTTAGTGAAGAGTAATTTTCAAATATTATTATTATGATTTTTAAGTGAAAGATGTATATCTGACCTTTATTTTAAATGGAAGGGTGTAATTCAAAATCATTAAAGGTCTATCAAGATATAGTAATCCTTACTTTATAAAAAAAAAGAGAAATAAAAAAAAACAAAAAAGCGAAAAAAAAGAAAAAGAAAAGAAAAAGTGAAAAATAGTATATGAAAAGGGAGGAGAAGCTTGAGGATTTAAGGGCCTAATCAAAAATTGGTTTCATACCTAAAGTTTAAGATATAAGATCAGAGAAAATCTAAAGCTTAAGGTTATAATATAGCAAGTAAAAATTTTCAAATAAAGATTTTTAAGTGAGAAAAATAAGTGTTTGAGTCCTATATTTTGAAGAATATACAAATATTTCTGAAATTGATAGAAACTTATATTTGTCATTTTCCTTTACTTAAGAACTTTGTAAACTTTAAGTTGGTTTTAATTACTAAATTTTTTTCTAAATTAGACTATTCCATTTCTAGAACAAAATTTTGTTATCTTCCTAAGAAACTCATTACATAATTTGCATGCTAAAATGTTAAATGAGATTAACTGTCACTTGAGGACAAGTAACATTTTAAAATTGGGGGATTTTGATACACCTAAAATATATAGTATTTCTATGCACATTTTTATACCTATTTTGAATGATATTGCACTTTAATGGAAGGTATTTTATGTTTTTCTTTCAGATATGATGAAAATGGATGGTCATGATGAAAGGAGCAAAGTTGGATCAAATTTGGAGCAAGAAAAGATGAAAAATGAAAATTTGGGCACTAGCAGCTAAGCACCGCTGGGCTGGCGCTTAGCCGCCACAGTTAAAAATTGAACTCTAAAGGAATTTGGCGCCAATTTCAAAGGGGATGGGATGCAACTCTTGGTGGTAACTTCCATAACTTCCTTTGGGCAGCAAGTTTGAATGAAGGGGTGCATTCTTTGGTGGATAAATTGAATCTGGACACATTTGAAGAGACACCAAGGCACCTTTTGGTTTACTATTTAAAGAGAGTCTTAGGAAAGATTAAGGAGCTCTTCCTTTGCCTTTTGAAGGGCTCTTCCACTTTCATTTTGAATAGATTTTTTATAGTATTTTTCTTTTATTTTGCGAGAGTTTTTATTAAGAGTAGGAGTACAGAGTAGAAAGGAGAAAATGGTCGGAGTGAAGTCTTCTTCTTACCACTTCTTTTCTTTCTTTTTGTTTAGTTTCTATTGAAATCTGAAGTTTATTCTGAGCATCGGAGTTGGGAGATCTGCTCTGAGGAGTAGTTTAGTGAAGAGTTAAAGTTTCAGAGGAACTTCCTAAGTCTTATGGAGAGAATTTTCAGATAAGTGTTTACTTTTTTTTCTTACATTTAGTTTCTTAATTAATACTTATTTTTGTTTGTTGTTTTTCTTATGGTTTTAAATTTCAAATAAAAGTGTTTTTGTATTTTCTCAATGCATTCTGAGTAGTTTAATTTATCTTTTTCTTTCTTAAACGGAGAATTAACTAGTTTATAGAGAATTGTTGTGGAAAGTATCAGTGTTTAAAGTTGGAAGAAGTTGTGAAGATTGATTCTGAAAACTTTGTTTACTTCTTAATTTGGCTTGTTATGTTGTAGAATTTCTTGAGATTATGTAAGATCCAATGCAGTATTGTCTCATAAAGTTAGTAAGAATCACATGCAATTATATGGGTGAGAATTGTAGTCCATATAATTAAATGTAATATTAGAAGATATTTCTATTGAAGGGAGTAAAATTAGAGGATTTTAGAGTGACAGGATAAAGCCCCCTATTTTGGTTTGAAGTTTTGAGTTTTGTTATGAGAAGTTAGCCCCAGTTGGTGGGAATCAAGGGAACTCTAGAGTGAGAGACTGGTATCTTCCCTACCTAACCATGTTCAAAATTATAAAAATTTCAAATTAATCAATGTTCTTTATAGAACCAAGTAAGGGTGTGTTAACCTCATTTTTGGCGAGGTATTTTCTTCTCTCCTTAGTGCTTAGGATCTAGCCATAAGGTTTTCTCCTTGACTATCCTAGAGGACTAGAATTGGGACCCACCCTTTAGCAATTCAGCTACTTCTTGACTCCTCTTGGGATCCCACTTGGATGGTTGCAAACCTCTTAATCACCTTAGAAGGTTAAGACCACCATATGGAGAACCAATAGTGAGCTCCTATAAGGTTGTTCAAGTCTTAGGACTACCCCAGGTGGCCTGGTCCTGGTGAGGTCTGGCTTACACACACTGCACTCTCACACACACCATCCTTACCCAATTCTCCCCCTAGTTCAATGGAGCACTCATGTGGCTAAGTCCAAACCCCTAGCTCTTTGGCTAAGAGGGTTGGGAACAACCCATGAGATGTTCAGGGTGGACATTTCTTGGTCCATGGCTCACTTTAAGCTTCATCATGATCAAAATTCAACTTTTGCCAAAATGCCTAGTTTTGACATTGGGTCCTTCAAACCTACCTAAAATTACCTAAATGCCCCAAATTTTCCAAAACTTTCAAAAATTACCCAAAATTCCCAAAAATCCTAAAGATCATTTTAAAACAACCCCCACCTTTTAAATTCACCAAAATACCCCAATACCCTCCAAATAACCTCTTGATACCCTAAAATACCCTTTTGACACAAAATTCTAAAAATTCCAAAAAGTCTCAGAAAATTCTAGAAAATCCAAAATATTCCTAATTTCATTTTGTTCAACTACACCATAGCCGAATTTTGCCAAAATAACCCACTTTTATCAAAATCCCCAAATTGATCCATTTTTAACCTAAATGGACCTATTGTCACACCAAACCAACCCATTTGACCTCAATTTTGCCCAATTTCAATTCTAAACTTTAATTCAACAACATTACTATCAATATAAACCAAATACAAGCCCAATTTGTTTCATATTTGAGTTCAATTCGATTTTAAATCCAAAATCCCCAATTTTGCCTAATTAATCCAAAACCCCCAATTAGCCTAATACCAACTTTTTTTCCCCAAATTTCAATCCTAAACTTTCCATAACATGCCCATAAAACCGATGAAACCTTCAATTGCCCTAATTTGAGCCTATGCTTAACCTAAATCTATTTGAAAACCAAAATACCCCCATTTTTTCCTAAAGTGAATCCATGCCCTAAACCAACCAAATTGATTAGCCAAACCATAAAATTTCTTCCCAATTGATGTTGAGTGCTCTTCAATACATTCCCGTAGACCATTTGAAACTTTCAATTGGGTCTAAACCCCACCTTAACCCAACTTGGACCCAAATTGATTCAACCTTGCCTAAATTAACCAAAATACCAAAATCCACCAAATTGACCTTCCAATTGAACTCAAAATCATTCCATGTCTTCATGAAAGTTTTTCATGGCAACCATTTCTATAATGTTGCTCAAGACACTTGGACCTAAATCAAAACCAAACCCAAGTTAGTCTAACCCAAACCCAAGTGAGCCAATTTGAACCTATGGCCTAATCAAACCAAATTGAACCAAGTGTGGCTAAACCAACCTTTTCACAGCCACCAAGTGAACCCTAGGAACCACCCTAGATCCACCTAGCCCAAGCTAAGTGAGCCATGGACCGAGGGTTCCCTATTTTAAGGGATCTCTTCCTTGAAGTGGATAAATCCTCTTTTTCCTTACCCCAAAAGATCCCCACAACTACTAATCACCATTAAACCTCTCCATGACTCACATGACCTCAGGGGCCAGCTCCCCTGTCCTTGCCGGCGGGCCTAGCTGCCGGAGGGGGTCAAAACCGAGAGCCACCATCTACCCAAACACACCCAAATTCCACCAAATGGCCACCTCAGCCAAATTAAACATTGGAGCCTCTATGCCCTCCACCTAAGCAACGAAATCCACCTTCAATTGAACCCAAACCCTGCTGAATGGCCCTAGACATTTAAACACCACCTCTCAGCCATGAGAGAGGTGTTGAAATTTTTCTCAACAGAAGCCATCCAAATTATTCCCAGATCTCCTCCTAGCCAAGTGAAGCTCATCCCCACTATTTTCCTGCCCTGAATCCCCCCAGCTAAGCCTAATTTCTCAGCTAAAAATCAGGCCATAAACAGGACACTCTCTGAAACTACACCAAATCCAAATTAACTCTTCCCACACCTTCACCAGAGGTAGAAAAGGAGTTCCTCAGTGAAAGCCCTCTCTCCAGGAGACCCAGTTGTTCCAGCCTCCAAGCTTTTTGATCGGGCCTGGTGGAAGTCTAGTCTAGGCATTTCACCACAGCTCCGGGCTTCATCCCTAGCTTCCTTAGACTCCAACGAACGTGCCGAGCCTCTCTGATAGAAGCTTCACTTCACAGAGCCAAGGTATTATCCTCTTCTTCCTCCCAAGCTTCCAGCGATTCTTCATTTCATTCAAGTCAATTTCAATGAATGTTAAATGTATGGATGTGTTCGTATTCTCAAGACGAATCCATAGAGCATAAGAACTCGAAAATTCATTAAGAATCAAAGGAGATATTAGGGTTAGAAAGTCAAGGGTCACTGGTGCACACCAGTCGGAGACGATGATCGGCCACCGTCGGATTGCGCTTGTATCAAACGAACGGCTCAGATGGCGTCGGACTAGGAGACGGAGCGGGACCGCAGGACGCGTGGCTGCTGACTCAGGTGGCGGCGTCGAATGGGAGCTCGACACGTAGGGCTTCGAAGCTGCCGAGGTTGACGCGGCGCTGACTGGTTTAAGTAGGAAATTAGGATATTTTCTATTTATTTAAATACCAGAAACATAAAAAATTCATATCTTTGCATAGAAAAATCACAAAAATAAAAGAAAAATACCGTCTTGCTCAGTGAACAGAGGAGAATAACGTGAAGAAAGAATTGAGTTAATTCGATGAGTATTTTATTTTTAATTAATTATTTACTTATTTTGGTATTTCAAGTCTCCATTTGCATAGACATTTCACCATGGCATGAGACCATAAGGCTTTTAAAGCCTCTGACTTGGGGAACACTCCCTGAATTTTTCAAGGTCAGAGGCCAATCCTATGACAAGGTATGTATTTTTCAAGTTTATGTCACTGTTTTTGAAATTTTAATTCCAAAAATTAGCATGTTGCTTAGAAAATTCTAGGAAAATTTGGTGAAGTTCCTTAGGACCAGAGGACCCTAGGAAAATTATGGTTTGATTTAATTCCTTAAAAATAATCCTAATTAGCCTAATCACTCTAAATTGAACTTTAATTAATTAGAGTTAATCACACATTAAAATGAATTGAAAATAATTCTCCACTGATCTTTAGGATCAGGGGAACCTCACATAAAAATTTGAAGTCAATTGGAAATGTTTAACCCTATTAAATGGATCAATTAAGCCACATAATCAAAATTAAATGTTTTAAAAATTCATAACTTCAAAAATACATTTCAAAAATTCACCAAATTGATTTTGGGACTCCTCTGATATCAGAGGAGTCTATGAAAAATAAAATTGGAATTTTCTAAAAATTTTCATTTTTAAGCATATTTTAATATTTTAAATAATTAAAAAATATTAAAAATCACAAAAATAATAAAAATCATAAAAATATCATATTTGGTCCCCAAATCACTTAGTAACACATCAAATATTTTTCCTAAGTCTCTAGGTTAAGATATTTAATTTCAAAGCCTTAAAACATTTTTTTTAAATTAAAAAATGTATTTTCTAGCCTTCCCCACTGAATTAATTATAATAAATTAAAGAAAAATCATAAAAATGTAAAATTTGTTTCAATGAATTTCCTGAGGTCAGAGGGATTTTTGAAAAATATAAAATTCATTTTTCAACTATTATTTTATTATATAATTAATTAACACTCCGAAACTTAAAATAATTATAATAAATAAAATATAATTCAAAAAATCACCAAAATTGGTCTAAGTGGTCCTCTGGTCATTAGGAATAACTCATCATTTTCTTAAGAACAGAAACTTTACCTTGGTCATGTTGGTGAATTTTCTTTGAAAGCCCCTATTTTCCATTAAAAATAATTATATAAATAAGTTAAATTTAGAAAAATCACATTTTCTCCTCTAATGTCTTAATTGACATGTGAGTGAAGTGGCATAAAAATTTTAAGTTCGTTTAAGCTTAATTTAATGAGTTATAAAATAAATAAGCTTAAAGGGGCATAAAGGTAATTAAAATATTTTAACCCTTAATTAAAACTTTAGGTTTAATCAAAATGGGGGTAAAATTTCTGATTTTAATTTTCTCTTAGATGATTGAAACTTTGGAAATAAAAGGGTAGGAACCCATTAATCACTTAAATAAACCAAAAAATGAAAATTTAATTAATTAAATAATTTAAATTTTGGAAGATTAATTAAAATTGGATTATTAAAATGGGGATATAACTTAAGAGAATATTGATTCTTTGATTTAAAAATCTCTAAATAAATCACTTAATAATACTTAACTCTTAAACTTGAGAGGATAAATGGAAATAATAATTAAATGATTAAAAGTAAATAATTCTTAATTTAATTAAAACCTACATCATTAAATAATTTAATAATTGATTGAAACCTAAAATGTTAAATAATTAGAAAGTAAATTAAAATATTTGAAACTAATTGAAAATCATTTTGAAAACAAACTTAAATCAAAAATTACAAATTTTAAATAATTTTAAGACAACATACCTTAAAACATAATGTAAAGATTAAATTAGTTAATATAATTAATCCAAATTAAATCATCAAAATTTAATAAATAATTTGAACACCTCTTTTGACCTAAGTTAATATAAAAAAATAAATTAACGTGAAATATTGATATCATTTATAAAAAGTTTAACTTAAATGAATCAAACACCATTCTAAACTTAAAATCATTGATTAAAATTTCATAATTAAGTCACATTAAAGTAAATCATCAACTTTAACTTCAAATCATTAAAATCTTTAACGAATTAACTTGCCCCTGAAAGCTTTAAATCATTATAACTATTAAATGAAGCGTTAAGTGAAATGTCACTTCAATCAAAGGATAATCAAATTTCCTAGTTCACTGAGTAAGGGAATAAAACTTAACTAAACCCTTGGATGATTAATTCACCTGTATAATTAAATTCACTTGGACTCAAGATCATCCCAGAGGTATTGAAAAGATGTTTAGGATTTATTCTAAGCACTTCCTCAATACGATGGGTAGTTTTAAAGAACAATTTAACTTAATTGCTCTTTGATGAAGAAAATCATCCTTAACGAAAATCAAGAACCTAGACGTCATAGGAAATGACTAGCTATAGGATTAGGATTCTGGTAGACAACCAAAACCCTTCCTTTAGTCTTTACCTAGGTGCTAGTTGAAATATTTAAATACTTTAATATGTGTTTTAAAGTGTAGCTTGGAATGACGGGAGGACCCTCCAGGTACACTTTTCTGTTGTTGCAATTTACTCTATTGCATTTTCTTTACCTACACTGCGCTTTACTTTTCTTGCATGTTAAACAAGACTGTTGCATGAAAACCAAAACCTTTAGGTTAGTCCCAGAACTGAAAACAAAACTAAATTAAAAGTCACTGCAAGATAAAATCCACCGCCACAACATTCAAAATATAAAACAACTCAAAACTGAATCACAAACAGAACAACAAAACTACAACTTTAACTAAATTAAAACGTCTCGTTGGATGATCGGGAATACCTCGGATGATGTAACCTACGTGTTGCTAACGGGATTTCCCACGGTCTAAATGAAAGTGTGGAACTCATTCAGTTGAGTTTAGCAAATTCATCTGGACTAAGAGAATCCGATAAAAATAACGATGCCGGAAGGATGGAACCGTGGGATCTTAACCGGTGTTGTTTTAATCAACTTTAAGATTTCGCTAATAAAACATTAAAGAGATTTGGATTTTAAGATTTCTCTAAACCAAAACACTTCTCTCATCCTTTGATTTATGACTTCTAAAACTGAACCTCTACGACAACAACAAGGAGCTTGGAGCATAGTGGGCAGCAAGTCCATCGTCACCAGCAAAATATGTGGCTACTTCAGCAAAACCTTTCTTAGCATTAAATAACCAAGCCATAGGATTTCGAGGTAGTTTGCCTAGTGCAACATTAATCCTCAACTTTTTGTTAGGCATTTGCATGATCATGTTATGCAAATTAAGCCCTAAACTGGTCTTAGGACTCTGAGGTAGTCGTTTGGTACGACATAAACCCTCACATCTTCGAGGCTATTTATATGATCATGTCAAATAAATATAAGTCCTAATTAATTAAAATTGGTGAGATTGAAACATTAAATAAACTCCCAAATTGAAGCCAAACAATAGGATAGTTTCTGAAGTTGCCAAGATTCTTCTTGGATCCTCAGCTTCTCCTACTTCTCTTCCATTGGACTCCAAAAGAAACGGTTCCAAATTTGAGCTAACCCCTTTTGAAATTCCAAAATTCAATCCTTTGAAAAACTTAAACTTTGAAATTCTTGAGAGCAAAACCACTAATCATTATCAAGAGTTTTCTTAAATGATTCCCGTCATTTAAGATGTAATTAACTATAGGGGCTTGCCCTTATAAGGAACTTTAAGAACTCAGGTAATATAAACCCTGCTTAATTCCTTTATATTAAGCAGGGGAATTTGTCGGCTTATAAAATTGGTTTGCAGACCAAACAGATGTCACAAATCTTCTAGTTTATTTAATCGAGCCCCATCATCAAGTAGTGTGTCTATTCTTCAGGATAGATACACAGTTTGTGATGCGGCGCTCATTTATATAAACTATTTAGGATGTGAGATCGGTTTGATTTCATATCTTAAAATTTTTCAAACTTAAAATTATTTTCAAAAATCAAATACTACTTTTCAAATTATATATTTAAACTAAATTTAAAATTCACCTAGAATTTCTGCTGGCGACTGCCTTTTCAAAATACAATACATAACCTAAAAATATGCCGACAATGTGAAGAACACATTTGGTTCTATCTGTCACAACAAATTTAAATAGTTCCACAACAATCTTTAATAATTACTACTTCATAAAAGGAAATAAAAAGATATTCTAGTTAATAGTGTTTTACATACAATGTTATTAGTTATTATAATTTTAATTTCTTGCTTAACATTTTATTAAGGAAATTTCAAAAGACAAATCAACTTTCAAAACTTTACAAATTCAAGACATACTTTCAACAGCCATAAAAAAGTAAAAAGATAATTTTTTGATTCCTTTAAAGATTTTCAAATTTTCCCTGTGGGTTTGATGTCTCGGGGCTAATCAGAAAGTCCTATATTACTTGATAAACGATATGTATACTTGCGTAGTATCCCATATTATATAATAATAATTTTCATATCTAAGTCATCAGCACATATATATATTTGGTGTGGAGTCAAGTTTCTGGCGCACATATATTTATCGGGATCAATGAACAGCAATTTGGTTATCAGTCCCTTTTCTGTTCACAATTTCAAAATCAAATTCTTGTAAAAGTAAAACCCATCTAATCAATCTAGGTTTAGCATCCTTTTTAGATATTAAATACCTAATGGCAGAATGATCAGTGTGCATGATACATTTTGTTCCAAGAAGATATGGTCTAAATTTATCAAATGCATATACTATTGCTAAAAGCTCTTTTTCAGACGTAGTGTAATTTATTTGATTCTCATTAAGAGTTTTGCTAGCATAGTATATAACTTTGAAAATCTTCTCATAGTTTTGTCCTAATACAGGTTTGATTGCATAATCACTCGCATCACACATTCATTCAAAAGGTTTATTCCAATCAGGTGCAACAATGACAGGTGCAGTGATTAATATTTCTTTCAGAATATTGAATGCATTCAGGCAATCTTCATTAAATTCAAATTTAGCTTCTTTTTCCAATAAATGGCAAAAATGTTTAGCAATTTTAGAAAAATCCTTTATATATCTCCTATAAAAGCCAGCATGACCCAAAAAACTTCTTACATCACTAACAGTAGTAGGTGGTTGCAGCTCAAAAATTGCTTTTACTTTTGCTTGATCAACTTCCATCCCTATTTGTGAAACTTTATGTCTAAGTACAATGCCTTCTGTGACCATAAATTGACATTTTTCCCAGTTTAGAACTAAATTTGTTTCTTCACATCTCTTCAAAATTTTCGTTATATTTTCCAAGCAAGATTCAAAAGAAGTTCCAAAAACTGAAAAAAATGTCCATAAATACTTCAATTCCTTTATCAATCAAATCACGGAATATTGACATCATACATCTTTGAAAAGTTGCAGTTGCATTGCATAAACTGAAAGGCATTCTTCTAAAGGCAAATGTTCCATAAGGACTTGTAAATGTTGTCTTTTACTTATCCTCAGTAGCAATGGTTAATTGATGATAACCAGAATATTCATCCAGAAAATAGAAATATGAGTGTCCAACAAGTTTATCCAGCGTTTGATCCAAGAAAGGTAAAGGAAAATGATCATTTCTAGTGGCGTTGTTTAATTTTCGATAGTGAATTCAAATTCGCCATTCAGTAACTTGTCTTGTTGGGATTAATTCATTTTTTTCATTAATAATGACAGTTACTCCTCCTTTCTTCAGAACACAATGAACAGGACTTACCCATTGGCTATCTGAAATAGGATAAATAATTCCAGCATCTAACCATTTCAAAATATCTTTCTTGACAACCTCTTTCATAATTGGATTTAATCTCCTTTGAGGTTCAATAATGGGTTTACAATTTTCTTCCATTAAAATTCTATGCATAGAGATTGAAGGGCATATTCCTTTTATATCTGCAATAGTACAACCAAATCTTTCTTATTATTCTTCAAAACTCCTATTTATTTTTCTTCTTGATCTTTGCTTAATTGTGAAGATATAATTACAGGTAAAGTTAATGAATCTCCAAGAAATGCATACTTTAAATGTGCAGGTAACATTTTTAATTCCAATTCAGGGGCTTTTTCAATTGAGGGTAAAAGTATATCATTTTTAGTTGTGTCTAAAATTTCCCAATTTTCATGAATATAAAGAGTTTCTTCAGATAAATTTTCTTCATTTAATGACTCATTATATAACATAGATTCTTTATCTTTATCATTAGAAATGACCTTACATTTTTCTTGATAATGCTTTTCAATTATATAATAAAAAATATCCATCCGATAGCATTTTTCTTTATCAGTATACCTCATTGATTTCAGAACATTGAATATTATCTCTTGATCATTAACTCTCATTGTTAATTCTCCTTTTTGTACATCAATCATAGCTCGACCGGTAGCTAGAAAAGGTCTCCTAAAATGATAGGTATTTCTTTATCTTCTTCCATATCTAAAACAATGAAATCCAAATGGAAGATAAATTTATCTACCGTAACAAGAACATCCTTTATTACTCCTCTAGGATAAGTGATCAATTAATCAGCTAACTGAAGAGTTACAGTGATCGGTGAAATCTCTCCTATATCTAACCTTCGAAAGATTAAAAATGGCATGAGATTAATACTAGCTCCTAAATCACATAAGGCTTTTCCACAAAATTTTTCTCTAATAGGACATGACATAGTGAAACTTCCAGTATCTTTAAGTTTCTGAGGTAATTTCTTTTGAATGATTGCACTACATTCTTCACTTAGTGCAACAGTTTCATAAGCTTCAAATTTTCTCTTCTTGCTTAAAATATCCTTCATAAATTTTGCATAGCTTGGCATTTGCTCCAAAGCTTCAGCAAAAGGAATGTTGATGGTAAGTTTCTTAAAAATTTCAAAGAACTTAGAAAATTGATGGTTAAGATTCTGCTGTTTAAGTCTTTGAGGAAAAGGTGGTGGTGGTCTTTCAACTTCCACTTCAATAGGTACAACAGTCTGATCTTTATTTGGAAAAAGGGTATCTTTAGGTTTTTCAATATCTTCAACTTCTTCCTCTTTCTCAATCTCATTCTGTGTTTTCTCTTTTAATTCCTTTTCACTTCTGTGTTGTACAGCTTTTTCTTGTTCATGTTTTTTTCCAGATCCTTTAGGATTAATTTCGACATTGCTAGGTAGTGTTCCTTGAGGCCTGTAAATAATGAAATTAGCGATTTGACCCATCTGATTCTCAATATTACAAATAGTAGTGTTTTGACTTTGTAGCTGATTGCTTAGTTGCAAGATCAATTTTTCTATAAAAACTTTTTCTGCTGATCGTTATAACTAGGAGGATAAGTTGGTCTATAGTTTGAATTTCCTTGATTGTTCCAATTTGGATTAGCTTAATGTCCATTACTCCGATTAAAATTAGGATGATTTTTCCAACCAGGATTATAATAATTTGAATAAGGGTTATTAGTTTTACTAGCAATAGCTTGCAAAGTTTCCATTGTTTTTGAATCATCAGAATTTGCAGAATTATCAATACTTACGTGCGATATATTAAGAGCAACATTATCTAATTTCTTAGATATCTCAGAAGGCCATTGAAAATTTTTATTGGCCATTTCTTCAATTAAGGTTTAGGCTTCTTCAACTATCTTAGCCATCAAAGAACCACCAGCAGCATCATCAATAATAGATCTAAGTGATCCAATAAGTCCATTATAAAATGTTTGAATAATTAACCAATCTGGTAAAGCATGATGAGGACAGTTTCTTAATAGTTCTTTAAATTTTTCCCAAGCTTCATCAATTATTTCTCCATCAATTTGCGTAAATGAAGTAATATCATTTTTCAATTTAGCAGTTTTAGAAAGAGGCAAATATTTAGCAAGGAATTTTTGTGCCATATCTGCGAATGTTTTAATAGAACAAGTTGCTAATGAATTAAGCCACATCTTTGTTTTATCTTTTAAGGCAAAAAAAAAGTGTCTAAGCCTAATAGCATCATCAAAAACATTATTATATTTAAAGGTAGCACAAAGTTATAAAAAACTAACAAGATGAAAATTTGGATCCTCATTAGGTGTTCCTCCAAATTGATTGTTTTGAACCATTTGAATAATAAAAGGTTTAAGCTCAAAAGAATTAGCATCTACAGCTGCAGTTTGAATACTAACATGAAGTTCATCAGCTGTAGGGTTTGCATATTTCCTTAATGGTTTATAAATATTTTGTTCATTAATTTTTATTGGGTTTTGATTATTATTAAGTAAGTTAGCCATTTCTTTATGTTTTGAATTTTTTTTTTAATTCTCTTAGTTGTTTTTTATAAATCAGAATTAAAAGGTAGTAATATTTCAGATCCAGAACTACGCATAAAAATTTAAAATATTTTTATTTTTGTTTTGTTTTTGTTTTTGTTTTTGTTTTTTGTAATTTATATTCTTTAGTTTTTACTTTTTATAATATTATGTTCTATTCTATCCCCGACAACGACGCCAAAAACTTGATGCGATGCGACTTTATATATGCTTTAAAATACAAGAATTTGATACCACTTTTTAGAATATTTAATTCCTGGTAAATGGCTTTAAAAACTTGATGTGCGAGGTTTACTTTTATAATTTTTTATTTAAATTTTATTATTGTAAAAGTCACAATTTCAAACACAAGTATATGTATCATTCAAGTAATACATGGCTCTAGTGGAGTCCTAGTTTTCGATCCCACAGAGATAGTGAATTTATAAAAAGTAATAAATATAAGTAATATTTTGGAATTTTTAAAAGCAATTTATATATACTTTATATATATATATATATATATATATATATATATATATATATTCAAATTTAATTTACTAAAAATTTTTACTAAAAGCAAGTAAGCAGTAAGTAGTAAAGTAAACTAAGCAGTAATTAAAATTTAATGCAAGTATAAAAACGACTTTCTCCTTTTTCAACTAATCCAAGAATTAAAGAGTAATTATCTTTTATAGAGAATTAAGATTATGGTATTGTGCCAAAAAGTAGCATTCCTATTCTTTACCCTTCGGTCCAAGTGCAAAGAACATTGACTAATTTATAGATAGGCTCAAGATGTTTTATTAGTAGAATGGGTTAATCTAAGCTCACACTACTAGATGTCCAAGGGTGGCTATGGTTGGCCCTACCAGTGACCCGTTACCTTTCTATAGACCAAATTATTAGAATTTAGTCTGTCACTCTAAAAACTAATTAATTTTACGCCCAATAAATATTATCATTCTATTTATTTGCACTTCACCTTAAATAATCTGTGTATATCCAGCGATTACCTAAGGATTCATGTGAAATCTACTAGTTAAGAATTTATCTCCGGATAGCTCTCAAAATTCTTCAACAGTTTTTAACAAATTAAATGGCCAATTTTAAAAGTAAACTAAGATCATATATTAATATCATCACAATGTATTAAAATATTTTATATTTAATTCTCCTACAAAATTTAATTAATTTATAATCTTTTCAAGTTGAAAGGAGAAAGATAACTAACTACTCAGAACACATTGAAATAACACAACACAACACATTTATAAAACTTTGAACCAAAGTACAGATACTTATCTGAAGTGTTCCTTCAAGTGATCCGCTGACTTCTACTGACTCCAAAGGAGAGATGAAAGACTCCAACAACAATAACACACAATAAACATACAAAATAAACTCACTAGATACAAAAAAAGTGGCACCCTAAGTATGTAAGAGACTAAATAAAACTACAGATGAGAGAGAAGATGCTAAAATGGGTATGTGTACTAAGAGGGGGGGGTTTGGTGTGATTTTCTCTGTAGAATGGGCTCCTATTTATAAAGCTCTAAATTTGGCCAGAGGTTGCTTAAGGAACCTCTTCAAAATTCATCTAATTTCAATGTATCATCTATAAGGTAACTGTCGCGCCTAGGCGCCTCCTCACTTTGGATCGCACCTCTTCGCGATCTAGACCATTTCATTATGTCTAAATACATTTTATCACATGTCCTATATATTAGGAGTAACTTCCAATCTTCTAGAAGCTCCAATAATTGCTTAGCACCGTCAAAATAATTGCCCAAAGTCATCAAAAAAACTTGACAGCGTCTGTATCGAACTGGCGCTTAGGCTCTGGATTCTGGCGCCAGGCCAATATTCCAAAGTTTGTCTCCATAAGTTCCATTTTTTCTCCTTTTTGCTCATTTTTCCTTCATTTTCTTTCTTGGACTCTTTTTAAATCATCTACATTCAAAAACATAAAAATACCATTCATTGAAGAATAATATCCTTAAGAATTGAATCATAAATAAGGTGTAAAAATGGGTATTTTTTAGGTAGATCACTTATCATCCTCAAACAAGTGGAATGGTTAAAGTATCAAACAGAGAAATTAAAAGAATATTAGAAAAGACTGTTAATCTTAAAAGAACTAACTGGGTTGAGACTTGTTTCTACATTATGGGCTTATAGAACAATTTATAAGACACCTATCGGAATGTCACCTTATCGGTTAATTTATGGTAAACGTTTTCACTTACCTGTTAAACTGGAACATAAAGATTATATGGTGATAAAAGAGTTCAATTACAATTTGAATGCTGCTGGAGAAAAATGATTATTACAATTGAATGCGATGGAAGAAATAAGAAATGTGTCTTATGAAAATGCAAGAATTTATAAGGATAGAATGAAGAAATTACATGACAAAATGATTTCAAGAAAAATATTTGAGCCTGGATAAGAAGTGTTATTATTTCATGCTCGTTTAAAACTTTTTCCTGGAAAATTACGATCTAAATAGAGCTGTGGATATTAAAGATCCCAAAACTAGAAAAGTATTTAAAGTTAACGGATTAAGACTGAAGCCCTTTATGGGAGAAATGAAATTAAATTACAAAGAGGCTTATGAGCTGAGTCTACCTGATTAATTCAATT
The DNA here is from genome assembly GCA_022702705.1 of Papilionanthe hookeriana x Papilionanthe teres. Taxonomy (NCBI): domain Eukaryota; kingdom Viridiplantae; phylum Streptophyta; class Magnoliopsida; order Asparagales; family Orchidaceae; genus Papilionanthe; species Papilionanthe hookeriana x Papilionanthe teres. The sequence goes on from CM040423.1 coordinate 96,058,992, forward strand.
AATTAGGTCGGGCTGACGACGTTAAACCAAGTGCTTTGTGGGAGGCAACCCATATTTATTACTGTAAGTTAAATTATTGCTGTAAGGTTATGCCTTTGTCTTGACTAAATTTGTATATAACTTTCGGAAATAGAAAGCTAACAAGTCTGTATTGGCTTAAGCTAAACATTATCTTGAAGTATACAGAATTTGGACTTGGACCACTCCATGTCAAATGTGAGTAAAAAGGAGATCAAGTTAACCTTCGTCTGTGATTGTTTGTAATTTGAATTTTTCGTAATTGTGTTTATGTGTTGATCATACCTGTTTGTTAGAGCTATTTTTACGACCGAAACTTGCAAAATTTGATGATAGGAAAATAGGAGTTGATGGAGGTTCTGGTGCCTAGGCGCCAAAAGTTTGCGCCTAAGCGCCAGAATGGCCTGCGTATCGATGATCCGGCGCCTAAGCGCCACGGTTACAGATCGTGTAACAACTGAAAATCTTCAGTTTTTCACACGAAATCTCTTTATATATTGCCTTATCTTCATCCTCAATACCATAGAAACCTTAATTTTATCCAGAGCAATCCAATTTGGAGGAGTTAAGAAGGATTTGGAGGAAAAGATCCTCAGCCTTATTTTAATGGTTTTATTGCTGTTAGTATGGAGAATTTTTTTAGTCGATTGGAGAAGATTGAAGCAGAACTTCAAAGTATTGGTAATTGTCTCCATTAGATGTATCACCAATACGAACACCTGGAATGACAAACCAAACTTCAACCTGATCATATGGTGGCCTATCATGATGCTAAGTAGAAATGTACGTGAAGAACAAGTGGATCGATGAAAAGATGGCTTTTGAATTTCCAAGGGCATTGGTGTTCTATCCCTTCGGTCCTAGCGAACTTCATTGCGAAAGAGATGATAATTAATGATCAGTGTTAAATAGATCTTATATGTGCTTTAGGTGTGATCGAGTTATGTGTTAGTGTGTTGAATATCGAATTTGTGTGTTGGCTTAATTGTTCAATATGTGTTGTTGGATTTGCATATTTGCTTTGAATATGTTGCTGTTTGTGTTATTTATAAAATGATGAAACTTGATACAGTCTTGTACTGAAATTTATTGAATTTGGAATAGAAGTTATACATTGGAATTGAAGAATTTGGATACATTTTTGTAGATCTAAACTATCGTTTTAAATTGATTGTGAAAATGTTTGGAGGATATAAGTTGGATTAATACTCTCATAAGAGTAATTAGGAGTCAAATTTGATAAGATTTGGTGGAAAATATAAAATTTAAATTGAACTTTTTCAAAGGCGAGTCTGACGCCTAGGCACCAGAATTCGGTGCCTAGGCGCTGGTTCAGCCTTAACCCGAAAACTCATCTTCATAAACAACCCCCACACCATTTTTGATGCCTAAGCTTGCTTCTCCACTGGTTTTCGCAAAAAATACCCCTTACAGATCCCATTTAAAGCCGGATTTTCAAGTTTTTGAGCTTGAAATCACCTGGTTTCTTCATCCCAAGGTCAGATCTACATTCTAAACTCATTATTTTTTATTTTCACCATGGATTTTGGTCTCATTGAGAAAAACCAAAATTTTGAGAAAAATTTTGATTTTTAAGGTTAAATCCATGAAATTTTTAAGCTCTTTCAAGTTTGAAAAGCTTAAATTAGTTTATTTTTCTAGATCCATTGAATTTATTTCGCCTTTTTATTTCACGTTTAGCTGGCACCCAAATTTAAGCGAGGAAAGGAATGAGAAAATTTTGATCGTAGCAAGTTCGTCACTGCTGCTACACACTTCTGATACAATGATTTTGCTATGACTCATAAATTTATCTCGGAACGAAGATTTTACAATCCTGGAGGAAGAATTGAGGATACAATCGTTGCACTCAACTGATAATGATTATGTTATTTCACAACTGTTGCCATTATTCTGGTTGTTAGAGAGTTTTATACAAATTTCATGGATGCTGAAGAATACGAGATTTTTGTTGGAGGAGTTGGAGTAGGATTCACTCCTGAACGTATCAATAATTTCTATGGACTGCTGCTAAACATCGAGTATTATTACTCCGGATTATCTCCATCTGAGGGAGATTTGGATATGATCATTGACAACCTGACTGATAGTACTGGAGTCTGGAAGATTCGGAACTAAATAAGGGTAAATTTTTCATCTTCTAAGCTTAATGGTATTTCAAAGGCATGACACTACTTTATTTATGCTCGTCTCCTTCCATCCAATCATCTGAGCAAGGTTACCAAAGATAGAGCTATCCTTAAGTACTGCAATCAAGAGAGGAAGCCTATTGATGTAGGGAGCATTATTTATGATTCTGTAGAGGCTACTGCTCGTTCTAGCATTCATATTGGACTTGGTTTTTCCATCTCTGATCTATTCTCTATGTGAAAGTGCTGGAGTAGTTGCTGAGCTTTCTGAGGAAAAGCTCAAGTCGACAAAGCCTATACGAAGAGAGAGCGTCAGTATCTATGATTGACATCAAGGTAAGAGTTCTACTGCACCTTCGGGTTTATTACCTACTTCAGGTAGAGCTTCTACCTCTGGACCATCTACTTCTACTAAGCCACCATCTACTTTTTGGGAAACTATGCATGATAAGCTTATAGAGCAACAAAATGAATTATTCCTAACTCATTGTAGAGTAGATACGATCCATAAGAAGATCGATCATCTTTCTGAGTATACACAAAGAAAGAGTGATTACGATGCTGAGTATTCTGAGTCTTTAGTGAGATTTCTGAAAGGTGAGCACGATGTTCAGTTCCCTACTTGTCCCAGATATTCACCATATGTTGATCCGAAAAATATGAAATTTTCTTTTATTCATGACGATGATGAAGCTACAGATATTGATTAGTAGCTTGACTTACCTCTGGAGATGTGTTGATTCTGTTTTTAGTGTGTTTCTTGTCTCTTGTGCTTTTTAGTGTGATGTTATTTGTTACTGTTGATGTGAACTTTTTATGTTGAAGCTGTTTTTTAAATTATCTAATGTGTGTTTAAAGACTGAAATATGAATAAATTTTTATAAAAGTTTATTTCTATTTCAGCCTACTATTTAGTGTTCATGAATAGTTAGTAATTTTACATGTTCAAAAATAAAAATAAAAATAAAAATAAAAAGAGATTTTTTAGAAATTAACTCCTGCTCTGCAAAACTTTTCTATATATGCTTAATCATTTTTATGATATTCATATTAAAGCTTTTGTAGAAGTAGAAGTTAGTTTTTCCTTACTACAACATTATTGTACTTAGATTAATTCCTGTTTATTTCTTTCCCTCATGCTTTATAAAATTTCATGATACATATTTATACTAAAGCTGATGTTTAGGGTAAGGGAAAACATTTATCAAATTTAAATATTATTTATCCTTAATGAACTAATATTTTCTTTAAAAATATATTAACATAACATAAGGAATGAAAAATCTGTTTAAGATTACCTAAATTTTTGAATTTACAAATAATTTAGTAAACTTATCTAAAATTTCAAAAATTTTGATTGATTTTAAGAATAAAATAATTTAACTTAAAGAATAATAAGATAAATTTTTTTCTATTTATAGTAAAGAGAATTGTATTTTTGAAATACTAAGGAATCAAGATTATTGCTTGAAAAAGAAAAGATTGAAATAAGTTTTAAAAAATAATAAATGATTAAAATTTCATATTTATTAAGTAAGAATGTATAAGTTTTTGAAAATAAGTTAAGGATAGTGAAGTTCAAAATCATTAACAGGCTATCCAAAAATAGTAATACTCACTTGAAAAGGAAAATAAAAGAAAAAGGATCGAAAAACAATCCAAAAGAAAATAATAAAAAAAGAAAAAGAGAATGTGAGGAGAAGCTTGAGGAAATGCGTAATTAAAAATTAGCTTCACTTAATTTTTCTTATAGGAAGAAAACTGATTACATTTTAAACTTAATTTCTATGTACAAATATTTTTACTAGAAAAATATTTCATGAAAATCCTTTTCTTGTAAATATTCTATGTGACCTTACTATGATAAACTACAATTATTCTTGAAATAAATGAAAAATTGGAAGTCTTATGATTTGGTAGTTAAATGATCTTTAATTCTTAAAATTAAACTCAATTAGTGAAATTTAGTTAAAGATTTGTTAAAGCATTTATAAAACCAAAAAGTACAAGGAATCTTAAATATTTTAACATCATTCCAAATGTTATCTATTTTATGTAATTAAAAGGGTTACTTGAGGACAAGTAACGTTTAAGTTTGGGGAAATTTGATCTACCTAAAAAATACCCATTTTTATGCCTTATTTATGATTCATTTCTTAAGGATATTATGCTTTAATGAAAGGTATTTTCATGTTTATGGATGTAGATGATTAAAAAAGAGTCCAAGAAAGAAAAAGAAGGACAAAAGAGCAAAAAGGAGAAAAATGAAGCTTATGGAGCAAAGTATTAGAATTATTGGCTTGGAGCCTAGGCGCCAAAATCCGACGCCTAAGCGCCAGCTCGATACAGACGCTGTTAAGATTTTTTTATGATTTTGGGGAGTTATTTTGACGGAGTTAAGTGGTTATTGGAGCTTCTAGAAGACTGGAAGTTACTCCTAATATATAGGACCTGTGGTACAATGCATTTAGCACAAGGAAACAGTTTCAATCGCGAAGAGGTGTGATCCAAAGTGAAGAGGTGCAAAGACCTAGTCAAAAGATTCTGGCGCCTAGGCGCCAGATCCCGACGCCTAGGCTCCAGATCCCGGTGCTTAGGCGCAAAAATTACATTCTAGAAGATGCATTGAATTTGGACGAATTTTGAATGGGTGCCTTAAGCAACCCCTGGTCAAATTCAGAGCTCTATAAATAGGAGCCCATTCGACAGAGAAAATCGCCCCTTTTAGCACCCTATAGTCACTTTCTCCCCTTTTAGTACCTTCTCTCCCCCCTCTAGTTTTACTTAGTTTTTTTAGTCTCTTCCATACTTAGGGTACCACTTTACTTTGTATCTAGTGAGTTTATTTTGAGTATTTATTGTGTGTTATTGCTGTTGAAGTCTTTCATCATTGCTTTGGAGTCAGTAGAAGTTAGCGGATCACTTGAAGGATCACATTAGATAAGTATTTGTACCTTGGTTCAAAGTTTATAAATATATTTTGTTGTGTGATTTCAATGTGTTATGAGTAGTTAGTTATCTTTCTCCTTTCAACTATGAAAAGATAATATATTAATTAAATTTTGTAGGAGAATTAAATTTAAAATATTTAAAACATTGTGATGATATTAATACCTGATCTTAGTTTACTTTTTAAATTGGCCATTTAAATTGTTAAAACATGTTGAAGAATTTAGGAACCTATCCGAAGATAAATTCTTAACTAGTAGATATCACATGAATCCTTGTGTAGTCGAAGGCTTTATGCGGATTATTCAAGGTGAAGTGCAAATAAATAGGAAGATATTATTTATTGGGCGTAAAATTAATTAGTTTTTAGAGTGACAAAATAAATTCTAATAATTTGGTTTATTGATAGGGAACGTAGTCACTGGTAGGGCCGACCATAGCCACCATTGGACATCTAGTAGTGTGAGCCTAGATTAACCCATTCTACAAATAAAACATTCTGAACTGATCTATAGATTAGTCAATGTTCTTTGCACCTGGACCAGAAGGGTAAAGAATAGGAATGCTTCTATTTGGCACAATACCATAATCTAAATTCCCCACAAAAGATAATTATTCTAAAAATCTTGGATTAGTTGAAATGGAGAAAGTCATTTTGATACTAGCATTGAATTTTAATTACTGCTTACTTTACTTTATTATCGCTTATCGCTTACTCGCTTATAGTAAAAATTGTTAGTAAATTAAATTTGAAAATAAAATAAATAAATAAATATATATATATATATATATATTTATATATATATATATATATATATTACTTTTAATTTGAAAAATTCCAAAATATTTCTTACATTTCTTACTTTTTATAAAAACACTATCCCCGTGGGATCGATAACCAGGACTCCAATAGAGCCCTGTATTACTTGAACGGTGTGTATACTTGAGTTTAAAATTGTGACTTTTACAATTATTATTATAAAATCTATATATAAATTCATAAGTAAAAGTAAACATCGCACATCAAGTTTTTGAAATGATTTGCAAGGAATTAAATATTCTAAAAAGTGGTATCAAATTCTTGTATTTAAAAGCATATATAAAGTCGCATCACATCAATGTCAGATTTTTCAACCATCGCCCATTTTATCAGATCTATATTCCAGATGGTTCAAATGGAACTAATGGTGGTTCTGGATACATTCAACCTAATGGAGATTGAAATTAATTTGAGTGTAATATAGTGTTGTGGTTTTATTTGTTAAGTGTTTAGTGTCTAGTGTTATATTTTTGTGTTTTATTGAACTTTTAAGTGTGTTTGTTACATCTTAATGATGTAAATTTATCATTATTTTGATATATTTGAATTATTGTGTATTGAGAAATTTCATCCAAAATGTTTGGATAAAAAATTTTACTTTGTATTAAGTGTGATTGTTTTAATTGAAAGTTTGCGTTTGTGTGAAATTTGTTTGGAATTGATGGAAATTTAACTTTCTTTGGAGAATTAGAAAATTTTAGAAGGGAGAAATTATTATTTGAAGTAATTTAGGGTGACTAATGACCCAATTTTTTATATTTCCAAATACAAGAATTTGTTACCACTTGCTTAGAAAATTTAATTTCTGCCAAATGCACGAAATACTTGACCCGGAATAACTTGCTATATAGATGTGTACAAAATTTTAGTTTACGGCAATAGAATTAAATAAAACATGATTGCTACTGAATGCTAGGCCGTTAGTGATTAATACTTTTTAAATATATGTTTATATAGCAAAATATAATTTTAAAAGAAAAATATTTTATATACTTTCTGGGTACTACGCAAGTATACGTATCGTTTCAAGTAATAAAGGGCTTTGAAACAAAGACCCAAGTATCGATCCCACGGGGAAAAAGGGTAATAAATTTTTAAATATTGTATTTCAAAATCTTTTTGTATTTTAATCTAACTATAAATTACTTTTAATTTACTAGAAGCAGATAAAGAAAACAATAATAAGAAAATGATTTTTTGAAAACAATATAAAACAAACATCTTTCTTCCTTTCAATTTATCAAAGATTTTTAAGATAATTTAATATTCGTTCGAGAATCTATTTTATGGTATTATGCCAAATAGAAGCATTCCTATTCTTTACCCTTTGATCCAGGCGCAAAGAACATTGGCTAATCTACAGATCAGGTCCAGATGTATTGTTAGTAGAATGGGTTACTCTAGGCTCACACTACTAGATGTCCAAGGGTGGCTATGTTCGGCCCTACTAGTGACCCTTTCCTTATCTATAAATCAAATTATAAGAATTTAGTCTGTCACTCTAAAAACTTATCAATTCTACGCCCTTTAAATCTTATCTTCCTATTTATTTGCACTTCACTTTGAATAGCCCGTGCATGGCCTTCGACTACCAAGGATTCATGTGACATCTACAAGTTAAGAAATCTTCTCCTTCTAGCTCTCAAAACTCTTCAATAGGTTTTAACAATTTAAATGGCAAATTTAAAAAGTAAAATAAGATCAGGTATTAATATCATCACAATGTTTTAAAAATATTTTGATTTTCAATTCTCCATCGAATTTTATATTATCTTATTTATCTTTTCATAATTGAAGGAAGAAAGTAATCTAACTACTCAGAACACATTAAATATAAACAACAAAACATAATAAATAAACTTTGAATCAAAAATAAAATACTTATCTGAAATATTCCATCTACAGATCTTTTGATTCCTACTGACTCCACAGTGTAATGAACTCCAGATGCAACAATTTGAAAATAAACTCACTAAACTAAATAAAAGTGGCCCTAAATTTCTCTCTCTATTTCTCTCTCTAAGGATGAGAGATCCTAAAGTGGCTAAGAGATAGGGGATACAATGGGGCACACACTTTTTTCTAAAGGAGTGGACTCCTATTTATAGGCTTCATGGGTTACCTTGAGGCACCTCTTCAAAACATGCTCAAATTCAATGAATCTTCTAGAAGGTCTGTCTGGCGCCTAGGCGCCGTATCCGGCGCCAGCGCTCGACACTCGCGTCCGATTCTTCGCACCTCTTCACTTTGGCTCGCACCTCTTCGCGATTAAAACCATTTTGGAGAGTCCAACTGCAATGTATCACATGTCCTATTATCAAGGAACAACTGCCAGTCTTCTAGAATGTCCAATAACCGCTTACTCCGTCAAAATAACCGTCCAAAAGTCGTAAAAAACTTGACAGTTTCTGTATCGAGTCTGCGCGTAGGCGCCAACTTCTGGCGCCTAGTCGCCAGGCCATAATTTTTTATAATTCTTGTATTTTGCTCCATTTTTGCTCCTTTTTTCTCCTTTTTCACCCTTTTTCCTTTTTGGACCTTTTTACATCACCTACATCCAAAAACACAAAAAATACCTTTCATTAAAGCATAATATCCTTAGAAATTGATAAAAACCAAGGCATGAAAATAGGTATTTTTTTCATGGATCAAAATCCCCCAATCTTAAATGTTACTTGTCCTCAAGTAACCCTTTTTACTATATAAAATGTATAACCTTTGGAACAAAAGATAAATATTTACGATTCCTTATAATTATTAACCCAATTTCACTAACTAGGTTTAATTTTAAGAATTTAAAGAATATTCAACTACCAAATCTTAAGATTTCAAATTTTTCATCCATTTTGAAAAGAATAGAAGTTTATTATATTAAGATCTCATAGATTATTTACAAGAAAAAGATCTTCTTGAAAAACATTTCCTAAATAAAGATTCATTCATACAAATAAAGTAAAATATGTAACTAGTTTTCCTTCTTTAAGATAATTCAAGTTAAGCCTATTTTTGATTAGGCATTTCCTCAAGCTTCTCCTCTCTTCTCTTTTCTCTCTTTTTTTTTTAAGCATATAGAGAGGATTACTATTTCTGGATAGTCTGTTAATGATTTTGAACTTCACTATCCTTAACTTATATTTTCAAAACATATACATTTCCACTTAATTATTATAACATGAATAAAAATTCAAAAAGATTTTCAAACTTTTCTTTTTTCAAGTGATAATTTTTTATTACTTAATACTTCTAAAATTCCATTATTTCTACCATGAATAGAAAAATTCCTTAATCTTATTCTTCTTTAAGTTAAATAATTCTATTCTTAAAATCAATCAATGTTACTAAAATTTTGGTTAAGTGCACTAAATTGTTTATAATTTCAAAAATAAAAGTGATCTTAAATATATTCTTCATTCCTTAAGTTATGTTAAAAAGTTTTTATTTTAAGAAAATATTAGCTCTTCAAGGACAAATAAAATTTAAATTTGAATATATTTTCCCTTCCCCCAAACTTAAGTTTTGGTATACTATGAAAATTTGAAAGTATGAGAGAATGAAAATCATAATTTTAAAAAGGAAATTTTTATAAGTATGTAAAAACAATCTTAAAAAGAAAAATTTACTTCTACTCATGCTTTTATTAATAATAAAGATAAAATTGAAGCAGGTATAAAAAGTAAGCAGGCTAATTTTTATGATTATACTAAATTTAAAACAAAGTAAAAGCAGAGCAAAATTACTAATTACTAAACAGTAGATCGAAACAAACATATCATAAATTAACTCTAATCTCAGTCTCAAACACAATATACTAAGAATATTCTAACAACAGAATCTTAACACTAATCAATCCACACAAGTACAAAAACAAATCAACATACATCAAATATCAAACTAAACAAACAAACCAAACAAAACAAACTAACAACAAAGTAGCACGACATAGAGATCTATCAATTACTAGTCACTGGTTGTAGCCTCATCATCATCATCGTCACCAAAGGAAAAGTCAACATCCTTAGGATCAACAAATGGTGTGAAACTAAGAAAAGTAGGGAAACTAACATCATGCTCACCCTTCAGAAATCTGACGAGGGCTTCATCATACTCAGCATCATAGCTACTCTTCCTCTGGGTATAATCAAATAAATGATCAAGTTTCCTATCAATAGTATCAACCCTGCAGTGAGTTTGAAATAACTCCTACTGCTGCTCTATAAACTGATCATGCACTGACTCCCAGAAACGCGATGGTGGCTCAGCATATGTAGAAGGTCGGGAAGTAGAAGGTCTACCTGGAGTGGTGCATAAGAAGAAGGAGCAGTCGATCTCTTCCCTCGAAGACGATCATATATGTTAATGCTCTCCTGACCAATCGGCTTAGTAGTCTTCAACCTTTCCTCTGAAATATCTGCAGTGACTCCATTGCTAATACATAATGAATAAATCAGAGATGGGAATCCCAGTCCAACAGAAGTGCTGGATCTCGCAGTAGAATCCACAAAATCATAAATAATACTACCGACATCAATAGGCTTCCTTTCCTGAATGTAGTAGTTTAAGATCGCTCGATCTCTAGTCACTTCACTCAGGTGGTTGGAAGGTAACAATCTTGACGAAATAAAATAGTACCATGCTTCATAAATACCATTTAACTTGGAGGATTTGAAGTTTACCATTTTTCCGTTCCTAATCTTCCAAGATCCAGTACCGTCAGTCAAATAAGCAATGATCATATCCAAATCTCCCTCAAATGGAGATAATTCAGAATAGTGGCACTCTATAGTTGGTGGCAAGCCATAAAATACATTGATTCTTTCAGGAGTAAATCCTACTCCGACACCTCTGACAAAAACTTCATAATCTTCGGCATCCAGAAAATTCGCATAAAACTCTCGAACTATAGGCATAACAGCAACAGCAGTGAAATAACAGAATCGTTGCCACTTGTGCGCAACAATAGTATTTTCAATCATCTCCCCCGGATGATAGAAACTTCGTTATGAAATGAACTTCCTTAACATTGCAAATTCGTGGAATCAAAAATGCACAGCCGCAGTAGAAAATTTGCTGCTATCGAAGTTGTCTCATGCCTTCCTGCGTTTAGATTTCGGAGCCATCTAAACGTGAAAGAAAACAAGAACAAATTTAGGAATAAAAAATTTAAACTCTTTTAAGTTTAGAAAACTTAAAATAAGTTTAAAAATCCAAAGAAATCACTAAAAATCAATTTTTTTTTTTAAATTTCAGTTCTTAGCATAACCTAGGGAAATCTATGGTGAAAATAAAAAATAAATGGTTTAAAGTGTAGATCTCACCTTGATACGAAGAATTCGAGTAGTTTCGTGCCCAAATCTTTGATGTTTTGACCTCAAAATGGATTCTAAAAGCTGATTTTCACAAAGAAATTGAGGAAGAAGAAGGCTTAAGCGTCGATAATAGCTTTTGGGGGAATTTAAGGAATTTTTCGGGTATAGGCCGAATCGGCGCTTAGGCGCCGAATTCTGGCGCATAGGCGCCAGACTCGCCTTTCACAAAAAATTATTTTTAAATTTAATTTTCCACCAAAATTCATAAATTTAACTTCCAATTACTCACATTAGAGTAGGGTTTCAGTTTATAACTTCCAAAACATTTTCCAAAGATTTTAAAAATTAAATATTAAATCCACCAATCAAACATAAAGTTTAAATCAAACTTCACTAAATTCCATTTATAATCTTCAATATTGGCTCAATATATTCCAGATAAGTATCATACTTGATTCAAGTTCCTACTACACAATCAAACACTACAATTTCTAAGCAAAAACAACACACATTGAACATGAAAGCAAATACACAAATACAATCGATTCACAAAATCGATACAATGACTCAACAAACCAGATAATAATGATCTCATTACCAAAATACTCTAATCTTCACAAGGGAAATTGTGTATTCCGCTTGGAAAGAACACTAACGCTCTCGGGAAATCAGTAGTCGTCTTTTCGTCAATCCACTTGTTCTTCGCATACATTTCAACTTGAGAATCTTAATAAGCCGCAAAATGATCAAATTGAAGTTTCATCTGCCATTCTAGATGTTCAATCTGATGAAACATCTCATGAAGGCGGTCTCCAATGCTTTTAAACTCCGCTTCAAACTTATCCAAGAGACTAGAAATTTTCTTTAAACTTTCTACGATGAAACCATTGAAGTATGGTTGAGGAACCTTTGAGACCTGGTCCCTAGCCTCTTCTCCAAGATTTCTTCCTTCCATTTCTTCAAAAATTTCTCAAATCTCTCAAGAATAAAGTGTAATGGACGTAACTTTGATTGCTTGATGGTTAGGGATGAAGATGGGTTGATTTAAAGGTGAAAATCATGTGAAAAACTGAAAATTTTTTATTTTTGCACGCCCCAGTAACCGTGGTTCTTTGGCGCCAATTATGGCGCCTAGGCGCCGGACCTATTGATACATAGTTTAAATCGGGCGCTTAGGCGCCGAATCTTGGCGCCTAATCGTCAAATTTCAAATTTTCGTTCTCTAAAATAGGTAAATTTTACTGGTAAGAGTAATCTAGACTCAATAACACAAATTGTAAGCAATCATAATGAAGGTTAACTTGATCTTCTTTTTGCTCATATTTAGAATAGAGTGATCCAATTTCTAAATCTTACACATTTCAAAATAATCTTCAGCTTAAGTCAACAAAGACTTATAAGCATCAAATTTTTCTAAAGTAATATAAAATAAGTCAAATTCGAGGCATAACCTTACATTAAAAACATAAAAACACTCAAAACAAAAGATAATTATGAGTTGCCTCCCACAAAGCACCTGGTTTAATGTCGTCAGCCCGACTTAAGTAAATCTTTAATCAGGTTGACTCAATTCATAAGCCTCTTTATAAATCATTTTAATATCTCCCAAATAAGGCTTCAAACTTAATCTATTTACTTTAAAAATTTTTCCTGTTTTGGGGTCTTTAATATCCACAGCTCCATAATGGTATACTTTCTCAATTATATAGGGTCCAATCCTTTTAGATCTTAATTTTCCAGGAAAAAGTTTTAAACAAGAATTAAACAGTAATACTTCTTATCCAGGCTCAAAAATTTTTTCTGAAATTTTCTTATCATGTAACAACTTCATTTTCTCTTTATAAATCCTTACATTTTCATATGATTCATTTCTTATCTCTTCCATCTCATTCAATTGCAATAATCGCTTTTCTCCTGCTTCATTCAAATTAAAATTAAACTCCTTTATCGCCCAATAAGCTTTATATTAAAGTTCAACAGGTAAGTGACAGTGTTTACCATAAATTAACCGGTAAGGTGACATTCCGATTGGTGTCTTATAAGCTGTTCTATAAGCCCATAATGCAGAATCAAGTCTATCAACCCAATCAGTTCTTTTAGGATTAACAGTCTTCTTTAAAATTCTTTTAATTTCTCTGTTTGATACTTCAGTCATTCCACTTGTTTGTGGGTGATAAACAGTTGCAATTCTATGTTTGATTTCAAATTTTTGTAGTAATGATTGAATTCTTACATTCCTGAAATGACTTCCACCATTAGTGATAATTACCTAAGGCATTCCAAATCTTAAAAATATCATTTTCTTTAAGAATTTAGAAACACTTTTGGAATCACAGTTTGGTAAAGCAACAGCTTCAATCCACTTTGAAACATAATCAACTGCTAATAAAATATAAGTTTTTCCAGATGATGGAAAAAATGGTCCCATAAAGTCTAAACCCCATTTATCAAAAATTTCAAGTTCCAATATGTAGTTTAAAGGCATTTCATCCATCCTAGATATACTTCCCATCATTTGACATCGATCACATGTTTTCACATAATGTCTCACATCTTTAAATAAGGTAGGCTAATAAAATCCAGAATTTAAAATTTTAAGTGCAGTTTTATCTATGTCAAAGTGTCCTCCAAAATCAGAATCTTGACATTTTTGAATAATAGCAAAAGTTTCCTCATAAGGTACACATCTTCGAATTATAGAATCTCTTTCAATTTTAAATAATTAAGGATCTTCCCAAATATAAGATTTAGCATCATATTTAAATTTCTTAATAAATTTGTTATCCAATTCATAAGGTAAAATATTGCTAACTAAATTGTTAACAATATCAGCATACCAATGTATTTTGCATCCTTGAATAACATATAAAGATTCATCAGGAAATTTCTCATTAATATTTTCTTCCGAAATAATATCATTTTTAATTCTAGACAAATGATCATCAATTTAGTTTTCAGTTCCTTTTCTATCTACTATTTGAAAATCAAATTCTTGTAGAAGTAAAACCCATCTTAACAGTCTAGGTTTAGAATCCTAGAATCCTTCTTAGATATTAGATATTTAATAGCAAAATGATCGGTATGAACTATGCATTTAGTACCAAGAAGATAAGGTCTAAATTTATCAAATGCATATACTATAGCTAGAAGCTCCTTCTCAGTGGTAGTGTAATTTCTTTGTGTTTCAGTGAGAGTTTTACTAGCATAATATACAAATTTGAAAACCTTCTCATATTTTTGTCCTAATACAACTCCAATTACAAAATCACTTGCATCACACATTAATTCAAAAGATTTATTCCAATTAGGTGCAACAATGATAGGTGCAGTTATTAGTTTTTCTTTTAGATTATTAAAAGTATTAATACATAACTTTTCCTAGTAATGTGGAAATAAATCCTAAAGATCAAGGAAAAGAACAAATTAAAGAATACAACTAAGGAGTGGAAAAGAATTAGAACCTCAAATTCAAAAAGAAATCTTAAAAGCCAAAAGAGGAAGTGGAAATCGAAAAGGAAACAAATTCAACAAGATCCAAACTTAGAACATCCTTTAATACCAATGAAAATTTCTGTTGAAAAACCCACCACCATTTTCTCAACGACTAGCTCAACATAAAAAAGATAAACAATTTGCTAAATTCCGAAATATTAAAGAAATTAACAATCAATATACCTTTTGTCGAAGCTTTATATCGATGCCAAATTATGTAAAATTTATGAAAGATGTTCTAAATAAGAAAAGAAAATCTCACTGATAATGGAAATTAGCCGCACTTAGTGAAGAGTGTAGTGCTATTATTCGAAGAAGCTTCCCGAAAAATTGAAAGATCCCGGTAGTTTCACTATACCCTCGCGCTATAGAGAAAAATTTTATGGAAAAGCTTTGTGTGACTTAGAGCAAGCATCAATCTAATGCCTCTATAAATTTTTAAGAGATTAGATTTGGAAAATTATACCTATTTCAGTAACCCTTCAATTAGCCGATCGTCCTGCTACCTATCCTAAGGGAGTTATCGAAGATGTGGGTAAAAAGTGGATAAATTTATCTTCCCGCAGATTTTATTTTTTTAGATATGGAGGAAGATAAAGAAATTCTATCATTTTAGGAAGACCATTTTTTAAAGCTACCGGAAAAGCTATGATTGATGTTCGTAAAGGAGAATTAACTACAGAGTAAATGACCAAAAAGTTACATTTAATATTGCAAAATCAATGAAATATCCGCGCTGGGAAAAAGATGATGAATGTTTTCGGATGGAAATACTTGAATATTTACAAATAAGAACATTTCAAGGAATATTACGAAGATAAATTAGAAAAGAAAACACCGAATTAATTCGAAGATAATAATGAAGAACTAGATTATATTCAGAAAGATTTGAATTTTTGGATAATACCGAAAACACCGGGATAAGAATATAGTTCCATCAATTATTAAACCTCCTGAACTTGAGCTAAAAATATTACCCGATCATTCTAAATATGCTTTTATTTAGGTAATTCTTCAACTTTACCGCTATTATTACATCCGCATTAAACGAATCTCAAGAACAAAAACTTTTAGAAACTTAAAAAAAAATATAAGAAAACTTTGGTTTGACTTTATTGTGATATTAAAAGGAATTAGTCCAACTGTATGCATAGAATTATTTTAGATGATGAACATAAACCTAAAGCAGATCCCCAAAGGAGATTAAACCCGATAAAGAAAGAAGTAGTTAAGAAAGAAATTTTAAAATGGTTAGATAATGGTATTATATAATCCTATTTCGACAAGGTTGGGTAAGCCCAATTCACCGTGTTCCTAAGTAAGGGGAGGAGCCGACCGTCACCGCTAAATGAAAAATGTAACGATCTTATTCCTATAAGACAAGTTACCGGTTGGCGTATATGTATGATTATAGGAAATTAAATACCGCCACTAGAAAGATCACTTCCCTTTACCATTTCTAGACCCTCGTATGTTAGATGGGATAAATTCGAACATAAGTATTTTTGTTTTCAGATGGATACACCGGTTATCATCAAATACAAATTGCTCCCGAGGATCAAGAGAAATTACATTTACTAGTCCTATGGAACTTTCTCTTTTTCGAAGAATGCCTTTTGATTATGTAATGCACCAACAACATTCCGTAGATGTATGATGTCTATATTTAGTAAATTAATTCGACAATGGAATGGAAGAGAGTTTATGGATGATTTCTTCGCATTTAAAACATCATTTGACACCCGCTTAACTCATCTTGAAAAAGTATTAGAAGTATGTGAGAAAAAAATTTAGTTCTAAAATGGGAGAAATGTCAATTTATGGTTGCGGGCGGCATTGTATTAGCATAAATTTCGAAAAGGCATGGAAGCTGACCCTTTAAAATTCAAGTTATAATAAATTGGCCTCCAACTACGGTAAAAGGGGTAAGAAGTTTTCTTGGACATGCTGGATTCTACGTACGCTATATAAAAGATTTTTCAAAAAATTACTAAACCTTTATACAACTTCTCGAAAAGGACAATCGAATGCTCCTCGAATGCTTTTGAACTCTTAAAAGAAAATTACAAGATCAGTAATAGTTTCACCTAACTCAGAGAAACCATTTGTGCTTATGTGTGATGCTAGTGATTATGCTCGTAGGAGCGCTCTTTGGGCAAAGATATGAAAAGATTTTAAAGTTATATACTATGCTAGTAAAACTCTAAATAATGTCAAAATAAATATATTGCCATGTAAAGAGAATTATTAGCGGTAGTATATGGTTTTAATAAATTTAGACCTTTATCTGATTGGAACAAAATGTATCGTGCATACTGATCATTCGCTATCAAATATTTAATGCAAAAGAAAGATTCCAAACCAAGATTAATTAGATGGATGTTATTAATGCAAGAATTCGATTTCAGATCGTTAATAAGAAAGGAACTCGATAATCAAATTACGGATCATTTATCAAGATTAGAAATCATGAATTATCTGATATTGAAAATGAAATTATAGACAAGCTTTTCCCGATGAACAACTATATAATATCAATAAGTGGAAAATATCATGGTATGCCGATATAGTAAATTATATAGTTAGTAATATTTACCACCTATGCTAACTTTACAACAACAAAATCTATCCATGATACGAAAACCTATTTCTGGATGAACCATATTTATATAAGCAATGTAAGGATTTAATTATTAGAAGATGTGTACCTTATGAAGAAATCAACCAATTATTCAAAAATGTCATGATTCCGATTTCGTAGACATTTCGGACCGATAAAACCGGCTATAAGATTCTACAACTGATTTACCGGCCTACTTATTTAGATATGTATACAGATATATTAAAACTTGCGATAAATGTCAAAGAGTAGGAAATATATCTAGAAAATGAAATGCCTCTAAACTTTATATTAGAAGTTGAAATTTTTGATGTTTGGGGATTAGATTTTATGGGACCTTTTATTCCTTCACATTGAAACTCATATATATTAGTAGTCATGGATTATGTTTCTAAATGGATTGAGGCACAAGCTTTACCTAGGTGTGATGCTAAGATTGTTTCAAAATTTCTGATGAAAAATATTTTTACTAGATTTGGAATGCCGAGAAGATTATCACCGACGGAGGAACTCATTTTAGAAATAAATACATTCACAAACTAGTAGAAAAATATAATATTACTCATAAGATATCCACTGCTTATCATCCACTCGACTAGCGGATTAGCCGAAGTATCTAATCGTGAGATTAAACGTATTTTAGAAAATCTGTAAACCCAAATAGGTTAGATTGGTCTATTAGATTAGACACATCGCATTATGGGCTTATAGGATCGCTTATAAAACTTTATCGTGAATGACTCTTGCGTAATTTATATATGGAAAAACATGCCACTTACGCTGAATTAGAACATAAGGCATAATGGGGCGATTAAAGAATTTAATTATAATATGAAGGAAGCCGGTGAGAAAAGATTTTCGCAATTAAATGAATTGGAAGAATTAAGAAATGAATCATATGATAATGATCGGATTTTATAAAGAAAAGATGAAATTATGGCATGATCGGAAGATTAATCGTAGAAATTTTGGAACTGTGATTGTGAAGTTTTGTTATATAATACTAGATTGAAATTATTTCCTGGAAAATCAAGTCTCGATGGTTAGGACCTTTCACCATAACTCAAATATTTTCATACGGAACTATAGAAATCGAAGATCCAAAACTCGATATAAATTTAAAGTTAATGGACAGATTAAAACCATATTTCGAAGGTATAAGACCTAACTATGAGAGGTTTTAATGCTTAGTCGACCCGATTAATAATTGAAATTAGGTCGGGCCGACGACGTTAAACCAAGCGCTTTTATGGGAGGCAACCCATATTAGTCATCTATTTTTATTGTATCTAATAGTTAGTCTATATTATTGAAACTTTACTACTCAATTATTATTAAGAATCATCACATATTTGAACCATTATGATGAGAAAAGAAATTATTCGATTTAGAGCGAAATTGACATTATTTGGAATCTCGCCGATGGCGAGGTCGATACTCGCCGACAGCGAGGTTCGCGCCTAATTTAAATCGAGGATTAGAGAATTCCACTACGAAGATAGAAGAAACGATAGCGCAAATGCACCGGGAGGTATTTTGTTACACTTACGTCCGCCGTTGTTATTCCAAGCTTCGTGAAAGAGTTCTACTCTAACTTACATGCGATCAACAATGGGAATGTCTACGTCCGAGGAAGATGGGTGAGGTTTACTCCATCAAGAGTAAATGAATTATTCTCTATAGAAAACACCCCGGTATGTCACTATTCAAATTTTGTGCCTTCTCGATATAATATGAATGAGATATTTCTATATCTGACTGATGAACCTAAGATTGGGAAATGCGTGTGAAGACGGGTATGTTAGTTTCTCTCGCATCACTTTTGAATCCCGTCTCAATGCACCGGCACTTTTTCATCTCATCTAAATCGTTACCTACTATGAGGTAAACAAGGTTTCGAAGGAATGCGCTATATTGAATTATTGTATTCAAAATGGATCGCCATTGATGTTCGGATCAATAATTGTTAAGCTCCGCATTGGGTTTAATTGTAGCGGGGTCACACACGGACTAGGGACAGCCATCTACTATTTTTGCATTATGCACAAGACGTTCTTATGAAGCTTGGGAAAAGGTCTTCGTTACCTTGAAGCCGCTTGATCTTACAGATATGTTCCCTACTTTGGACAATAATGAAGACATTACATTTATCTCCTCGATAAGAGTTTCACGTAATAATCCTATAGCAAGGCCTATTTCGATAAAACGGAGTTACTTATGAAGAAAATTAAAGGAATGGAGAAAAACCGTGTAAAGTGAGATTCAATCGACAATATATCCGATTTATTTGATCACATCGACCGGAGGATGAAGGAACACTTGATCATTCCGGACACCCGGAAGCTAGCTTTCATTTACCGAGATTTAAGGGTTGGATCATCAAGAATCTGCTTTGGAATTTCCTTCAGGCCTTTCTATAACTTATATGTGCATCATCGGTTATATCGGAAATATCGGGAGAAGATGAAGATTCCGTTTATCAAGAGTAGTAGTAAAGATTTCCATAGTATGTTTCCTTCGTTTATGTTATTTGATTTGATTTAGATTTTATTATGTGTGGAGTGATGATTTGAATGTCTCGAACCTAATTGAGATATGCGTCATAGTTTTGTATCGCATTTAGTGTGTCGTAGATTGGTTTGCGATGCTGATTAGTAGTAAGGATTGAAGTTTGAAGCTTTTCCGATTATAGAGTTTAAAATTATGTTAGTTTGTACATCTCATGGATTTCAATATAAGTTAATTTGTTGTGTTGTGTGACTTTGTTTGTGTATAAGTAGTTAATCTTCATATTAAATTAATAAATGATGTGACCGGAAATATAATATAAGGCAAATCAAAGACGAAAATGAGTGACGAATTTCAAAAATTTAAAATTTTTGGAATCCAACACGGCGAGAAAAATCCCGCCGACTAGCCGAGATCGAGATTCGCCGACAAAGAATTTCTCGCCGACAAATGGATTTTCCCAAGAGTTTTTGGTTCGAAAACATTAGCTCGCCGACGAAGTGAAAACCCCACTGACAACAGGTCACGAAAACACTTTAATTGACCGATCAAAAACACTATTCATCATCCCCAACCTCTCATTTTCGCAAAAACTGACCTAGGGCTTGAGAGATCTTGGATTCTTGAAGCGATTTCATCAAGCCAAAACACCAGATTTCATCTTCTCTTGGTAAGTGCTTCACTCATATACAAAAATTTTGATTTTCACCATGTATTTTCACCACATTGCAAATTTTGGGAAAATCAAAATATGGAAGAAATATTCGGTGGAAATCCATGGAATTTCCGATTTAAATTGCTTATAAATGTTGTGAGGGAAGCCTTCTTAGGATTATTTTAAGTTTAGTGAAAGTTTTCATGATTTTCATAGATCGATCGTATGGCTCCATTAAAAAAACGTCGAGTAGAATTCGACGAAGACCGATTCATCAATGCACGAGCACAGCAACATTTTGAAAACATACAAGGAAGAAAGTGCATTGCAGATCGGGTTTTCAAAAATCCGGGAGGAGAAGTAGAGCGGATTATTAAGGAACGAGGTTGGGAGAATTTCTATTACGTTCAATATAGAGCAACAGAGAAGTGGTTAAAGAATTTTATGCCAATTGATCGTCATTAAGATGCACCAGCTAAGGTACAAGGTTTTTTTGTAGGACAATGCTGCAAGAATTAACGCGGTTTTGCGTATTCATGACTCGCACTTTAGCGAGTATGAAACTTTTGGAACGATGGAAGGACCACTCTGAGGAAGTCATTAACTTTCTTACCGATGGAACCGAGTTTGTAAATTAAGCAAATAGAAAGAGTGTATTTTCCTCTTTTCTAAATTAAATGCGGCAGCTTCCAAAGCTCGTACATATTTTTATTTGTTCTACTCGTTACCACATATCACCACAAAGGAGGTAACACGAGATAGGAAAGCAATTCCCGACCCTCAGATCTGCATACCGTAAGCATCAACAACTGAGAATTATTTATCAAAACATCTAAATCCACTCCGAAATGAGAGGTTTGAGCTGGATTGGGACACTCGGATTAATTTTTGCACTCGCCAACTCTCCGGAGTCGAGGCTAGAGATAATGAAGAATGGGTGGAACCAATGAAACCACTCACAAACTCGCCAATATTAAGAAGTATGAATCTCATGAAGGGTGGAGAGCAGAGTAAGAAGTTATTTACCCGCCAAGTAGAGATATACCCTCTACTTCAGCGTCATGAACCTCCCGAGCCTACCACCCCTACCCTACAAGATCTCGATGAATGAATTAACACCGCATGAAGAGTTTTGAAAGCAAATTGGAGAGACAACGGGGAGAAGATTTGATCATTTCGATCAAAGAATTGGATAACTGAGAGGAGACATGATTATGATAGCGAATATCTCCACGACATTCCGAATACGGTACTGCATACTATGAAGCCGAACGCTCGGCTATAGGAGTGGTGATTTAGATGTTGTCTTTCCCGAGTGCCCCGATAAGCGTTCACAAGACTCAACTCGCTCGCCTTCTCACCTACGTATCGTGGAGGAGATGATATAGCTCGGGACTTCGATGAATAAGATTAGGACTTTATTTTGCTTTGTTTGTTTGATGTTAATTTATTTTGGAAACTTTTATATGTTTATAATATTCAAGATTTTGCGTTGTGAGACATCGGATATTTGTTAGATTATTTGTCAATTGTTATAGTAGTTTAGTTATTGTTTTTTGTGTTAGTTAATTGCATTTGTTTTTATGTTAACAGGGATGTTAGTTTTCTTCGCATGTTTTTATTTTTTTATTCTGTATTGTTTTAAGTTGTAAAATTGTTAACTTAGTTCAATGTTTTTAAATGTTAGTAATTCATATGTGTAGTGTAGAGTTAATTTTAATTGTTGTGTTTAATACTTATCTCAGATTTTATCCTTGCATTTTCTTTAAATTGTTATATATATATGGAGAATACTAATAGTACAGTTCAATGAAAAATGAAAAAAGCCTCGCAAAATTTCAAAGAAAAAGAAATACCTAAACTTCAAAGGTATGATTTATTTACTTTCCCTTTTTCATTATTTAGAGTAGATATAAAAATTTAAGTTTGGGGAAGTAAAATACAAATTTAGTTATTAACTTGTTCTCAATTTCTATTTTCAAATTATTATAAAATGATTTTTATAGCAAGTTTTTCAATTTAATTAATATGAATTATTTTATTTACTCATTATAAAAAAAGGTTAAATGAAATATTTCTAGTGTGCTTTAATTAATTAAATAGAATAAAATATTTGGTTAAAGGAATAAGAATATAGTAAACTATTTTTTAGTAAGGAAACTATATTCAGTATTCTAAAATTCTTAAGTATTCAAGTGAAAAAGAAAAGATTGAAAATCAATAAAGTAAAAACTATGAAGTATATATAAGCTAAGAAATATTCTGGGTTTCAAATTTAGGAAGATGAAAATTTAAGTTCAAAATTATTAACAGTTCTCCAGATACAGTAATCCTCATTAAAAAAAAAAAAGAAAAATGAGGAGAAGCTTAAGAGCTTTATTAAAATCGGGGTTTATCTAATTAACCTAAAGTAAAACTTAGATATTTCCAAACTTATGTTTATGGATTAGGAATTTTACCTAATAGTGTTTTCTTGAATTTCTTATCATATGAATATCTTAAGTAGTTATTCTTTTAAATATAGTCATTCCCGAAATGAATAGTAAGCTAGAAATCTTAGATTCCGATAACTAAATAATTTATTTCTATAAGATTAATTAAATTACATGAATTATTTTTATTTAACTTTATTATGATATTAATTAATCTAATTCAAAGTTTTTATTTAAATTTCGAAAAATCTTACTATAGAAATCATTATTTATACTAAAAATTACTTCGAGGACAAGAATAAGTGTGTTTCGTGATTTCGATCACCGAAAAAATTTATTAAGAAATTCATACCTATTTTTTTTGATTTAAATTGCACTTTAAAGAAAGGTATTTTCTTTATTTTGTTGCAGAATGGAGAATTTAGGTGATAAAAGCAAAAATTATAAAAGGAGCGGATTTGGAGCAAAAAGGAAGAAAATAATACACGCAGCTGAAGCCGGGACGGCGGGGAGGATCGAGCCCGCCGACGGGCGAGGGTACGAGGAAGAACAAGGATTTATAACCGTCTCGCCGCCGCCGAGCCTCCGAGCCCGCCGACAAGCCGAGATAAGACGGCTCAAAGACTTTAGAAGCCTCGCCGACAATGGTAGTTTGTCGCCGACGGCGAGCTAGTTCAAATGTACGTATACATTGAACCCGGACACCCTTGAAGAGATGCTTACACACCTCTTAACCTTTGCTTACCTCATATATGAGAGGCCGAAAATCACTTTTATGTGTGCATTAAAGGCTTTAGGTGTTCTAAGTAGTCTTTAATCTTAATTAGTGTAATTAGTGAGTCTTTAGTGAGTTTAGTGAGTAATTAGTGAGTCGGGTTGTAATTCGGAAGGGAAGAGTCAAAGGAACTACGAGGAGTCCGTTTGGGATAAATCAAGATAAGTATTTCAGATTATTGTTTTTAACTTTAAACGAAATCCATGCTTATATTTAGTTCCCATGCATTCTCGAGTAGTTTATTTAGTCTTTTCTCTCGTTTATGAAATTAAGTGACTTGATGAAATTAAAATAGAGATACTTTTATATATTAATAAATTGTGATAATTTTTACTTAAACTTAATTTACTTTTTCAAACTAGTCATTTGATTTGTTAAAATATGTTGATTTACAACTATAGTAAAAATTACATCTCGATATTCGGGGAATTCAAAGCCTTGAAAGGAAGGTGCAAATAAATAAAGGGAAATAATATCACTGGCGTAGAATTGAGCATTTTAGTGTGACGTAATTAAAATATTCAATTCGGTCATATTTGCTTGAGAGCCTGAAGTGTAGATGTTAGCCCGGCGAGGGGAACGTGAGCTCATGGCACAGTATCCTCCCAGCCTTAGCCGGGCAGATCTCGCAATCAAACATGTGATTAGTCAATATTCTTTACACTGACTAAAGGGTAAGAATAGAATGCTCCTATTTGTCACAATACCTTAAAATTAATATCTATTTAAATTCATCAATCACTTAAATTTCTAAAACAAGGGGAAAGATACTTTTTCCCCGAATAGTTAAGACTCTATTTAGCAATTGGGCTAATTTCCCTGGCACTTTCAATACGTATTAATTTTCTACTTAGTTAAGTTACCTAATTAAAATACTTAGTTTACTTTATTTGCGCTTAAATTTAGAATCTTTATATTTTCGTATACTATTTTAAAATTATTATTATTATTATTTTAAAATTAGTTGTTATTTAATTTTCTTCCCCGCTGGGATCGATAACCGTGACTCCACTAGAGCCCCGTATTACTTGATACGATACGTTACCAGAAGATCCAACATAAATAATTACAATTCTATACATATAATATACAAGTCAGTTTTGGCGTCGTTGGCAATTAAATTAAAATACTTCATAATATAAATTGTGGGTCATCTTCTATTCTCTTGGGCATCAGATCTAGCCCTTTAGGGCTTTTCCTTTCGACTATCTTTTGTATGACTGGGAAAGTGGAACCCGCCTTTAAGTCCAAACACCTCATGACTCAGAAACCCCACAAGCTTCATCAGACCCCTAATCACCTAGAGGGTTGAAATCAAATGTGGAAGTTTAAAGGATGAGTCTTTATTAGACTCTTTTAGCCTGTGACCGCCCCGAAGTGGTCCGGTCTCGGTGAAATAGCTAACTTACACACACTACACTTATACACTACACTTTCATCATTCCTCCTAAACCACACTAACAATACCCAACTCACCTCCCCGCCACTCATTGTGTGATTCACATGTATCAGCCCTTAACCCCTGCCCTCACATATGCCAGAACAAGATAAATAATGCCCTAAATGAGTCCCTTTCATACTGCGCGTTCGGAGCATGGCTTCATGGCTCAACCAAAATGATTTTATTCCACTTTACATTTACCCAATCTTCAATTTTCTAAATTTTCAATTTCAATCTCTGACCTCTGTAATCGCCTAAATTTACCCAAACCTCAAATTACCCAAATTTTTTCAAAATTCTCCAAAATCACCCAAATTCCTCAAAATCAATCTCAAACATTCTCCCACCACTCCAAATCTCACTCCATTTTTACCCAAAATACTCAAAATTCCAAAAAATACCCCCAATAATTCCTCCAAATTACCAAAATGCCCCTTCGACCCAAAATCCAAAATTTCAGAAAATTATCGGAAAATCTTAAAATCCCAAATATTCTCAATTTCATTTTGTCCAACTACACCATGGGCCCATTTGGTCAATTTTACTTTTGTCAAAATCTCCAATTTGACCCATTTTAACCCAAAGTGAACTCCAATGTCAAAACTCAAACCTACCCAATTGACCCAAATTCTAGTCCAATTCAATTTTAAACTTCAATTCAATGACCCCAACACCAATCTTGACCAAATCCAAGCCCAATTCGATTAGCATTTGAATCCAATTTCACTTTGACCTTAAAGCCCAATTTACCCATGACCCAAACTTAGCCCAAACCAAACCAATTGAACTCCAATTGACCCCAAACCTTCTATAAACCTTCCCTAACATCCCCACAAACAAAAATAACATAATTTGCCCAAAATTTGGACCCAAGCCCCACTCAAATTCAACCCAAAACCAAAAAGCCCAATTTCGATCTAAACCCAAACTTAACCCAAATAGACCCAAACCCCAAAATCCAACCCCAACAAAGTTGAAAACCTCTTTTTAAACACTCCCATAAACATTTCCCAACATTAATTTTACGTCAATAACCCTAGCCCAACATTGGCCCAAATTGGCCCAATTCGACCTACATTGCCCTTACCAAAGAAGCCCAAATCCAACCCATAATTCCAAACCCAAATCACTCCAAAACTTGTTTCAAATCCCACCTATGACACATCCTTAGACAAAACTCAACATTTATTTGGCATGGCCCATTGCAAATTTTTCTATTCAAAAGACCATTTTCAAACCTAAAGGCCCACTTCCTTAAACCACTTTAAAAAGCCCACCCAAGACCATTTCAAAAGCCTAAGTTTTCAATCCAAAGCCCACATGACATTTCTCCATATCATCCATTTAATCAAAATCAACCCCTAAGTTTCAAAATCATCATTAAAACATTCTAAATCAAGCTTCATGAAAAATTCTCCACCAAAATACCAAAATTCCTAAATTCTACTTCCATGAAATCACCAAGCTTTATCCTAAGCCATAAAGCCAGCGAAGCCATTCTAAGCCACATGCAAGCCATGTGAGTTGTTTACATGTGACCTTACTACATTTGGCAAAGAGGAGGTCCTTTAAGCACTTCCTAAAAGCCATTAACCTACTTATGATTCCCCTTAACCCAAATATAATCCAAATATTCTTGGATGAGACTTCTCCACTTAAGACCAGTTCGAACCAACCTTAAGGAAACTCGCCAAAATCACCTGTGTAATCTCCCACACTTAGAGCATTTGATCCCCACTGCTCTATTGCCCTAATCCCCACTAATCGAGCTCAATTTCGAGCTCAATTCTCAGTCGACAGATATTCTAAATCCTCCACCAAGTCAAATTAAACCACCCACACTCGCACAAGACCAAGAGAAGTATTCCCTGAAAGCCCCTCCGTGCCACCCACCTGCTCCACTCCAAAGTTTGAAATCACTGTGGTCGAAATCAAACCGTACAATTCACTGTGCCAAGGGACTTCATCTCGAGCTTGCCGACCCAATCGAAGGTGACACACTCTCGCATCGAAGCTTCACTTCTCCGAGCAAAGGCATGGACTCATTCTTCTTCCCGAGCTTACGTAGATTCTCCATTTACCGAATCAATTTCAATGCATGTTTACCGCATGGATGTGTTCGCCTTCAAGACGAATCCATAGAGCATAAGAACACAAACATCCGCTTCGAGACCGGAGCGCTTAAATTGTGGTTGGGGCGCTGACGGTCACGGTGCAACACCCGCCGTAGACAATGACCTGGGAGCCGTCGGGACGAGCGTGTATCGAGCGACGGTCTGGATCGAGTCGGATGCCGCGAAGGTACATGAACCGCCGGCCCCCGGAGCGCCGAGTCGGATGGCGGCGCGAATCGAGCGCGCCACGCGGTTCCTTCTGAGTCGCCGAGGATGGCGTGGCGTCATGGTGGATAAGTAGAAAAATAGGGATTTTTCTTATTTATTTAATTACGAACTTAGAAAATTCATAACTTTGTGTAGGAAAACTTAAAAATAAAATAAAATACCCTCTTGCTCAAGAACAGAGGAGAATAATGTGGAAAAGAAATCATTTAATTTCATCAATATTCGATTTTTTAATGATTTATTTACTCTTCTCAAGACATTAATTCTCCATTACGTATAAAATTCACCATGGCATGAGACCATGCTGTGGCTTGCCTTCGAATTTGGGGATCATTCCCCTAATTTTCCAAAGTCGAGGCCATCCCTATGAAGAGTTATTGATTTTTCAATTCTAGGTCACTCGAGTATTTTAATTCCAATAATTAGCATGTTATGAAATAAATTCTATGTAAAATTTTGGCGATGTTTCTTATGACTCGTAGGACCCCAGTGGAAAATAGGTTTTGAGTCACCAATTTCAGAATAACCCTAATCAAGCTTTAAACACCCAAAATGGAGCTTTAATTAATTAGAACTAATCATACATCAAATTGACTTGTAAAATCACCTCCACTGAACTTTAGGATCGTATAACCCACCATGTTTCTCAGTTTCACCTAATTCTGCTAGCCCTATCAAATGGCAATGATTAAGCCATTTAAATAAACCTAAAATTCAAAATTCATAACTTTCAAAATACTTCTCAAAAAATTCACCAAATTGGTTTTGGAGCCTCTCTCTAATATCAGGGAATTTAAGAAAATTAAAATTGCAATTTTCCAAAAGTTGATTTTTTGCATTATTTTAATATTTTTAATAATTAAAAAATAATAAAAATCACAAAAATAATAAAATTCACCAAAATGTCACATTTTGAATTTTAATCACTTAGGAACAAACCCCATATTTTCTAAGTCTCTATGATGAGATATCAAATTTTAAAGCCCTAAGGTAATTTTAAAATTAAAAAAAATGTATTTTCTAGCATTTCCACTAAAATAATTCTAATAAATGAAAGAAAAATCAGAAAATTATAAAAATTGGTTCTGGTTTCCTTGATATCAGAAAGATTTTTGAAAAATATAAAATTTATTTTTCAACGTTTATTTAATTTTTAAATTAATTAATACCTAAAACTCAAAATAATTATAATAAAAAGAATATAACTCAAAAAATTACCAAATTTGGTCCAAGTGGTCCTTTCATTTTGTCAGAATGTCCCATAATTTTCTTAAGGATAGAAACTTTCCCTTGTTATGTTGTTGAATTTTCCTTGAAAATCCTTATTTTCCACCAAAAATAATTACATAAATAAATTAAATAATTTAAAAATCACATTTTCTCCTAATGTCTTCGATTGATATATGAGTGAAGTCACATGTACCCCAAATTCATTTAAGCTCAATTTAGTGAGTTATGGAATTAGTAAGTTTAAAGGCAAAATGGTAATTAAAATTTTAACCTATAATTAAAAATTTTAGTTTAATTAAAAGGGTAGTAAAATATTCGATACTAAGTTGATTTTGGATGCTCAAAACTTAGGTGCTTTAAAGTTAAGAGAAACCTACCAAACAATTTGAAAATAATTAAAATAAACCTTAATTAAATAATTAATTAAACTCGAAGAATAAAAAATTGGAATTATTAAAATAAGGGATACTATTAGGAGGGAGAATCGTTTCAATTTAAGAATCCCTAAATTAATCACCTCAATAATATTTAATTCCTAATTAAAATCGATAATCCAAATTCAAGATTTAAAAAATGCTAAAAGACTTAATCATTAAATTAAATTAAGCAAAACATTTAAATTAAATCCTTCTAAGATTTCAATTAAATTAATATTTTAACAATTAAAATTAAATCATCCTTAAAGCATAAAAAATAAAATATTAAATTAAAATTAAAATAAAATTAAATTAAAATTTAAAATTAAATTAAATCAATTTTAATTAAATTAAATTTAAAATTAAAAATTAAATTAAATTAAATTAAATTAAATTAAACTAAATTTAATTAAATTAAATTAAAACATATTAAATTAAATTAAATTAAATAAAAAAATAAAATCAAGTTAAAATAAAATTAAAATTAAATTAAAAAAATAAAATTAAATTAAAATTAAAACTAAACCAAATTAAATTAAATTAAAATTAAATTAAATTAAATCGAATTAAATATAACATCACCTAAGACATAAAGAATTCAAAATAAATCTAAAACAACTCAACATTATTCCAAACTTAAACCCACTCAATCAAATTAAATTAAATCACAAATCACTTCAACATCAATTTGCCCTAAAGCTCTTGTCATAACTCCCAACGGAGGCTATGAAGTGTTACTTCACTTATATGTGATATTGAACAGTTCTGGCCTTCAAGCAAGAGAACAAAACTCAACTCTCTTTGACGATTAATTAACTTTATAATTAAATTTCTTGACTTAAAACAATCCTTAGAGGTATCAAAAGATGTTTTAAGACTCGCCTTAAGCACTTCCTCAATATGATAGGATATTTATAAGAACACCGAACTTAATTGTTCTTTCGATGAAGAAAATCGTCCTAAACCAAAACACAAGAACCTAGACGTCATGTTATGACTAGCTATAGATTAGGAACTTGGTAGAAAACCAAAACCTTTCCCTTAGCTTTACCTAGGTACTTGTTGGAATACTTAAATGCTCTGATATGTGTTTTAAGTGCAGCTCGTGGGATGACGGGAAGACCCTCCAGGTACGCTTTTATTTTATTACAATTTACTTTATCACAATTTACTTTAATTGCATCACACTTACTTTTCTTGCATGATAAACAACCGTTGCATGAAAACCCACACCTTTAGGATAGTCCCTAAAATCGAAACCAAAACCAAATTAAAAATCATTACAAGATAAAATTCACCACCACAACAATTCAAAATATAAAACAACTCAAAAATTTAATCACAAACGTAACAACAAACTACAACTACAACTAAATTAAAAACGTCTTGTCGATGATCTAGAATGCCTTGATGATGTAACCTACGTGTTGCTAACGGGATTTCCCACGGTCTAAATGAAAGTGTGGAACTCATTTAGTTGAGTTTAGCACCATCTCGACTAAGTGAATCCGATAAAAATAACGATGCCGGAAGGATGGAACCGCGGGATCTTAACCGGTGTTGTTATAATCAACTTTAAGATTTTGCTTTAATTAAAACATAGAAAACACTATGGAAATTAAGACCTTCTCTAAACCAAAACACTTCTCTCATCTCTTGATTTATGATTTCTAAACCTCTGCAACAACAAGGAGCCTTGAGCATGGTGGCCAGCACTGCCATCTTCGCGCAAAACAACTCTACATCGCCTAAACATTTCTTAGAATTAAATAACTAAACCATGTGACTTCGAGGTAGTTTCGCCTAGTGCAACATAAATCCTCAACCTTTTGTTAGGCATCGCATTGGTAAATTAAGCCCCAACCGGTCTTAGGATTCGAGGTAGTCGTCCAATACAACATAAACCCTCACATCTTCGAGGCTATTATGTGATCACATCATACGAATATAAGTCCTAATTAACTAAAATCAAAGATCAAAACATTAAATAAACATTAGGACTTTCCTAAATTCAAAGTCAACAATAGATAGTCGGGAAATTACCGAAGTTCGCTTCGAATCTGTAATTTCTCCTACCTTTCTTCCTTTGAATTCCCAAAATAAAATGTTCCAAATTTGATCCATTCCCTATCAAATTCCAAAATTCAATCCTCAAAACTTAAACTTGAAATTCCCTTGAGAGCCAGGTAATTAGTGATTATTATCGAGAGTTTTCTTAAGTGATTCCCGTCATTTAAGATGTAATTAACTATAGGGGCTTGCCCTATAGGGAACTTTAAGAACCCGTAATATAAACCTCGCTTAATTCCTTTATATTAAGGTGGAACTTGTCGGTTTATAAAATTGGTTCGCAAACCAAACCTGATGTCACAAATCTTCTAGTTTATTTAATCGAGCCCCATCATCGAGCAAAGGTGTCTATTCTTCGACAGATACACGGTTTATGGTGCGGTGCTCGTTTATATAAACTATTCCGGGATGTGATACTTCCGCTGGATTATATCTTAAAATTTTGAAACTCAGATTTTCAAAATCAAATACTACTTTCTAAAATTATATATATATTTAAATGAATTTTAAAATATAAAAATTCCCGACAATTTTCGTAGGCGACCCTTTAGTAAAAAACACACAACCTAAAAATATGCCGACATCCGTGTGGAATAGTTTGTCGGGGCCCGCGAAGTTATAACCAAGCACTTTTATGGGCGACAACCTATATTATCGGGCAGGTTTCTTTAATTTAGTTTGTTTGAGAGGCATGGGATTTAGTGTTGTATTGTGTTTGCTTTAGTGTCGATTGATCAGCTTAATTCATGTTTGATTAGTGGATTAATTTGATCTTTATGTGTCATTAGGATTGACTTGGCTTGATTTGATGATTGGTAGATGTTTTGATTATTAGTGTTTTGATTGGATTCTTATGTTTATGTCATGAGGGAGGTGATTCCTTAACTTTTATTATGGTTAGACTTGTATGTTCTATTATAGTAGTTGGATTGATGAGTTCACTATAACTCGGGTCTTACTTTGACTTGAGTTTTGGTAAGAGACATCATGAATTTAAACTGTGATAGATCCATCTTACCTTGGTTACTTCCTTTCTCTAACTTTGTTTTCATTCGTGGAGTCGCTAACCTATTTGATGAATAACATTAGGATGATCTTACACAACAATATGTAACTATTAAAGGTGCTTAATTAAAGGGATTAGATGATGCCTGAGATTGGTGTCCGGAAACCAATTTATTAGGGATAATCTTATCTTTGGGATTATAATCTATAAAATCATTTGAATGTACCTAATTTACTATTTTAGTGATTCCGTTAGAATTTGGAGGTAAGTTGTGAGATGCGATGAGTTAAAGGATGAATTAACCTCATTTATTTTATGTGTGTTTATGTTTGTGTTACAACTTTATTTAGGTCTTGAATAACATTTTTATATTCCCTTGCCGATACTTGCTATGCTAGTTAAACTTTTATTTAATGAATTTCATTCTCATGATGATTAGTTTAGATTTACT
Source organism: Papilionanthe hookeriana x Papilionanthe teres (assembly GCA_022702705.1). NCBI lineage: Eukaryota > Viridiplantae > Streptophyta > Magnoliopsida > Asparagales > Orchidaceae > Papilionanthe > Papilionanthe hookeriana x Papilionanthe teres. The sequence continues at coordinate 96,091,673 of CM040423.1, forward strand.
TTCTGCCGCATATTGTTCCGTCTTAATGAATACTTTTGTAAATGGTTTTGATAGACATTTGTGGTAGAGAGAACTTCTAAATTATTTTTCTTCCTGCTTATATTTTCTGTATTGAATGTTATATATGTTAAAATTTAAGTTTGGGGTAGGAAGAAAATAAAATTTTAATGTGAAAATACTTTTAGTGTAATTTTATTACAAGCACGTTTTATGTTAGATTTAGTTTCTCCTACGCTCATTCTATCATGATTATGCATGTATATGAATTTGATAAGATATTGTAGTAGCAAGTAGATTCAACATTTACTTTTTCTTTCTGCAACATTTTATGGAATTCATTGCAAAATATTTTAAAATTTAAGTTTGGGGGAAGAAAAATATTAACTCTTATTTGTCTTCGATTATCATATTTTTCAAAATTATTAGCATAACTTTTGGCAATTGAACCTCGCTTTGAGATAACTAAAACTTTTATTTCGCCCTGAATGTTATGGAAGGATTGATGAAAGTTTTTAGTAATAAAGGTTAATTTTATAAGGGTAAGATATTTGTACAAAGAATTTGATTATAGTTAACTATTTAAAGTAAAAGAAAACTCGTATTTTTGAAATGTTAAGAGACTTAAAGTATTGTGTGTTAAGAAGAGATTGTGACTTTATGATGAATAATAAAGCTCATACCTAATTATAAAGTAAGGATGTGTTTCAAGTTTGAACTTTAGAAAGAGGAGAGGAAGTTCAAAATCATTACAAAGACCAGATATAATAATCCTCATTAAAAAAGAGGAAAAAAGAGAAAAAGAAAAAGAAGGATTGAAAAAAATCCAAAAAAAAAGAAAAATAAAAAGAAAGAAAATATTTATGAGGAGAAGCTTGAGGAGATGCCTAGTCAAAAATTGGCTTTACTTGAGTCAAATTTAAAGGAGAACTTAATTTCATTTCTCAATTTATATTTAAAGTATTTGCCTACATTCTGATGAAGTTTGCATGAACTCCTTTTCACTTAATCTTTCAAGGCACTCTTAATGTGATAAATTATGGTTTATCTTGAAATAAATAGAAGACTAGAACCCTTAAACTTGAATGCTGAATATTCCTATACCCGTAAAGGTTAAACTAAGTTACTAAATTTCTTTCTAAAGTCTAAACCAATATACCTTTGAATGAAAATTTTAGTTTCTTACAGGTGAAAAGTACATTTCCTTGAGTTATATTTAAGTAGTAAAAGGGTTACTTGAGGACAAGTAATTTGCTTAAGTTTGCACATTTCGATGCACCAAAATATATACACTTTTTGCTATATGATTTTACTCATTTTTGGTGATATTACACTTTAAAAGGAAGCTATTTTGTATGTTTTTTGTTTTTAGGTGTAAGAAATGTGATTGGAGCAAAAAAGAAGCAAAAATTTCAGCAATTTGGAGCAAAAACGAGCAAGAAAGCAAATTTTGGCTCGACACCTTTCGATAAGTCTTTCTACAAGTAATCTTACACTTCGCATATTTTTAAATCAGATTACACTTTAAAAGGTGGTTTTTGTGCTTATTTTGTAGGGCTATCTTTTAGGAACTCAACGCAACTAAACGCTTAATCGGAGCCGAAACCGAGCCAAAAGGGAGCAAAATGGTGAGGTTGCTACAGATGGGCGCCTCGAGGTGCCCAAATCCAACACGCGGCGCGAAACCTAAGAGCACAGAAAATAGGCACCGGCAGCGCCCTATTCAACGCCGGCGGCGCCCGAGACTGCTTGGACGCGATATTAGGCGGTGTTTGGCCAAATACATCGAATCCGAACGCTTCGGAGGGTTTGAAAACATGCACATCTTGAGAAATTCATCCCTACTTTATTTTAAACCAAATTTGAAGCCAAAAATAAAGAAGAGATGTTAGGGAAACTTAGAGAATGCTTAGAGATTCAGAATAGGAGTAGAAATGTAGATTTCTACCTTTTTTGGCGAGATTAGTGAGGGGATTTTGGAGAGAATCTCGTAAGGGAATGTTCTAGCATCGCATGGATCCGCTGAGACTTTCAGGATAGATTTTCATCTTTCTTACAAGGGGAAAAGCTGGGCATTGTATTTTTCATTATCTTATGATATTGTAAATACTTATTTTGAGGATTTACTTTGAAATGAAGTTTTCCGTAGTGTTTTCTTCGTGCTTTGTGATGTCTTTCTCTTACTCTTTCTTCTTCTAGTATGAAAATAGTGGCATGAGAAGATTATGCCATTGTTTTCATTCTACTTTTCTTTTGCAATGAGTAGGACTCATGTTTTGGATATTGGGATGCTTGCTAAAAGAAGTTTTAATTATAAATGTGATGGTTTTTATCACACTTCATTTACATTGCAATAATGGTCGGTTGTAGCGTTAAAATTTGTAGTAATTGCATTGTCCCGAAAGGGTGCGTGGTAATTCTCAATAGTGGGAACCACACATTCAATTTCCATGAATGAATTGCGTAGATCATGGGATTGAAAATAACAGGGAAATATGGTTTTGATGGGCGTCGAATTGGAGGTTTCAGGGTGACAGGCCGAGATCCCCAATTTGGTCATAAGATTAGTAACTAAACTCAGCGTTAGCCTTCTGCATGAAGGGTGAGTGGGAGCTCCGTAGTGACAACCGGTATCCTCCCGCCTAGCCTTAGATTTAGTGACCGAACTTAGGATATGTCAATTTTTCTTTACATGCTTGGAAGAGGGGGTACTCTTTTGAGGGTAAAGAAACATTTTATGCTCCTATTTGGTACATACAATATTTAATGCATCATGAATTCCTAAACTTTATCCATTTCATTACATAAGAATAAGTATTTCATTATCTAAAAATTCTACCTTAACCAATTTACCCAAAAAGGGTTATCTTTAGAAGTAATATTTGCATTTTAGGAGTAAAGTTATCCTTACATATAATTATCTGTACGGGGGGAGAAGCTGTTAGAAAAAACCACTTATATCACCCTTTCAAACTAAGGTTGTTAGTAGTAGACTAGAATTCGACTAAGAACCTCTTACCTCGCTTCCCGTTGGATCGATAAACGGGACTCCATTTGTGCCCCGTATTACTTTATACGATACGTATACTTGCATTTGAAATTTTGACTTACAAAAATCATTATAAATATATAAATCTGAGGTCATAAATTATTACATATAAAAAAGTCGCATCAACAAGCGGAATGAACTAATTCAAAACTAAACAAGTCATTGGATGGTGAATCCGTATTAATTATAGAAAATTAAAAATCTCACCACTAGGAAAGAACATTTTCCTCTCTACCTTTCTGGATCAAATGTTAGATAGATTAAGTTGGCATCGTTATTTCGCTTTTAGATGGATATTCAAGATACCACAAATACGCATAATTCTTTGATGATTAAGAGAAGAAAACATTTACTAGTCCATATGAGACTTTACTTTAAGAAGAATGTCATTTGGTTTATGTAATGCAATTGCAACTTTCCAAATGTATGATGTCTATTTTTTGTGACTTAATTGAGAAAGAAATTGAAGTTTTCATGGATACCTACAAAGATTTGGAACCTCCTTAATTCATGTTTAGATCATTTAATAAGAGTTCTCAAATGCCGTTAAGAAACTAATCAAATTCTCAATTGGGAAAAATGTGAATTTATGTTTGCAGGAGGAATTGTAAGTTAGGACATAAATTTCTTAAAATGGCATGGAAGTAGATCAAACAAAAATTCTGTTATAATTGAATTACCACCTCCTACATCTATGAGAGGAGTAAGATGGTTTCTAGAACATGCCGTTTTTATAGGTGGTAGATTCAAGATTTTTCAAAATTGCTAAGCCCCTATGTCATACTTTAGAAAAAGACACTAGCTTTGATTTTTATAAGGAAGGCTCTTAATTTCTTTGATTTATTAAGAGAAAAATTAATCACCGCACTAATTATTGTTTCACTTGATTAAAAACAATATTACCTGAATTAATGTGTGATCCTAGTAATAATGCTATTGGGGTAGTATTAGGATAAAAATATGATAGAATCTTAAAGTTATACACCATGCCAAGAACACCATTAATGAGGCTCAAAATAATTACACAACTAGTGAAAAGAATTTTGCTGGCTAAAAGTTTATGCTTTTGATAAATTTTAGACGTTTATCTTAATAAACAAAATGTTTTGTGTATACTGATCATGTTGTTATTAAATACTTCATGTTGAAGAAGGATGTAAACCATGATTAATTTGATGGGTCCTTCGATGCAAGAATTCGATTGTGTAGTAGATAAGAATGGTACCGATAATCAAATTGCCGATCATTTATCAAGGCTTTAACAAGAAAATAATAGTAATATTATTGATGAAATAGATGAATTTTTTCCTAATGAACAACTATATAAGATTATTAAATGACGAATTTCGTGGTACACTACTGAGGTTAACTATTGAGTTGGTAATATTTTGCCCTATGGATTAGATAGCCACCAAATGAAGAAATTCATACACAATTCAAAACTTTACTGATGACCCATATTTATATAAATAATGTAAGGACTTAGTCATTTGAAGATGTGTAACTATGGAGGAAACCAAAGTGATTATTAAAAAATGTCACAAATCAAATTTTATTGGGACATTTTGAAGTTTATAAAAATGCATTTAAAATTTTACAATATGGATTTTATCAAGCCTACTTTATTTAAAGATGTTAATTTTGTAAAAACATGTGATCGATGTCAGCAGTAGGCAATATTTCTAGAAGAAATGAAATGCCCTTAAATTTTATTTTGGAAGTTAAAATATTTGATGTTTGGGGCTTAGATTTTATAGACTATTTATCCCACCTTTAGGAAAAAATATATATCTTGATACTTGTGGATTATGTTTCTAATGGATCAAGCAATACTGTATCTCATTGTGATGTTATATGTTGCATATTTTTTTAAAAAATATTTTGTTAGATTTGGAATGCCGAGAGTAATTATTATAGATGGGGGGGGGGGGGGTAGTCATTTTAGGAATATAATGATTGATACTATAACACAAAAGTTTGGAATTAAGCACAAAATTACCATAGCCTATCATCCTCAAACCAAGTAGCCTAGTTGAAGTATCCAATCATGAAATGAAAAGAATATTGGAGAAAAAGTGTTTATCCTAACAAGAAGAATTGGCTTGCTAGACTGGATAACACATTATGGGCCTATAGGATTGCATATAAAACACTTATAGAAATGACATTAAATAGGCTCACATTTGGATAAGCTTGTCACTTACCAAACCTTAAATTGAGCATAAAACTTATTAGGCTATAAAAGAATTTAATTATAATTTAAAAGAAGTTGGAGAGAAGCTATTATTGGGTAAATTAAATGAGCTTGATGAAATAAGGAAATGAATCTTAAGGAAAATATCAAAAATTTATAAGGAGAAAAAATAAAAATAAGGCATGATTGAAGAATTTTAAAAGACATTTCGAGCCTCGACAAGAAGTTTTACTATGTAATACAAAATTGCAAACTTATTTTTAGGGACACTTAATTCCAGGTGGTTAGAGCCATTTATTGTGATAAAAGTCTATCTTTATGGAGTTCTTGATATTGAAGAGCCAAACCGGAAGAAATATTAAAGTGAATGGACACAAACATTAAAATCATATATAAGTATAGTCTTGCTTTTGAGGGAGATCCGATGCTTGATCAACCAGGGTAAAAACATTGGATACGTCGGGCCGAGAGCACTTTAAACCAAGTGCTTTGACGGACGCAACCCATACTTGGTGGTGTGGATTCATTTGTTTTCTTAATTGTTGTTATTTTGAATTTGCAATGTTATATTGAGTCCTACATGCTAAAGTCAGCACAAAATGTTAGTCCCTTGATCAAAATGAGGTTAGGATGAGAATTTAGATTTTGGAATATTTGTGTACCAGCACCTAAGTGCCCAATCTGGTGCTAGGCGCTGCAATCTGCTAACTCCTAAAAACCGTCAAATTTCATCTTTTGGCCATTCCTTCTCTATTTAATCGCTATGGATGGGATTTTAGGACATTTTCTTCATTCCTAAGTGCTTTAGAGGAGGAGAGATGAGTAAAAAAGCATCCAAACCTTGAGATCATGGCTTCTTCACTAATGGAAAGTATAATTATGGTAAGTTTGATAACAATAAGTTTATACATATGGTTGCTCGAACTTACTTCGATGGATACTTAGCAATAAGTTTGGAGCGGATCACTAACAAACCTGTGAAGATTGATGAGGGAGTTATCTCTTCGCACAAGTTAAGTGATATATACCATCTACACAAGCACATGGAGTGGCAAGATGAAACTCTAATTTGGCCATTTGGCAGATTTCTAAGACTATCAAGTAAACACGTATCAAGAGAACAAATGGATAGATGATAAAGTCAAGGCACATTTTCCTCGTGCCCCTTTTTACCATTTATTCGATCGTAACTTTTTGGTCTTCAGGAATGATTTTACATTTTTCTCAATAGTGTTTTTCAATTATAAAATCAAAAATATCCATTTGATAACATTTTTCTTTGTCAGGGTACTTCATCGATTTAAGAATATTGAATTAAATCCCTTGATCATTAACTCTCATAGTTAATTCTCCTTTTTGCACATCAATCATCGCTCGTCCGGTAGCTAGAAAAGGTCTCTCTAAAATAATTGGTGTTTCTTTATCTTCTTCCATATCAAGCACAATAAAATCTACAGGGAAGATAAATTTATCTACTTTAACAAGTACATCCTCTATAACTCTTTTAGGGTAAGTGATAGATCTATCAGCTAATCGAAGGGTTACGAGTGGTGGGAGTATTCTCTCCTAAATTCAACCTTCGATAAATAGAAAATGGCATGAGATTAATACTTGCTCCTAAATCACACAAATCTTTTCCACAAAATTTTTCTCCAATAGCACAAGGTATAGTAAAACTTCCACGATCTTTAAGTTTCTGAGGTAATTTCTTTTGAATTATTGCACTACATTCTTCACTTAGTTTAACCGTTTCAAAAGCTTCAAATTTTCATTTCTTACTTAATATATCGTTCATAAATTTTTCATAAGTTGGCATCTGTTGAAAGGCTTCAGCAAAGGGTATATTTATAGTAAGCTTCTTAAAAATTTCAATGAACTTAGAAAATTGATGATCAAGCTTCTGCTATTTTAATCTTTGAAGAAAAGGTGGTGGTGGTTTTTCAACCTCCACATTAATAGAAATATTAGTTTGATCTTGATTAGGAGAAGGTGTTTCTTTAGGTTTTGTAATCTCTTCAACCTCAATCTCTTTTTCAATTTCATTCTGCATTCTTTCTTTTAATTCCTTTTCACTTCTAAGTTGTACAACTTTAACATGTTCATGTTCTTTTCCAGTTTCTTTTGGATTAATTTCAACATTACTAGGAAGTGTTCCTGGAGGTCTGTAATTAATTAAATTAGCGATTTGTCTCATTTGATTCTCAATATTACGAATAGTAGTATTTTGATTTTGTAATTGATTACTCATTTGTAAAATTAATTCTTCTATTGATAACTTTTTATGTTGATTATTAAATCCATGTGGTTTATAATTTGAATTTACTTGATTATTCCAATTTTTCAGTTGGATGGGATCGATTATTACCCCATTGTTGTTGTTGATTATTCCAGTTAAAATTAGGGTGATTTTTCCATCCAGGATTATAATAGTTTGAATACCAATTATTTTTACTAGCAATCGCTTGTAAAGTTTCAATAGTTTGAAATCTTCAATATTAGATGAGTTGTTATGTGATATGTTGATGGCAAAATTATCTAAATTCTTAGATATTGCAGCTACTTGTGAAGCTAAGATTGAAAAGGCTTCGTTAGCTTGAATACATTACATTCTTTTAGGATTAATCCTTTCAGAAGGCCATTGAAAATTATTATTAGTCATTTCTTCAATTAAAGTATAAGCTTCTTCAAATGATTTAGACATTAAAGAACCTCCAGCAGCAGCATCAATAATTGACTTTAGTGATCCAATTAAACCATCATAAAATGTTTGAATAATTAACTAATCTGGTAAAGCATGATGAGGACATTTTGTAATAGTTCTTTAAATCATACCCAAGTTTCATAAATTGTCTCCCCGTCAAATTGACTAAATGAAGTAATATCATTTCTTTATTTAGCAGTTTTAGAAGGACAAAAATATTTAGTAAGGAATTTTTGTGCCATTTTAGCCCACGTTTTAATAGAACCTGTTGCTAATGAGTTCAACCACATCTTTGCTTTATCTCTTAAAGAAAAAGGAAAGAGTCTAAGTCTAATAGCATCATCAGAAATATTTTTATTTTTAAAGGTAGCACAAAGTTCTAAAAAACTAGCAAGGTGTAAGTTTGGATCCTCATTTGAAGTTCCTCCAAATTGATTATTTTGAACCATTTGAATGATAGATGGTTTAAGCTCAAAAGAATAAGCATCTAGAGTGGGTATTTGAATACTACTATGAAGTTCATTAATTGTTGGGTTAGCATAATCCCTTGATGGTTTGTAAACATTTTGTTCATTAATTTCAATTGGATTTTGTAAATTGTTATGTAAATTAGCCATCTCTTGGATTTTTTGAGTTTGTTTTCCTTTTTTAATTCTTTTAATAGTTCTTTCGAAATCAGAATCTAAAGGTAATAATCCTTCAAATCCAACACTACGCATAAAAACTAAATTAACAAGAAATAAAATCTCTACTTATAAAAAAAATTTTGTTTATATATATATATGTATATATATATATATATATATATATATATATATATATATATATATATATATATATATTTGGTATTTTATATTTTTGACAATAAAAGAAAATGAATAAAATAAAAATATTTAAAATCTACTCCGCTCCTCCCCGTGCAACGGCGCCAAAAACTTGACCCAATGCTATATATATGCGTACTAAAAATTCAATCCCCAAGCAATCGCGCCAAAAACTCGACCCGCAATCCGCTGATGAAAAATATAATAATTAATGCTTTCAAATATATGTAATAGATAATAATAACAATTAGTGTATACAAATATAATTTTATTGAAAATATTTTACACACTAGGGGTACTACGCAAGTATACGTATCGTATCAAGTAATATAGGGCTTTGAAACAAAGTCCCCAGTATCGATCCCACGAGGAGTGAGTTATGGATATATGTATTTCTTCTATAGATTATAAATTTAATATTTTTAATTTACTAGATGCAAAAGCAGTAATGAAATGATTGGTGTAAATAGAAATAAGAACACAACTTTCTTTCTTTCAATTAATCCAAGATTTTCTAAGATAATGATAATATTCGTGGAGAATATAAATTTATGGTATTGTGATAAATAGAAGCATTCATATTCTTTACCCTTTGATCCAGGTGTAACGAACATTGGCTAGCCTATAGATCAGGTCCGGATGTATTGTTAGTAGAATGGGTTAATCTAGGCTCACACTACTAGATGTCCAAGGGTGGCTATGGTCGACCCTACTAGTGACCCTTTCCTTCTCTATAAACCAAATCACAAGAATTTAGTTTGTCACTCTAAAAACTTATTAGTTCTACATCCATTATATAATATCTTCCTATTTATTTGCACTTCACCTTGAATAACCCGCACAAGGCCTTCGACTACCCAAGGATTCATGTGATATCTACTAGTTAAGAATTCATCTCCTTCAAGGTATCAAAACTCTTCAACAGATTTTAACAATACAAGTGATCAATTTGTAAAGTAAATGAAGATCCGGTATTAATATCAGAACAATGTTTTAAAATATAAATAGTTTTTAATTCTCCATCAAATTTTATATTATCTTATTTATCTTTCTATAATTGAAAGGTGAAAGTAAACTAACTACTCAGAACACATTGAATTTAAACAACAAAACATGATTATAAAAATTTGTATAAAATTACAAATACTTATCTCAAGTGTTTCTCCTACTTAACCTCTGAATTCTTCTGACTCCAAAGCAAATAAAGTTCAAAAGCACCAACTCTTTAAACTCTTAATACACACTCTAAATAAACTCACTAATTAATAAAAGTGGCCCTAAAGTATTTGTCTAATTCTCCCTCTAGATGGGGCTCTAGATAGGGGGATGTATGGGGGCTTATGTAGGAGTATGGGCGTTTTTCTCTGAAGGAGTACCCTCCTATTTATAGGCTTCAAGGGTTGCCTTGAGGCCCCTCTTCAAAATGTATCCACATTCAATGAATCTTCTAGAAGGTGTGTCTGGCGCCTAGGCACCGGAATCTGAAGCCTAGGCGCCAGACTCAGCGTTCAGTTCTTCGCACCTCTTCGCGATTAAAACCGTTTCCAAGCGTCCAGATACATTGTTTCACATGTCCTATAAACCAGGAACAACTGCCAGTCTTCTAGAAGGTCCAATAATGACTAACACCGTTAAAATAACCATCCAAAAGTCATCAAAAATATTGACAGATCTCGTATCGACCTGGCGCTTAGGCGCCGAATTCTAGCACCTATGCCCCCAGACCAATAATTTTGACAATTTTGCATTTTGGCTGCATTTTTGCTTCTTTTTGCTCCTTTTTGCTCCTTTTTCACTTTTTTTTTCTTCTTGAACATTTTTCCATCACCTATATCCAAAAACACAAAAATACTTTTCATTAAAGCATAATATCCTTAAAAATTTGATAAAAATCAAGGCATAAAAGTGGGTATTTTTTTCATGGATCAAAATCCCCCAAACTTAAATGTTACTTGTCCTCAAGTAACCCTTTTAACTATATAAAATGTATAACATCTGGAATGAAAGATAAATATTTAAAACTCCTTGTAATTTTTGATCTTATAAAGGCTTCAGTAAATCATTAACCAAATGTCACTAACTAAGTTTAATTTTAAGAATTTAAAGAATATTCAACTACCAAATCATAAGACTTAAAAAATTTTTCATTCATTTTGAAAATAATAGCAGTTTATTATATTAAGATCACATAGATTATTTACAAGAAAAAAATTTTCATGAAAAGCCTTTCTTAAATAAAGATTCATGCATGAAAATTAAGTAAAAGTATGTAACTAGTTTTCTTCATATAAGATAATTCAAGTGAAGCCAATTTTTTATTAGGCATATCCTCAAGCTTCTCCTCTTTTTCTCTTTTTTTTTTTTTTCACAGTGAGGATTACTGTATCTGGATAGCCTGTTAATGATTTTGAACTTCACTATCCTTAACTTATATTTTCAAAATTTTACATTTTCACTTAATTATTATAACATGAATAGAATTTCAAAAAGATTTTCAATCTTTTCTTTTTCAAGTTAATATTTTTGATTTATTAATACTTCTAAAATTCAATTATTTCTGTTATGAATAGAAAAATTTCTTAATCTTATTCTTCTTTAAGTTAAATAATTCTATTCTTAAAATCAATCAAAGTTATTAAAATTTTGTTTAAGTCCACTAAATTATTTATAATTTCAAAAATTTAAGTGATCTTAAATAGATTCTTCATTCCTTATGTTATGTTAAGATTTTTTTTTAGAAAATATTAGTTTATTAAGGACAAATAATATTGATATTTGAATGTATTTTCCCTTCCCCCAAACTTAAGTTTTGGTATATCATGAAAATAATAAAGTATGAGAGAAAGAAAAGTATAATTTAAAAAGGAATTTTATAAGCATGTAAAAAAAATTCTAGAAAGAAATATAATTTACTTCTACACATGCTTTTTATGAATATTACAGAAAAAATGGAGCATATAAAAGTAAGTAGGCTCAAAAATTTTATAAACCAGTAGTTGAATTAAATAGCTATATTCCTAACAGAAATAAAACAACATTACTAACTATTCTAGAATACTAAGCAGTAGGCTGAAACCAAAAATAAACACAAATTTATTCAAATTTCAGTCTGTAACTAAATATCTAAAACAGTCTCAACATCAAATAATTCATACAAAATCTCATTTACAAATCTAAACTAGTAAACAACAAACTACCATCAGTACTAGCAAAAAAAACTAAACTAACAATAGACTCAGCACATCTCAGAGGTAAATCAGGCCACTAATCACTGTTTGTAGCCTCGTCATTGTCATCACCAAAAGAAAACTCCACATCCTTAGGATCAACATATGGTGAAAATCTAGGACAGGTGGGAAACTGAATATCATGCTCACTCTTCAAGAATCTGACTAAAGACTCTGAATACTCAACATCATATTCACTCTTCCTTTGGGTGAATCAGATAGGTGATCAATCTTCTTGTCCATAATATCAATTCTGCTGTGAGTTAGAAATAACTCATTCTGCTGCTCAGAAGTTGATCATGCATCGATTCCCAAAAATTAGACGGTGGCTCAGCAGTAGAAGTAGAAGGTCTGGAAGTGGAAGCTCTACCTGGAGTAGGTGCAGAAGTAGAATTGGCTGTAGATCTCTTCCTGCGAAGAAGATCATTGATACTAACACTTTCCTGCCCAATTGGCTTGGTAGAATTTAGCTTCTCCTCAGAAATATCAGCAGTGACTCCATTGTTCACACATAAAGAATAAATCAGAGATGGGAATCATTGTCCTACAGAAGTACTGGATCTAGCAGTAGACTCCACAAAATCATAAATAATACTGCCGACATCTGTCAGCTTCCTCTCCTAAATGCAGTAGTTTAAGATAGCTCTATCTCTAGTAACTTCGCTCAAGTGGTTGAAAGGTATAAGTCTTGCAGAAATAAAGTAATGCTAAGCCTTTGAAATACCATTTAACTTAGAAGATTTAAAATTTACCTGTTTATCGTTCTTGATTTTCCAAGCTCCAGTGTCGTCAGTCAAATAAGCAATAATCATCTCTAAATCTCCCGCAGATGGAGATAATCCAGAATAGTGGCACTCGATGGTAGGTGGCAGTTCATAAAAAATATTGATCCTTTCTGGATTAAATCCTACCCAACACCTCTGACGAAGACTTCATAGTCTTCTGCATCCAATAAATTAGCATAAAATTCGCGCACGACTGGAATAACAGCAACAGCGGTGAGTAACAGAATCATTGCCAGTTGTGCGCAACGATCGTGTTCTCGAGATAAATTTCGGACGTCGCAAATTTGTGATATCGAAAATGCGCTGCCGCAGTCACGAACTTGCGACTGTTAAAATTTTCTCGTACCTTTCCTCGCTTAAATTTCGGTTCCATCTAAACATGAAAGAAAACACAAATAAGTTAAGGAATCAAAGATTTAATCTCTTTTTAAGCTTAAGAAACTTAAAATGAGTTTATAAATTCATGGAGAAACACTAAAAATAAAAAAATTTCTCAAAATTTTTGTTTTTAGTCAAAAATAGGAAAAACTATGGTGAAAATAAAAAACAAATGGATTAGAGTTTAGATCTAACCTTGAGATGAAGAAATAAAGTGATTTCAGGCTCAAAATCTTGATGTCTTGACCTCAAAATGGATTTAGGAGGTGGGTTTTCACGAAAAAGAGGATGAAGATGAAGCTTAGGCGTCAAAAATGGCTAATGGGGGTTTAAATGGTGTTTTTCAGGTAAGCAGACCGAACCGGCACCTAGGCGCCAGACTCGCCTTTCCAAAAAAATCTCTTAAAAAATTTATTTTCCACCAAAGTTCATAAATTAAACTTATAGTTACTCATATAAGAGTATTGCTTCAGTTTCGATCTTCCAAAATATTTTCCAAAAATTTTAAAAATTAAAATTAAATCCACCAATTAAACACAAGTTTAAATCAAACTCTTCTAATTCCATTCATGAATTTCAATTTCAGGCTCAATACAATTTAGATAAGTATCATAACGTGATTCAAGTTCTAACAACAATCAAACAGCACAAATTTAAAAGCAAATACAACACACATTGAACATGAAAGTAAACACCCATACAAACACAAATGATTTACTAAATCGATACAACGACACACTAGATAAATCACAATCTCACCCCATCACTATCTAATTCCCATTATCTTGGCAAGGAAAACTATTCAGCCCACTTAGAAAGAATACTAACGCCCTCAGAAAATCCGTAGCCATTTTCTCGTCGATCCAATTATTCTTCGCATACATCTCCAATTGAGCATCTTGATATGCCGCTAGATGAACAAATTGAAGTTTCGCCTGCCATTTTAGATGTTCAATTAGATGATACATCTCATGGAGGCGATCTCCTATGCTTTTAAACTTTGCTTCAAACTTATTTAGACGACTAGAAATTCTCTCCAAACTCACAACGATGAAACCATTGAAGTAAGGTTGAGGATCCATTGAAACCTTGTCTCTAACCTCTTCTCCAAGATTTCCCCTCTCCATTTCTTCAAAAATCCTCTCTAATCTCTTAAGAATGGATGATTGCATAAGGATTGGGGATGAAGATAGGGTCATTTATAAGAGAAAAACGTGTGAAAAATTGAATATTTTCGGTTTTGACACGATCCAGTAACTATGGCGCTTAGGCGCCAAATCTGGTGCTTAGGCGCCAGACCTATCGACACATAGTTTTACTCTGGCGCTTAGGCGCCAGATCTGGGGCCTAGGCGCCGGAACCATGTTCGACTCTGTTTCGCCTAACGTCAAATTTCAAAGTTTCGTTCTCCAAAATAGGTAGTTTAGAATGGTAAGATCATTATAGACTCAGTAACACAAATTATAAGTAATCCTAACAAAGGTTAACTTGATCTCCTTTTTACTCATATATGAAATAGAGTGATCCAATGTCTAAGCTTTATATAATTCGAGATAATTTTCAGCTTAAGTTAATAAAGACTTGTTAGCATTCAAATTTTCTAAAATAATATAAAATTAAACAAGACCGAGGCATAACCTTACATTACAAATGTAAAAACACACAAAATAATAAATAACTATGGGTTGCCTCTCACAAAGCGCTTGGTTTAATGTCGTCAGCCCGACCTAATTAAGTCTTTTAATCAGGTAGACTCAACTCATAAGCCTCTTTATAAATCTTTTTAAAATCTCCCAAATAAGGCTTTAGTCTTAATCCATTAACTTTAAAAATTTTTCCCGTTTTGGGTTCTTTAACATCCACAACTC
The DNA here is from genome assembly GCA_022702705.1 of Papilionanthe hookeriana x Papilionanthe teres. Classification (NCBI taxonomy): domain Eukaryota; kingdom Viridiplantae; phylum Streptophyta; class Magnoliopsida; order Asparagales; family Orchidaceae; genus Papilionanthe; species Papilionanthe hookeriana x Papilionanthe teres. The sequence goes on from CM040423.1 coordinate 96,106,696, forward strand.
CATAATGTTATTCTTTTTCAATTATATATGGTCCTATCCATTTTCATCTTAATTTTCAAGGAAAAAGTCTTAAACGAGTATTAAAAAATAATACTTCTTGTCCAGGCTCAAATATTTTTCCTTAAATCTTTTTATCATGTAATATTTTCATTTTCTCTTTATAAATCCTTGCATTTTCATATGATTCATATCTTATTTCATCCATCTCATTCAATTGCAATAATCGTTTTTTTTTCTATAGTATTCAAATCAAAATTAAACTCCTTTATCGCCCAATAAGCTTTATGTTCAAGCTTAACAGGTAAGTGAGAATGTTTACCATAAACTAACCGGTAAGGTGACATTCTGATTGGTGTCTTATAAGCTGTTCTATAAGCCCATAATGCAGAATCAAGTATATCAAACCAATCAGTTCTTTTAGGATTAACAGTCTTCTCTAAAATTCTTTTAATTTCTCTATTTGATACTTCAGTCATTCCACTTGTTTGTAGGTGATATGCAGTTGCAATTCTGTGTTTGATCCCAAAATTTTCCAATAATGATCGAATTCTTATATTTCTAAAATGACTTCCACCATCTGTGATAATTACCTTAGGCATTCCAAATCTTGAAAAAATCATCTTCTTTAAAAATTTTGAAACACTTTTGGAATCACAGCTAGGTAAAGCTACAGCTTCAATCCACTTTGAAACGTAATCAACCGCTAATAAAATATAAATCTTTCCAGATGATGGTACAAATGGTCCCATAAAGTCTAAACCCCATATATCAAAAATTTCAACTTCCAATATATAGTTTAAAGGCATTTCATCTTTCTTGGATATATTTCCCATCCTTTGAAATCGATCACATGTTTTCACATAATATCTCACATCTTTAAATAAGGTAGGCCAATAAAATCCTGAATTTAAAATTTTAAATGCAGTTTTATCTACTCCAAAGTGTACTCCAAATTCGGAATCATGACATTATTGAATGATAGTGTAAGTTTCTTCATAAGGTACGCATATACGAATTACAGAATCTCTTCCTAATTTAAATAGATTCGGATCTTACCAAATATAAAATTTAGCATCATTTTTAAATTTCTTAATAAATTTGTTATCCAATCCATATGGTAAAATATTGCTAACTAAATAGTTAACTATATCTGCATACCAAGGTGTTCGGTATTCTTGAATAACATACAAATGTTCATCAGGAAATTTCTTATTTATATTTTCCTCAGTAATAAAATCATTCTTAATTCTAAATAAATGATCAGCAATTTGGTTGTCCTTTCCTTTTCTATCCACTATTTGAAAATCAAATTCTTGTAGAAGTAAAACTCATCTTATCAGTCTAGGTTTAGCATCTTTTTTTGTCATTAAATATTTAATAGCGGAATGATCAGTATGAACTATGCATTTGGTACCAAGAAGATAAGGTCTAAATTTATCCAAGGCGTATACTATAGCTAAAAGCTCTTTCTCAGTAGTAGTGTAATTTCTTTGAGTTTCAGTAAGAGTTTTACTAGCATAATATATAACTTTGAAAATTTTCTCATATTTTTGTCCCAAGACAGCTCCAATTGCAAAATCACTTGCATCGCACATTAATTCAAAAGGTTTATTCCAATTAGGTATAATAATTATAGGTGCAATTATTAATTTGTCTTTTAAAATATTGAAAGCATTAACAAAGTCTTCATTAAATTCAAATTTAGCTTCTTTCTCCAATAAATTTAGCAATTTTAGAAAAATTCTTTATATATCTTCTATAAAATCCAACATGCCCTAGAAAACTTCTAACATCAGTAATAGTAGTAGGGGGTTGTAGTTCAACAATAATTTTTACTTTTGCTTGATCAACTTCCATCCCTTTTTGTGAAACTTTATGACTAAGTACAATGCCTTCTGTTGTCAGAAGTTGAGATTTTTCCCAATTAAGAACTAAATTTATTTCTTTACATCTTTTTAGAACTTTGGAAATATTTTCCAAACAAGAATAAAAAAAAGTTCAAAAAACTGAAAAATTCATCCATGAATACTTCAATTCCTTTGTCAATCAAATCACAAAATATTGACATCATACATCTTTGAAAAGTTGCAGGTGCATTACACAAACCAAAAAGCAATCTTCTAAAGGCAAATGTTCCATAAGGACTTGTAAATGTTGTTTTCTCTTGGTCCTCAGGAGCAATAAGTAATTGATGAAAACCAGAATATTCATCCAGAAAACAGAAATATGAGTGTCCAGCTAATTTGTCAAGCATTTGATCCAAGAAAGGTAAAGGAAAATGATCCTTTCTAGTGGCGTCATTTAACTTCCAATAATCAATGTAAATTCACCATCCAGTAACTTGTCTTGTAGGAATTAGTTCATTTTTATCATTGACAGTGACAGTTACTCCTCTTTTCTTCGGAACACAATGAATAGGACTTACCCATTAGCTATCCAAAATAGGATAAATAATTCCAGCATCTAACCATTTTAAAGTTTCTTTTTTAACAACCTCTTTCATGATAGGATTTAATCTTCTTTGCGGTTCAATAGTGGGTTTAAAATTTTCTTCCATTAAAATTCTATGCATACAAATGGAAGGGCTTATTCCTCTTATATCAGCAATAGTCCAACCAAAAGCTTTTTTATAATTCTTTAACACTCCTATTAATTTTTCTTCTTGATCTAAACTTAGCTCAGAAGAAATAATAACATGTAAAGTTAATGAATTTCCAAGAAATGCATACTTTAAATGTGAAGGTAACATTTTAAATTCCAGTTCAGGGGCTTTTTTAATTGAGGGTTAAAGTATATCATTTTGAGTTATGTCTAAAGTTTCCCAGTTATCTTTAATATAATGAGTTTCTTTAAATAATTCATCTTCTTTTAGTTCATCATTTACATTAGTTAAAAATTTAAGTTCTTCTTCACGAATGATTTTACATTTTTTTCGATAGTGTTTTTCAATTATAAAATCAAAAATATTCATTCGATAACATTTTTCATTGTCAGGGTACTTCATCGATTTAAGAACATTGAATTTAATCTCTTGATCATTAACTCTCATAGTTAATTCTCCTTTTTGAACATCAATCATCGCTCGTCCGGTAGCTAGAAAAGGACTCCCTAAAATAATTGGTATTTCTTTATCTTCTTCCATATCAAACACAATGAAATCCACATAAAAGATAAATTTATCTTCTTTAACAAGTACAACCTCTATAACTCCTTTAAGGTAAGTGACAGATCTATCAGCTAACTGAAGGGTTACAGTGGTGGGAGTAATCTCTCCTAAATTCAACCTTCGATAAATAGAAAATGGCATGAGATTAATGCTTGCTCCTAAATCACACAAAGCTTTTCCACAAAATTTTTCTCCAATAGTACAAGGTATAGTAAAACTTCCAGGATCTTTAAGTTTCTGAGGTAATTTCTTTAGATTTATTGCACTACATTATTCACTTAATGCAACCGTTTCAAAAGTATCAAATTTTTGTTTCTTACTTAATATATCCTTCATAAATTTTGCATAAGTTGGCATCTGTTCCAAGGCTTCAGCAAAGGGTATATTTATAGTAAATTTCTTAAAAATTTCAAAGAACTTAGAAAATTGATGATCAAGATTCTGCTGTTTTAATCTTTGAGGAAAAGGTGGTGGTGGTTTTTCAACTTCCACATTAATAGAAATATTAGTTTGATCTTGATTAGGAGAAGGAGTTTCTTTAGGTATTTTAATCTCTTCAACCTCAATCTCTTTTTCAATTTCATTCTGCATTCTTTCTTTTAGTTCTTTTCCACTTCGAAGTTGTACAGCTTTAACATGTTCATGTTCTTTTCAAGTTTCTTTTGGATTAATTTCAACATTACTAGGAAGTGTTTCTCGAGGTCTGTAATTAATTAAATTAGCGATTTGTCCCATTTGATTCTCAATATTACGAATAGTAGTATTTTGATTTTGTAATTGATTACGCATTTGTAAAATTAATTCTTCTATTGATAACTTTTTCTGTTGATTATTAAATCCATGTGTTTTATAATTTGAATTTACTTGATTATTCCAATTTCCAGTTGGATGGGATTGATTATTACCCCATTGTTGTTGTTGAATATTCCAATTAAAATTAGGGTGATTTTTCCATCCAGGATTATAATAGTTTGAATACCGATTCTTTTTACTAGCAATAGCTTGTAAAGTTTCAATAGTTTGAGAATCTTCTATATTAGATGAGTTGTTATGTGATATGTTGATGGCAAAATTATCTAATTTCTTAGATACTGCAGATACTTGTGAAGCTAAGATAGAAAAGGCTTCGTTATCTTGAATACTTGACATTCTTTCAGGATTAATCCTTTCAGAAGGCCATTGAAAATTATTATTAGCCATTTCTTCAATTAAAATATAAGCTTCTTCAAATAATTTAGACATTAAAGAACCTCGAGCAGCAGCATCAATAATTGATTTTATTGATCCAATTAAACCATTATAAAATATTTGAATAATTAACCAATCAGGTAAAGCATGATGAGGATATTTTCTTAATTGTTCTTTAAAAGTTTCCCAAGTTTCATAAATTGTCTCCCCGTCAAATTGACTAAATGAAGTAATATCATTTCTTAATTTAACAGTTTTAGAAGGAGGAAAACATTTAGCAAGAAATTTTTGTGCCATTTCAGCCCACGTTTTAATAGAACATGTAGCTAATGAGTTCAACCACATCTTTGATTTATCTCTTAAAGAAAAAGGAAAGAGTCTAAGTCTAATAGCATCATCAGAAACATTGTTATATTTAAAGGTAGCACAATGTTCTAAAAAACTAGCAAGGTGTAAATTTGGATCCTCATTTGGAGTTCCTACAAATTTATTTTATTGAACCATTTGAATGATAGATGATTTAAGCTCAAAAGAATTAGCATCTACAATAGGTGTTTGAATACTACTATGAAGTTCAACAACTGTAGGGTTAGCATAATCCCTTAATAGTTTGTAAATATTTTGTTCATTAATTTCAATTGGACTTTGTAAATTGTTATGTAAATTAGCCATCTTTTGGATTTTTTTGAGTTTGTTTTCCTTTTTTAATTCTTTTAATAGTTCTTTCTAAATCAGAATCTAAAGGTAATAATCATTCAGATCCAACACTACGCATAAAAAGTAAATTAACAAGAAATAAAATCTCTACTTATTAAAATATATATATATATATATATATATATATATATATATATATATATATATATATATATATATATATATATATATTTGGTATTTTATATTTTTGACAATAAAAGAAAATGAATAAAATAAAAATATTTAAAATCTACTCCGCTTCTTCCCGTGCAACGGTGCCAAAAACTTAACCCAATGCTATATATATGTGTACTAAAAGTTCAATCCCCAACAACGGCGCCAAAAACATGACCCGCAATCCGCTGATGACAAATATAATAATAAATGCTTTCAAATATATGTAATAGATAATAATAGCAACTAGTGTATACAAATGTAATTTTATTGAAAATATTTTACACACTAGGGGTGCTACGCAAGTATAAGTATCGTATCAAGTAATATAGGGCTTTGAAACAAAGTCCCCAGTATCGATCCCACGAGGAGTGAGTTGTGGATTTTTAAATATTTTAATTTTATTTTTATGTATTTCTTTTATAGTTTATAAATTTGATATTTCTAATTTACTAGATACAAAAGCAGTAATGAAATCATTGGTGTAAATAGCAATAAGAACACAACTTTCTTCTTTTCAATTAATCCAAGATTTTCTAAGATATTGATAATATTCGTGGAGAATATAAATTTATGGTATTGTTCCAAATAGAAGCATTCATATTCTTTACCCTTTGATCTAGGTGTAACGAACATTGTCTAGCCTATAGATCAGGTTCGAATGTATTGTTAGAAGAATGGGTTAATCTAAGCTCACACCACTAAATGTCCACGGGTGGCTATGGTCGGCCCTACTAGTGACCCTTTCCTTCTCTATAAACCAAATCACAAGAATTTAGTCTATCACTCTAAAAACTTATTAATTCTACACCCATTATATAATATCTTCCTATTTATTTGCACTTCACCTTGAATAACCCGCACAAGGCCTTCGACTACCCAAGGATTCATGTGATACCTACTAGTTAAGAATTCATCTCCTTCTAGGTATCAAAACTCTTCAATAGATTTTAACAATAAAAGTGATCAATTTGTAAAGTAAATGAAGATCCAGTATTAATATCATCACATTGTTTTAAAATATAAATTGTTTTTAATTCTCCATCGAATGTTATATTATCTTATTTATCTTTTCATAATTGATAGGAGAAAGTAAACTAACTACTCAGAACACATTGAATTTAAACAACAAAACAAGATAATAAAACTTTGAATAAAATTACAAATACTTATCTCAAGTGTTTCTCCTACTGAACCTCTGAATTCTTCTGACTCCAAAGCAAATAAACTTCAAAAGCACCAAATCTTTAAACTCACAATACACACTCTAAATAAACTCACTAATTAATAAAAGTGGCCCTAAAGTATTTCTCTAATTCTCTTTCAAGATGGGCTCTAGATAGGGGGATGTATGGGGGATTATGTGGGCGTATTTGCATTTTTCTCTGAAGGAGTACCCTCCTATTTATAGGCTTCAAGGGTTATCTTGAGGCACCTCTTCAAAATGTGTCCACATTCAATGAATCTTCTAGAAGGTGTGTCTGGTGTCTAGGCGCCGGACTCTGCGTCCAGTTCTTCGCACCTCTTCACTTTGGATCGAACCTCTTCGCGATTAAAACCGTTTCCAAGCGTCCAAATACATTGTATCACATGTCCTATAAACCAGGAACAACTGCCAGTCTTCTAGAAGGTCCAATAACCATTAACACCATTAAAATAACCGTCCAAAAGTCATCAAAATCTTGACAGATCTCATATCGATCTGGCGCTTAGGCGCCGGATTCTGGCGCTGAGGCGCCAAACCAATAATTTTGACAATTTTGCATTTTGGCTCCATTTTTGCTCCTTTTTCACTTTTTTTTCTTCTTGAATATTTTTCAATCACCTATATACAAAAACACAAAAATACCTTTCATTAAAGCATAATATCCTTAAAAATTTGATAAAAATCAAGGAATAAAAATGGGTATTTTTTTCCTGGATCAGTGTGTAAAAGTGAGGATTTGAGAGGAGTTCTTCTCTAAGGCGTGAAGGAGAAGGAGTAAAGTCAGAGATTGCTTCTTCCTTTCCATTCTAAAGAGAGAATCAAGTGTTGTAAATAAGAGAGAAAGGGATTCAAAGAAACTTCAAGGGAATTGCATTGGGGAAGAGAAAGAGATAAGTTGTATTTTCTTTTGTGGTTTGTTTGACTTTTCTTTTATATGTAAAATCCATGTTTCATTGTATCTTCTTCATTAATTCTGAGTAGTCTCCTTTGTATTTCTTCTTGCATAGAGATGTGGTGATGGATTGATGTGGATTTGATGTGCTTTTAATGTAATAAAGTGTGATGGTTTTTCATTTCGAACTTAATTTACTTTTCAATTACTAATTGAAGTGTTAAAATATGTTGTTGAACATTAATTCTGAAATGATTTAATGTCCTACAACAATAATGAAATATCCATTCAATTTCCATGGAAGAATTGCATAGTTCATGGGAATTGAGTGCAAATAAATAGGGAAATGTGTTTTGATGGACTTCAATGTGAAGATTTCAGGGTGACAGGCTGAAATCCCCAAAATGGTTCTAAGATTAGTAACTAAATATCAAAGGTTAGCTTTTGGGTGAGGGGTGAGTGGGAGCTCCAAAGTGAGTGTCGGTATCCTCCCAGCCTAATCTTATGTTTAGTGACTAAACTTAAGATATGTCAATGTTCTTTTCATGCTTAGAAGAGGGGGTACTCTTTTAAGGGTAAGGAATCATCTATGCTCCTATTTGGCACAATAACATAAATAAAAACCTTTCAAATACATAGTTTAGTGTGTCTGCTAGTTAATTCTATTTTCAAAGTTGTTAGAGGTAAGTGTGGTTTATTTAATCATCACTGTTTTCTGTATAGTGGTAGTACAAGTAAGTAGTAAACTTTAAGTGCAATTTAGGTATCGGATTTTAGTGTTATATTATATATATTATAAAACACTTTCTTATACTTCGAACTTCCCTGTGGGATTGATAACCAGGACTCTATTAGAGCCCTGTATTACTTGATATGATACGTATACTTGCGTTGAGTGTTCGAACTTTACAAAATCATTATAAACATATATAAATTTGAGTTCATACATTCTTGCATATTAAGTCTACCGCATCAAGTTTTTGGCGCCGTTGCTGGGGAAGGTAATGAAGTAAGTAAGAAACTATAAATGATATTTATTAATAACATAATAACAAAAAACCTTTACTTTGTAGTGTGTAATTGTGTGTTTGTTTATTTTTTAAAAAGTATTCGTGTGCTTATGTATGCGTCATAGTGGATCTATAGGTTTAGTGTCTTACAATTCAGAGTTATAGCGTTCTGTCAGAAGATTTAGAAAACAACAAAAACAAATTGAAAATCCTAGCGAAATGGTGAATAATCAAAATAATTAGAGAAATGATATTGGAAATTTGTCAAGACCTTTAAAAGATTATGCTAACCTAACAGTAGATGAAATTCACATAACTATTCAATATCCTGATGTTGCTGCTAATTCATTTGAACTTGAACTTGCTATTATCCAAATGGTACAAAATAATCATTTTGGAGGAACACCTAATGAGGATCCAAATTTTCATCTCGCTAGTTTTCTATAACTGTGTGCTACTTTTAAATAAGATGGAGTGTCTAGTGACGCTGCTAGACTTAGACTTTTTCCTTTTTCATTTAGGGATAAAGCTAAGGCGTGGTTAAACTCGTTAGCACCTGGATCTATTAGAACTTAGGGAGAATTATCTCAGAAGTTTCTATCAAAATATTTCCCTCCATCAAAGACTGCTAAACTAAGAAATGATAATATATCTTTTTGTCAGTTTGAAGGAGAGTCAATATACGAAGCCTGAGAGAGATTTAAAGATCTTCTTAAGAAGTGCCGACATCATGTTTTACCAAATTAGTTAATAATTCAAACATTTTGTAATGGATTAGTGGGATCATTGAGATCTATTTTAGATGCTGCTGCTAGTTGATCTTTAATATCAAAACCTTTTGATGAAGCATACGCATTAATTGAAGAAATGACTACTAATAATATTCAATGGCCCTCTAAACGGGTAAATCCTAAGAGAGTAGCTAGTGTTCATGATTCAGATATGATGACTATGGTAGTTTCTCAAATTGCAGCCCTTTCTAAGAAAATAGATCAATATGGAAAGAATTATTCTCAACCACCTCAAGTGTTGGAGGATAATTCATTTGGATAGATAACAAAATCTCAAACACCTTATGAGACTTTAAATGCTAATAATAGACCCAACAATCCTTATTCGAATTATTATAATCCTGGTTGGAAGAATCACCCAAATTTCAATTGGAATAATAGCAGTATTAATGTTAAATCGCACTGGGCTAACAGTTCTATGAATCCAATTCAAAATTCGAACAATCAAGGAAATACCAATTTTAGACTATCTTATCCTTCTAGATTTAATAGTAACCCACAATTTAAGGATATAAAGTTGTCTACGGAAGAAATGATTTTGAATATGGGAAATTAATTACAAGCTCATGGTGTTGCTATGAAAAAAATTAAAAATCAATTGGGACATATTTTCACTGCACTTAATAATAGACCTTCTGAAACATTTCCAAGTAATGTGGAGATCAATCCAAAAGATCAAAATAAGGAACAACTTAAGGCTATTCAATTAAGCAGTGGAAAAGAATTGGAAACTAGAGTGCAAAAAGAAGTTGAAATAGAAAAGGAGAAGGAGGAAATCGAAAAAGGTTAGAACAAGATTTATCCAGACTTGGATTATCCTATTGAGCCAATGAAGATAACTATTGAAAGATCACCGCTTCCATTTTTTCAAAGATTGAAGAAACAAAACAGGGATAACAAATTTGAAAAATTTTTGGAGATTCTTAAGAAATTAATGATAAATATTCCTTTTGTTGAAGAATTAGAACAGATGTCTGACTATGCCAAGTTTATGAAGGATATCCTGAGAAAGAAAAGAAAGTTTATAGATCATGAAACTGTTGCACTTAGTAGAGAGTGTAGTGCAATTATTCAGAAGAAGCTTCCTGAAAAACTTAAAGATCCTGGTAGTTTCACTATTACGTGTGCTATAGGTGAAAATTTTTTCGGACGGCTTTATGTGATCTGAGAGCTAGTATTAATCTTTTGCCTTTATCAATTTTCAAAAGATTGTGAATAGGAGAAATTTCTCCTACATCTATGACTCTTCAGTTGGCTGATCGTTCCATTACTTACCCTAAAGGAGTGGTGGAGGATGTGTTAGTAAAAGTGGATAAATTTATCTTTCCTGTGGATTTTATTGTACTTGATATGGATGAAGATAAAAAAATCCAATCATTTTAGGAAGACAATTCCTTGCTCCTGGAAGAGCGGTGATTGATGTTCAAAATGGAGAATTAACTATGAGAGTTAATGATCAAGAGGTGACCATTAATATTTTAAAATCTATGTAGTATCCCTCAATAAAAAAAGATAATGAATGTTTTAGGATGGAGGTCTGTGAATATTTGAGAAATGATCATTTTGAAAATATTTTTGAAAAAAAAGTGAAATATGAAAATATGTTTGAAGAAGAAATTGAAGATGAAGAAAATTTAGATATTGAGAAGAATGAAGATTTGGAGTATGTTCAGGAGAGATTAGAAGTATTAGACACTATGGAATGTGGAAATAAAAGTTTAATTACATCGATCATAAAACCTCCTGAACATGAGATGAAAATTCTCCCTAATCATTTAACGTATATATTTTTAGGAGAATCATCTACCTTAACAGTTATTCTATCTTTGGAGTTAAATGAATATCAAGAACATAAGTTGTTGGAAACTTTAAAAAGATACAAGAAAGCTTTTGTATGGAATTTGGTAGATATTAAAGGAGTTAGTCTTTCGATTTGTATGCACAAAATTCTATTAGATGAAGAACATAAACCGAGAGTTGATCCGCAAAGGAGATTGAATCTTATAATGAAAGAAGTAGTTATGAAAGAGATTTTAAAATTGCTGGATGCTGGAATTATTTACTATTTTGGATAGTGATTAGGTAAGTCCAATACATTGTGTACCGAAAAAGGGAGGAGTAAATGTTGAAGTGAATGAATGTAATGAAATTACACCCACAAGACAAATTAATAGATGGTAAAATTGTATTGACTATAGGAAACTAAATGCCGCCACAAGAAAGGATCACTTCCCTCTTCCTTTTCTCGATTAAATGCTAGATAAACTTGCTGGACACAAGTACTACTATTTTTTGGATGGATATATTGGTTACCATCAAATACCTATTGCTCATGAGGATCAAGAAAAGAGAACATTTAATAGCCCTTATGGAACCTTTGCTTTTCGAAGAATGTCTTTTGGAATGTGTAACACTCCAGCAACATTTCAGAGATGTATGATGTATATCTTCGGTAGAATGTCAGATAATGGAATAGAAGTTTTTATGGATGATTTCTCTATATTCAAAACTTCATTTAAAATTTGCATGGAAAACTTAGTAAAAATTTTGAAGCTCTGTGAGAAAAAAAAATCTACTTCTGAATTGAGAGAAATGTCAATTTATTGTTGCAGGAGGAATTGTGCTTGGGCATAAAAATTATGAACATGGTTTGGAGGTCGATCCTGCTAATTAGAGTGATTTCTAAAATTAAAAAACTTTTGTGCCGACTTTTAGAAAATGATAGAAAGTTTGATTTTAATGATGAATGCTTGAGTGCTTATTGAAAGAGAAATTAATCACTGCACCTATAATTGTTTCACCAGATTGGGAGAAACCTTTTGAACTTATGTGTAATGAAAGTCATTATGCGATCAGAGTAGCGTTGGGGCAAAGGCATGATAAAGTTTTCAAAGTCATTTACTATGCTAGTGAAGCTCTTAATGAGGCTCAAATTCATTATACCACTACTGAAAGAGAGTTATTAGCTATAGTATTTGCTTTTGAAAAACTAAGACATTATTTAATTGGAGATAAAAGTATTGTGCATACAGACCATTCGGCTATCAAATATTTAATGTGAAGGAAGGATACGAAACCTAGACTCTTTAGATGGATACTTCTTTTGTAAGAATTTGATTTTATGATAGTCGATAGGAAGAGAGCTGATAATCAAATAGCTGATCATCTGTCTAGAATAGAGTATGATAAATTATCTGAATTTGAAAAGGAAATTACTAAAATTTTCTCTGATGAGCAACTTTATACTATTATGGGAAGTAATTTGCCTTGGTATGTTGATATTGTGAATTATATTGTAAACGATATTGTACCACCTAATTTAACATGGCAACAACAAAAGAAGTTTAAATATGATGCAAAATTTTATTTTTTGGATGAGCCCTATCTATATAAACAGTGTAAGGATCTGATTATTAGAATATGTGTGCCACAATAAGAAACTAGTTTGATTATTCAATGATGTCATGATTCTGAATTTGGAGTTCATTTTGGTGTTGATAAAACTACTTTTAAGATTCTACAATCTGAATTTTATTTTCCTACTCCTTTTAGAGATGTTTATAGATATATTAAATCATGTAATCGATGTCAGAGAGTAGGTAGCATCTCTAGAAGAAATGAAATGCCTCTAAATTATAATTTGGAAGGTGAAATTTTTTATTTATGGTGATTAGATTTTATGGGACCATTTACTCCTTCATTTAGAAATTTATATATATTGGTTGTCATTGATTATGTCTCGAAATGGATTGAAGCTATTTCTTTACATAGATGTGATGCTCGTAGTGTTTCAAAATTTTTAAAGAAAAATATATTTACAAGATATGGAATGCCGAGAGTGATCATAACGGATGGTGGATCTCATTTTAGGAACAATCGAATTAAGAGATTAATTGAGAAAAATATTATTATTCATAGAATCACTTCTGCTTATCATCCACAAACTAGTGGTTTAACAGAAGTGTCTAATCATGAAATTAAAAGAATTTTCGAGAAAATTATGGATAATCATAAATTAGATTGGTCTTCTCGATTAGATACTACTTTATGGGCTTATTGGACTGCTTTTAAAACCCCTATTGAAATGTCTCCTTATAGACTAGGGTTTGGTAAGACTTGTCATTTACCGGTTGAATTAGAGCATAAAGCATATTGGGCGATAAAAGAGTTAAATTTTAATTTGAAAAATGCTGGTGAGAAAAGATTTATGCAATTAAAAAGAGAATAGAAATGCATCTTATCACAATGATATGATTTATAAAGAGAAAATGAAATTGTGGCATGATCATAAGATATTGAAAAAAAACTTGGAATTTTGACAAAAAGTTTTGTTATACAACACAAGATTGAAGTTATTTCCTGGAAAGCTTAAGTCTAGATGGTTAGGATCTTTTACAGTTATAAAAGTTCATTCTTTTAGAGCTGTTGATATTAAAGATCATGATACTGGAAAGATCTTTAAGGTTAATGAGCATCAATTAAAGTCTTACTTTGACGAGTTTCAACCTGACTTCAAAGAGGTTTTAATGCTGAGTCATCTCAATTAAGTGAATGGTTTGTCTGGCTGACGACGTTAAACCAAGCTCTTTATGGGAGGCAACCCATATGTATCTTTGTGGTGTGTTTGCTCGTTCAACGTAGTTGTACTTTTTAGATAGTTGTTTTTGAATCCTAATTTGTCTTAAATACTTTAAAAATTGATGAATATTGAAACAAATTGAGAAATTGAAACATTTTGGGCCAAACAAAGTTCGGTGAGAATTTTTTACCACTGGCGCTGTAGGCGACCTATCACAGACCATACACTGAACTTCCAGGTTTGAGTGCCCCCGGCGCCCTATTGAGCACCACCGGTGCCCAAAACCTGTTGATGGTTATTACGTTTTCAAATGCGAGTTTTGGTGGTTTTGGGCGGGATCTTCGTCCTTATAACTCCCTAAACTCCATTTTTGACTTCATAACTTTAGAAAAATTAAAACTACCATTCCCAATTTATATCCCATGGATTCCTACTCCATTGAAACCCCTCGATCTCGCATTTTCAACCGAAGGATGTTAATAAGTTTTGAAGCGCAGCTTTTGTTCAACAAAGTGATGATGAAAAGAGAGATTATCAAGGAAAGAGGCTTCATAAATCGAGGTATGTAAAATCCTACTACAATAATTGATGAAATTATTAAGGACAAACGTTTGGAAGTGCTTTGCTACACAATGGCTGCCATTGTTGTTCCCGTCATGAAAGAATTTTATGCAAATCTTCACGTGATCAACCAAGGGTTAGTATTTTTGCGTGGTAGATTTGTGCAATTCACTCCTGCATGAATTAACGATCTCTTTTGATCAAGAACGTACCCATTTGCCATTATTCTAATTTCAATGCCACACGAGATAATATGAATGATGTGTATCGATATTTGATTGATGAGAATAAGGATTGGGACATTAGAGATAATGGATACATTAGTTTCCTATCTGCATCTCTCAATCCAGTGTCGAAGCAATGGCACTATGTTATTTCAGCAAATTTATTTCCAACATTGAAGATTAGCAAGGTAACCTAGGAATGTGACATTTTGAATTTTTGTATTCAAACTGGGAGACCGATTGACATTGGTAACATCATTGTGCAATCAGTTTTGGGATTAATTATTCATGGATCTAAATTTGGTCTTAAACACCCATCCACCATATTTCTATTATGTAGTTAATCACAAGTTCCTTAAGAAAGTTGGGAAAAGGTTCTTCTTCCATGGAGGCCTATTGATCCAAATAATCCTTATGACTACCAGACAGTGGGAGATGAAGATTGAATGAATTTACTTGCTGATCAACCAACACGGACTTCACAACTGATTCAACCCTATTTTCTTGAAGGTTCTAGAATGATATTGAGGAGGATCAAATAGTTGGAGAAACAGGTACAGAACATTATGAGTGTAATGAATAATTCTGATTTATTTAATCATATAGATTGGAGAATGAAGGAACAATTCGATCACACTGGTCGAATTGTTATGGGCTTCGTTAACTTGATGAAGAAGAACACGGTGATTGTTGAGGAATAGTCTGATGAATTTCCATTTCCTCCTTGTTATAATTTTTTTTGTGCATCAGCAATCAATTGGAGACATTAGAGGAGAGGATAGTTCTGAAACTGATGTGGAGTAATTAATGGATATTACTTATGCTTGTTGTGTGTTTAGTTTACTTTACTATGCTTGTTGTGTGTAGTATTTCCTTTGCTTAGTAATTTGCATTTGGATTTGGATATGCTTACTTTCATTGTGTGCTTAGATTTTAGTGTTTTCCTATCGTAGAGTACTTGCAGCACTAAACAGCTAAGAGTTGGTTTGGTTTGAATGAACATATTTGGTGTTTATGTTGAAACTTGGATTATATATATATAAGTTTGTTGTGTATTGTTTGTGGTAAGAATTATGTTAATTATTGCTTGTGAGATGATGTAAATGCCTATTGAAGTGTTAAACATCATTGTGGAAGTTGAAACAATCGAAATTATGAAAAACTTTTCGGACCTAGAAAATATTTTGAACTGGCGCTGGCACCCAAATTCAGAGAGTTTAGCATTTATTTTAAATAGAGCGCCGCTAGCGCCCGAACCTAGTAAAAGTCCAAAAACCCTCATTTTTGCTATTTTTACCCTGGGACCCACAAGTTTTTCCATTGCCTTCATCTTCCTCCTCGATTTTCACGATTTTAAATATATAGGGCTTGCTAGATCTCGGGTTCAAGGTGATTTCAAAGCTTTTTGACACTGGATCCACACTTCTTTTGGTAAGAGCTTCACTTTAAGTTAAAATTTTTTTATTTTCACTATGGAAATCTCTCACATTGCTAAGGATAGAATTTTTGGATTTTTAAAGAGATTTTGAGATTTCCATTATGAAATTTGCTCTTACTTGTTTAGAATAGTATTTGGAGTTGTTACATAGTGAATTTGGGATTTATTGGAATTTTTCTTGCAAATTTTAGAAATTTACATGGCTCCAAGGATGAGTAAAGGGAAGAGGAAATTGGATTTTGATGAGGAGAAATTTGTTAATATCAAAGCCCAATTTCTCTTTAATTCTTACCTTTACAACAAGAAGTGTCTCCAGGATTGAGCTTTTGATAGTCCTGGTGAACCTGTAGAACAATTAATTGCATAACAGAACTGGGAGCAATTTTTTATTTTACTGCGAATGCTTTTATGGGAGTTGTTAGAGAGTTCTATTCAAATGTACCCTGGACTAAGACTGAATATGTTCTAGTTAGAGGAAAAATAATTGAGTTTACTCCTTAGCGTATCAATGCTTTCTATAAGACTCGTGAATCATTTGTTTGTGAATACGAAAAGTTTGACACTCGAGGAGAGAATATGAGAGAAGTGATTTCTTTTCTGACTGACGGAAGAGGGGAATGGAAAGTAAGTCAAAAACAGTTGATTAATTTCCCCCCATCCACATTGAATGTTGCATCAAAAGTTTGGTATTATTTCATCTCTGCGAGACTATTACCATCTTATCACCATAGCGAAGTTACAAGGGATATAGCAATATTCAACTATTGTATTCAGAAGATGGAAAATATTGATATTAGAGCTATTGTTTACAAGAACATTCAGTCGATTGCTAGAGGCGAGACCACTAGTGGTTTAGGGCATCCTGCTTTAGTTCATACTCTGTGTGTTCTGTCTGGAGTGGAGTTTAACAGTTTTGAAGAAGTGGTTATACTGTTGAGACCAATTACATAGACTGTTATCCATACTTTTGAGTCTCATGTGGGAGCCCGAGTTGAGCGTAGGAGAATATTCCTACTACGAGTTATGATGTTCCATCTACATTTGGTCCACCTACCTTATTTGATATTATGGAGCAGCTGAGATTGCAGAGTGCTAGTGTAGATAGACTCCATGGTAAGATGGATGTGTTTGAGGCGAGGAGTGATGTGAATGAAGATTATCTGTAGAGGAGAGTTGAGTTCGATATTGCTTATTATGATGCTCAGGTCAGATTTATGAGGGGGGAGTTTGATGTGATATTACCTACTTGCCCCAGCTATACAACACATAGACCTGACCCTGCTGATGACCCTGCTGATGGCCCTACAGATGACCTTGTTGATCCTGGTGATGGAGAATGGTAGATTGTTTGTTTCTACTTCTGTTGTTCTTGATGAGTTGTGTTGTACTGCTGTGATGTCGTAGTTATTTATTTTCATATGTTGTGTAACCTTATTTGTGTACTATTATGTTGTACTGAAACCTTAAAATTGTTAGCTGGACTGTGTAGTACTGTGATACTTTGTTTCATGTTACTGTGTTTTGTTGGATGTTTAAATGTTTAATGTTAATTTCACTTTGGCCATGCAAATATTTAAAATTGTTATACCACTCCTACTAATTGTTTCATGCATGCTAGTTGTAAATTTTGATTAATACCAGATAGCTGTTGAAGATTTCAAGATCCCAACACAGAAAGGTTAGTTTTCTTCTACTCTTTACTGTTTCAAATTTACTGAAATTTTTATTTTTGGGGGAGGGTCGAGAAATATTAACTTTTATTTGTTCTCAATTATTATATTTTCAAAAATTATTAGTAAAACTTCTGGCAGTTGAACCTCACTGTAAGTAACTAAAACTTTTTATTTCAGTTGAATATTATGGAAGGATTGGATGGAAATTTTAGTAATAAAGGTTAATTTTATAGAAGTAAGATATTTGGTACGAAAGGATTTGATTATAGTCAACTATTTAAAGAAAATTGTATTTTTGAAATGTTATGGGACTTAAAGTATTGTGTGCTAAGAAGAGATTGTAGCTTTATGATGAATAATAAAGCCTGTACTTAACTATAAAGTAAGGAGGTGTCTTAAGTTTGAACTTTATAAAGAGGAGAGTGAAGTTCAAAATCATTAAAGGCTATCCAGATATAGTAATCCTTGTTAAAAAAATAAAAGAAAAGTGGAAAAGAAGGATTGAAAAACAATCCCTAAAAGAAAAGAGAAAAAGAAAAAGAAAAGAAAAAGAAATAAAAATATTTATGAGGAGAAGCTTGTGGAGATGCCTAATCAAAAATTGGCTTCACTTGATTCACCCTAAAGGGAAAACTTGATTTCATTTATGAATTTATGTTTAAAGTATTGGCCTACAATGTAATGAAGTTTGCATGAACTCCTTTTTCACATAAACTTTTGAGGCACTTTTAATGTGACAGATTATGGTTCATCTTGAAATAAATTGAAGACTAGAACCCTTAGACTTGATTGCTGAATATTCTTATACATGTAGTGTTGACCTGAGTTACTAAATGTCTTTCTGAAAATCTAACCAATATATTCTTTTGAATGAAAATTTTAAGTGTCATATAGTTGAAAAATACATTGCCTAGAGTTATAATTTTATGTAGTAAAAGGATTACTTGAGGACAAGTAATAGTTAAAGATTGGGATATTTTGATGCACCAAAAATATATATGGTTTTTACTATATAATTTTACCCATTTTTGGTGATATTGCACTTTAAAGAAGAGTATTTTTCATGATTTGTTGCAGGTATCATGATTTTAGGTGATTGGAGTGAAAAGAAGAAAAAATGAACAAATTTGGAGCAAGAAGGAGCAAAAAAGAGCAAAATGGTAGAAATCATGTTCTGGCGCTGCCAACACTAGAATGGGCGCCGCCGGCGCCATTTTCCAGAGACTTCAGAATTTAATGGCAGGATAGAGAGCCGCCGGCGCCCAAAGTCGGTGGAATTCAAATTTGAAGAGTTTTGGCGACTTTTGGAAGGGATGCCTATGGAAACTTTGCGATTTTGTCCCTAACTTATAAGTAAATCTTTTTGGACGAAAAGAGGGGGGCACTCTTAGTTTCTCTTGCTCTCTTCTAGTGGTTTAGTGTTGGTTAAGAGTTAGGGCTTAGGAGAAGAGTGTGTAAAAGTGAGATTTGAGAGAAATTCTTCTCTCAGGAGTGAAGGAGAAGGAATAAAGTGAGAGATTGCTTCTTCCTTTCCATTCTAAAGAGAGAATCAAGTGTTGTAAAGATGAGAGAAAAGGATTCAAAGGAATTTCAAGGGAATTGCATTGGGGATGAGAAAGAGATAAGTTGTTTTTTCTTTTATGATTTGCATGACTTTTCTTTTATAATTAAAATCCATGTTTTGTTGTATCTTCTTTATGAATTCTGAGTAGTCTCCTTTGTCTTTCTTCTTGTATAGAGATATGGTGATAGATTGATGTGGATTTGATGTGTTTTTAATTTATTGAAGAAATTGTGATGGAGTTTCATTTCGAACTTAATTTACTTTTCAATTTGGCCAATTGAAATATTAAAATATGTTGTTGAACATTAATTATGAAAGGATTTAATGTCCTACAACAATAATGAAAGATCCATTCAATTTCCATGGATGAATTTCATATTTCATGGGAATTGAGTTTAAATAAATAGGGAAATGTGTTTTGATGGGCTTCAATGTGGAGATTTCAGGGTGACAGGCTGAAATCCCTAAATTGGTTCTAAGATTAGTAACTAAATATCAAAGGTTTACCTTCAGGTGAAGGGTGAGTAGGAGCTCCGAAGGGAGAGCCGGTATCCTCCCAGCCTAGCCTTAGGTTTAGTGAATAAATGATGCACTGAAAATATATACAATTTTTACTATCTAAATTTACCCATTTTTGTGATATTGCACTTTAAAGAAAGGTATTTTTCATGATATTTTGTAGGTATGATGATTTTAGGTGATTGGAGTGAAAAGAAGAGAAAAGGAACGAATCCGGAGCAAAAAGGAGAAAAAGGAGCAAAACGGTGGAAAAAGTGTTCTGGCACCTCCGGCGCCCGAATCCAGAGAGCACAGAATTAATTGGCACGATAGAACCACCGACGCCCTATCTGGTGCCGTCGGCGTCCTATCTGGTGCCGCTGGTGCCCGAAGTCGGTTCAATTCAAATTTGAAGAGTTTTAGTGGCCTTTTGAAGGGATGCTTATCAAAACACTTGGGAATTCGTCCCTATCTTATAAGTAACTATTTTTGGATGAAAAGTGTGTGCTTCTTCAGTGGTTTTAGAGTAGTTTTAGTGAGACTGAAGTGTTAGGGTTTAGGAGTAGAGAGTGTAGAGTGAGAATTTGAGCGGGATTTTTCTTTAAGGAGTGGAGGAGAAGAGGTAAAGTGAGAGATTGCTTCTTCTTTTCCATTCTAAAGAGAGAATGAAGTGTTGTGAAGAGGAAGAGAAGAGGATTCAAAGGAACTGCAAGGGAATTGCATAGGGGAAGAGAAAGAGATAAGTTGTATTTTATTTTGTGGTTTGTATGAACTTTCTTTTCTATATAAAATCCATGTATTATTTTATCTTCTCCATGAATTCTGAGTAGTTTTCTTGTCTTTCTTCTTGCATAAGAGATGTGATGATGGATTTATATAGATTTGATGTGCTTTTAATGTGACGAAGAAATTGTGATGGTTTTTCATTTAGAACTTAATTTACTTTCTATCTGGCCAATTGAAATATTAAAATATGTTGTTGAATATTAAGTTTGAAAAGATTTCATGTCCTACAACAATAATGAAAGATCCAATCAATTTTCATGGATGAATTGCGTAGTTCATGGGAATTGAGTTTAAATAAATAGGGAAATGTGTTTTGATGGACTTCAATGTGGAGATTTCAGGGTGAAAGGCTGAAATACCCAAATTGGTTCTAAAATTAGTAATGCAATATCAAAGGTTAGCCTTCAGGTGAAGGGTGAGTGGGAGCTCCTAAGTGAGAGTCGGTATCCTTTCAGCCTAGCCTTAGAGTTAGTGACTAAACTTAGAATATGTCAATGTTCTTTTCTACTTAGAAGAGGGGGTACTCTTTTAAGGGTAAAGAATCATTTATTCTCCTATTTGGCACAATAATATTAATATTTTTTTCCATATCAATCCACACATCATATTCTCCTTGCAAGAGGAAAGATACTTTTCTTATATATCAAAAACCTTTCAAAAACTTAATTTTGTGTGTCTATTAGTTAATTCTTTCCTTAAAAGTTGTTAGTAGTATTTGTCGTTTAGTTAACTGTTACTTTCTTCTGCATAGTGTTAGTAGGAGTTTGTGTTAAACTTTAAGTGCTATTTAAATATAGGATTTTTAGTGCAATCTTACTTATCTTGGGATCACTTTCTTAAAACTTCTAACTTCCTTGTGGGATCGATAATCAGGACTCCAATAGTCTTGTATTACTTGATACGATACATATACTTGCGTTGAATGCTTGGACTTATCAAAATCATTAAAAATATATAAATTTGAGTTCATAAATTCTTGCAATATAAGTCTCGTGCATCACTAAACATAGGATATGTCAATGTTCTTTTCATGCTTAGAAGAGGGGGTACTCTTTTAAGGGTAAAGAATCATCTATGCTCTTATTTGGCACAACAACATAAATAATTGTTCCATATCAATCCACACATCATATTCTCATTGCAAGAGGAAAGATACTTTTCTCATATATCAAAAACTTTCAAATACATAGTTTAGTGTGTTTGCTAGTTAATTTTGTTTTCAAAGTTGTTAGAAGTGAGTGTAGTTTAATTAATTATTATTGTTTCTGCATAGTGGTAGTAGAAGTAAGTAATAAACTTTGTGCAATTTAAGTATCAGATTTCAGTGCTATATTATATATAGTGTGAAACACATTCTTATACTTCGAACTTCCCTGTGGGATCGATAACCAGGACTCCTAAAAAGCCCTGTATTACTTGATACGATACGTATATTTGTGTCGAGTGTTTGGACTTTACAAAATCATTATAAACATATATAAATTTGAGTTCATACATTCTTGCATATTAAGTCCGCCGCATCATAGGCCAATATTTTAAATATTAATTCAGAAGTGAAATCAAGTTCTCCCTTTAGGGTGACTCAAGTGAAGCCAATTTTTTATTAGGCATCTCTTCAAGCTTCTTCCCATAAATATTTTTCTTTCTTTTTCTTTTTGGGATTGTTTTTTAATCCTTCTTTTCTTTTATTTTTCTCTTTTCTTTTTTTTTAAATGAGGATTGCTATATCTGGATAGCCTGTAATGATTTTGAACTTCACTCTCCTCTTTCTAAAGTTCAAACTTGAAACACATCCTTACTTTATAATTTGGTATGAGCTTTATTATTCATCATAAAGTCACAATCTCTTCTTAACACACAATACTTTAAGTCTCTTAACATTTCAAAAATACAATTTTCTTTACTTTAAATAGTTAACTATAATCAAATCCTTCCATGCCAAAATTCTTACCCTTATAAAATTAACCTTTATAACAAAATAATTTCATCCAATCCTTCCATAATATTCAACTGAAATAAAAAGTTTTAGTTATCTCAAGTGAAGTTCGACTGCCAGAAATTATTCTAATAATTTTTGAAAATATAATAATTGAGAACAAATAAGATTTAATATTTTTCTACCTTCCCCCAAACTTAAATTTTTCAATATATTTGAAACAGTAGAGAGTAAAAGAAACTAACCTTATTGTGTTGGGATCTTGAAATCTTCAAAAGCTATCTTGTATTAGTCAAAGTTTACAGCTAGCAGGCATGAAACAATTAGTAACAGTGATATAAAATTTTTAAATATTTGCAGGGTAAAGAGATATCAAATTTAAACATCTAAACATCCAACAAAACTCCATAACTACTAAATAAACTATCATGACACTACACAGTCCATTTAACAATTTCAATTTTTCAATACAACATAACAATACATTAATATGTTTACACATCACATGAAAGAGTAAATAACTACTACATCACAACAATACAACACTACACATAACAAGTAAAACAGAAACAAAAACAAACAAAATACCAATCTCCATCACTAGGTTCATCGGTAGGGTCAGTACGATCAGGTCTATACGGTGTATAGCTGAGGCAGGTAGGAAATATCACATTAGTCTCCCCCTCATAAATTTGACCTGAGCATCATATTAAGTAATATCAATCTCAACTCTTCTCCTCAAATAATTCATTCACATCACTTCTGGCCTCATACACATCCATCCTATCATGGAGTCTATCCACACTAGCACTCTGTAATCTCAGATGCTTCATAATATCAGATAAATTAGGGGGCTCAGATGTAGATGGAACATCATAACTGGTAGTAGGAATATCAGTACTCCTACTCTCATCTCGTGCTCCCACATGAGACTCATAAGTACGAATAATAGTCTTTGTAATGGGTCTCAGTGGTATAGCTACCTCTTCATTACTATTGAACTCAACACCAGACTAAACACATAAGGCATAAACTAGGGTAGGATGTCCTAATCCTTTAGTGGTCTCGCCTCTATCAATAGTCTGAATGTTCTTGAAGACAATAGCTCCAATATCAATCTTCTTCATCTTCTGAATACAATAGTTCAAAATTGCTCTATCCCTTGTAACTTCACGGTAGTGTTAAGAAGGTTACAGTCTTACAGAGATGAAATAGTGTCAAGCTTTAGATGCAACATTTAATTTGGAAGCGGGGAGGTTAATCATCTATTTTTTACTTATTTTATATTCTCCTCTTTCGTCAGTCAGAAAAGCAATCACTTCTTCCATATTTGTCTCTCGGGTATCAAAGTTCTCATATTCACAAACAAATGTTTCCCAAGTCTGATAAAATGCATTATTACGCTGAGGAGTAAACTCAACCATTTTTCATCTTACTAGCACATACTCAGTCTCAGTCCAGGGCACATTTGCATAGAACTCTCTAACAACACCCATAATAGCATTCAAAGTAAAATAACAAAATCTCTACCAATTCCGCTCAGCAATTAACTCCTCTACGGATCCACTAGGATTATCAAAAGCTCGATCCTGAATACACTTCTTATTGTAAAGGTAAGAGTTAAAACGAAACTGCGCTTTAACATTGACAAATCTTTCTTCATCAAAATCCAATTTTCTCTTCTCTTTACTCATCCTTGGAGTCATGTGGATTTCTAAAAATAGCAAGAAAAATCTAATAAATCCCAAATCCACAATGTAACAAACTCCAAATACTATTCTAAACAAGCAAGAGCAAATTTCATCATAGGAATCTCAAAATTTCTTAAAAAATCCCAAAATTCCAATCTAAGCAATGTGAGAGATTCCTATGGTGAAAAAAAAAAATTTAACTTAAAGTGAAGCTCTTACCAAGAGAAGTGTAAATCTGGTCTTGAAAAGCATTGAAATTGCTTCAAATCTAAGATCTAGCTAGCCTTAGGTCTTCAAAATTGCGAAAATGGAAAAGGAAAATGAAGGAAATGTAAAAAACTGCAGGTCCCAGGGTCAAAAATGAGAAATAAAGGGTTTTCGATATTTTTCCATTCGAGCGCCTCCGACACACTATTTTTTTAAATAGGCCAAACTCTCTGGATTTGGGCGCCGGTGGCGTCAATCCAAAAGTTTTTCTAGGTCCGAAATTTTTTCGTAATTTCAATCGTTTCGTCCTCCGCAATGACATTTAACACTTCATTATGCATCTATTTCATCACACAAGATATAAATAACACAATTTTTATACAAACAACACCAAACATACATTTATATAAAAAATCCACATTACAATATAAACACTAATATGTTCATCAAATTAAACCAACAACTCTTAGATTTTTAGTGTTGCAAATAAGCTACGATAAGTGATCACTAAGATCTAAGCACACATAATGAAATTAAGCTTAGAAAATCAAAATTCAAACTACAAAGCAAAGCAAAGTAAATACTAAACACACCAAACACAATTAAGCAAAGTAAAGAAAACACACATCAAACATAAAAAATCCAAATAATCACTCCTCATCGGTCTCAGAACTTTTTTCCTCTCTGACATCTCCAATAGATTGTTGATGCACGAACAAATTGTAGAAGGGACAAAATGGGAGTTCATTAGAATAATCCTCATCAATCACAACATTATTCTTCATCAAATTAATCAAGCCCATCTCAATCCGACCAGTGTAATCAAATTGTTCCTTCATCCTCTAATTTATATGATCAAACAAATCAGAAATATTATTGATGGCATTCATAACATTTTGTACCTCTTTATCCAACTGCTTGATTTTCTTCAATATCACTTTGGAACTTTCAGGAAAATAAGGTTGAATGGCTTGTCAAGTCTGAGTTGGTTGATCAGCAAGAAGATCCATATCTCCTTCATCTCCTACTGTTTGGTAGTCATAAAGATTAGTCGGATCAATAGGC
Organism: Papilionanthe hookeriana x Papilionanthe teres; assembly: GCA_022702705.1. Classification (NCBI taxonomy): domain Eukaryota; kingdom Viridiplantae; phylum Streptophyta; class Magnoliopsida; order Asparagales; family Orchidaceae; genus Papilionanthe; species Papilionanthe hookeriana x Papilionanthe teres. The sequence continues at coordinate 96,132,042 of CM040423.1, forward strand.
CTCTAGGGAAGAAGAACCTTTTCCCAACTCTCATATGGAACTTGTGATTGACAACATAACAGAAATATGGTGGACGGGTGTCCAAGCCCATATTTAGATCCATGAACTATCAAACCCAAAACTGATTTCACAATTATATTACAAATATCAATAAGCCTTTTAGTTTGAACACAAAAAATTGAAATAGCACTTTCATTGGTTACCTTACTAATTTTTAATGTTGGAAATAACTTTGCCCAAATAATGTAATGCCACTACTTTGACACTGGATTTAAAGATGCAGAAGGGAAACTAATATAACCATTTTCTCTAACTTCCAATTCTTTATTTTCATCCGTCAAATAATGATACACATCATTCATATTATATCTCATGGCATTAAAATTGGAATAATGGAAAATAGGTACATTCTCAATCATGAAAAGATCATTAATTCTTCCAGGAGTGAATTGCACAAACCTACCTAGCACAAAGACGAACCCTTGGTTGATCCCATGAAGATTTGCATAGAATTCCTTCACAACCAGAACGACTACAGCAGTGGTAGTATAACATAGTACTTCCCAAAGTCTTTCCTTTGTTATCTCTTCAATTCTTGTGGTAGGATTATCCATACCTAAATTAATAAAGCCTTTTCCTTGATAATCCTACTCTTCATCATCACATTGTTGAACAATCGCTGTGCCTCGAAACTGATAAACATCCATCAATTGAAAATGCGAAATCTAGGGGTTTCAATGGGGTAGGAATCCATGAGTGTGAATTAGGAAAGGTAGTTTTCATTTTTCTGGAGTTTGGAAGTTTAAAATGGAGTTTAGGGAATTATAAGGAAGAAGATCCCGTTTAAAACCGCCAAAAATTGCATTTTGAAACTCCAAAAACCGTCAAGAGTTTTTGGGCGCCGGCAGCGCTCGATAGGGTGTCGGCAGCGCTCGATATGGCGCCGGCAACGCTCAAACCTAGAAGCTCAGTATGTTCTCTGTAATTGGGCGCTGACAGCGCCAGTGGTAAAAAATCTCACCGAACTTCATTTGGTCTGAAATATTCCAATATCTCAATTCTATCCAATATTCATCAATTTTTAAAAGTATTTAGGAGCGATTAGGATTCTAAAATAACTATCTAGAAAAGCACAAATACAACAAACAAGCAAACACACCACAAAGATACATATGGGTTGCCTCTCATAAAGTGCTTGGTTTAACATCATCAACCCGACAAACCATTCAGTTAATCGAGATGACTCAGCATTAAAACCTCTTTGAATTCAGGTTGAAACCAGTCAAAGTAAGGCTTTAATCGATGCCTATTAACTTTGAAAATCTTTCCAGTATTAGGATCCTCAATATCAATAGCTCCAAAAGAACGAACTTTTACAACTGTAAAAGGTCCCAACCATCTAGACTTAAGCATTCCAGGAAATAATTTCAATCTTGTATTGTATAACAAAACTTTTTGTCCATGTTCAAGTTTATTTTTCTATATCTTCCGATCATGCCACCATTTCATTCTCTCTTTATAGATCATGTCATTGTGATAAGATGCATTTCTAATTTCTTCTAATTTATTCAAATGCATAAATCTCTTCTCTCCAGCATTTTTCAAATTAAAGTTCAACTCTTTTATCGCCCAATATGCTTTATGCTCCAATTCAACCGGTAAATGGCAAGTCTTACCAAACACTAGTCTAAAAGGAGACATTCCAATAGGGGTCTTAAAAGCAGTCCTATAATCCCATAACGCAGTATCTAATCAAGCAAACCAGTCTAATTTATGAATATCCACATTTTTCTCCAAAATTCTTTTAATTTCACGATTAGACACTTCTGCTAAACCACTATTCTGGGGATGATAAGCAGTAGAGATTCTATGAATAATATTATATTTCTCAATAAATCTCTTAGGTTGATTATTCCTGAAATTGGATCCTCCATCAGTTATAATCACTCTCAGAATTCCATATCTCATAAATATATTTTTCTTTAAAAACTTTGAAACACTCTGAGCATCACATCTACGTAAATCAATAGCTTCAATCCATTTTGAGACATAATCAACGACAACCAATATATCTAAATATCCAAATGAAGGAGTAAATGGTCCCATAAAATCTAATCCCCATACATAAAAAATTTCAACTTCCAAATTATAGTTTGGAGACATTTCATTTCTTCTAGAGATATTACCTACTCTTTGACATCGATCACATGATTTAATATATTTGTATAAATCCTTAATAGAGTAGGCCAATAATAACCAGATTGTAAAATCTTAAAAGCAGTTTTATCAACACCAAAATGACCTCCAAATTCAGAACCACGACATCGTTTAATAATTAAATTAGTTTCTTCCCATGCCACACATCTTCTAATAATCAGATCCTTACACTGTTTATAAGGCTCATCCAAAAAAAAAGTTTTGCATCATATTTAATTTTCTTTTGTTTTTGCCTTGTTAAATCAGGTGGTACCATATCACTCAAAATATAATTCACAAAGTCAGCATACCAAGGTAAATTTGTTCTCATAATAGTATAAAGTTGTTCATCAGGGAATGTTTATGTAACTTCCTTCTCAAATTCAGATAATTTATCATACTCTAATCTCGATAGATGATTAGCTATTTGGTTATCAAATCCCTTCCTATCAACTATCATAAAGTCAAATTCTTGTAGAAGAAGTATCCATCTAATCAGTCTAGGTTTCGCATCCTCCTTTTGCATTAAATGTTTGATAGTTGAATGGTCTGTATGCACAATAATTTTAGCTCCAATTAAATAAGGTTTAAACTTTTCAAAAGAAAATACTATAGCTAATAACTCTCTTTCAATAGTGGTATAATTAATCTGAGCTTCATTAAGAGTTTTACTAGCATAGTAAATGACTTTGAAAACTTTATCATAACTTTGCCCCAACGCTACTACGATCACATAATCACTAGCATCAGACATAAGTTCAAATGGTTTCTCCCAATCAGGTGAAACAATTATAGGTGTAGTGATTAATTTCTTTTTTAATAATTCAAAAGCATGCAAGTATTCATCATTAAAATTAAACTTTCTATCACTTTCTAGAAGTTGGCACAAAGGTTTGGAAATTTTAGAAAAATCTTTAATATATCGCCTGTAAAATCCAGCGTGTCCAAAGAAACTTCCCACCTCTCTCACAGTAGTGGGTGGTGGCAATCTCTTAATCACTCTAACTATAGCAGGGCCGACCTCCATACCATATTCAGAAATTTTCTGCCCAAACCCCATGCCTCCTACAACCATAAATTGAAATTTCTCCCAATTAAGAACTAAATTTGTTTTCTCACAAAGCTCCAAAACTTTTGCTAAGTTTTCTAAACATATTTCAAATGAAGTCCCAAATATAGAGAAATCATCCATAAAAACTTCTATTCCATTATCTATCATACTGCTGAAGATAGACATCATACATTTCTAAAATGTTGCAGGTGCATTACAAAGTCCAAAAAGCATTCTTCGAGAAGCAAAGGTTCCGTAAGGGCTAATAAATATTGTCTTTTCTTGATCCTTAGGAGCAATAGGTATTTGATGGTAACCAGTATATCCATCCAAAAAATAATAGTACTTGTGTCCAGCAAGTCCATCTAGCATTTGATCAAGAAAAGGAAGAGGAAAGTGATCTTTTCGGGTGGCGGCATTTAATTTACTATAGTCAACACAAGTTCGCCATCCATTAATTTATCTTGTGGGTATAATTTCATTATATTCATTCACTTCAATGGTCACTCCTCCGTTTTTTGGTACACAATGTATTGGACTCATCCAAGCATTATTCGAAATAGGATAAATAATTCCAGCATCCAGCCAATTTAAAATCTCCTTCTTAACTACTTCTTTCATTATTGGATTCAATCTCCTCTGCGGATCAACTCTCGGTTTATGTTCTTCATCTAATAAAATTCTTTCCAAACAAATCGAAGGACTGATTCTTTTAATATCTGCTAAAGTCCATTCAAAAGCCTTTTTGTATCTTTTTAAAATTTCCAACAACATTTGTTCTTGATATTTGTTAAACTCTGAAGATACAATAACTGGTAGGGTAGATGACTCTCCTAAGACATATACTTCAAATGATTAAGGAGAATTTTCATTTCAAGTTCAGGAGGTTTTATCATAGATGGGATTAAGCTCTTACCTCCACCTTCCATAGTGTCTAGTACTTGAAATCTCTGCTGATCATACTCCAAATCTACATTCTTTTTACTATCTGAATTTTCTTCATTTTCAATTCCTTCTTCAAACATATTTTCATACTCTGTTTCTTTTTCAAATATATTTTCAAAATGATCGTTTCTCAAATATTCACAGACCTCCATCCTAAAACATTCATTATATTTTTCCATTGAGGGATACTTCATAGATTTCAAAATATTAAAGGTCACCTCTTGATCATTAACTCTATAGTTAATTCTCCTTTTTGAACATCAAATAAGGCTCTCCTAGTAGAAAGGAATGGTCTTCCAAAAATAATTGGAATTTCTTTATCTTCCTCCATATCAAGTACAATAAAATCCACGGGAAAGATAAATTTATTCACTTTCACTAACACATCTTCCACCACTCCTTTAGGGTAAGTAATGGAACGATCGACCAACTGAAGAGTCACAGATGTCGGAGAAATTTCTCATATTCCCAACCTTTTGAAAGTTGATGAAGGCATAAGATTAATACTAGATCCCAAATCACATAAGGCTCTTCTGAATTTTTCACCTATAGCACACGGGATAGTGAAACTACCAGAATGTTTAAGTTTTTCCAGAAGCTTCTTCTGAATAATTGCACGACACACTCCACTAAGTGCAACAGTTTCATGATCTGTGAACTTTATTTTCTTTTTAAGAATATCCTTCATAAACTTGGCATAGTCAGGCATCTGTTCTAATGCTTCAATAAAATGAATATTTTTCGCTAATTTCTTAAGGACCTCCAAAAATTTTCCAAATCTGTTATCCCTATTTTGTTTCTTCAATCTTTGAGGAAATGGAGGCGGTGGTTTTTCAATAGTAATTTTCATTGGTTCAAGAGGATATTCCATGTCTGGATAGATCTTGTTTGAACCTTTTTCAATATCCACCTTCTCCTTTTTAATTTCAACTTATTTTTTGTACTCTTTTCTCCAATTCCTTTTCACTTGTTAATTGAATAGCCTTAAGCTGTTCCTTATTTTAATCTTTTGGATTGATCTCAACATTGCTTGGAAGTGTTCTAGAAGGTCTATTATTAAGTGTAGTGAAAATATGCCCCAATTGATTTTCAATATTTTTCATCGCAACACCTTGAGCTTGTAATTGATTTCCCATATTCAGAATCATTTCTTCAGTAGACAACTTCTTATCCTTAAATTGTGGGTTACTATTAAATCTAGGAGGATAAGAGGGTCTAAAATTGGTATTTCCTTGTTTGTTCGAATTTCCGATTGGATTTATAGAACTGTTCCCCCAATGTTGTTAACATTGGCATTGCTTTTATTCCAGTTGAAATTTGGGTGATTCTTCCAACCAGGATTATAATAATTCGAATAAGGATTATTAGGTCTATTATTAGCATTCAAAGTCTCGTAAGGTGTTTAGGATTTTGTTATCTGTCCAAATGAATTTTCCTCTAACACTTGGGTGGTTGAGAATAATTCATTCCATATTGATCTATTTTCTTAGAAAGGGCTGCAATTTGAGAAACTATCATAGTCATCATATCTGAATCATGAACACTAAATACTCTGTTAGGATTTTCCCATTCAGAGGCCCATTGAATATTATTAGCAGTCATTTCTTCTATTAATGCGTATGCTTCACCAAATGGTTTGACATTAACGATTCACCAGCAACAACATCTATAATTGATCTTTATGATCCGAAAAATCCATTGTAAAATGTTTGAATTATTAACCAATCTGGTAACGCATTATGTGGACACTTTTTAAGAGGATCTTTAAATCTTTCCCAAGCATCATACATTGATTCTCTTTCAAATTGACCAAAAGATGTGATATCATTTCTTAGTTTAGCAGTCTTTGATGGAGGGAAATATTTTGATAGAAACTTTTGAGAAAGTTTTCCCCAAGTTCTAATAGATCTAGGTGCTAATGAATTTAACCATTCCTTAGCTTTATCCCTTAACAAAAAAGGAAAAAGTCTAAGTCTGACAGCTTCATTCGTCACTCCATCATATTTAAAAGTGGCACACAGTTCTAGAAAACTAGCGAGATGTAAATTTGGATCCTCATTAGGTGTTCATCCAAATTGATTATTTTGTACCATTTGGATAATAGCAGATTTAAGTTTAAATGAATTAGTAGCAACATCAGGATTTTGAATAGTCACATGAATTTCATCTGCTGTTGGGTTAGCATAATATTTTAAAAGTCTTGGCAAAATTCCAACATCATTTCTCTGACTATCTTGATTATTAGCCGTTTCATAAGAATTTTTGGTTTGTTTTGTTATTTTCTAATTTTTCTAACAGTACGCTCTAACTCCGAATTGTAAGGTACTAAACCTATAGATCCACTGCTACGCAAAAAAAATCACACAAATACTTTAAAAAGTAAATAAACACATAATTACACATTACAAAATAAAGGTTTTCAGTTACTATATTATCGATAGATATAATTATACCTCCTCGTCAACGGCACTAAAAACTTGATGCGGACTTTTAATATTGCAAGAACTTATGAACTCAAAATTATTTATATTTATAATGATTTTGTAAAGTCCGAACATTCATCACAAGTGTATCTATCGTATAAAGTAATGCAGGGCTCTAATGGATTCCTGGTTATTGATCGCACAGGGAAGCAATGATTCTTACAATAGATAATGTAATACTGAAATCCAATAGTCAAATTTCAATTAAGGTTTAATGTTTTCTTCTACTAACAAGATGCAGAAAATAGTAACAATTAAGCAAACTATAAATACTTCTAATATATTTAAAATAGAATTAACTAACAAACACACACTAAGTTATGTATTTAAAAGGTTTCGATTTATAATAAAAGTAACTTTCCTCTTGCAATGAAAATATGATATGTGAATGATATTAAATGATTATTTTATTTTATTGTGCCAAATAGGAGCATAAAGGTTTTTTTAACCTCAAAAAAGTACCCCCTCTTCCAAGCATGAAAACAACATTGACATATCCTAAGTTCAGTCAATAAATCTAAGGCTAGGCTGGGAGGATATCGGCTGTCACTACGGAGCTCCCTCTCACCCTTCACCTGAAGCTAACCTTCAAGTTCAGTTACCAATCTTAGGACCAAATTAGGGATTTCAGTCTGTCACTCTGAAACCTCAAATTTGAAGTTCATCAAAACACAATTCCCTTTTTGTTTGCACTCAATTCCCATGAGCTATGCAATTCATCCATGGAAACTGAATGGATTCTTCATTATTACTGTAGGACACTAAACCCTTTCATAGTTAATGCTGAACAACATATTTTAACAATTCAATTGGCCAGATCAAAAAGTAAATTAAATTTGAAATAAAAAACCATCACAATTTCTTCAATACTTTAAAAGCAGATCAAATCCACATCATCGCATCATCACATATCTGTGCAAGAAGAAATACAAAGTAGACTACTCAGAATTCATGGAGAAGACACAATAAAACATGGATTTTATATATAAAAGAAAAGTCAAACAAACCACAAAAAAATACAACTTATCTCTTTCTCTTCCCTAATGCAAATCCCATGAAGCTCCTTTAAATCCTTTTCTCTCTTCTTTGCAACACTCAATTCTCTCTTTAGTAGGGAAAGAAAGAAGTAATCTCTCACTTTACTCTTTGTCCTTCACTTCTTAGAGAAGAATCCCTCTCTAATTCTCACTTCTACACTCACTCTTCTAAACCCTAACACTCAACACACACACAAAACTACTAGAACTCCTCAAAGACCACGACCATTTTCGTCCAAAAACAGTTAATTATAAGTTAAAAACGAATTTCTAAGAGTTTCCTTAAGCATCCCTTTAAAAATTCACCAAAACTCTTAAAATTTGAAATCCACCGACATTGGGTGCCGGCGGTGCCCGATCTTCAATTAAATTATGGGCTCTCGGGAAAAAGGTGCTAGCCGTGCCAGAAGCTGCTTTCCTCCTTTTTGCTCCTTTTCGCTTCAGATTCGTTCATTTCCTCTTATTTTCGCTCCAATCACCTAAAATCATTATACCTGCAACAAATTATGAAAAAACATCTTTCTTTAAAGTGAAATATCATCAAAAATGGGTAAAATTAAATAACAAAAACAGTATATATTTTTGGTGCATCATAAAGCTACTAGGAAACCATAAAGTTAAAACATATGTTTTATAGTGAGAAAAGAAAAGACAACAAAAATTGTTATCAAAGCTAATGCAATTAGAGAAAAATTAAATAAAAACCAAATCAAACAAAATAAACAAAACATTTAAATAAACATAATCAAATTTCAATTTCTTCTTCTAACCTAACTATGTCGATACTTTTAAATTTGTTAATTATTTCTTCAAACCTAACTCTTAATCTTCTATCTTATGTAGCAAGGCTTTGCAGGTTTTACTTATATAAAATTGTGATCTTCTACACATTCCCTCCAAAATGTTTTCTTACTAAAATAAAAAATTGTAATTCCTAGCTTAGGTGTAAGACCCATTTAAATGGTATATAACATCCTCTCCTCGACTAGTGCTCAAATTGAATTTGAACCCTTGACATTCTTTCATGGTCGTATCATGTCATTCATTCTGATGTGAGCCCCCCAAATTTACAATTTTAATGATTTTGGGTAAATTTAAATCGAATTAAAGTCTTGAAGTTTGTTGTAAGGCACACATAAATGGTATGTCATCCTCTCCTCAACTAGCTCTCATGTTGGATGTGACACTTTTGGCATTTTTACTTGATGTAGTCACCCCTTTCATTCTTAGATTGGATATTAGTTCTCAGGATTTTAAATTTTAAGATGTTTGGGAAGATTAAAATAGAACTCAAATTATATGTTTTGTTGTAAGACCCCGTTAACTATAATGTGGCATCCTCTCCTTCAGTTGGTTCTAGGTTGGATGTGAGTCCCTTAACATTCCTTCTTGGCTAGTCACCCCGTTCATTCTTTTCTTGGATGTCAGTTTTTCTGACTTTCCAATTTTAAGTGTTTTGGGTAAATCACAATGAATTTCAAATTCTAAGATCTGGTGTAAGATCTACTTAAATGGTATGTGTAATCCTCTCCTCGATTAGCTCTCAGATTGGATATTAGTCCTTAGGATTCCATTCTAGTCAAGTGATACCATTGTTAATTAGATTGGAAGTGATTCCCCTTACATTAAATTTTAATATTATCAAGAAAATCAAATCAAATTCAAATTCTATGTTTTGGTGTACTACCCCCTTAAATGGTATGTGGCGTACTCCACTGAGTAGTTCTCGAGTTGAAAATGAGTCCCTTTGCATCCTTCTTGATCTAAGCACCCCGTTCACTCTTATATTGCATGTGACTTCCCTTAGTTTCCAGTTATATGATGTTTGTGTTTGTTAAAATTAAAATTTATGAGTGTTAGTGTAGGACCTCATTAAATGGCATGTGGCATCCGTTGCTCAACTAATTCTCAAGTTGGTTGTGAGTTAATTGGAATTCCTTGTTGGTATAGTCACCCCGTTCATTCTTAGATTGGATGTGAGTTCTCAGGCTTTTAAATTTTAAGATATTCATGTAACTAAAAAAAAATTCAATATTTGAGGTTTTGTGTAAGACTCCATTAAATGGTTTGTGAAATTCTCTCCTGGACTAGCTCTCAAGTTTAATAAGAGTTCCTTGTTGGTCTAGTCAACCTATACATTCTTAGATTGGATATGAGTATCTTGGCTTTCCAATTTCAAAATATTTGGGTAAACAAGATTAAATTCAAAATTTTTGTGATCTAGTGCAAGACCATAGTTGGCCTAATTTTAAGTCAGCCCTTTTCCCCTCGATTGAAGCTTGGTTAGACTTCACTTATGTTTAATCTTAAAAAAACGCTAAATTTTTTTATTTCTCTAATAAAGTTATTTTAAATCTCAAAACCTCAAGTTGAATGAAGCATAAATGTTATTATCACTTATAAATACAATGCAAACCAATCTGATAATCTGTTTAAATAATTCTTATGCATGAAAGAGAACTTATGTAAAGATTTTTTAACGAGTCACTATATTTAGAAATGGAGTTAACTATTTTTTATCATCAAAATCAATAAAATGAGTCTGTTGGTTCTTAAATTCGATCCTATGACACTTTCTGAGCAAACGATAATCAGATGAGATAAAACGATAATATGACCAAAACTCATTCAAAAAGTCTTTTAATTGATTTCAACAATCTACAAAAGTTATTTTAAAATTAAAAAACACCTTTTAGAACAATAAAATCTAATAAAAAACCATTGCTTAAAATTGTTAATTTATGTCTCCTAGGGTGTGCCCAATTTGACTAGTTTTATTTCTTTATCGAGCCTGAGTTGGCCAAAACTATTTAGACCATTAAATTCATTAAATGTTTCTCTATCAATTGGATCAAAGTTAAATTTTTAGTCAAAGTGAACTTCCCAACTACCATAACCACCTGTCGAACCAACTTTGAACTTCAAATAGTCATAACTTTGGCTACACAACTTCATTTTTAGAACCATTTGACTGCTAAAATCCTTTTTTGTCCTCTTGAATTTGGCCAATTCATTTAATTTCTTATTTTTTAATGACATGTTATGATCTTTTTTTACTTCAATTACCCAAAATTTGCCTAAATTACAATTTTGCCATTGGATCTCCACCTTAGATCTAATTTTTCATCAAGCCACCTCCTTTTGACAATCTTGATACTGTTATCCCCTTAGTACAATTGGTCAAAACCGTGGATCCCTCCATTTGGACTAATCGTGGCCATTGAATTCAAATTACAACTCCTCCTTTCATCCCAACTACTCCTTTCCCCCACTAACTTGAACCGCCCCACATATTCTCCCCCAAACTAGCCGTAACTCACCAATCATTCGTGAAAAAACAACCGCCCATTCTCTCTCTTTTGATTCCAATCAAATTTTTTCCCTTTTACTCAATTTCTCTTAATCCAGAACACCAAGGGTTATTCAAGGGAACATCGTGAGCACTGAAGGAGTATTCAATGCATAAACAGGCAAGTAATTCAATAACTCAAATTCATAGGAAAGTATAACATTTCTCCACCAATTAACGGGATTTTATTCCCCTCATTTTCTATTATATGCTCTACACATTTTCATTTTAAATCAACTTATTTTCACTATGTACATGCCAAAATCGAAATCAACTGCGCACTGAATCATAGGAATTTTTCTTTAGTCTTATTTACATGCGTTCAGGTCTTGTTTTCATGTAAATTCATCTTTTTATATTGAAGCTAAAATCGTTTCAAAGACTTTTGTAATCCTAGTGTGTTCTATTGCATGTGTTTAACCCAATAACGAAAATAAAAATGCGTTTAAGCATAGGGCTTTTATTCCAATCACATTACTACATGTTTAATTGATGCTATCATGCAATACTAAAATATTATAGGCCAAATCTTGTTAAAACTGAAGCATCTCTTGCATGTAGTCACAGGATTTTGGTTTTAATTATGTTATAAGGGATTAATTGAACCTTGCCACATAAAATTAATAAATTTACATATGTATTCAACAGAAACTGAAACCTTATATGCATGCTACATGACGTAAGTTTTAATGTTTGTTATGCTTAAGTGTGATGTATTAATGTGGCATCACTAGGTGAAATATTCATAAATTTTCAAAATTTAGTGATTTATACTTTTATCCTCTCTAGTTAATAAAAATAATATGTTAAACCCACTAATACATAAAAATTGAAAGCTTAAAGTGGTCTAATCCAATTGGCAGAAACTTTTATAGGTTAATTATATACTGGTTGCTTAAATTAAATATTAAAGTCCATTTAAGTCTCATCAAATATCTTATAATCAACTTAACCGAAAATTTAATATTTTCAATAGCATTTTAGTTCATTTAAAATTACTTTAAACAATCAAATTAACTCATTGATTAATTAGTTAACAGATTAAGTAATTAAAGAACACATTAATTAAATTGACAGATATAAAATAAAATGATTTGTAATTTATTTAACCCTTAAATGATCGAATTAAGCCATAAATAATTCAATTAGGTTATTAAGGATTTAATTAACAAATAAAATAAATAATTAATTAATAAGGTTTAATTAAATAATTAACACATTAATCATTTAATTAATATCTTAAGTAATAATTTAATTAATTAATGTTTTAATTTATTCTTTAAACAATTATTTTAATTATAATATTAACAACTCACTTAAATATCTGAGAAGCCAATTAGAAAATTCAGTAATTTACTTATATAACATAAACTATATAATAATTTAAATTTGTTCTAATTATATAATAAAACATTTTAACTAAAAATTAATTTACCTTTAATTTATTATTGAAATCAAACCTAATTAAAAGGAGAAGATGATTTAATCACATATATATGTATATCTAATTATGTTTTTTAAGTATACGTTTATCAAATATGTGTATGAAATTATATATCTAAATATTTATATTTGGATGATTAATTATGTAGTTATAATTATATGTTATATGTTAATATGCATATATGTATAAATATTAAAATAGTTTAAAATTGTTTATATGTGTGATCATATTTTAAATGTGTATGTATATAGGTATGTTAAAATTTTTTAAACCTTATGTTTCTTTAGCTGGAGAAATCCATGTAAATTTTTCTCTAGATCTACCAATGTTCTTATTCCAAAAGACAATATCAAAGTAACATGGGATCACTTTAATCCAATGTCCTTACTTCGGTTCTATCGAAATTTGTCTGCAAAATTTTGGCTGCAGGATTAAAAACCCATTTTTCAAGTATTATCACAATAGGTATTGCAGAGGTTGGGTTTTAATTCGGAATTATGCAATCTTACATCTCGTTGGATGGAAAGGAATAACTATACAGTTCTCTTGAATGGTAACTCTTATGGTTTCTTCACAGCTAGCACAGTTATTAAACATGGCGACCCTCACTCACCTACTATTTTTATCTTTGTCTTTGATTAGCTTTTACATCCTTCAACTCAATTCAATCACAAATCAAGGATGGTGAATAGTCATTTGGTTTATGCTGATGATGCTACTATATTTGCTAATGCGGGTAAAGACTCGATGTGCATAACAGCCAACTTACTTTCTTAATTTCAAATTATCTCAGGTATGACTTCTAATAGTACGAAATGACAAGTCTTTATGATTATAATGATGAGGAGATCCCTTGGCAATTGGGTTAAGGATTTCTCTGGTATGAATATCCCTAGCCTCCCTCTTAAATATCTTTGTGTGAACCTTCTAAAGTTAGGGTTAAACAATCACATTTTAATGGGTTGTTGAGAGTATCAGAAAACATATAAATGAGTTGAAAACTTCATTCTTGTCTTTTGGGGGAAAGGTCACTGCTGGCCTAACTTTGAGAGATCAAAACCTTAGGAGAGTATTTGATCCCAAATCTTAGTGATACCCAAGATTGATCAAACCAACCATAACAAACCCTAATTTGGGCAAAAATTGACCAAATTGACCCTATTATCTTGACTGGACCTTATGGTCACCACAATTGACCATTTTGTTGACCCTAGACCCCATGGTCAACATGTTGACAAACAATGGCCAACCCATGGTCAAATGGTCAAACCATGGTCAAGCGATCAATTCTTAACTATCATTATATATCCATGATCTTATGGTCCACCTATTCACTCTGTTAATTAATAATTGATTAATTTATTATAAGGATGAATTTTGGATCCTTAAACCTAGAGTTAGACCCCAATACATTAGCCTAAAGCCTAAGGCCCATGGCTTTTAGTTCAAGTTCATGCCCAAGTTAGAGCCCATCCAGGGCTGATACACTTAAAATATATATTATTTTTAAGCACATTTTTATATCTATTTTTGACGATATTGCACTTTAATGGAAACTGTTTTGATGTGTTTTCTTACAGGTACAATTAAAATGAGTGATTGATGAAAGGAGCAGAAAAGGATTAAATTTGGATCAAAAATTAAAAGGTGTGCAAAATTAGCCTTTGGCGATAAGCGTCGATGGCTAGCGCATAGGCGTCACAGTTAAAGTGACAAATTTAAATAATTTTGGAGCAAAATTTAAAGGGTTTTTGAAGCACCCTTTGGTTTCAACTTCATTAACTTTCCATTGGTGCCAAAATTCATTTATAATTCGAATAGATGGATGCATCTCTTGGTAGATTCAATGAATCTGGACATAATTTGAAGAGAGGCCAAAGCACTTTTTTGAGAATTATTAAAATGAAGACTTAAATATCAGAAAAAGGAGAAGAGTTTTCAAAGGATATTTTGGCAGGAGAAGTTGGAGGAAAGCTTGAAGTGGGTGAAGGGAAAGAGGAAGAAAGAGAGCCTTCTTCTCGCCATATTTTCTTTACTTTTTCATTTTACTTTATCATAATTTTTATTAGCATTTAGGAGAGTCAATCCTTATAGTTGGGCGCCAACCTCTAAGGAGTTATCTAGTGGAAAGCAAAGTTTCAAAGGAACTTCAAGAGTTTTATGGAGAGGATTTTCAGATAAGTTTTTATCATTGTTTTTACATTTAAGTTTAAATAAATACTTATCGTGTTTTCACTATGTTTTCTTCTTTGAAATCAAATTGTGTTTGTGTTTTCTCCATGAGTTCTGAGTAGTTTTCTTTATCTTTTTCCTTTTAAATGATGAAGTAATTAAATTACTAATCCACAAATATAAGTTTAGAAATATAATTAAGTTTTTACCTTTTAGGTTGATTTCATTGAAGCCAAATTTTGATAAGGCATCTCCTCAAGCTTCTCCTCACTTTATGTTTTTCTTTTCTTTTTTTTTTCTTTTTGGATTGATTTTCAATCCTTCTTTTTCTTTTTCTTTTTCAAGTGAGGATTACTGTATCTGGATAGCCTGTTAATAATTTTGAACTTCAATTTCTCTTCCTAAATTTAAAACTTTAAATATTTCTTTGCTTATATATATTTCATAGCCTTTACTTCATTGAGTTTCTATCCTTTCTTTTTCACTTAAATACTTAAGAATTTTTAATTTTAAAATATAGTTTTCCTTACTTTAAATAGTTTACCATATTCTTATTCCTTTTAACTAAATATCTTATTCCATTAATTAATTGAATTACTAGAAATATTTTCTTTAACTTTATATAATAATTAAATAAAGTAACTCATGTTTATTAAATTGAAAAACTACTATAGAAAATCATTTAATAATAATTTTTGAAAATAGAAATTGAGATCAATTTTAATAATTAAATTTGTATTTTATTATTCTTTTTATCTTCCCCCAAACTTAAATTTTTCTATCTATACTACATAGTGAAAAAGGGAAAGTATATAGTAAAATTCATCATACCTTTGAGCTTTAGGTATTTCTTTTCTTTGAAATTTTTGCGTGCTTTTTCATTACTTACGGAACTCTGCACCGTTAGTATTCTTCCACATATAATATTTAAAAGAAAGTGCAAGGATGAAATTTTAAAAAAAGTATCAAACATAACAAAGAAAACTTAATCTATTTCTACACATACATTTAAAACTTAAACAATACATTAAAGAAAGACTAACATCCTATATATATAAAAAATTGCAACTAATTTAATACACAAGAAATCTAACATCAATAACATAATCAAACATACCAACATCCATAGTCTCTAGAAAGTACGGAATAATCACATCCAAAATAATAAAGTTTCCCAAAATAACAACAAATCTAAACAAACCAAACAAACTAAACAAAAGCTCTAATCTTCCGCATCAAAGTCCCAAGCTATGTCATCTCCCTGATCTCCAGGCTGAGAAGGCTGAGCAGGCTGGTACTGTGAATAACGGGGGCACTCAGGAAAGACAACATCTAAATCACCACTCCTATATCGACGCTCAGCCTCATAGTATACAATCTCGTACTCTGAATGTCGCTGGAGATATTCACTATCATAATCATGTCTTCTCTCCAAGCCTCCGATCCTTTGATCTATATGCTCAAATCTTCTTTCCATATTTTCTCCAAATAACTCAAAACTCTTTCTACTCAGGGTTAATTCATTCATCAGATCTTGCAGGGTAGGAGTGGTGTACCGAGGGGTGGTTCATAACTAGTAGAGGGTATATCTCTACTTGAAGAAGGTACATAATCCCTCGTCCCGCATCTCCATCCTTCGTGGGATTCATATTTCTTTATATTAGCCTAAGTAAGGGGTTTCATAGGTTCAATCCATTCCTCATCATCTCTTGCCTCTACCCCAGATAATTGGCAAAGTGCATAGATAAGACCAGGATGTCCTAGTCCTCCTCCACTTTCATTTCTAGCAATGGCTAATATGTTTTTATATATAACATTTCCCACATTAATACTCTTCTGGTTCTGAATACAGAAATTCAGAACTGCTCTATCTCTTGTTATCTCACTATGGTGGTAGGTAGGTAACAAAGTAGAACAAATAAAATAATGCCAGGCTTTAGATGTTGCGTTTAGCATAGAAAGAGGGAAGTTCATCCGTTCCCACTGCTTTATCTTCCAGACTCCTTTCCCATCAGTGAGAAAGTCGATCACCTCTTCCAGTGGTCCTTCCATAGTTCCAAAAGTTTCATATTCACTGGTGTAGGTGTCTTGTACTTCATAATAAGCGTTTATTCTAGCAGCGTTGAAATCTACAAAAATCCTCTAACCTTAACAGTGCATCTTCGACTCGTGTTAAATTTGAATAAAATTCCTTTACTACTTCTACAATCGCTTTGTTGGTAACGAAACGTAAATTTTCCCATCCTCGCTCCCGAATGATTCGCTCAACTTCTCCTCTCGGATTCTTGAAAACTCGATCTTGAATGCATTTTCTTGCTTGTATGTTTTGAAAATATCGCGTTTGTGCTCTTGTATTAATGAATCGGGTTTCGTCATAATCTATTCGTCGCTTTTTTCTGGATCCATTTCTCGATCTGTGAAATTTGCAAAAATCTTAACTAAACTCCAAAATATTACTAAGAAGGCTTCCTACAACAACTAAAATCCATTTAAATTAATTTTTATGAAATTCTTCCAAGTATTTTCTCTACATTTCAAAATTTTTCAAAATTCTCCAATGTAGAAGAAATCAATGGTGAAAATAAAAAATTTTTGCATTGGAGTGAGGCTCTTACCATGGGAAGATGAAATCCGGTGTCAAAAAGTGTTGAAATCGCCTCAAATCTGAGATCTTTCAAGCCCTAGGTCGTTTTTTAAGAAAATTTGAGGAAAGGGATGATGAATAGTGTCGGTTGACCAGTGAAATATAGGTCTTTTCGCGATCTCGCCGTCGCCGAGATTTTCTCACCGTCGACGAGCTAATTAATTTCATAAGGCAAAGTTTCGGAAAATCGCCGTCGGCGAGCTCGTTTTCGTTGTCAACGGGTTTTCTCGCTGTCAGCGAGATAATTCTCGTCGTCGGCGAACTCCCAAAAATTTTAAATTTTTTAAATTCGTCAATCATTTTCAACCTCAAATTGTCCTTAATCAATCTTCCGATCACTTAATTTAATAATAATACGAAGATTAGATACTTATACTCACAAAAAGTCACACAACACAGACAATATAACTTTATATATGATATCCATGAAACTTACAAATTTCACACTAACAACTTAACACATACTTAACTTAAATGTTCAAATCCATAATACTCAGCATCGCAATCCACACCACAACACTCTAAATGCTGAGACATAACAATTTACATAAAATCTCATCAAATCTGAGATGATCAAATCAAAGTTCGACTCATAATAAAACCTAACTCCAAATCAAACACACATATATATACAAATATAACATAAACATAGAAATCTTTCCTACTCTTCGATTGTCCGAACTAACATCTTCTCTCGATATTTCCGATGCGACGCGAGTGCACAAATAAATTGTAGAAAGGCCCGAAAGGGAATTCGCAAAGAGATTCTTCATTAATCCATCCTTTCTGTCTTAGTAGATGAATAAAATTGGCCTCCAGATGTCCAAGTATGATCAAAGTGCTCCTTCATTCTCCAATCAATATGATCAAACATATCGTAGATATTGTCAATGGAATTCATCACATTTTGTAATTCTTTCTCCAATCCTTTAATCTTCTTCAGAATGAAATTAGTCTTATCAGTAAAGGGCCTTGCTAAAGGATTGTTCTGTGATGCTCTGTCAGAAATAATGGTAATCTCATCATTGTTATCCAAAGTGGGAAACATATCAGTAGGATCCAGGGGTTTCCATGGTAAAAGTACTTTTTCCCAAGCCTCATAAGAAACTTGGTACTGACTGCATAAAGCAAATATAGTAGATGGGTGTCCAAGTCCATGCATTGACCCATGCACAATTAATCCCAATGCAGACTTTACTATTATTGATCCAACATCGATAGGTAATCCAATTTGAATACGATAGTTTAAAATAGCGCATTCTTTTCGAAACTTTATTTACTCTCATAGTAGGTAATAATTTTGATGATATAAAGAAATGCCAATGCTTCGAGACAGGGTTAAGAAGTGATGCCGAAAAACTGACATACCCATCTTCTCGTAACTCCCAATCATCTGGTTCGTCGGTCAGGAATCTATAGATTTCGTTCATATTGTATCTTGAAGGCACAAAGTTGGAATAATGACAAACAGAGGTATTTTCTATAGAAAACAATTCATTTACCCTTGCACGAGTAAATGTTACCCATCTTCCTCTGACGTACACATTTCCATTATTGATCGCATGTAAATTAGAGTAAAACTCTTTAACTACTGGTATAACTACAACGGATGTCGTATAACAAAATACCTCCCAATGCCGCCGTGCGATCATTTCTTCGATTTTTGTAGTAGAATACTCTACTCCTCTGTTGACGAATCCTCTTTCATTAATAAGTCTTTTCATCATCAAGCCTTTGTTGAAGATTTGCTGTGCCTTCGAACTGACAAATTTTCTCCGGTTGAAAACTTCAGCTTTTGTGGTTTCTAAGAATTTGGTGGCCATTTTGGATGGAAAGGATTGGTCTCTAGTCGTTCCTAAGGAAGAAAATGGTATAAAATCGGATTTGGAATAATTTCTTACGAAGGAATGGCTTAGATCCGTCCAAAACCGCATGAAAAATCTTTAAGAAACCAAATTTTCAACCGCTCGCCGTCGGCGGAGTTCGCTCGGCGACTTAGTTATAAATCGAATGAAGAATCGTCCATGATTCACTGCCGGCTCAGCTCGTCGTCGGCTCGAGCTCGGCAAGATTCGTAAAATCCCCATTTTCGTCGGTCCCAATATTCTCGATCTCATTAAATAGGTTCAATTTTGTGATGATTCTAATAAAAATTTGAGTAGTAAGATTTGTTTTAATAATATAGACTCACTAATATGTAGATATTTAAAAATAAAAGACTACTATGGGTTGCCTCCCATAAAGCGCTTGGTTAAACATCGTCAGCCCGACTTAATTTAGTTAGTGTTCAGGTTGACTAAGCATTAAAACCTCTTTAAAATTTGGTCTTCTATTTTCGAAATATGGTTTTAATCTATGTCCAATTACTTTAAATCTATGTCTTGTTTTTGGATCTTCAATTTCTATAGTTCCATATGAAAATATTTGAGTTATGGTGAAAGGTCCTAACCATCGAGATTTCAATTTCCCAGGAAATAATTTCAATCTAGTATTATAAAGCAAAACTTCTTGTCCTGGTTCAAAATTTCTCTGATTAATCTTCCGATCATGCCATAATTTTATTGTTTCTTTATAAATCCTATCATTATCATATGATTCGTTTCTTAATTCTTCCAATTCATTTAATTGCAACAATCTCTTCTCACCAGCTTCTTTCATGTTATAATTAAATTCTTTAATCGCACAATATGCTTTATGTTCTAATTCAACTGGTAAGTGACAAGATTTTCCATATATAAGCCTATAAGGAGTCATTCCAATCGGAGTTTTATAAGCAGTCCTGTATGCCCATAATGCAGTGTCTAGTCTTATAGACCAGCTCCGATCTATTAGGATTTACAAACTTTTCTAATATACGCTTAATCTCTCGATTAGAAACTTCAGCCTAATCCATTAGTTTGTGGATGATAAGCGATTGATATTTTATGCATAATATTATATTTTTCTACTAGTTTGTGAATATATTTGTTTCTAAAATGAGTTCCTCCGTCGTTGATAATCACTCTCGGCATTCCAAATCTAGTAAAAATATTTTTCATTAAAAATTTTGAAACACTTTTAGCATCACACCTAGATAAAGCTTGTGCTTCAATCCATTTGGAAACATAATCAACATCTACTAATATATATGAGTTTCCAAATGACGGAATAAAAGGTCCCATGAAATCTAATCCCCAAACATCAAAAATTTCAACTTCTAATATAAAATTCGAGGCATTTCATTTTTTCGATATGTTTCCTACTCTTTGGCATTTATCGCAGGTTTTTATATATCTATATACATCTCTAAATAGAATAGTCCAGTAGAATCTAGATTGTAGAATTTTATATGCAGATTTATCTGTCCTAAAATGTCCTCCAAAATCAGAGTCTTGACATTTTTGAATAATTGGTTCAGTTTCTTCATAAGGCACGCATCATCTAATAATTAGATCCTTACATTGCTTATATAAGTATCGTTCATCCCAAAAGTCTGATTTAGTATCGTGAATGAATTTTTTCTATTGTTGCAAAGTTAACATAGGTGGTAAAATTTCACTTACAATATAATTTACTATATCAGCATACCAAGGTATTTTCAACTCATTTATATTTTAAAGTTGTTCATCAGGAAAACTGTCTAAATTTTTATTATCAATATTAGATAATTCATGATTTTCTAATCTTGATAAATGATCACGCAATTTGATTATCCGTTCCTTTTTGTTAATTATCTCAAAATCAAATTCTTGCATTAATAATATCCATCTAATCTTAAATTCCCCTATTATCGAGAGAGGATCCAAAACGATTTAGTGAATTTTTAAAAGTATTTTGAAAGTTATGAATTTTTTAAAGTTTAAATTGGCTAAATGGCTTAATCGACCCATTTGAGTAGGGCTAAACGAAGTCCGATTGACTTCAAATTTTTATGGTGGTTCCTCTGGTCCTAAAGGTCGGTGGAGAATTGATTTGAAGTCAATTTGATGTATGATTAGCTCAATTAGTGGGGCACAGTTTGGGTGTTTAAGCGTTGAGGTTATTCAGTGGATTGGTAAAACCTATTTTCTGAGTTCCTCATTTCATAATAAACATCACCAAATTTTCCTAAATTTATTTCACAATATGCTAATTATTGGAATTAAAAAATACTCGAGCTAGCCGACACAGAGTTGAAAATCGATAACACTTCATAGGGATGGCCTACGACTTTGGAAAATTCTAGGAATGTTCCCAGATTCGGGAGGCCCAACACTATGGTCTTATGCCATAGTGAATTGTATACATGCATGGAGAATTCAAAATGTGCGGAGAGTAAATAAATTATTAAAAGTAAAATACTTGATGAAATTGAATGATTTCTTTTCCATTATTCTCATACGTTACATTGGCTTGATAGGGTATTTTATTTTATTTTTCTGATTATTCTACACAAAGTTATGCATTTTTGAAGTTTAGGGAATTAAATAAATAGAAAAATAACCCTATTTTCTAATTATCCACGGCGGCTCGGCCTCGGCGTCTGCGAAGGCCGCGCGGCGTGTTCGGTCGGCACCGCCATCCGACTCGGCGCTCCGGGGACCCAGCGCGCGTCGTTCGTCTCCTCGTCTGCCCCGCGATCTGGCCGTGCGTCAGCGTGTGTATTGTCTGCGGTATCGCTCATAGTCCCTGAAGCCTCTGGCTTGAGAACCGTCTACGAGAAATTTAAATCCTTAATATCTCGCTCGATACTTAACGGATTTTTGTGTTCTTGTGCTGTATGGATTCGTCTTGAAGAGAGACGAATACATCTACGGTGATCATGCATTAAAATTAAGGCATTTGAAATGGAGAATCTCCAAAAGCTCGGGATAAAGAGTTAGCTCATACCTTAGCTCGAAGTGTGGCTGATACGAGGGTTGTGTCACCTTCGATTGCGTCTGACGAAGCTCGGATGAAGTCTCTGATGCAGTGAATTGTACAGGTAGGATTTCGACCACGGATTACAAGTTGGGTACGGAACGGATGGGTGGCTGGAGTGGGGGCTTTTGGTGGACTTCTTCCCTTAGTACGAGGTGAAGGTGTAGGATCGATGATTTGGGGATTGGTCAGCTGTGAAGAAGTGTCTGGTTTTGTCTTGAAAGTTTGAACTTCAAAATTGAGCTCGGCTAGAGGGAATTGGGGGCTGGAATCCGAGTGGGAATCAGTGCTCTACGTGTAGAGAGTGGTACGGAATGATTTTGGCGAGTTTCCTTAAGGTTGGTTCAGTACCACTCCATGGCCGAGAGAGGGGTATTTAAATAGGAGAGGCGGGAGCCTCCCGGGGGATTAGGGAGCGGATCGGTGCTCTTGCTTGAAAGAGCATTTGCAATGGCCCTTTGGGGATGGGGCGGCTCGGCGGGTGGGATTTCCAAGCACGGCTCCTCCCGAGTCTCGGCCAAGGTGTTTTCCGGCGACCCGGGCGGGCGGCCGGCAGGCATGGGTCACCCTCGGGTCCCGGGTGGGTCGGGGCTGGAGTTTGTGCGGTCCGATTGGCCATGGACATGTGTAAAGAGGTTTGAATCAAAGTGGAATGGGAAAGGTACAGTTTTGGGTCTAAATGGGTCAACCCTTGGTTTGGGTTAGGTCCGCCTGCAGAAGACGATTTGGTGAAGGAAAGTCACTCGGATCGGCTTGATTAGTGAGATTCGAGTCGCGATCAATCTGATTAAGCTTAAGCAAGAGTTAGGGGAGACATGGGAGTGGTTAATCACTCTTAAAGAGAATCATTAAAAAGGGTCCCCTCCGCTTGCCATTTTGGGGTATGGTGAAGTGTCCAAGGCTTTCATGGCTCGCATGTGAAATGCATGCATGGCTTCATGGCTGTACTGGCTTATAAAAAGCTAAGTCGAAACTTTCATGAAAAGAGGTTTTTAGGAATTTTTTTAATTTAGGGGTGATTTGATAGGATTTGGCATATGACTTAGTTTAGAAAAATTTGAAATTATTAATTTAGAACTTAGGGATGATTTTAATTGAGTGGATGAGATGAGATTGTAATGTGAGCCTTAGGATGGGTTTGGACTTTTGAAATTATTTTAGGTATGGGCTTTGGATTTCAAAACAAATTCTAGGTTGATAATTTTGTAAATGATTGGATCAATCAATAAGTGTTGAATTTAATTTATGAAGGTTTCATGAATGATTTGGAATAAATTTGAAGTGGTTCAGGTAGGGTGAGTTGGGTTTGAACTTCTTTGGTAAATGGGCCATTGTAGGTCGAGTGGGTACTTGGACGTGTTGGGCTAGGGGTTGAAAGTGATGTAAAATAAATGTTGGGAAATGTTTATGAGTGTTTCAAAGAGGTTTTGGCTTTGGTTGGGTTTTGATTTTGGGGTTTGGGCTTATTTGGGTTAGGTTTGGGTTTAGGTCGAAATTGGGCCTTTTAGCTTTGGGTTGAATTTGAGTGGGATTTGGGTCTAAATTTTGGGCGAATCATGTTAGTGTTTTGTTTTTGGGGATGTTAAGGAAGGTTTAGAAAAGATTTGGGGGTTAATTGGAGTTGAATTGGGTGAGTTTAGGTGGAAATTTGGGTCATGGGTCCAAATTGGGCTTTAAGGCCCAAAGTGAAATTGAATTGAGAATGTCAATCAATTGGACTTGGATCTGGTCCACAGGTGGGTGTTTAGAATGTTAAATTGAAGTTTAGAATTGAATTGGACCAGAATTTGGGTCAAACAGATAAGAGTTTGGTTTGACATTGGGTCAATTTTAAGGTTGAAATGGGTCTAATTGGGGTTTTTTTGACAAAGTGGGGTAACTTGACAAAATTGGCCCATGGTGTAGTTGAACAAAATGAAATTGGGAATATTTGGGATTTTCTGGAATTTTTTTGTGAATTTTTTGAATTTTGGATTTTTAGATTGAAGGGGTTTTTTGGGTATTTGGAGAGTATGGGGGTATTTTGGACTTTTTGGTATTTTTATTATGAATGATCAATTTGAGTATTATTGGGAATATTTGGGATTGGTCTTGAGGAATTTTGGGTGATTTAGAAATTTTGAAAAATTTGGGTAAATTTGAGGGCTTTGGGTAAATTTGGCGGGTACGGGGTCAGGGGGTAAGTGAAAATTCAAATTTGAAGATTGAGTGAATGTAAGTGGAATGAAATCATTTTGGTTGAGCCATGAAGCCATATCAAGCCCATGAGCCATGAGGACTCATTTGAGGCATCCGTATGTTGTTCCTAACCCTGCGCGAGACTGAGGGTTAAGGACCATCATGTGATCACCTTCATGAGTCGGGGAGGTCGGGGTGGGTATGGGTGTGTTTTAGGAGGTGTGTGAAAGTGTAGTGTATAAGTGTAGTGTGTGTGTAGGTCAGCCCTCACCGGACCCGGGCCACCCGGGGCAGTCTGAGGCTGAGATGCTATTAGGGACTCATCCTTTAAACTTTCATTTGACAGCCCTCTAGGTGATTAGGGTTCTACGGTCGAGTTTGTGGGGTTTGCGGGAGTTAAGAAGTGGTTTGAATTTCTAAGTGGTGGGTCCCAGTGCAATTCTAAGATGAGTGAAGAAAAGCTGAGCTAGATCTACAAGCAAGAAGAAGAGAAGACCTCATGAAAAATGAGGTCGACAAATGGACCCCAGAATAGGTGTGGTGAGCTAACGAGCACAGCGCGTGGTAGCGTTCGGCGAAAAGATCAACGAAACCAACACGGATGTCCAAATGACAAGCTTAGGACGAGGTAGAAGAGTTCCGTGGGGAGTGTCGAGTATCTGCGGGGCCCAGAGATCCACAGACTCTCGTGGGGAAAGGAAAGGAGGTGAATCCCAAATCACATGATGCGGGAATTTCGATTTAAATTTATTTTGTTTCGGTTTAAGTTTTTGATGTGTGAGCTTAGATTTGATTTGGAGTTTTAATTTTAGATTGAAGTTTTGTGAAGTTAATTTGAAGGGATTTGAACTTGAAATGAAAATTGGAATTTTGTGGTTTTAGATGTAACATCTTGACCTCGAAAGAAAATTGAATTGATTGGATTGAATCATTACAATGAGGAGAGATCTCGGAAAACGATGTGGTAGTGGATGTAAATCATGCCTCGAGAGTTTGATTTTGATGTATTTCATTGCGATAGAGGAAAGAATCTAGAAGCGATACGATCTCGGATGTAAAATCTCTGCACAAAGGGGTGATTTTGATTTATTTCATTGCGATAGGGAAAGAATCCTAAAGCAATGCAGTCTCGGATGTAAAATCCTCAACTCGAAAATTTGATTTTGATGTATTTAATTGCGATAGGGAAAGAATCCTAAAGCAATGCGATCTCGGATGTAAAATTCTATTTGAATGTTTGATTTTGATGTATTTCATTGCGATAGGAATGAATCCTAAGCCAAATGCAGTCTCGGATGTAAAACCTTGACGAAAATTTGAATTTGATGTATTTCATTGCGATAGGAAAGAATTCTAAACGATACGATCTCGGATGTAAAATCCTCGGCCCAAAGTTTGATTTTGATGTATTTCATTGCGATAGGGAAAGAACCTAAACGATACGATCTCGGATGTAAAATCCTCGGCCCAGTTTGATTTTGATGTATTTCATTGCGATAGGGAAGAATCCTAAAGCAATGCGATCTCGGATGTAAAGATATGACACGAAAAGTTTGATTTGATGTATTTTATTGCGATAAGGAAAGACACAAACGATGTAGTCTCGGATGTAAAATCCTCAGCCACAAAAAATTTGAATTTGATGTATTTCATTGCGATAGGGAAAGAATCTAAGCAGTACGGTCTCGGTAAATCCTCGGCCCTAAAAGTTTGATTTTGATGTATTTCATTGCGATAGGGAAAAAATCCTAATCTGGCGGTGGAACCTCGGATGTAAAATCCTCGGCCAAAGTTTGATTTTGATGTATTTCATTGCATTAGGAAAGAATCCTAAAGCAATGCGGTCTCGGATGTAAAATCCTCGGCCCTAAAAGTTTTGATTTTGATGTATTTCATTGCGATAGGGAAAGAATCTAATGCAATGCGATTTTCAGATGTATAATCCTCAACCCAAAAGTTTGATTTTGATGTATTTCATTGCGATAGGGAAAGAATCCTAAGGCAATGCGGTCTCGGATGTAAAATCCTGTGAAGTTTGATTTTTGATGTAAATTGATTTTGCAAAGATTTGTCTTGTGGAATTTTTTGTGTTTCGAGAATTTTCATGAAAGTTGTAAAAGATTTTTGTGGAAAGAAACAAATTAGGAGGGATTATGTAGATCATATCCCGAATTCAAAAGAAGTTGATTGAGGATTCTTTGGTTTGGATTGGATATAATTCCTTGTAGATTCGAATCGAAAACCTGTGGCTCCATGTCGATGGAATCGACCGCTTCCATCCCGGACGGAGAGAGAAGAGCTTGATTGGATTTCGGATTTGGAAGGTTGAGTTTGAATTTAATTGCGATTTGATTTGGATTCTGGAAGATCGAATTTGAATTTGATTGAGATTTGATTTGAAATCTGGAAGGTTGAATTTGAATTTTGATTGAGATTTGATTTGAAATCTGGAAGGTTGAATTTGAATTTTGATTGAGATTTGATTTGAGATCTGGAAGGTTGAATTTGAATTTGATTGAAAATTTGTGTTTGTTTTGTTTATTTTTTAATGATTTATCGTTCATTTAATGTTCATGCGAGTTTGGAGTTCATCATTTTTTTTAGATTTTTAAGGAAAGATTTTTTTATTCTTTTTGTTTCTTTTATGTTCTTTGTTCAAAGTTCATTTAACTTTAATGGCGTTTCCAGGTCAACTTGCACGAAAGAGGTGAAGGCCGAAAAATGTGACATGGTCACTTTCATTCAAATCATGAAGATACGTAATGCAAACTCGATACGGAATACATACCATTACAATCCATATAGACTCAAAATGGACTATGTATGATCTTTGTCGATCTATCCCAAAAAGGTATACGTCAAAAATCCATAATACCGAATAGTGAGGTACATGGTCGATAACATCACCTTCCAAGCCATCCTTAGCGAGGATGCCGTATGGATGTACGTTGGAGGTGTGATATTTTCCATGTAACTCGCGGCTATAAGGCCGAAGGCTCTCTAGCTCGGGTCGAAAGGTTTGGAAGTGGTAAAGGTGCTTTCACATCATCCATCCTTGAAAGTAAGCGAGATCCTTCATTCTTAGTACTCCCGGTATGCAATGTTTAGCGACATGTTGCTCCATTGCCCTTTAGTATCATGACGGAACTATCGGTAATGGTATCTTTACTAGCCCTCGGAACTCACACAGGCTGCTATCGGAGGTCGGATCCGAGCATGATATTACACTCGTTCGGAAAAGCTTGTGCGAAAGGTCGACAAAGTCGTGGTGATCTATGTGCGGGGGTATGCGGTCACCTGCTCGTAAATGTTAATGATGCAAATGTTGGGTATGCGATACGCGGCGGTACCCTCCATGTTACCATTCTCTTTACCATCCTTTTGATGACTAATGGCATTGGATCCACACAGCCCATGACGGAGTATCCCGGTGGGTTTCCCTTCTGTCTTCGAAGTTGTAGCAGCATCCACATTGTATGGTAATTCTTCCCTTTCCACGACAGCCATCTCCAGGTTCGGTAGGTGTTTTCTCTTAGAGGCGGCTGCTCGACCCATTCTTTCAAATCCCGGATGCGGTCCACCGTTTGAAAACACGTACGTATGTAGCTCGAGACCTTCTAGTATATTGATCCTCACGCCTCTGATTCTCTCGAAGTATTGAAAAGTTTCTTCTCGACAGTGCATTCTTTCTAGCTCTTGATACAGAATATTTAACGAATGGCGAGGCGCAGTGACGTATTGTGGGATATATGGCTCAATCCCTTCACGTTCTCTGCATACCTCGGCTCCTCGGCGAGATGGTCTCCGTCGGGACATCCTCGAGGGTCGCTCTGCAACAAGGTTATGCATTGCGGTGGCGTATACGGTGGCGTGACAGCCTTCCTTCTTCTAATCTCCTCGAGATTTCCACAGTTTTCATACGGCTCATCTGGGGCTTGGCTTCCTTTCTTCGGGTTCACGGTGAACCGGTATCCTTGAAGTATACCTTTGTTGTGCTTGTGCCCTCGTCATGGCAGTCCTTTTGTTAGTTTAGTTAACATCTTGCGGATACGGCGATTTTTATTTCTTCTTGAGTTGCGTAGTGGCTCTTCATACTTCCGAATTCTGTGGACGCGGCGGTAAACTGCCCTCTGTTGTAGCGACTACGGACTTGATTCTCACAATCTTCTTCGGTGTTCGTTTTCTTTTCTTCTTCTTGGATTGGAGGCTTGGGCCACCCGCTTTCATTCTTGTCGGCGGGCGGTTCCTCACCGATCGGCCCAGGACCCGGTCCCTTTCCTCGTATTGCGGGCCTGCGGGTGCGAAGTACGAGTCGATCTCATTGTGTTCATCTTCACCCTCTTTCGTCGAGTCTGAGCTTACGCCATTTCTAAAGTTCGGGACCAGCCGCCAGGTTTGACATTTCCTGAAAAGACGAGGAAAGGGGATCGGCCCCTTGCCAAGAACAAGAACATTAAGAAAATGTTTATTAAAGACGGTTTTTTATTATTATTTTATTATTCCTTTTATATTTTCAAATTTAACGAGATAAAGTGAAATACGGAAAAGAGATTTTGATATGGAAGCGAAAACGAAACTTTATTATGATTTTATTATTTTTTTTTATCGTTTTTTATTATTTTTGGGTTCGGACCCGATCGCAAGTAATTACTTCGCTAGTGCTTCTAGGGATAAAAAATTCATTCCTTTGAAACATCGAGTAGTGTAATACTTTTTCAAGTATCGTCCGTGATCGGAAGCATATGTCATTCTCCTTGACGATTCACTAGGCTGGTAAGAGCCTCACAGGTAAGTACCTCGGCCACGGAGGATGGTCCTTCCCCAGTGGGTTCAAATTTTCCGCTATCTTGCGGTGTCTCGAGAATAGGTCATTTGAGAACGAGAACTAAGTCACCAACTTTGAAGGTTCTTCGGCGGACAAATCTGTCATGGGCTTGAACCATCTTAGCTTGGTACGTTCTAAATTACTATGGCTGCCAAGTCTTTTCCCTTTCCGGGCTTTCTAATTCCTCTGGTAGTAATTTGACGATCTTCGCGTCGTGATTTTGTTTGCAGCGCGATCTGAGTGAAGAGCTGGACCTCTGAGTAACCTTTGCCTCGGACCCATACACGAGCGTGGGTATAGCTTGAGTAGGAGTTACGAAGGTTGTCAGGTAGACCATAAGGCCCCACAATACTTCTCGTTGCCAATTTCTCTTATTATCGTCAAGGTTTTCTTTAAGATTTGAACAAGAGTTTTATTAAAAGCCTCGAGCGGGCCGTTTGCTCTTGGGTAGTAAATTGTTGAATATCGCCGATCGATTCCGTGTCTCTGAGAAAATTGTTGATTTGTGTGCTTCGAATGCGGCCCATTATACGAGATGATCACAACGGCACTCCGAAACGGTAGACAGCTTGGTTCTTGAAAAGCGCACGTGGTGTGCTTTCACTTCTCTAAGTGGGCTGCCTCTGCCCACTTAGAAAAGTAATTTGTAGCCGCAAGAATGAAGCGATGTCCTTTTAAAGATGGTGGTTCTATTGGACCCACTATATGTTTGTGCCCCAACATTGAGTAAGCGCGACCAACGATTGTCGGATGTAGCACATTTGGAGGTTGGTGTAGAACCGCTCCTTGCGCTTGGCATTGGTGACGGCTCTTGGCGATTTTCATGCGGTCGGTCATCATCGAAGGCCAGTAGTACCCTAGTCTTTTAATTTTCATTTTCATCTTTGGACCGTGATGGCGTGGGGATCTGAGACTGGACCTCTTTAACGATTTCGCGGGCCTAGGACAGCCTTAGGCACCTTAGTACTGTTGTTAGAAAGACTCTTGTATAACATATCGTTTATTCATGCGTAGGACAGAGTTCTTTTCTTGATCGATGGGCTAATGACCTATCGTCTGACAGTTTGTTTACTTGAGTAGTACATTAATGGATGTCGCCGTCTTTTTGTGTTTTAAATCACTTGTTACTTATTTGATTCTTCTTCTTTTTCTAATTTGTGTATTTATTATTACATCGAGCTGTGATAGGACCCATGACGTCGTGGCTGACCTTCAAGTTCATCTTGCAAACGGGCAAATTCTTTTACGAGGCGGGCTAACGCATCGCCAAGCGTTTTCTTTCCTGAGAATTTTGTAAATTGTCACATTCGAATTTGTTCAACTGCTTGTATGGCATCTTTGGAAGTATTGCCGAGTCTTGGCACAAATTATGTTGTCAAGCGATACATTGAATGATTAAGCTAACGAATCCCGTAGATGTTGATGTCTATTATCCTAGATTTCCAGAATGTAGTTAATTCCGATCCTGTTATGAGGCTTCATATTACGCTTCATTGTTTGTACATGGCTGTCCAGTGGTAGGAGTATCTTAACATCCCCCGCTCCGGTGTCATAAAGATTAATCCAGATCACGCATTACGGGCACTATCACTTGCGATTCTTCGTCTTTGTGTCTTGAAAGATGCTCGTCGAAATATAATTCCAACGTCGATCATCGAGGTCTTCTAAACTCATTATTTGTTCATCGGCAAATCGTCATTGAGGAGATGCAGGCGAAAGGGGTGTCTTGCGAGAGTACGCACAAGACTTGTCCTTTACGGCACGAGAGGCACGAAAGTTATATCGAATTGCGATAATATCATTGACCATACGGCAAGTACGCGGAGGGAGCGTTGGACGAGTCATCAAGTATTGCAATGGATTAAATTTCAAGATCGGAGTTAACCTTATGAGAAAGCATGTAGTGCACGAGCTTTTGAGCGGCGAAAGATCGGGGCCAAACGATGCTTTTCAATTGCGGGATACCTTATTTGTGTCGGAAGCAGCACGCTTAGGTAGTAAGAGCATTTTCTTTACCCTCATCATTGACACAGGCTATGAGGCTGCGAGAGAAGTCCTCTAAGCACGGTATAAAGTATCGGCGGTACGAGCCCGGGGCTGCTAAGACGGGAGATGTCATTAAATATTGCTTAATGTCTCGAAGGCCCTCGACATTTCTCTTACGAAATAAATTTGGCATCCTTTTTCACTTCGTCTTGAGAAAGTGACACACCTGCGACAAGTTTGAGATAAGCGTCGAAGATATGCCGGCTTCCTTGAAAAAATTGTAGTTGTTTTAAGGTTTTAGGAGGCGGCATTTCTAAGATAGCTTTAATCTTTTTACGGGTCGATTTCGATTCACGATGTGGAAAAAGAATCACAGAATTTCTGGAGGTGACGCGGCCTCATTTAGGGATTCATCTTAAGGTTAAATTGTCTTAATCGTTCGAAAACAATTCTCGAATCATATAGGTGGTTTTCCTTCACTTTGCTTTTGATGACCACATCGTCACGTAGCATTCGACTTGATTGTGGATGAGATCATCAAAAATTCTTGTCATCACTCTACGGTATGTTGCTCCTACGTTCTTCGGTCCGAATGGCATCAGCATTAGCCTTAATATACTGCGATCGGCGTTACGAATGCTGTAAGTTTTTCATCTTCTGGAGCCATTTTTATGCAGTTTGCTCTGAAGATCCATGTAATGAATTAGAATATTTCCGCTGTGTCGAAGCATTGTCGATCATTAGTCAGGATGGAGGTAGAGGGAATTCATCCTTTGGACATGCCTTGTTTGAAACAAATCCACCAAATTCGATCGACCATTCTTCTTCACAGTAGTACCACATTGGTAGCCGTCGGGTATTGTTCTTCACGGACAAATTTGGCGTCTAGTAAGCTTACCTTGTTTATGACTTGTTGTTCGATTTCTAGATGCATTCTTAAGGACACTGCGGCGGAACGAAGCGGGGATCCACCTCACAGCTTGAATTTTAACGTATACGAGTAGCACGTCATCGTAGCTCGAGCAAAACGATCTTTAAATTCCATTAATAACGGTATTTCTTAGTCTTCTTTATTTAGTAAGTAGGCAACGAAGGTAGGTGTAGGTTCTTCGAAATTTAGTACCTAAGTTAACTTAGTTAACTCATCTATTGTAAGATTTAATCTCTTCTTCGAATTCGGTGGAGCGTCTCCCGATTTGTAAATCTTCGAGTTCTTCGCCAGCTTCCGTGCAGTCTTCGTTGGACTTGCGAGTGACGACGAAGCAAAGTCGGTAATCGGCGAATCTCTTGTGCGAGATCCGAGACCATGCTTTGAATTGGGTGGACGTAGGAGTTATTACTTAATTTTCAAAATGTTGTGATTGACCTTTTGTCATTGTCGAGGTAAGAAACCACATTTGAATTAAATTTTGACAACGGAGAGTACCTGGTGTCAACGTTAATTCGATGAAGTGCATTTCGAAATTGTACGTATTTTCGGTTTTGGAGGAAGGAGCGCCACGGTAGAATTTGATGGGCTTTGCACAGCCATTATGTACCTCTTTGACCCATAATACCCTCGATCTTATTAGAATGGATCGGGGTCGGGGTCATGGTATGTACATAGTGGTTAATCTTCTCGTACATCGATTTATATTCCTCGTTCTTTTCATCTTTGAGAGAGGTCGAATTGCGGCTTCTTCCAACTTATTGTCGGCTACTTCTTGCTTGATTTCTTTTTCTTCTTTAGAACTATCTTCCCGATCGACATTGATGGTGGTTTCCTCATCCCAGCGGCTCTGCGTCTTTGCCACGACCTCGTCCCGGCCTGCAAGCGGATGCGAGTTGTGGAAGGCCTTCACCATCTCGCGTAAGGGAAGTGGTGAGTGGCTTGTTTGGACTAAGACTTTAGGTTCTTCGTTGTCCCAAACTTCCTTTGCTTCATTCGTTATGGGTAACATCTACGGGAAGATTGTTTTCTTCGGGGGTGTGTAATAAAATTTTGCATCTTCATGGATTCCCACATTTCATGTACGGAAAATGGTTGTAAGTCACCTTTGATGCCTTTGTTCCCCTCCACCATTATTTGATGCCTTGATGTAGATATGATGGTACCATCAGGTTCTCATGCTCATGGTCGGCCCCGGTCGGCCTTGAATGACATTTCGAGATCAATTATGTGAAATTTCGCGGTTGTCTTTGTGAAGTCACCGGTCTTCGGTAGCGGTCATTATCGATGCGAGGGCTCGTTCTCCTTTTACAGTTGAATCCTCTTAATAACATTCGCTTCGAGCTTGCGAGTATATCAATTTCCAAGTATCTTTAGCGTTCGAAGATTCATTATATTGGTGATGCTCTGGATCCATCAATTTTCTGGAAGTGTAAACTTCCCGGTGGCGAAATGTACGACGGTCGGTTGTGGTCCTGTTGTCCCCAGTAGTAGGTCATTGTAGTGAAGGTGACACCTCGTTGTTCCTTTAACAAGCAAACCTCATCTGAAATCTCGGCCATTTGAGCTAAAGCGAGCTTGGATCGAGTATGGCCTTGATCAGCTTCTCTAAATCTCCTTTGATAAGATGAGAGCGTCGTAGATGCTCGGTTGGCGTAGTTTCCTAAGATGGGCTAGCACGTTGTAGTCCCTTTATTTCCGAGTAATCTCGATTTCTTCCGAATGAACTGTTTCTTGCGGGGTTGGTTCTTCTCGAAACCTGACCACACCAGCTTTCCTTTGTCCTTTGGACCCGTTCTCGGAGGTAGAACTCTTCCGCGCTTCTTAAGTTAACCACCGTAATTTCTTCGATTCTAGTATCGAGTTTGCTAGTGTTTCCTCTAAATCGGAATAACAGGTCCTTCGGATTGGCTTCGAGCCAAGTCTCTAACTACATCGTGGTAAGGGCTGTGAAACTCACGAATAGATTCGTTGCTTGTTGAACTCTCGTAGCCTCCTTGATGGATGTCTTCTTTGTCATTGTGATTGTCGAGATTGTGTATGATTTGAGAATTGTCATTTGTATCGAAATCGATGTCCGGATTGTCGCTAGTTACGTAATTATTAGAAACAGTCAGAACGTAGCCAACGTAACCCTTATCATTATAAGATCCCACGGAGTAGGCAAATAATCATACGAGTCGAGTTCGAAATTTCTCCCGAATCGGACACAACTATCCTGGGATAGCGGCCCTAGTCTAGCCTTGACCTCAGTCTTCTCTTCTTCTTCGATTTTCTTCTTTTCTTCGGTCGTCTCTTGTTGGTGGTTCTTCTATCACGGAAGTGATGTAGTGCCGACTTGCGTTCGAACTACGAATTGAGGTTCGCACCGAAGCGGTTTGGATGTGATCCAAAAATCCTTCGAAGACTTTGTCCAAGCGGTAGCCCATCCATCATCGGTCGCATAGGGATCTATCGGCGCAATGAGATCGGTCGAGATAACATTGACGGAACCTCCCTTTGGGGTTCCTTCGTATATTCCTTCGGGATCATTATATTCCTTTTCAGAAGATTGTCGTTGAGCCAACTTTTGAAGGTAATACAATCTTCTATCTTATGCCTGACTTATCCCGATTAGTAAGGGCAAAAGTTGGGCTCTGCTGCCTCGACTTCTTAGGAGTCTTTTTAGGTTACGGTAGTTGGAAATGCGAGTCTTCATCGGTACGGAACATTTTCGGCAACGCCTCATTCTTGAACGGATACTCCTACTCGAAAGCCCCTTTAGCGTACGTTGTGGACGGCGGTTGTTCATACTTTGAGATGAGCGATGAAGTTTGGGTCGGGGTTGCGTAGGTGTTGAGTTTGTTGTGACCGTTACGCGGTATTTGTATCCATTTGCCTTTATCGGCATTTGCGACGATCCCGGACTTCTTTTCAAAAGTTTTCAATGGCTTGTTTGTCTGTTTTGTCGGTAAAACTTAATTGCTTCGCCTCCTCTTGCAAGCTTCCGGCATTGCTTAACAACTTCTCAAAGTCTTAATAGTAAATCCGCAAGGAGAATCTTTATCGGGCCGTGAATGCTCTTTAGTAAAATGCGGCGCATCTTGTTCTTGTAAACTGTGGCTCGCATAAATACTTAGATTTCTCCATCGAAGTATGTAATCTGCAATTTCGTTCGGCTTATGTTTTTCTACCACTAAATCACATAGTGATGTGGTCTTGAGAACTCGGCAAATCTCTTGACGAAGAGGTTCTCTAATTACGAAAATGTCTTCTTAGAAACTAGTTCGGTAATTCCGCATACCAATCGAAAGGCGATCTACGATAAGTGTTGTTGACAAGTGTCGAAAGAGTAAAGCATCACTTCCGCCGGCATTGCAACAATGGCACGAAAATGTGCAACGTCTTTGTCGAGGGTTCCGGTTCCATCAGGTCATGAACGGGTATAAAGCCTTTCGGATATTGGACGGTGTCGATTCTTCGGTAGGTCTGCCAATCCGAATGGATGTCCCGCTCTTTGATTGTGCGAGGCTTCTCGCACCTGCTTGTTTATATGCTCTTAATATCCTTTTCGGAATCATGCTTTGTGTTGCATCCTTGCGCCGTCATCCCCGTTGATGGATGTAATCTCCTCTCCCGTCTCTGATGTGAATGACTTGCAGGGGTATTTCTCTTTGGGGTTAGACACGACTGGAGAGTGGCTAGGGCTACGGCAATCTCTTCCATCCTTTGCCATTTGGTGATACGTATCATCTTTCTCTTGAAAGTTTTGCCTCCTCATTACTTAGGCTCCTCTCTTTACGCGGCGCGAGGCGCCTGTCGTGACGAAGCTCGTGTTTCACCAGCCATGTTAATTTCTACATATTCATCGTCCATGAACTCGACGAGTCAACTTAAATCTCAATTTCTCTTCTCTCCTCTTGCTAATCGCCGAATATCGGTTCTTAGCTTTCCATAGCATCTTCTAGTGGTATTTTACATACATCCTTGCGGTTGTCATGTGATAAACGCTCGGGTTTCCTTCTCTGAGTCGCTTCTTTAGCGGTAGCACTTTCTTCGGACTCAAGTCTCTGACGAACTTTCCTTCAGTGTTTTAGTATTGTCCGGTTGGCGGACGCCATACCATCCTCCTAGCGACGAGAAGGTCACAGGACGGATGGTCTGTCGACGGAAATCTTTGGGAAGGTGGTATCCTCCACCATTTGTAGTCTCGAAACAATGACGGGTGGACTAGTTTTCACTCTCTTATTTGGCCTTTTCCGCGGCGATAGTAGGCTACTCGCGGCTTAAGACGGGACTTGGCTGGCACCCGCCTATCCTTCTTAAAATTTGTGACGAGAGGGCATTTTTTTTTCTTTGCTAACTTTTCTATCCGGGTTTGCGGTCGAACGATGGCGTAATTCTAGCCCTTTTCTTGCGGCCGCGTTGTAATATACGAAGTGAGAACATCTGAGAAGCAATCTTGCGGACATTTTCCTCGCCCTGCAACGGCGGCGGGGGAATGGAACTGCCTCCTCCCAAAAGTTGTATGTATTCGGGCGGTGTATACTCGGGCGGTTAAGGATTTCTTGGGAAACGGCAGCGGCTGCGGCTTCTCAGCGAATCCTTACACTTGTTCCTTCTAGGAGTCAGGTGTCGGCGATGGAATTCTCGAGAAATTTGGACCCGATTTCAAAAAGCAGATGCGTACCTCGGCAACAAGTTCATCACGAGTTCTGAATTTCCTTCCCCTTTAGTTTGGCGAGAAGGTAGGGTAGGTGCGGGAAACAGCCCAGGCCGGTGGGGGTAGCAACAACGGTCTTCTACGAACAACGAGTACTCCTCTGATTGGAATCTTTTGCGAGAGGAGGAATTCATCAGATTGACTTTGGGGTTAAACTCAACCACGCGGTTTCTCGGTTGCGGTACTTTGCTTGTGAGTGAAAATAGAGTGACGTCGGGGATTTTGATGTCGTGTCCCGAATCCTTCATAGGACGAATGATTCCATTATCGAGCCGGTTCGTCCTTGAACACGGCCGGGTCGAGTCCGTTGACGAAGGAGAAGATCGGTTTGGGGCTTCCATTTGCAGGGGCAGATTCCAGAAGTGTTAGTCTCCGACTCGTGCTTCTTCTTATCGTACAACATGACGAAAAAGAAAGAGTCCAAACATTCTGTTCATAGTGTATTTGTGGTATTAAAAGAAAATTGTTTTTCGAAAAGATTTGTTCGTTAGGAGGAGAATTATTAAAGAAGGAGAGTTGTAGGAAGGGTAAAAGGGTGATTAGGAGCCGGAAAAGGAAGAGAAAGTCTTGTAGCTTCTCGACCCGCAGGCGCTCCTAAATTAATACTGTTGAGGTCGCCCACCTCGAAGTAATTAAAAGGATCTCGGAACACTCTGCGATTTTTAGGGGTGTCTAAACGGTGGCTCCTAAATCCGAGAGGAATGTTGGCTATACTTGTTCAAGGTAGAAATGAACATAGTATTCCAACGGAAAGAAGGGTAGTTTGATCCCGCCTTTAGGAACATGGATACAACTACTTAGATTTTTGAAACGAGTGTCGATTAAAATGGAGAGAGGAATTATCCCTGTTGATGCATAAATTGTTGGCATATTTTTTAGGTTTGTGTGTTTTATTTTGAAAAGGGGATCGCGTAACGAAATTGTCGGTGAATTTTAGATTTAAATTTGATTTAAATATATATATATATATAATTTAGAAAGTAGCATTTGATTTTGAGAATAATTTTAAGTTTGAAAATTTTAAGATATGAAATGTTGATTTCACATCTAATAGTTTATATAAACGAGCACCGCACCACAAACTGATGTCATCTCGGGTGTTCTGTGCACTTGATGGTGGGGCTCGATTAAATAAACTAAAGATTTGTGACATCATTTACAGTGCACGGGCCTGTTTTATAAATGAGCCAGTTCCCTGTAATATAAATGAATTAAGTAGGAGTTTATATTACACAGGTTCTTGAGGAATTCTCTATAAGGGCAAGCCCATTTATAATTAATTACATCTTAAGTGACGGGAATCACCTAAGAAAACTCTTGATAATAATCGGTAGTTATGCTCTCGGGAATTTCGAAGTTTAAGTTTCAAAGTTGAATTTTGAAATTTATTAGGGAATGGATCGAAGTTTGGAAACTTTTGTTTTGGGAATTAAAAGAAAGGAAGAAAAGTAGGAGAAATTACAAATTCGAAGCAAACTTCGGTAATTTCCCGACTATCCTATTGTTTGGCTTGGATTTAGTTAAGTCCTAATGTTTATTTAATGTTTTGATTTTGCCAATTTTAATTAGTTAGAACTTATATTCGTATGATAAAATCATACAAATAGCCTCGAAGATGTGAGGGTTTATGTCGTATCGGACGGCTTACCTCGGAATCTAAGGTCGGATTGGGGCTTAATTTGCAATACGGAAATGCTATGAGTTGAGGATTTATGTTGCACTAAGCCAAACTACCTCGAAGTTCTATGGCTTGGTTATTTAATTCTAAGGAAAGTTTCTTTAGAAGTAGATCCGAGTTTTGTAGCGATGACGATGGTCGTCTTGCCACCGTCTCCGACTCCTTATTCTTGCGAGGTTTAGTTTTAGAAGTCATAAATCAAAGGATGAAAGTGTTTGGTTTAGAGAAAATCTTAAAATCCAAGTGTTTTTAATATTTTAATTAAAGCAAAATCTTAAAGTTGTTATAACAACACCGGTTAAGATCCGCGGTTCCATCCTTCCGGCATTGTTATTTTTATTGGATTCACTTAGTCTAGATGAATTTGCTAAACTTCAACTATTGAGTTCCACACTTTCATTTAGATTGTGGGAAATCCCGTTAGCAACACGTAGGTTATCATCCAGAATTATTCTCGATCATCAAACAGACGTTTTAATTTAGTTGTAATTGAAGTTTTGTATTGTTTGTGATTAAATTTTGAGTTGTTTATATTTTGAAATGTTGTGGCGGTGAATTTTTTTCTTGTAATGATTTTTAATTTTTGTTTGGTTCAGGTTTTAGGGACTATCCTAAAGTGTAGGTTTTCATCACAAGCAGTTGTTTATCATCTGAGAAAATAAGTGCGATGCGATTAAGTAAATTGCAATAAAGTAGTGCAACAAAATAAAAGCTTCCTGGAGGATCTTCCCGTCATCGAGCTGCACTTAAACACAATTTAGAATATTTAAGAATTTAGAGCAAGTTCTTTAGGTAAAGCCAAGGGAAGGGTTATGATTTTCTACCAAGTTCCTAATCTATAGCTAGTCATCTCACATGACGTCTAGGTTCTTGTGTTTTGGTTTGAGGACGATTTTCTTCATCGAAGAACAATTAAGTTCGATTTTTATTTATAAACATTACATCGTATTGAGAAAGTGTTTAGAAGAATCTCGGATATCTTTTCGTATTCTTAGGATTGTTTTGATCAAATGAATTTAATGTTACAAATGAATTAATCGTACGAGAATTAAGTTTGTTGTTATCTTACTCGGTGGCTTAGGACATTTGAATATCACATGAGGAAGTAACATTATCATTTAACGTTAAACATTTTAGAAGTTATGGCAATAAGCTTTCGGCAATTGATGTTGAGAATGGTTTATGATTTAATTTCGGTTAATTGGGTTTAAATTTGGAATAGTGTTGAAGTTGTTTTATTTTTGAATTTCTTTATGTCTTAGGTGATGTTATTTTAATTCAATTTAATTTAACTTTTAATTTAATTTAATTTGGTTTAGTTTTAATTTTAATTTAATTTAGTCTAATTTTCATTTCTAACTTGATTTTATTATTTAACTTAATTTAATTTAATTTAATTTGATTTGATATGATTTAATTTAATTCATTTAATTTAATTTAATTTAATTTAATTTAATTTAATTTAATTTAATTTAATTTAATTTAATATGTTTTGATTTAATTTTATTTA
The DNA here is from genome assembly GCA_022702705.1 of Papilionanthe hookeriana x Papilionanthe teres. Lineage (NCBI taxonomy): Eukaryota > Viridiplantae > Streptophyta > Magnoliopsida > Asparagales > Orchidaceae > Papilionanthe > Papilionanthe hookeriana x Papilionanthe teres. Next base: position 96,172,048 of record CM040423.1, read on the forward strand.
ATTTTAATTTAATTTAATTTAATTTAATTTTTAATTTTTAATTTAATATTTTATTTATTTATTTATTTTTTTAAAATGATTTAAATTTTGATTAATTATTAAAGTATTAATTTAATTGAAATTTTAAAAGGATTTAAGTTAAATAATTTAATTTTAATTTAATTTAATGATTAAGTCTTTTAGCTTTTTAAATCTTAAATTTGGATTATCATCTTAATTAGGAATTAAATATTATTGAGATGATTAATTTAGGGATTCTTAAATTAAAGAACAAATCTCTTCTAATAATATCCACATTTTAAAAATTCAATTTTATTATTCTTCAATTTAATCGATTATTTAATTAAGGTTTTATTTTAATTATTTTTAAATTGTTTAATAGGTTCCTACCCTTTAATTTATTTAGAATTTCAATCATCGAATCGGGTTAAGATCAAATATTTTACTTTTTCATTTTTATTAAGCCTAAAGTTTTAATTAAGGGTTAAAATTTTAATTACCATTTTGCCCTTCAAGCTTAATAATTTCATAACTCACTAAATTGACTTAAATGAACTTGAAATTTTTATGTGACTTCACTCATATGTCAACAAAGGCTGTGAGAGGAGAAAATGTGATTTTATTTGTATTTAATTTATTTTGTAATTATTTTTGGTGGAAAATTGGGATTTCAAGGAAAATTTAATAATATGACAAGGGAAAGTTTTGTCCTTAAGAAAATTATGGGTCATTCCTAATGAACAGAGAGGATCACTTGGACCAATTTTGGTGATTTTTTGAATTATATTTTTTTATTATAATTATTTTGAGTTTGGAGTATTAATTAATTTAAAATAAAATAGATATTGAAAAATGAATTTTATATTTTTCAAAAATCTCTGCGATATCAAGGAAATCAGAGAATCAATTTTATAATTTTCTGATTTCTCTTTGATTTATTAGAATTATTTTAGTGGAAATACTAAAAATATACATTTTTACGGAGTACAAATTACATGAGGCTTTAAAATTTAATATCTTATTATAGATACTTAAGAAAAAATATGGGGTTTTGTTCGTAAGTGATTAAAATTCAAAATGTGACATTTTGGTGAATTTTATTATTTTTGTGATTTTTATTATTTTTTAATTATTAAAATATTAAAATAATGTAAGAAAATCAGCTTTTTGAAAAATTGCGATTTTTTTTCTTAAATTCCCCCAATATCGAGAGAGGCTCCAAAACCAATTTAGTAAATTTTTGAAAAGTATTTTGAAAGTTATGAATTTTTTAATGTTTAAATTGGTAAATGGCTTAATCGGCCATTTAGTAGGTAGCAAGTCTAATTGACTTGAATTTTAATGGTGGGTTCCTACGATCCTAAAAGGTCGGTGGAGAATTTCAAATCAATTTGATGTATGATTAGCTCTAATTAATTAGACACACATTTTTTGGGTGTTTAAGCCGATTAGGGTTATTCCAATTGCATTAATTGGCTTATTTTTCTGAGTTTCTACGAGTCATAATAAACATCTCCAAATTTTCTAGAATTTTATTTCATAACACGGTGTGGAATTAAAATACTCGAAGCTAACTTAACTAGAAGTTGAAAAATCGATAACTCTTCATAGAAATGGCCTACGACTTTGAAAAATTCGGGGAATGTTCTAAGTCAGAGCTAAAGCCACATGGTCTTATGCCATGGTGAATTGTATACATGCATGGAGAATTCAAAATGTGCGAGTAAATAGAATTATTAAAATAAAATACTTGATGAAATTGAATGATTTTCTTTTCCACATTATTCTCCCTTTTCCTTGTGATAAATTTATGTTATTTTTATTTTGATTTTCTACACAAAGTTATGCATTTTTGAAGTTTAGGGAATTAAATAAATAGAAAAATAACCTATTTTTCTACTTATCCTGTGGCCCCCGACTCGACCTCGGCGTCTCAAGACGCGCGGCGCGTCGATTCGGCGCCGCCGTGGGCTTGCGCTCGAGGGGCCCGCCGTATCGTTCCGTCTCCTCATCCGGCGCGATCCTGGCCGTCCGTACGCGCGTGTATTAAATGAACGACAGCCGTTCATTGTCCCCAAACCTCTGGCAGGAAGCCGTGCTGCCAAATCCTTAATATCTCGCTCGATACTTAACGGATTTTAGTGTTCTTAATACATTACTCCCATGGATTTAAATCTTGAAGAGACGAATACATACATGCGGTGATCATGCATTGAAATTAAGGCATTTGAAATGGAGAATCTCAGGCTTCAAGGATAAAGAGTTGAAAACGCACCTTAGCTCGAAGTGTGGCTTCGATACGGGTTTGTGTCGCCTTCGATTGCGTCCGAGCCCAAGCTCGAGATGAAGTCTCTGATGCAGTGGGGTGTCTAGGTAGGATTTCGACCACGGCCGATTACAAAGCTTGGAGTCTGGAACGGATGGGTGGCACCGGAGGGGGCTTTGTTGGTGGACTTCTTCCACGTGCAGTGAAGGTGGATCGATCGATTTGAGTTGGTCGTGAAGGAATGTCTGGTTTTGTCTTGAAGTTTGAACTCGAAATTGAGCTCGAAATTTAGGGGAATTGAAGTGGAATCCAGTGGGAATCAAGTGCTCTTAATATTGTAGAGAGTGGTGGAATGATTTTGGCGAGTTTCCTTAAGAGTTGGTTCGACACCTCTGTGGCCGAGAGAGGGTGTTTAAATAGGAGAGGCTGGAGGGCCTCCCGGGGAGTTAGGGAGTGGGATCGACTTCTCTTGGCAAGAGAAGAATAGTTGCAATGACCAGGGATGGAGCCGGCTTCCGCGGTGGGAACCCAAACTTTGGCTCCTCCCGAGGTCTCGGCCATCGTGTTTTCGGCGGCCAGGGCGGGCGGCGGCGGGCATGAGGTGACCCTCGGGTCCGGGTGGGTCGGGGCTGGAGGTTTGTGCGGTCAATTGGCCATGGACATGTGTAAAGGGTTTGAATCGAAGTGGAATGGGAAGAGTACAGTTTGGAGTGCAAATGGGTCGACCCTTGGTTTTGGGTTAGGTCGGCCTCGAGACGATTTGGGGAATTTTGAAGGGAAAGTCGCTTGGGATCGGCTTGATTAGTGGGGTCGAGTCGCAGTCAGTACAATTAAGCTTAGCGAGGTTAGGGGAGACATGGGAGTGGTTAATGACTCTTAAGAGAATCTGTTAAAGGGTCCCCTCTTCTTGCCATTTTGGGTATGGTGAAGTGTCCAAGGCTTTCATGGCTCGCATGTGGCTCGTACATGGCTTCATGGCTACTTGCTTGGCTTGGAAAAGCTAGAATCTGACTTTCATGAAAAGAGGTTTTTAGGAATTTTGGTAATTTAGGGGGTGATTTGATGGGATTTGGCATATGACTTAGTTTAGAAAAATTTGATGGCTAATTTAGAACTTAGGGATGATTTTATTGGAGTGAAGATGAGATGAGATTGTAATGTGGGCCTTGGATGGGTTTGGACTTTTGAAATTATTTTAGGTATGGGCTTTTGGATTTCAAAACAAATTCTAGGTTGATAATTTTGTAAAGGATTGGATCCAATAAGTGTTGAATTTAATTTATGAAGGTTTCATGAATGATTTGGAATAAATTTGAAGTGGTTTGGGCTTGAATTGAGTTGGGTTTGGACTTCTTTGGTAAATGGGGCGATGTAGGTCAATTGGGCTAACTTGGGCCAATGTTGGGCTAGGGTTGAAATTGATCAATAAATGTTGGGAAATGTTTATGAGAGTGTTTCAAAGAGGTTTTGGCTTTGGTTGGGTTTGATTTTGGGGTTTGGGCTTATTTGGGTTAGGTTTGGGTTTGAAGTCGAAATTGGGCCTTTTGTAGCTTTGGTTGAATTTGAGTGGGATTTGGGTCTAAATTTTGGGCAAATCATGTTAGTGTTTTGTTTGTGGGGATGTTAAGGAAGGTTTAGAAAAGATTTGGGGTTAATTGGAGTTGAATTGGGTGAGTTTGAGTTAGGTTTGGGTCATGGGTCCAAATTGGGCTTTAAGGCCAAAAGTGAAGTGGATTCAAATGTCAATCAAATTGGACTTGGATCTGGTCTAGATTGGTGTTTGGAATGTTAAATTGAAATTTAGAATTGAATTGGACCAGAATTTGGGTCAATTGGATAGGTTTGGTTTGACATTGGGTCCATTTTGGGTTAAAATGGGTCAAATTGGGGGTTTTGACAAAAGTGGGGTAACTTGACAAAATTGGCCCATGGTGTAGTTGAATAAAATGAAATTGGGAATATGTGAGATTTTCTGGAATTTTTTTGGGAATTTTCTGAATTTTTGGATTTTTGGGTGAAGAGGGGTTTTTTGGATATTTGCAGAGTATTGGGGGGTATTTTTGGAATTTTTGGTATTTTTAGCTATGAATGATCAATTTGAGTATTGTGGGAATGTTTGGGATTGGTCTTGAGAAATTTTGGGTGATTTGGAAATTTTGAATAATTTAGATGAAATTTCGAGGCTTTGGGTAGAGCTGGCGGGTACGGGATCCGGGGTCGAAGTGAAAATTTGGAAGATTGAGGATTGAGTGAATGTAAGCGGGATAGAGTATTTTGGTTGAGCCATGAAGCCATATCAAGCCCACGAGCCGCTTGAAGGGACTGCATTTGAGGCATCATTTATGTTGTTCCCCAACCCTCTGACGAGGGGAACTGGGGGTTAAGGACCATCCATGTGAATCACCTTCATGAGTCATGACGTCAAGTTAGGTATGGGTGTGTTTTAGGAGGTGTGTGAGAGAGAAGTGTAGTGTATAAGTGTAGTGTGTGTGTAGGTCGGCCCTCACCGGACAGGCCACCCGGGGCCGGTCCCCAGGCCGAGTCTTATAGGGACTCGTCCTTTAAACTTCCACATTTGATTTCGAAGCCCTCTAGGTGATTGAAGTCTGATCGAGTTTGTGGGGTTTGCGAGGAGTTAAGAAGTGGTTTGAATTTCTAAGTGGTGGGTCAAATTCTAATCTCAAGATAGTCGAAAAGCTGGGCCCAGATCTAAGCACTAAAAAGAAGAAGAAGACCTCATAAAAATGAGTCAATGCATTAGACTTAGACTTTTCCTTTTTCATTTTTAGGGATAAAGGTAAGGCGTGGTTAAACTCATTAGCACTTGGATCTATTAGAACTTAGGGAGAATTATCTCGAAATTTCTATCAAAATATTTCCTCCCAATGCTTCTTAAACTAGAAATGAAATTACATCTTTTTGTCAGTTTTGAAGGAGACAAGTATATGAAGCTTGTATGAGAGATTTAAAAGATCTTCTTAAGAAGTGCCATCATGTTTTACGAGATTAGTTAATAATTGACATGCATAATGGATTAGTGGGATCATTGAGATGTTATTTTAGATCTTTCTTCTTAGTTGATGCTAATGTAAAACGCTTTTGATAGGCATGCATTAATTGAAGAAATGACTCTGTGTATTGATTGCATATAATGGGTAAATCTAAGAGAGTAGCTAGTGTTCATGATTCAGATATGATGACTATACTAGTAGTTTCTCAAATTGCAGCCCATTCTAGAAAATAAAGTCAATATGGAAAGATTATTCCATGCCTCAAAGTGTTGGAGTATAATTCATTTGGATAGATAAGGAATCTCAAACACCTTATGAGACATCTAATAATAGACCCAAAAATCCTTATTAATTATTATAATCCTGGTTGGAAGAATCACCCAAATTTCGGTGGAATAAATAGCAAAATATTAATGTTAAATCGCCTTGGGCTAGGTTATGGAATCGATTCGAAATTGGAACAATCAAGAAATACCCAGTTAGACATCTTATCATGCAGTTTAATAGTAACCACATTTAAGGATAAAAAAAGTTGTCTATGGAAGAAATGATTTTGAATATGGAAATCGATTACAAGCTCGTAGTGTTCTGTATGAAAAAATTGAAAATCGATTGGGACATATTTTATTTACACTTAATAATAGATCTTAAAACACTTCAGATAATGTGGAGATCAATTAAGATCAAAATAAGGAACAAACTAAGGCGTTGATTAAAGAATTGAAGAATTGGAAACTGGGGGTACGAAGTTGAAATAGAAAAGGAGAAGGAGGAAATAGAAAAAGAGTTCAAACGAATTTATCTGACTTGGATTATCTATTGTGCGAATGAAGATAACTATTGAAAAATCACCGCTTCCATTTCCTCAAAGATTGAAGAAACAAAACAGGGATAACAAATTTGAAAAAATTTTGGAGATTCTTAAGAAATTTTCAAATATTATTTTGTTGAAACGTGAAGCAGATGTCCCAGTATGCGAGTTTGTAGGATAATAAGAAGAAAAAGTTTACAGATCATATGACATTTGCACTTGTGCAGAGGTAATTACAATTATTCAGAAAAGCTCTTGAAAAACTTAAGATCTGGTAGTTTCACTATTACATGTGCTATAGAGTGAAAATTTTCGAAAGGCTGTGATCTAGAAATTTAGTATTGTCTTTTTCCTTTATCAATTTTCGAAAAGGTTGGGAATAGGAGAAATTTCTCCTACATCTATGATTCTTGATTGGGCGATCGTTCCATTACTTACCCTAAAAGAGAGGTGGAGGATGTGTTAGTAAAGTGGATAAATTTATCTTTCTGTGGATTTTATTGTACTTGATATGGAGGAAGATAAAAAAATCCGATCATTTTGGGAAGACAATTCCTTCTTCTTGGAAGAGCGGTGATTGATGTTAGAAATGGAGAATTAACTATGAGAGTTAATGATCAAGAGGTGACCTTTAATATTTTAAAATCTATAGTATCCCTGATGGAAAAAGATAATGAATGTTTTAGGATGGAGGTACGAATATTTGGAAATGGTCATTTTGACAATATTTTTTGAAAAAGAAGTGAAATGAAATATGTTTGAAGAAATTAAAGATGAAGAAAATTTGATATTGAGAAGAATGAAGATTTGTAGTATGTTAGGAGATGAAGTATTGAACACAATGGAATGTGGAAATAAAATTTTCTATTCTGATCATAAAACCTCATAGAACTTTGGTGAAATTCTCTGACTCATTTAGTATATGTTTTAGCGAATCATCTACCTTACGATTTATTGTATCTTTGTTGTTAAACGAATATCGAAACAGTTGTTAGGCTTTTAAAAGTCTAGAAATATGAATGGACTTTGGTGATATTAAAGGGAGTCGGTCTTTAAGTTTAATAACACCTGAGAATTCTATTAGATGAAGAATAAAACAGAGGTTGATGCAAAGGAGATTGAATCTTATAATGAAAGTTGTAGTTAAGAAATAGATTTTAAAATTGCTGGATGCGAAATTATTTACTTATTTTGGATAGTGATTAGGTAAGTCCGATACATTGTAAATAGAAAAAGGGAAGGTAGTAATTGAAGTGAATGAATATAAATAAATTACACCTTAAAGACAATTTAATAGATAAAATTGTATTGACTATAGGAAACTAAATACGCCACAAGAAAGGATCACTTTCCTCTTCGTTTTAAGATTAAATGCCTAGATAAACTTGGGACACAAGTACTTCTATTTTTTGGATGGATATATTGGTTACCATCGGAAAATACCTATTGCACATGAGGATCAAGAAAAGAGAACATTTAATAGCCCTTATGGAACATACTTTTCGAAGAATGTCTTTTGGAATGTAATAACGGCTACATGGCATTTGGAAGATGTGATATATATAGGTAGAGAATGTAGATAATGGAATAGAAGTTTTTATGGATGATTTCTATATTAAATTTCATTTGAAATTTGCATGAAACTTAGTAAAAATTTTGAAGCTGCAATGAGAAAAAAAAATCTACTTCGGAATTGAGAGAAATGTGGAACTGTGTTTGAGGAGAATTTATGGTTGGGCATAAAAATTGTAGACTATGGTTTTGGAGGTCGATCTGTAATTGAGTGATTTCTAAAATTAAAAAATTTTTGTACTTAACTTTTAGAAAATGATAGAAAATTTGATTTTAATGATGAATGCTTGAGTGCTTATTGAAAGAGAAATTGATAGTGCCTATAATTTGTTTCACAGTTAGAGAAACCTTTTGAACTTATAATAGTAAGTGTTATGCGATGGAGTAGTGGAGACGAAAGGCATGATAAGTTTTCCAAAGTCATTTTACTATGCTAGTGAAGCTCTTAATGAGGCTAGAATTAATTATACCACTTTCTTGAAGAGAGTTATTAGCTATAGTATTTGCATTTGAAAAACTAAGACATTATTTAGTGGAGATAAAAGTGTTGCATACAGACATTAAATTTTATCGATATTGTGAAGAGGATACGTGAAACCTAGACTCGTTAGATGGATACTTCTTTGCAAGAATTTATTTTATGATAGTCGATAGGAAGGGAGCGATAATCAAATAGGCGGTCTTGTCTAGAATAGAGTATGATAAATTATCCAAAGATTTGAAAAGGAAATTGCGAAATTTTCACGATGAGCAACTTTACAATTATGGAGTAATTTTCCTTGGTATGTTGATATTGTGAATTATATTGTAACTTGATATTGTACCACCTAATTTAACATGCTTAACAAACAAATAAGTTTAAATATGATGCAAAATTTTATTTTTGGGATGAGCCTATCTACATCATATACGGTGTAAGGATCGATTATTAGAACTAACAGTATACAATAAAAACTAGTTTGATTATTCCAATGATCGTATTGCGTTGAATTTGGGATTTTCATTTTGGTGTTGATGAAACTACATTTAAGATTCTACAATCTAATTTTCTTTTTCTCTCTTTTTAGAGATGTTTATAGATATATTAAATCGTATAATCGTACTTGAAGAAGGTAGGTAGCATCTAGAGAAAATGAAATGCCTCTTAATTATAGTGGAAGGGTAATTTTTTATGTATGGGGGTTAGATTTTATGGGATCATTTACTCCTTCATTTGGAAATTTATATATATTGGTTGTCATTAATTATGTCTTGAAATGGATTGAAGCTATTGCTTTACATAGATGTAATGCTCGTAGTGTTTGAAATTTTTAAAAAGAAAAATATATTTACAAGATATGGAATGTCGAAATGATCATAACGGATGGTGGATCTCATTTCAGGAACAATCCAAATTAAAAGATTAATTGAGAAATATCTGTTATTCATAGAATCACTACGCTTATCATCCGCGGACTAGTGGTTTAACGAGAGGGTGTCTAATAGCAAAATTAAAAAGAATTTTCGAAAATTGTGGATAATCATAAATTAGATTAGTGCTTACGATTAGATGCAACTTTTATGAGAACTTTATTAATTTGCTTTTAAAACCCTTATTGAAATGTCTCCTTATAAACTAGGGTTTGGTAGACTTATCGTTTAGGTTGAATTGGAGCATAAAGCTGTATTAGGGGCGATAAAAGTTGGTGATGCCATTTGAAAATCACTTTGGTGAAAAAAGGTGCTTGGTGAATGAAGTCAAAAGTGCATCTTATCACAATGATAGGATTTATAAAGAGAAAATAAAATTGTGGCACGTCAGAAGATATTGAAAAGAACTTAGAATTTTGTGAAAAGTTTTGTAGTACGACCACAGATTGAAGTTATTTCTGGAAAGCTTAAGTACGGATGGTTAGGAGCTTTTTACGGTTATAAAAGTTCATTCTTTTAGAGCTGTTGATATTAAAGATCATGATACTGCAAAAAGTCTTTAAGGTTAGTAGTGATTAAGCGCTACTTGTGAGTTTCGGCGACTTCGAAGAGGTTTTAGTCTTGAGTCATCTCGGTCTTATTTGGTTTGTCACATGGTGACGACGTTAAACCAAGCGCTTTATGGGAGGCAACCCATATGTATCTTTGTGGTGTGTTTGCTTGTTCAACGTAGTTGTACTTTTAGATAGTTGTTTTTGAATCCACAATTTACTCTTAAATACTTTAAAAATTGATGAATGTTCTTGAGTCAATTAAATTGAAACATTTTCGGCAAACAAAGTTTGATGAGAATTTTTGACCACGTAACCAGACGCCCTATCACGGTGTCTATTTTGAACTTCCGGGTTGAGTGCCCCTGGCCCTTTATTGGTACCACGGTGCAGTGGTGATGGTTATTAAGTTTTCAAATGCGAGTTTTGGTTGTTTTGGGTGGGATCTTCGTCCTTATAACTCCTAGCTCCATTTTTGACTTCATAACTCTAGAAAATTAAAACTACCATTCCCGATTTATATGCATTGATTCCTACCCATTGAAACCCCTCGATCTCACGTTTTCAACCTGGATATTTAATAAGTTTCGAAGCAGCTTTGTTGACAAAGTGATGATGAAAGAAATTTATGAGGAAAGAGGCTTCATAAATCGAGTATGGAAAATCCTACTGGTAGGTAAAGTGCCTTCGTGAGGGGACGTTTGGAAGTGCTTTTTGCTACACGAAGCCGCTGTCGTTGTTGTTCCGATCATGAAAGAATTTTATGCAAATCTTCATGTGATCGACGGGTTCGTATTTTTGCGTGGTAGATTTGTGCGAATTCACTCTTTTGCATGAATTAACGATCTCTTATGATCGAACGTACCCATTTGCCATTATTCTAATTTTGATGCCACATGAGATAATGAATGATGCGTATGTGTTTGTGATGACTGAGAATGAGGATTGGGAAATTAGAGATAATTGATACATTGTAGTTTCTATGCGCTCTCTCGATCGAGTGTCGAAGCATTAGCCTTTACATTATTTCGGCAAATTTATTTCCAACATTGAAGATTAGCAAGGTAACCTAGAATGTGACAATTTGAATTTTTGTATTTAAACTAGGGAGACCGATTGACATTGGTAACATCATTGTGTAATCGATTTTGGGATTAATTATTCATGGATCGAAATTTGGGCTTAGACACCCATCCATACAATATTTACGGTATGTAGTTAATCACAAGTTCCTTATGAGAGAAGTTGGGAAAAGGTTCTTCTTCCATGGAGGCCTATTGATCCAAATAATCCTTATGACTACCAGGCAGTGGGAGATGAAGATTGAATGAATTTACTTGCTGATCAACCAACATGGACTTCCTGTTGATTCAACCTATTTTCTTGAAGGTTCCCGAATGATATTGAAGGGATCCCCGGAAATAGTTGGAGAAACGAGGTGCAGAACATTATGAGTGTAATGAATAATTCTAAGTTTCTTAGGGATGAAGAATTCATTCCTTCGAAACATCAGGTAGCATAATACTTTTTCAAGTATCGTCCGTTGATCGGAAGCATATGTCGTTCTCCCTGACAATTCACTAGCTGGTAGGAAACTCCTGAGTATACTGCTTCAACCACAAATGGCCCTTCCCAAGTGGGTTCAAATTTTCCTCCTATCTTGCGGTGTGCAAGAATAGGTCTTTTGAGAACGAGAACTAAGTCACCAACTTTGAAGGTTCTTGGGCGGACCAGTTTTGTCATGGGCTTGAACCATCTTAGCTTGGTATAGTTCTAAATTCTGTTGCGCTGCAAGTCTTTTCCCTTCCAGGCTTTCTAATTCTTCTAGCCGTAATTTGGCATTCTCTTCTGTCGTGATCTTGTTTGCAACTGCAATTCTGAGTGAAGGAAGTTGAACCTCTAAAGGTAACACTGCCTCGGACCCATACACCAGAGCGTAAGGTGTAGCTTGAGTAGGAGTTCGAAGGTTGTCCGGTAGGCCCATAAGGCTTCTAACAACTTCTCGTGCCAATTTCTCTTATTATCATTCAAAGTTTTCTTTAAGATTTGAACGAGAGTTTTATTAAAAGCCTCAGCGAGGCCGTTTGCTCTTGGGTAGTAAATTGTTGAGTATCACCAGTCGATTCCTTGTCTCCTGACAAAATTGTTTATTTGCGTGCTTCTGAATGCTGACCCATTATCCGAGATAATCCTACGCGGTACTCTGAAACGGTAGACAACTTGGTTCTTGAAAAACTGTAGCACGTGGTGTGCTTTCACTTCTCTAAGTGGAACTGCCTCTGCCCATTTGGAAAAGTAATCTGTAGCCGCAAGAATGAAGCGATGTCCTTTCAAAGATGGTGGTTCTATCGTACCCACTATATCTCGTGCCCCAACATTCAAATGGCCATGACGCAATTGTCGGATGTAGCACATTTGGAGGTTGGTGTAGAACCACTCCGTGCACTTGGCATTGGTGACGCTCTCGGCGATTTTCATGCGCCTGGTCATCATCGAGGGCCAATAATACCCTAGTCTTTTAATTTTCATTTTCATCTTCGGACCCGACTGGTGAGCGCCACAGAGTCCTGAATGCACCTCTTTAACGATTTCAAGGGCCTCGGACCCGCTTAGGCACCTTAGCCACATTTGATCGAAAGACCTTCTATATAACGTGTTGTTTATTAATGCATAAGACAGAGTTCTTTTCTTGATCTGATGGGCCAACGACCTATCGTCTGGTAGTTTTCCTGTTTGCAGGTAGTCTACTAATGGCTGTCGCCAATCTTCTCGTGTTTTCTCGTCATCGTTGCAACCGATTCTTTTTCTTTTCTCGATTTGTGTATTGTGTCTATGTCGAGCCGTGATAGGACCCGACGTCCGTGAACCGACACTTCCACCGATTCCTCTTGCAAACAGGCAAATTCTTTTGCAAGAAGGGCTAAAGCATCTGCTAAAGCATTTTCTTTTCTGGGAATTTTGTAGATCGTCACATTTGGAATTTGTTCCAACAACTGTATGGCATACTGGAAATATTGCTCAAGTCTTGGCTTTAAAATTCTGTACTGTCCGGTGATCTGTTGAATGATCAATTGCGAATCCCCGTAGATGTTGATGTCTGTTATCCCCATTTGAATAGTTAATTCCAGTCCCGTTATGAGGGCATCGCATTCTGCTTCATTGTTTGTACACGGTTCTGTCAAGTGGTAGGAGTATCTTAACATCCCTCGCTCCAGTGTTATAAAGATTAGCCCGATTCCTGCCTTATCGGGCACTATCACTCGAGATTCTTCGTCTTTGTGTGCCGAAGATGCTCCGTCGAAATATAATTCCCAACGTCGATCATCGTGGTCTTCTAGGCTCATTATTTGTTCATCCGGCAAATCGTCATCGAGAGGAGATTCGCCGCAAAGGGTGTGCCGCGAGAAAGTCCGCTAAGACTTGTCCCTTTACGGCACGAAGAGGCACGAAAGTTATATCGAATTGCAACAAGATTATCGACCATCCGGCAAGTCTGCCGGAAAGTGTTGGACGAGTCATCAAGTATTGCAATGGATTAAATTTCGAGATCGAGTTGACCTTATGAGAAAGCATGTAGTGCCCGAGCTTTTGAGCGGCGAAGATCGTGGCCAAACAATGCTTTTCAATTGCGGGATACCTTATTTCCGTCGGAAGTAAACGACGGCTTAAGTAGTAAAGAGCATTTTCTTTACCCTCATCATCGACTTCAGGCTAACAGGCTCCGACGAGTCGTCTAAAGCCGCGGTGTAAAGTACCAGCGGTCTACCTAAGACTGGGGCCGCTAAGACAGAAGGTGTCATTAAATATTGTTTAATGTCCTCGAAGGCCTTCTAGCATTTCTCTTCCCAAATAAATTTGGCGTCCTTTTTAACTAGTGCCGAGAAAGGCCGACACCTACCCGACAAGCTCGAGATAAAGCGTCGAAGATATGCCAACTTCCCTCGAAAGGATCGTAGTTGTTTTAAGGTTTTGGGAGGCGGCATTTCTAAGATAGCTTTAATCTTTTCCGGGTTGATTTCAATTCCACGATGTCGGACAACGAATCCTAAGAATTTTCTGGAGGTGACGCCGAAGGCGCATTTTAAGGGATTCATCTTAAGGTTAAATTGCCTTAATCGTTCGAAAACAATTCTCAAATCATACAGTGGTTTTCTTTTACTCGCTTTTGATGACCACATCGTCCACGTAGCATTCGACTTGATTGTGGATGAGATCATCAAAAATTCTTGTCATCGCTCTTCGGTATGTTGCTCCCGCGTTCTTCGAGCCCAAATGGCATCACCGTGTAGCAATATACTCCGGTCGGCGTTCCGAATGCCGTAAGCTTTTCATCTTCTCGGAGCCATTTTTATCCGGTTGTATCCCGAAGATCCATCCATGAATGAAAATATCTCATGTGTCGAAGCAATGTCGATCATTAGTTCCGGGATCGGTAGAGGGAATTCATCCTTTCGGACATGCCTTATTTAAATCACCGAAGTCCACACAAATTCCGATCCGACCATTCTTCTTTCGACCGGCACCACATTGGCTAACCAAGTCGGGTATTGTTCTTCACGGACAAATTTGGCGTCTATTAGCTTTTTAACTTCGGCTATGACTTGTTGTTCGATTTCTAGACGCATTCTTCTAGGACCTTGTCTGACTGGGACAGAAGTAGGATCCACTCCTAGCTTATGGATCGCAACCTCTCGGAGCTAATCCCGGCATCTCATCGTAGTTCCAAGCAAAACGAGTCTTTAAATTCCATTAATAACTTGATTATTTCTTCGGAGTCTTCTTTATTTAGTAAGGAGCTAACAAAGGTAGGTCTAGGCTCTTCACTAGTACCTAAGTTAACTTCCGTTAGCTCATCTATTGTAGATTTAATCTCTTCTTCGAATTCTGGTGGAGCGTCTCCAATTTGTAAATCTTCGAGTTCGTCTGTAGTTTCCATGCGGCTTTCATTAGATTCGCAAGTGACAACCAAGCAAAATTCAGCATCGTCAACTGATCCTACTGTGCCAAATCCGAGTCCATGCTTTGAATTGGGTGGACGACCGGAGTTATTCCATAATTTTTCAAAATGTTGTGATTGACTTTTGTCCATTGTCGAGGTAAGAAACCACATTGAATTAAACTTTGAACACAGGGAGAGTACCACTCAAAAGGTAATTCCATTAATTCTGATGAAGTGACATCTTCAAATTGTACATTATTTTCAGTTTTGGAGGAAGAAGCACCACGGTAGAATTTGATTGGCTTTGCACCGCTGCTACGTACCTCTTTGACCACCATACCCTCGATCTTATTAGAATGGATCGGGGTTAGGGTCATAGTATGTACGTAGTGGTTAATCTTCTCGTACATTGATTTGTATTCTTCAATCTTTTCATCTTCGAGGGAGATCTTGAATTGCGGCTTCTCCCGACTTATTGTTGCTGCTTCTTGCTTGATTTATTTTTCTTCTTCAGAACTATCTTCCCAATCAACATTGATGGCTGGTTTCCTCCGTCCAACTCGTCCTAACGTCTCTACCACGGCCTCGTCCCCGGCCTCGACCTCGGATGTGAGTTGTGGAGAAACCTTCACCATCTCGCCGAAGGGAGTGGTGAGTGACTCGTTGGACTAGAACTTCGGGTTCTTCGTTGTCCCGAACTTTCTTTGCTTCATTTGTTATGGTATCTCCGGAGAAGATTGTTTACTTCGGTGGTGCATAATAAGCCGCGTCTTCATGGATTCCAATTTCATGTATGGAGAATGGTTGTAAGTCACCTTTGATGCACTGTTCCCCTCCATCATAGTATTTGATGCACTGATGTAGATATGATGGTACCATCCTGTTTTCATGTATCCATGGTCGGCCCAGTAGAGCGTTGAACAACGTTTCTGAATCAATTATGTGAAATTTTGCGGTTGTCTTTTCTAAGTCACCGGTCTTCATTAGTAGCGTTATTGACCCGAGGGCTCTTTCTCCTTTCTGGTTGAATCCTCTTAATAACATTTTGTCGGCCTCGAGCTCACGAGCATCAATTTCCAAATATGCTAGTGTTCGAAGACTCATTATATTGATTGATGCTCCAGGATCCACCAATACTCCGGAAAGCGTAAACTTCCCAATTGTAACTCGAAATGTACAACGGTCGGTTGTGATCTACCGTCCCAAGCAGTAGGTCATTGTTCGTGAAGGTAACACCTCGTCGTTCCTTTAACGAGCAAACCTCATCTAAGGAATCTCCGACCATTTGAGCTAAGCAAATTTCCGGATCAAGTAAGGCCTCGATCGAGCTTCTCTCATCTCCTTTGATAAGATGAGAGCATTGTAGATGCTCGCCTTGGTCGGTAGTTTCCTAAGATGGGCTAGCACGTTGTAGTCCACTTTATTTTCATGTGACTCGGCTTCTTCTCGAATGGGTATTTCTTCCGCTGGGTTGGTCCTTCTTGAGCAACCACTCGCTTTCCTTTGTCCTTTGGACCCATTCTCGGAGGTAGAACTCTTCCACTTCTTAAGTTGACTTCGTAATTTCTTCCGAATCTAATGTTGAGCTTGCCGGTGTTTCTTCCGAATCGAATGACGAGCTCTTCCGGATTAGCTTCGAGTCCGAAGGCTCTAACTCTATTGTGACTGGAGCTCCTCGAAACTCGCAGATAGATTTGTTGCTTGTTTAACTCTCATAGCCTCCTTGATGGATGTCTTCTTTGTCATTTTGATCGTCGAGATTGTGTATGATTTGAGAATTGTCGTTGGTATCGAAATCGATGTCCGGATTGTCGCTAGTTACGTAATTGTTAGAAACGATCAAAACGTAGCCAACGCCATCACCCTTATCATTATAAGATCCCACCGAAGTGAGCGGATAATCATACGTAGTCAGAGGTTCGAGGGATTTCTCCCCCGAATCAGAAACAACTATCTTAGGATAAGCAGCCCCTAGTCTAGCCTTAGGAGCCTCGGTCCTCTCTTCTTCGTCGATTTTCTTCTTCTCTTCAATCGTCTCCTGTTGAGGTGGTTCTCCTATCGCAAGAGATAGTGCCGACTTGGCAAGTTTCGAACTCTGAATTGAAGCTCGCACCGAAGCGGTTTGGATGCTGTCTAAAATCTTTTTCGAAGACCTTGTCCAAGCGGTAGTCCATCCATCGTCAGTCGTATAGGGATCTATCGGAATGATGGGATCAGTTGAGACAACATTGACGGAACCTCCTTTCCGGGGTTCCTTCATGTACTCCTTCGGGATTGTTATATTCCCTTTCCGAAGGTTGTCATTGAGCCAACTTTTGAAGGTAATACAATCTTCTATCTTGTGTCCAAGCATCCGGTGATAAGGGCAAAAGTTGGGATCACTTTTCTTGTTGACTTCCTCTCGGTCTCTTAGGCTCCGCGGATGGAAATCCGGAGTTTTTATCGGACTACGGAACATTTTCGGCACTCGCTTCATTCTTGAATGGATATTCCCCGCTCGAAGCTCCCTTAATGTACGTTGCGGACGAGGCGGTTGTTCATACTCGTGGAGATGACTTATAGCTGGGTCGGGGTTGTTGATAATTCCGTTGAGGTTGTCGTGGCCGTTCGGACGATATTTGTATCGGTTGCTTGCCTTTGTCGACTGCTGCAACGATCCCGGATTTCTTTTCAAAAGTCTTCACAGGCTTTTGCTTGTCCGTCTTGTCGGCGAAACTTAATTGCTTCGCCTCCTCTTGCAAGCTCCCGGCCTTGCTTAACAACTTCTCGAAAGTCTTAATAGTGAATCCTTTGAGGAGAAGTGCTATCGGGCCGTGAATGCTTTTAAGTAAGATGCCGACTGCATGTTGTTCTTGTAGTTGTGGTTTGCACTTCATGCTTAAGTTCCTCCATCGAAGTATGTAATCCACCAAAGTTTCGTTCGGCTTCTGCTTCTCTACCACTAAATCACCTATAGTGATGTGGTGCTGAGCTCCGACGAATCACTTGATGAAGAGGTTTTCTAGTTCTGAGAACGTCTTCACTGAACCATTTGGTAATTCTGCATACCAATCAAAGGCGATCCCCGACGAGCCGCCGACGAACCGTCGGAAGAGTAATGCATCGCTCCCGCCGGCATTGCAACAACCGGCACGAAAGTGTACAACATGCTCGTCTGGGGTTCCCGGTTCCATCAAAGGTTTTGAACAGAGGTGGTATGAAGCCTTTTGGGTATTGGACAGCGTCGAATTCTTCCGGGTAAGGTCTACCCGTCCAAATGGATGTCCCGCTCTTTGATTGTGCTAAGGCTTCTCGCACCTACTGTTCCACCAAGCTCTTGATATCTTTTTCTGGAATCATACTTTGTGTTGTATCCTTCTTTAGCTGATCATCCCCGTTGACGGATGTAATCTCCTTTCCTCCGTTTGCAATGTGAATGACCTCTGGGGGTGTTTCTCTTTGGGGTTGCACTTGACTCTGGAGAGTGGCTAGGGCTACAGCCATCTCTTCCATCCTTTTTCGCCATTTAGGCGATCGTATCGTCTTTCTCTTGAAGCTGTCTTCTCATCACTTCGGCTCCTCTCTTCTCGCGGCCGCAGGAGCACCTCGTGAAGCCGACGAAGCTCGTGTTTCGACCATGTTGATTTCTCGCATACTCATCGTCCATGAATTCCGATGAATCAATCTCGTCTCCGAATTTCTCTTCTCTTTTTTTTGCTAGTCGTTGAATATCAGTCCTCAACTTTTCCATAGCGTCCTCTAGCGGTCTTTTCTGTGCATCTTCACAGCTTGTCGTGTGATAGCCGTCGGGTTCCCTTCTCGCGAGTCCCCTTTACTCGCAGGTAGAACTTTTTCGCATTCAAGTCTCTTGACGAGACTTTCCTTCTCGGCCGTTGTTTCAATCTCGGTTGTCCAAGTAGTGGGACTCCATACCATCCTTCTAGCAACAGAAGGTCTAGGACCGCATGGTCCGTCGACCAAATGCCGGAAGGTGGTATCCTCCCTAATCCGTAATCCCGAAAAGACGACGAGCGGACTAGCCTTCATCCTTTTATTTGGTTTTTCTGTAACGATGGTGGGTTCTACTCGGGGCCCAAGACGGGATTTGACTGGCACCCGCCCTATCCTTCTTAGAATCTCTGATACGGGGCATTTCTCTTTCTTTGCTAGTTTCTCGACCACAGTCTGTAGTCGGGTAAATGGCGTGATCCTAGCCCTTTTCTTTCTGTTGTCATCGTAGTATGCTGGTCGAGGTAATGTAGAAACAATCCTGCGGACATTTTCCTCGTCAGCTGCGGCAGAAAGGGGATGGAATCTGCTTCCTTCCAAAAAGGGTGTATCTTCAGGCAATGGTATGTATTCAGGTAGTGGTGTGTACTCGGGATTTCTGGGATTTCCTCCAGGAAAGCAACTTCGGCAGCTACGGCCTTCCCGGCAATCTTCCTACTTCGTTCCTTCTTCGGGTCCGTGTTAGTGATGGAATTCTTGAGCTGGACCTGATTTCAAAAACAGAAGGTCTCACAGGAAAGTCTGTACCCTCCACGGTAACAGGTTCACCATAGTTCTGGATTTCCTTCCCCTTTAATTTGGCATAAGTCGGGGTAGGTACAGAAACAACTAGACCAGTGGGGGTAGCAAGAACAGTCCTCCTGCGGACAGCAGTACTCCTCTCAGTCGGGATCTTTTGCAGGGGAGGAAACTCTCGAGTCGACTCAAGGTTGAACTCGATCGGCGGCTTCTCAGCTTCAGATACTTTCTTTGTCAGCACGAAAAGGGAAACGTCGGTGATCTTGACATTTGTGTTCTCGAATCCTTGTCCACACCGGATGATCCCATTGTCGGGCAGATCATCCTTATAAACAGCGAAGTCCAGTCCATTGGTGAAGGAGAAAATCAGCTTTGGGGCTTCCATTTCGGCAGGTAGATTCGGTTTGTCAGTCCCAAGTTATGCTTCTTCTCATCAGGACGAAAAGAAAGGAATCGAAAAGAGTCCGAACACATTCTTGTTCATGTATCTATAAGAAGGAATCATTTGTTAAAAGAATCATTCATTAGAGGGTTTGTTTATTTAGAACGGAATGTTCAAAGGTGTAGAGAAGGTAAGGAATCCGATTCAGAGTTGGAAAGGAAAAGAAAGTCTTATGCAAGACTTCTCGACTCGAAGGGTCACTCCTAAACTAACACCTATTGGGGGTCCACCCCATCTCAGAAATGAGGCAAAAGGATCTCGGAACCTCTCTGTTTAGGGGTGTTTAAACAGTGGCTCCTAAATATGAGAGAATGTTGGCTACACTTGTTCAAGGTAGAAATGAACATAGCATCCCAACGGAAAGAAGGGTAGTTTGACCCATTAAGGACATGGATACACTACCGATTTTTGAAAGCAGAATTATCTGATTAAAAATGGAGAGAGGAATTGTCCCCAGTGGAGTCGCCAGAAGTTGTCGGCATATTTTTAGGTTGTGTGTTTTGAAAAAGGTCGCCTACAGAAATTGTGCGGCGAATTTTTAATCTAATTTAAATAAATAATTTGAAAAGTAGTATTTGATTTTTTTGAAAATAATTTTAAATTTAAAGATTTTAAGATATGAAATCAAACCGATCTCACATCCCAAATAGCTTATATAAACGAACACCGCACCACAAACCGTGTACCTATCCCTAAGGATAGACACACTGCTTAATGGTGGGGCTCGATTAAATAAACTAGAAGATTTGTGACATCTGTTTGGTCTGCGAACCAATTTTATAAGCCGACAAATTCCCCTGCTTAATATGAAAGCATTAAACAGGGTTTATATTACCTGGGTTCTTTAAAATTCCCTATAAGGGCAAGCCCCTATAGTAAATTACATCTTAAGTGACGGGAATCACCTAAGAAAACTCTCGATAATAATCAATAATTCTGCTCTCAAGAATTTCAAAGTTTAAGTTTTCAAAGGATTGAATTATGGAATTTCAATAGGGAATGGATCAAGTTTGGAACATTTTGTTTTGAGAATTCAAAGGAAGAAAGGTAGGAGAAATTACGGATTCGAAGTGAACTTCGGTAATTTCCCGACTATCCTATTGTTTGGCTTCGAATTTAGGAAAGTCCTAATGTCTATTTAATGTTTTGATTTTGTCAATTTTAATTAATTAGGGCTTATATTTATATGATAGAATCATACAAATAGCCTCGAAGATGTGAGGGTTTATGTCGTATCGACGACTACCTCGGAATCCTAAGACCTGTTAGGGCTTAATTTGCAATGCAAATGCCTAACAAAGAGTTGAGGATTTATGTTGCACTAGGAAAACTACCTCGAAGTCCTATGACTTTGTTATTTAATTCTAGGAAAGTTTTGCTGAAGTAGACTCAAGTTTTGCTGATGACGATGGCTGTGCTGCTCACCATGCTCCGAGCTCCTTGTTGTTGCAGAGGTTTAGTTTTAGAAGTCATAAATCGGGAGATGAGAAAAGTGTTTTGGTTTAGAGAAAATCTTAATTTCCAAGTGTTTTTTGTGTTTTAATTAAAACAAATGTTAAAGTTGATTATAACGACACCGGTTAAGATCCCACGGTTCCATCCTTCCGGCATCATTATTTTTATCGGATTCACATAATCCAGATGAATTTGCTAAACTCAACTGAATGAGTTCCACACTTTCATTTAGACCGTGGGAAATCCCGTTAGCAACACGTAGGTTACATCATCCGAGGCATTCCCGATCATCCAACAGGACGTTTTAATTTAGTTGTAATTGTAGTTTTGTGTTCTGTTTGTGATTAAATTTTGAGTTGTTTTATATTTTGAAATGTTGTGGCGGTGAATTTTATCTTGCAATGACTTTTAGTTTAGTTTTGGTTTCAGTTTTAGGGACTATCCTAAAGGTGTGGGTTTTCATGTAACGATTGTTTATCATGCAAGAAAAGTAAGTGCAATGCGGTTAAATAAATTGCAATAATGTAAATTGCAAGAAAGTAAATTGCAATAAAATAAAAGCGTACCCTGGAGGGTCTTTCCGTCATCCCAAGCCGCACTTAAAACACAATTAGAATATTTAAGCAAGTTCCTAGGTAAAGCTAAGGGAAGGGTTATGGTTTTCTACCAAGTTCCTAATCCTATAGCTAGTCATTTCCTATGACGTCTAGGTTCCTTGTGTTTTGGTTTGAAGACGATTTTCTTTATCAAAGAACAAT
Source organism: Papilionanthe hookeriana x Papilionanthe teres (assembly GCA_022702705.1). NCBI lineage: Eukaryota > Viridiplantae > Streptophyta > Magnoliopsida > Asparagales > Orchidaceae > Papilionanthe > Papilionanthe hookeriana x Papilionanthe teres. The sequence continues at coordinate 96,193,769 of CM040423.1, forward strand.
TAAGTTCAATTGTTCTTATGAACATCCTATCATATCGAGGAAGTTCTTAAGGCAAATCTTAAACATCTTTTCAATATTTCTATGATTGTTTTAAGTCCAAAGGAATTGAATTACACAAATGAATTAATCGTCCGAGGTTTAGTTAAGTTTTGTTGTTATCTTACTCAGTGAACTAGGATATTTGAATGTCCTATAAGTGAAGTAACATTTCATTTAATATTCTGTTTAGGAGTTATGACAACTAAAGCTTTCGAGGGTAAATTGGTGTTCAAATGGTTTGTTATTTAGTTTAATTTCAATTAATGGGTTTAAATTTGGAATAGTGTTCAAGTTGCTTTATATTTAATTTCTTTCTGTTTTAGGTGATGTTATTTAATTCAATTTAATTTAACTTTAATTTAATTTAATTTAATTTTAATTTTAATTTAATTTAATTTAATTCAATTTAGTTTGATTTGATGTTAAATTAATTTAGTTTAATTTGATTTAATTTCCTTTAATTTAATTTAATTTGATTTAATTTTAATTTAATTTAATTTAATTTAATTTAATTTAATTTAATTTAATTTAATATGTTTTAATTTAATTTCATTTAATTTAATTTAATTTGTTTTAATTTAATTTAGTCTAATTTAATTTAATTTAATTTATTTATTTAATTTAATTTAATTTAATTTATTCATTTAATTTAATTTAATCTGTTTATTTAATTTAATTTAATTTAATCTTTAATTTAATTTTACTTTTAATTTTAATTTAATTTAAATTAATTTAATTTAATTTAATATTTGATTTAATTTAATTTAATTTAATTTAATTTAATTTAATTTAATTTAATTTAATTTAATTAATCTTTAATTTAATTTAATTTGATTTAATTTAATTTAATTCAATTTGATTTATTTAATTTAATTTAATTTTTAATTTAATTTTATTTTTTAACTTTAATTGAAATTTTAAAAGAGTTTAATAATTTAACTTTAGTTTAATGATTAAGTCTTTTAATATTTTAAATTTGAGTTATCATTTTAATTAAGAATTAAATATTAATGAGATGATTAATTTAGGGATTTTTAAATTAAAGAATAAATATCTTCCTAACAATATCCCTATTTTAATAATTCCAATTTTATTATTCTTCCCAAATTTAATCAATTATTTAATTAAGGTTTATTTCAATTATTTTAAATTGTTTAATGGGTTTCTACCCTTTAATTATTTAAATTTCAATCATCCAAATCAGATTAAGATCAAAAATTTTACTTGTTAATTTTATTAAACCTAAAGTTTTAATTAAGGGTTAAAATTTTAATTACCACTTTGCCCTTTAAGCTTAATAATGTCATAACTCACTAAATTGAGCTTAAATGAACTTGAAATTTTTATGTAACTTCACTCATATGTCAATAAAGACATGAGAGGAGAAAATGTGATTTTTCTGTATTTAATTTAGTTATATAATTATTTTTGGTAGAAAATAGAGATTTCCAAGGAAAATTTAATAACATGACCAAGGGAAAGTTTCTGTCCTTAAGAAAATTAGGGGACATTTCTAATGACCAGAGGACCACTTGGACCAATTTTGGTGATTTTTGAATTATATTATTTTTATTATAATTATTTTAAGTTTTGGAGTGTTAATTATTTTAAAAATAAAATAAAGGTTGAAAAATGAACTTTATATTTTTCAAAAATCTCTCTGATATAAAGGAAATCAGAGAATCAATTTTTGCAATTTTCTGATTTTTCTATGATTTATTATAATTATTTTAGTGAAAATGCTAGAAAATACATTTTTTTTTAAATTTTATAATTACCCTAGAGCTTTAAAATTTAATATCTCATTAAATAGACCTAAGAAAAATATGGGGTTTGTTCCTAAGTGATTAAAATTTAAAATGTGACATTTTGGTGAATTTTATTATTTTTGTGATTTTTATTATTTTTTTAATTATTAAAAATATTAAAATAATATTAAAAATCAACTTTTTTAGAAAATTGATATTTTAATTTTCTTAAATTCCCCTAATATCAGAGAGGCTCCAAAACCAATTTGGTGAATTTTTGAAAGGTATTTTGAAAGTTATGAATTTTTAAAATTCAAATTGACTAAATGGCTTAATCAACCCATTTAGTAGGGCTAACCAAGTCCAATTGACTTCAAATTTTTATGGTGGGTTCCTCTGATCCTAAAGGTCAATGGAGAATTAATTTCAAGTCAATTTGATGTATGGTTATCTCCAATTAATTAGGGATCTATTTTGGGTGTTTAAGCCAATTAGGGTTATTTTAAATGAACTAACTCAAAACCTATTTTTCCTAGGGTCCTCTGGTCATAAGGGACATCACCAAATTTTCCTAGAATTTATTTCACAACATGCTAATTATTAGAATTAAAATACTCAAAACAGTAACATGAATTTGAAAAATCAATAACTTCTCATAGGGATGGCCTCTGACTTTGGAAAATTCAGGGAATGTTTCCAAATTCAGAGGCTTCAAAAGCCCTATGGTCTCATGCCATGGTGAATTTCCTATATGCATGGAGAATTAAAAGAATGCAAACAGTAAATAAATTATTAAAAATAAAATACTCAATGAAATTAAATGATTTCTTTTCCACATTATTCTCCTCTGTTCACTGAGTAAGAGGGTATTTTTATTTTATTTTTATGATTTTCCTACACAAAGTTATGAATTTTCCAAGTTCAGGGAATTAAATAAATAGAAAAATCCCTAATTTTCTATTTATCCGAGTCGGCGCCGCGTCATCCTCGACATCTCCGAACGGCCACGCGGTGCGCTCTCATTCGACGCCGTCGCTTTAGTCAGCAGCCTGGGTCCCGCGGTTCACGTACCATCTCCTGGTCCGACGCCATCTGAGCCGTCCGTCCGCGCGTGTGTTGAATGAACGACATCCGTTCATCGTCCCCAAGCCTCCTAACCCGAGAACAGTCCATCTTCTAGGCCTAAGATCTCATCGATACTTGACCAAATTTAACGTTCTTATGCTCTATAGATTCGTCTCGAGAAGACTAACACATCCATACGGTTTATGTGGGATGAAATTTACTCAATAAAAATGGAGAATGTTCAGAAGCTCGGGAAGAAGAGTGAGGCCATACCTTTGCTCAGAGAAGTGTGGCTTCGATCTGAGGGTTGTTTCACCTTCGATTGGATCCCAACAAGCTCCAGATGAAGTCTCCTGGTCTGGAGAATTGCCTAGGTAGGATTTTGACCACAGCCGATCACAAAGCTTGGAGGCTGGAGCAACTGGGTGGCCTTGGGATGGGGCTTTTGCTGGTGGACACCTTCTCTTGGCCTGGTGAAGGTGTAGGACCAATCAATTTGAGGATTGATCCACTGTGAAGAAGTGTCCTGGTTTTTGGGCTAAAGTTTGAACTCAAAATCGAGCTCGACTTGGAGGGAATTGGGGCTGGAATTCAGTGGGGATCAAATGCTCTATGTATGGGGAGTAGTCTGGAACAATTTTGGCAGAGTTTCCTTAAGGTTTGTTTCAACACCTCTCATGGCCGAGAAGGGGTCGTGTTTAAATAGGAGAGGGTGGAGGGCCTCCCAGGGAGAGTTAGGGCTTGAGATCAGCTGCTCTTGGCAAGAGAAGAACAGCTATAATGGCCACTGGGGATGGGGCAGCTCAGCAAGGGAGAATTCTACGTTCGATACACGTGCAATCCGACGGTTCACGCTCCATCTCCTCGTTCGACGCCATCTGAGCCGTTCGTTCGATACACGTGCAATCCGACGGTGGCTGCTCATCATCTCCGATTGGTGTGCACCAGTGACCGTTGACTTTCTAACCCTAATATCTCCCTCGATTCTTAATGGATTTTTGAGTTCTTATGCTTTATGGATTCGTCTTGAGAAGACGAACACATCCATACGATTAACATGCATTGAAATTGACTTGAATAAAATGAAGAATCACTGGAAGCTCGGGAGGAAGAAGAGGGCAATACCTTGGCTCTAGGAAGTGAAGCTTCTATCAGAGAGGCTCGACACGTTTGTTGGAGTCCAAGGAAGCTAGGGATGAAGCCTGGAGCTATGGTGAAATGCCTAGGCTTGACTTCCACCAGGCCCGATCATAAAGCTTGGAGGCTGGAACAACTGGGTGGCCTGGAGGGAGGGCTTTCACTGGGGAACTTCTTCTCTACCTCTGGTGAAGGTGTGGGAAGAGTTAATTTGGATTTGGTGAAGTTTCAGAGAGTGTCCTGTTTCTAGCCTGATTTTCAGCTGAGAAATTGGGCTCAGCTGGGGGGATTCAGGGCAGGAGAACAGTGGGGATGAGCTTCTCTTGGCTAGGAGGAGCTGTGGGATTAGTTTGGAGGGCTTCTATCGAGAAAAAAGTCAACACCTCTCTCATGGCTGAGAGGTGGTGTTTAAATGGCTAGGGCCATTCAGCAAGGTTTGGGTTTAATTGGTGGGTGGATTTCACTGCTTAGGTGGAGGGCAGAAAGGCTCCGATGTTTAATTTGGCTAAGGTAGACAACTGGTGGAGTTTGGGTGAGTGTAGGTGGGTGGTGGCTCTCAGTTTTGACCCCCTCCGGCAGCTAGGCCAGCCGGCAAGGACAGGGGAGCTGGCCCCTGAGGTCAGGTGAGTCATGGAGAGGTTTAATGGTGATTAGCAGTTGTGGGGATGTTTTGGGGTAAGGCAAAAGAGGATTTATCCACTTAAGGGAAGAGATCCCTTATAATGGGGAACCCTTGGTCCATGGCTCACTTAGCTTGGGCTAGGTTGATCTAGGGTGGTTCCTAGGGTTAACTTGGTGGCTGTGGAAAGGTTGGTTTTGCCACATTTGGTTCAATTTGGTTTAATTAGGTCATAGGTTAAAATTGGCTCACTTGGGTTTGGGTTAGGCTAAGTTAGGTTTGGGTTTGATTTAGGTCCAAGTGTTTTGATAAAAATTATAGAAATGATTTCCATGAAAAACTTTCATGAAGACATGGAATGGTTTTGAGTTCAATTGGAAGGTCAATTTGGTGGATTTTGGTATTTTTGTTAATTTAGGGAAGGTTGAATAAAATTGGGTCCAAGTTTGGGTTAAGGTGGGGTTTAGACCCAATTGAGAGTTTCCAATGGTATATGGGAATGTATTTAAGAGTTCCCAACATCAATTGGGAAGAAATTTTAGGATTTGGCTAATCAATTTGATAGGTTTAGGGCATGGATTCACTTTAGGCTAAAAATGGGGGTATTGGATTTCAAATGCAATGGAACTCAAATGTGAATAAATTTGGCTTGGATTTGGTTTAGATTGATAGTAATGATGTTGAATTAAAGTTTAGAATTGAAATTGGGCAAAATTAAGGTCAAATGCGTTGGTTTGGTGTGAATTGGGTTCACTTAGGTTAAAAATGGGTTAATTTGGGCATTTTGATAAAAGTGGGTTATTTTTGCAAAATTGGGCTATGTTGTAGTTGAATAAAATAAAATTGGGAATATTTGGGATTTTTTAGAATTTTCTATGAATTTTTGGAATTTTTGGAATTTTGTGTCAAAAGGGTATTTTAGGGTATCAAGAGGTTATTTGGAGGGTATTGGGGTATTTTGGTGAATTTAAAAGGTGAGAATTGTTTCAAAATATTTTTTTAGGATTTTTTGGGAATTTTGGGTAATTTTTGGATGTTTTTGGAAAATTTGGAGCAATTAGGTAATTTTAGGTAGACTTGAAGGACCCAATGTCACAACTAGGCATTCTGGCAAAAGTTGAATTTTGATCATGATAAAGCTTAAAGTGAGTCATGGACCAAGAAATGTCCACCCTGAACATCTCATGGGTTGTTCCCAACCCTCTTAGCCAAAGAGCTAGGGGTTTGGACTTAGCCACATGAGTGCTCAAATGAACCAGGGGGAAGAATTGGGTAGAGATGGTTCAGGGTTGGAATGTGTGTGAGAGTACAGTGTGTGTACAAGTCAACCCTCACCAGACCAGGCCACTCAGGGTAGTCCTAAGGCTACAGAGTCCTATAGGAAGCTCATCCTTTAAACCTCCACATATTGATTTTAACCCTCCAAGTGGTTTAGGGGTTTATAATCAAACATGCGGGGTTTGAAGGGAGTTAATAAGTGGTTTGAGTTTCTAAGTGGTGGGTCCCATTTTTAGTCCTCTAGGATAGTTAAGGGAAAACATATGGCTAGATCCTAAGCACTAAGGAGAGAAGAAAAGACCTCACCAAAAATGAGGTCAACATATGTTTGTGATATTTGTGATAGTAATTGTAATTATGAACTGTTTAGTTTAAATTAGTAAACTATTTATTTTGTGTTGTGAAATGCATATGTCTTGTGTACTGTAGTTAGTTGGTTTTGTATGATGTTTAGTTTTATATACTTATTTTAAAATTTCATTACCCCAGCAAAAATTTTTTAAACTGTTATGTGTGTAGAAAGGTTTTTAATATTACAGGTTAATTGAAGTTAGAATTTTTGAAAAGAACCTGTAAATTTCGATAAGACCAAAATGTCTAAAGTGCAAAGGTATGATTTATATTCAGAATTTTTTCCACCCTGTATTATTTCTATTATAGTAAACTTTTAGTTTGGGGGGGGGGGGAATATTAACTATTATATGTTCTCAATTAACATATTTTTAAAAACTATAATATGATTTTTGTGATAAAATTTAATTCAGATAACTATATTTAGATTTTATCTTAATATTGTAAAAGATTCAAAGAAATATTTTTGGTAATGAAAATTAATTTTATAGGATAAGATATTTCGTATAAGGGGATAAGACTATAGTTAACTATTTAAAGTAAGGAAAACTATATTTTGAAATATTAAGAATCTTAGGAATTCAGTTGAGAAAGAAAAGATTAAGATTCAATAAATTAAAAACTATGAAGTATATATCAGGTAAAGAATGTTGAATGTTTTAAATTTAGGAAAGGAAGAGGGAAGTTCAAAATTATTAACTAGCTATCCAGATATATTAATCCTCACTTGAAAAAGAAAAAGAAATAGAAAAAGAAAAAGGATTGAAAACAATCGATTAAAAGAAAAGAAAAAGAAAAAAAAAGAAAATAAGTGAGGAGAAGCTTGAGGATATGCCTTATTAAAAATTGGCTTCACTTGGATTAACCTAAAAGGGAAAACTAAAAACATTGATGAACTTATATTTATGCCTAGTTCCTTATAGTTTTCTCATGAATTTCCTATCTTCTGAATATTCTTAGTGAATTGATATTGCAACATATATTCATTCTTGAAATGAATAGAAGATTAGAAATCTTAGACTTGATGACTAAATAGCCATATACCTGCAGAATTAATCTAATTAATTGAAAACCTTTCTAAGAATTCTTATTATAATATTTATTTAAATCAAAATTATATTACTTCTGAATTAAAACTTTACCATAATGAATCATAACTTCTATGTAGTACAAAGGATTACTTGAGGACAAGTAATAGTTAAGTTTTGGGGATTTTGACCCAAGAAAAAAAAGGTTAAGATTTGCATGCCTATTTTATACTGATTTTGATAATATTGCACTTTAAAGAAGGGTATTTTTGGTGTTTTTCTGCAAATATAAAGATTTAAGGACAAATGAATGAAAATATACAAAAAGGAGCAAATTTGGAGCAAAAAGAACAAAATTATGCAAAATTAACCTAGGGCGTCGACGGTGAGGTTGATGGCGCCGACAGCGTGATTTTCCTGAGAGTTCAGAATTCATTCCAAGGAAGGCCGCTGACGGTCGATATCGAGGACGCCGACGGCTGGGCCTGTTTAAAAGTACTATTTCTAGAAGGCCGCTGGCGCTGAACTCGATGTCACCGACGGCAGGATCGACGGTTCTTTCCAGAAATACGTCGAATGTGGACGATTTTCGAAGGGGTGCTTGTAAAACCCTTAGAGACACTTCTACAACTTTAAAAAGAACCAAATTAGGCCAAAAAATGTGTCTCCCACGTTATTAACAAAGAGTCCAAAGTGTTCTAATGAGTCGATTAGAGAAGCATTAGTGTTGTTATTTAGAGAGTAGTGAGTTCAAATAGAGATTTTGTGAGGAATTCTTTGAGGGATTGTAAGAGTGGAAGGGAAGTGAGAGGTCTCTTCTGCATTGCCATTTCGAAGGAGTATTTCATGTGCTGTAAGAAAGGAATAAATCCAGAGGAACTTCAAGGAGTTTGCTTGGGGAGGAATTTGAGATAAGTTATGTTTATTTACTATAGTTTGTAGAATTTTACTTTATTATATGCAATCCAAGTTTTATTGCATCATTTCCATTAACTCTGAGTAGTTGTTCTATCTTTCTCCTTATTTTGATATTTTTTTGTGAAATGATTATATGAATTAGTCTATTAAATAAATTATAAGACGTTGTGATGATACTATACCTAACTTAATTTACTATACGAATTGGTCATTTGTATTGTTAAAATCTGTGAAGAGTTCGTAAGATCTGACCGTGGGCTAACAATTCTTAACTAGTATGTATCACTTTTCTCTTTGAAAGGTAGACGGGTAAATCTATGAAAGGATAAGTGCAAATAAATAGGGAAATAATATTAATCGGGCGTAGAATTGGAGATTTTAGAGTGACAGGCTAAATTCCTCAATTTGGTCCTATCGTTTGGGTGCTGAGGTGTAGATTGTCAGCCCTCAGGCGAGGGGAATGTGGGATCTCTGAAGTGAGAACCAGTATCCTCCCAATCGAGCCGCAGATTTAGTAACCAAGCATAGGATTAGTCAATATTATTTATGGCTGGACCAAAGGGTAAAGAATAGGTATGCTTCTATTAGGCACAACACATATAAAACGATTTTTAATTATCACTTCACTTAAATATCTTAACAGAAGAGAAAGATTATTGCTATTATATATTTGAACTTAACTTTAGTAGTATTAGTAATCTATTATTAGAACTAGTTTACATATAAGAACTTTAATATCGATTGCATATTAGTGACAAATAGGAAAATTCAATTAGTTGTAATTTTAGCTTGTTTTATATAATCCTAGTTAGTGGGCTTTAATATTTTTCCCTGTAGGAACGATAACTAGGACTCCAATAGAGCCCTGTATTACTTTAGTGATACGTATACTTGCCTTTAAAGGTAACTCTGCGATCAAAAGTTTATAATATTTAATTGTTACTAAAATTAAAATTATGCTCATGATCAAGTTTTTTAGCACTATTACTGAGGATTTATATCTTTTAATAGTGGTGTCGAATTCTTAGATATATAAGTATATTTAAAATCACGGATTAAGTACCCCCTCTTCCAAGCATAGGAAGAACATTGAGATACCCTAAGTTCAGTCACAAACTCTAAGGCTAGGCTAGGAGGATACCGGCGGTCACTATGGAGCTCCCACTCACCCTTCATCTGAAGGCTAACCTTTAAGTTTAGTTACCAATCTTAGGATCAAATTGGGGATCTCAGTCTGTCACCCTGAAACCTCCAATTTGACGTTCATCAAAACACATTTCCCTATTTATTTGCACTCAATTCCCATGTACTACGCAATTCATCCATGGAAATTGAATGGATTCTTCAATATTATTGTAGAATACTAAATCCTTTCAGAGTTAATGTTTAACAACATATTTTAACAATTCAATTGGCCAGATCAAAAAGTAAATTAGGTTTGAAATGAAAACTCATCACAATTTCTTTAATACTTTAAAAGCACTTCAGAGTTAATGTTCAACAACATATTTTAACAATTCAATTGGCCAGATCAAAAAGTAAATTAGGTTTGAAATGAAAACTCATCACAATTTCTTTAATACTTTAAAAGCACTTCAAATCCACATCATCACATCGTCACATCTCTATGCAAGAAGAAAGATAAAGTAGACTACTCAAAATTCATGGAGAAGACACAATAAAATATGAATTTTATATATAAAAGAAAAGTCATACAAACAACAAAAGAAAATACAACTTATCTATTTCTCTTCCCCAATGCAAATCCCATGAAGTTCTTTTGAATCCTTTTCTCTCTTCTTTGAAACACTCAATTATCTATTTAGAATGGAAAGGAAGAAGAAATCTCTCATTTTACTCCTTGTCCTTCACTCCTTAGAGAAGAATCCCTCTCTAATTCTCACTTTTACACTCACTCTTCTAAACCCTAACACTCAACACACACACAAAACCACTAGAACTCCTCAAAGAGCACCACTATTTTTGTCTAAAAATAATTAATTATAATTTAGAAATGAATTCTCAAGAATTTCCTTAAGCATCCATTCAAAAAGTCGCCAAAACTCTTAAAATTTGAAATCCACCGACAATGGGCGTCGGCGGCTCCCGATCTCAAATTAAATTCTGGGCTATCGGGAAAATGGCGCTGGCGGCGCCCATTCTGGCGGCAGTGGCACCCATTCTGGCGGCAGCGGCGCCAGAAGCTGTTTTCCTCCTTTTTGCTCCTTTTCGCTCTAAATTCGTTCATTTTCGCTTTTTTCACTCCAATCACCTAAAATCATCATACGTGCAACAATTCATGAAAAAAACCATTCTTTAAAGTGCAATATCAAAAAAAATAGGTAAAATTATATAGCAAAAATAGTCTATATTTTTGGTGCATCACAAAGTTACTAGGAAAACATAATGTTAAAACGTATGTTTTATAGTGAGAAAGGAAAAGACCACAAAAATTGTTATCAACGCCAATACAATTAGAGAAAAATTAAATAAAAACCAAATCAAACAAAATAAATAAAACATTTAAATAAACATAATCAAATTTCAATTTCTTCTTCTAACCTAACTATGTTGATATTTTTAAATTTGTTAATAGTGTTATTTCATCAAACCTAACTCTTAGTATTCTATCTTGTGTAGCAGGGCTTTGCAGGCTTTACTTATATAAAATTGTGATCTTCTACACATTCCTCCAAAATGTTTTCTTACTAAAATAAAAAATTGCAATTCCCAGCTTAGGTTACCCATTTAAATGGTATATAATATCCTCTCCTCGACTAGTGCTCAAATTGGATTTGAACCCTTGACATTCTTTCATGGTCTTTCCCTGTCATTCATTTTGATGCTAGCGCCCCCCCCCCCCCCAACTTTTCAATTTTAATGATTTTGGGTAAATTTAAATCAAATTAAAGTCTTGAAGTTTGTTGTAAGGCACACTTATGGTATGTCATCCTCTCCTCAACTAGCTCTCATGTTGGATGTGACACTTTTGGCATTTTTACTTAATGTAGTCACCCCTTTCATTCTTAAATTGGATGTTAGTTCTCAGAATTTTCAATTTTAAGATGCTCGGGAAGATTAAAATCAAACTCAAATTCTATGTTTTATTGTAAGACCCCGTTAACTATAATGTGGCATCCTCTCCTTGCCTTGGTTCTAGGTTGGATGTGAGTCCCTTAACATTCCTTCTTGGCTAGTCTCCCCGTTTATTCTTAGCTAGGATGTCAGTTTTCTGACTTTCCAATTTTAAGTGTTTTGGGTAAATCAAAATGAATTTCAAATTCTAAGCTCTGGTTTATGATCTCCTTAAATGGTATGTGTAATCCGCTCCTCGATTAGCTCTCATATTGGATATTAGTCCTTAGCATTCCATCTTATTCAAGTGATACCATTTTAATTAGATTGGATGTGATTTCCCTTACTTTAAATTTTAATATTATCAAGAAAATCAAATCAAATTCAAATTCTATGTTTTGGTGTACTACCCTCTTAAATGTTATGTGGCATACTCCACTGAGTAGTTCTCGAGTTGAAAAAGAGTCCCTTTGCATCCTTCTTGATCTAAGCACCCCGTTCATTCTTTTATTGCATGTGACTCCCCTTAGTTTCCAGTTATATGATGTTTGCATTTGTTAAAATTAAAATTTATGAGTGTTAGTGTAGGACCTCATTAAATGGCATGTGGCATCCGTTGCTCAACTAATTCTCAAGTTGGTTGTGAGTTAATTGGAATTCCTTGTTGGTATAGTCACCCCGTTCATTCTTAAATTGGATGTGAGTTCTCAGGCTTTTAAATTTTAAGATATTCATGTAACTAAAAAAAAATTCAATATTTGAGGTTTTGTGTAAGACTCCCTTAAATGGTTTGTGAAATTCTCTCTTGGACTAGCTCTCAAATTTAATAAGAGTTCCTTGTTGGTCTAGTCAACCTATACATTCTTAGATTGGATATGAGTCTCTTGGCTTTCCAATTTCAAAATATTTGGGTAAACAAGATTAAATTCAAAATTTTTGTGATCTAGTGGAAGACCATAGTTGGCCTAATTTTAAGTCAGCCCTTTTCCCCTCGATTGAAGCTTGGTTAGACTTCACTTATGTTTAATCTTAAAAAAACGCTATATTTTTTTATTTCTCTAATAAAGTTATTTTAAATCTCAAAACCTCAGTTTGAATGAAGCATAAATGTTATTATCACTTATAAATACAATGCAAACCAATCTGATAATCAGTTTAAATAATTCTTATGCATGAAAGTGAACTTATGTAAAGATTTTTTAACAAGTCACTATATTTAGAAATGGAGTTAACCATTTTTTTATCATCAAAATCAATAAAATGAGTCCGCTGGTTCTTAATTTCGATCCTATGACACTTTCTGAGCAAACGATAATCAGATGAGATAAAACGATAATATGACCAAAACTCATTCAAAAAGTCTTTTAATTGATTTCAACAATCTACAAAAGTTATTTTAAAATTAAAAAACACCTTTTAGAACAATAAAATCTAATAAAAAAAACTTTGCTTAAAATTGTTAATTTATGTCTCCTAGGGTGTGCCCAATTTGACTAGTTTTATTTCTTTATTTCTAAATAGTTGGCCAAAACTATTTAGACCATTAAATTCATTAAATGTTTCTCTATCAATTGGATCAAAGTTAAATTTTTAGTCAAAGTCAACTTTCCAACTACCATAACCACTTGTCGAACCAACTTTGAACTTCAAATAGTCATAACTTTGGCTACACAACTTCATTTTTAGAACCATTTGAGCTGCTAAAATCCTTTTTTGTCCTCTTGAATTTGGCCAATTCATTTAATTTCTCATTTTTTAATGACATGTTATGATCTTTTTTTACTTCAATTACCCAAAATTTGCCTAAATTACAGTTTTGCCATTGGATCTCCACCTTAGATCTAATTTTTCATCAAGCCACCTCCTTTTGACACGTTAACAATCTTGATACTGTTATCCCCTTAGTACAATTGGTCAAAACCGTAGATCCCTCCAGTTGGACTAATCGTGGCCATTGAATTCAAATTACAACTCCTCCTTTCATCCCAACTACTCCTTTCCCCCACTAACTTGAACCGCCCCACATATTCTCCCCCAAACTAGCCGTAACTCACCAATCATTCGTGAAAAAACAACCGCCCATTCTCTCTCTTTTGATTCCAATCAAATTTTTTCCCTTTTACTCAATTTCTATTAATCCAGAACACCAAGGGTTATTCAAGGGAACATCGTGAGCACTGAAGGAGTATTCAATGCATAAACAGGCAAGTAATTCAATAACTTAAATTCATAGGAAAGTATAACATTTCTCCACCAATTAACGGGATTTTATTCCCCTCATTTTCTATTATATGCTCTACACATTTTCATTCTAAATCAACTTATTTTCACTACGTACATGCCAAAATCGAAATCAACTGCGCACTGTATCATAGGAATTTTTCTTTAGTCTTATTTACATGCGTTCAGGTCGTGTTTTCATGTAAATTCATCTTTTTATATTGAAGCTAAAATCGTTCCAAAGACTTTTGTAATCCTAGTGTGTTCTATTGCATGTGTTTAACCCAATAACGAAAATAAAAATCCGTTTAAGCATAGGGCTTTTATTCCAATCACATTACTACATGTTTAATTGATGCTATCATGCAATACTAAAATATTATAGGCCAAATCTTGTTAAAACTGAAGCATCTCTTGCATGTAGTCAAAGGATTTTGGTTTTAATTATGTTATAAGGGATTAATTGAACCTTGCCACATAAAATTAATAAATTTACATATGTATTCAACAGAAACTTGAACCTTATATGCATGCTACATGACGTAAGTTTTAATGTTTGTTATGCTTAAGTGTGATGTATTAAATGTGGCATCATTAGGTGAAATATTCATAAATTTTCAAAATTTATTCATTTATACTTTTATCCTCTCTAGCTAATAAAAATAATATGTTGAACCAACTAATACAGAAACTTTTATAGGTTAATTATATACTGGTTGCTTAAATTAAATATTAAAGTCCATTTAAGTCTCATCAAATATCTTATAATCAACTTAACCGAAAATTTAATATTTTCAATTGCATTTTAGTTCATTTAAAATTACTTTAAACAATCAAATTAACTCATTGATTAATTAGTTAACAGATTAAGTAATTAAAGTACACATTAATTAAATTGATAGATATAAAATAAAATGATTTGTAATTTATTTAACCCTTACATGATCGAATTAACCCATAAATAATTCAATTAGGTTATTAAGGATTTAATTAAAAAATAAAATAAATAATTAATTAATAAGGTTTAATTAAATAATTAACACATTAATCATTTAATTAATATCTTAAGTAATAATTTAATTAATTAATGTTTTAATTTATTCTTTAAACAATTATTTTAATTATAATATTAACAACTCACCTAAATATCTGAGAAGCCAATTAGAAAATTCAGTAATTTACTTAAATAACATAAACTATATAATAATTTAAATTTGTTCTAATTATATAATAAAATATTTTTAACTAAAATTTAATTAACCTTTAATTTATTATTGAAATCAAACTTAATTAAAAGGAGAAGATGATTTAATCACATATATATGTATATCTAATTATGTTTTTTAAGTATACTTTTATCAAATATGTGTATGAAATTATATATCTAAATATTTATATTTGCATGATTAATTATGTAGTTATAATTATATGTTATATGTTAATATGCATATATGTATAAATATTAAAATAGTTTAAATTTGTTTATATGTGTGATCATATTTTAAATGTGTATGTATATAGGTATGTTAAAATTTTTTAAAACTTATGTTTCTTTAGCTTGAGAAATCCATGTAAATTTTTCTCTAGATCTACCAATGTTCTTATTCCAAAAGACAATATCAAAGTAACATGGGATCACTTTAATCCAATTTCCTTACTTCGCTTCTATCAAAATTTGTCTGCAAAATTTTTGCTGCAGGATTAAAAACCCATTTTTCAAGTATTATCACAATAGGTATTGCAGAGGTTGGGTTATAATTCGGAATTCTGCAATCTTACATCTCGTTGGATGGAAAGGAATAACTATACAGTTCTCTTGAATGGTAACTCTTATGGTTTCTTCACAGCTAGCACAGGTATTAAACATGGCGACCCTCACTCACCTACTATTTTTATCTTTGTCTTTGATTAGCTTTTACATCCTTCAACTCAATTCAATCACAAAGCAAGGATGGTGAATAGTCATTTGGTTTATGCTGATGATGCTACTATATTTGCTAATGCGGGTAAAGACTCGGTGTGCATAACAGCCAACCTACTTTCTTAATTTCAAATTATCTCAGGTATGACTTCTAATAGTACGAAATGACAAGTCTTTATGATTACAATGATGAGGAGATCCCTTGGCAATTGGGTTAAGGATTTCTCTGGTATGAATATCCCTAGCCTCCCTCTTAAATATCTTTGTGTGAACCTTCTAAAGTTAGGGTTAAACAATCACATTTTAATGGGTTGTTGAGAGTATCAGAAAACGTATAAATGAGTTGAAAACTTCATTCTTGTCTTTTGGGGGAAAGGTCACTGCTGGCCTAACTTTGAGAGATCAAAACCTTAGGAGACTATTTGATCCCAAATCTTGGAGATACCCAAGATTGATCAAACCAACCATAACAAACCCTAATTTGGGCAAAAATTGACCAAATTGACCCTATTATCCTGACTGGACCTTATGGTCACCACATTGACCATTTGGTTGACCCTAGACCCCATGGTCAACATGTTGACAAACAATGGCCAACCCATGGTCAAATGGTCAAACCATGGTCAAGCGATCAATTCTTAACTATCATTATATATCCTTGATCTTATGGTCAACCTATTCACTCTGTTAATTAATAATTGATTAATTTATTATAAGGATGAATTTTGGATCCTTAAACCTAGAGTTAAACCCCAATACGTTAGCCTAAAGCCTAAGGCCCTTGGCTTTTAGTTCAAGCTCATGCCCAAGTTAGAGCCCATCCAGGGCTGATACACATAAAATATATATTATTTTTAAGCACATTTTTATATCTATTTTTGACGATATTGCACATTAATGGAAACTGTTTTGATGTTTTTTCTTACAGGTACAATTAAAATGAGTGATTGATGAAAGAAGTAGAAAAGGATTAAATTTGGATCAAAAATTGAAAGCTGTGCAAAATTAGCCTTTGGCGATAAGCGTCGATGGCTAGCGTATAGGCGTCACAGTTAAAGTGACAAATTTAAATTAATGTTGGAGCAAAATTTAAAGGGTTTTTGAAGCACCCTTTGGTTTAAACTTCATTAACTTTCCATTGGTGCCAAAATTTAATTATAATTCGAATAGATGGATGCATCTCTTGGTAGATTCAATGAATCTGGACATAATTTGAAGAGATGCCAAAGCACTTTTTTGAGAATTATTAAAATGAAGACATAAATATCAGAGAAAGGAGAAGAGTTTTGAAAGGATATTTTGGCAGGAGAAGTTGGAAGAAAGATTGAAGTGGTTGAAGGGAAAGAGGAAGAAAGAGAGCCTTCTTCTCGCCATATTTTCTTTACTTTTTCATTTTACTTTATCATAATTTTTATTAGAATTTAGGAGAGTCAATCCTTATAGTTGGGCGCCAACCTCTAAGGAGTTATCTAGTGGAAAGCAAAGTTTCAAAAGAACTTCAAGAGTTTTGTGGAGAGGATTTTTAGATAAGCTTTTATCATTGTTTTTAAATTTAATTTTAAATAAATACTTGTCGTGTTTTCACTATGTTTTCTTCTTTCAAATCAAATTGTGTTTGTGTTTTCTCCATGAGTTCTGAGTAGTTTTCTTTATCTTTTTCCTTTTAAATGACGAAGTAATTAAATTATGGAAGGAAGTTGTGTGAAATATAAGTGCTTTATGTTGGAAAAAGTTGTGATGATTCTACTTCCTTGCACTTTATTTACCTCTTGATTTGGCCAATTGAGATGTTAAAATTTGTTGTGAGAACATGTAAGAACCAATGCGGTATTGTCTCTACCAGCGGTCCTTCCATTGTACCAAACGTATCGTAATCACTGGTATGAAGATCTTGTACTTTGTAGAAAGAATTTATTTGCGCAGCATTAAAATCAACTAAAAATCCTCTAAGCTTTATAGGTCCATCCTTTATCTAAATCAAATTGGCATAAAACACCTTTACAACATCAACTGCAGCTCTGTTCGTCGTATGATAAAAACTTTCCAATCTTCGCACTTTGATTGTCTATTCCACTTCTCCTCCCAGATTCTTCAAAACTTTATCCTGGATGCATTTTCTCACTTTGATACTAAAGTTTTACATTGACTGAGCCTTAGCATTCACAAATCGTGTCTCGTCAAAATCTAGTTGCATCTTTTGTCGTGGAGCCATTTCTCGATCTATCAATTTATAAAAATCTCAACTAAATTCTAGAATAATACTAGAATGGTTTCCAAAGGTGAATTAAAGTAATCTAAAATTAATTTCATGAATTTCTTCCAACTATTTTCTCCATATTTCGATTTTTCCAAAATTCCTAAATGTGGAAGAAATACATGGTGAAAATAAAAAAATTTTGCATGGGAGTGAAGCTCTTGCCAAGGGAAGATGAAATCCGGTGTCAAAATGTGTTGAATCTGCTCCAAATCCAAGATCTCTCAAAACCTAGGTTAGTTTTTTCAAAGTTTAAAGGAAGGGGACGATGAATAGTGGCGGTTGACAGGTCAAATAAAGGTATTTTTTGGGTCCTCGCCGTCAGCGGGCAAATTCTCGCCGTCGGCGGGCTAATTAATTCAAATATGCTTAAGTCTTGGAAAAAAGTCACCGTTGGCGGCGTCGAAGGCACTGTAAGATGGCTTTTTTGAAAATTAAAAATTTCTAATATTTTGTAATTTTTTAATTCATATTAAGCCTCGTTAACGTCCGATCAAACGATTTAAACATATTTTACTATGATTAGATACTATTTTAACTCAATTAAATTCACACAACACAAAATATCATAAATTTTATATAAAATCCAAGTGTTTACAATATTCGTTCACAACATTATAAAAAGGTATTTTCTCAACCTTAATACATAAACTTCAGCGTTGCAATCCAAACCACAATACTTAACACGCTGAAAAACAAACAAATGATGCATAATCTCATCTATACTGATCAAAATATCGAAATCTAAAATAACAAAAATTACAGATCACACAAAATGAAATTCAAACTAATTCAACACATAAACAAATACAAACGTCTTCTACTCATCAGGATCAGTGCTAAAATCATCTCTGATATCACCCATAGAACGTAAATGAACGAAAAGATTGTAGAAGGGTCTGTAAGGAAATTCTTCAGTAGAAGCTTCTTCTATTCATCCTTTCATTCTTATAAGCCGTATGAAACTAGTCTCAAGAGGTCTAAAATGATCGAAGTGTTCTTTCATTCTCCAGTCAATATGATTAAATAAATCAGAGATGTTATTAATTGAAGTCATCACATTTTGTACCTCTTTTTCTAGTCCTTTAAGTTTCCGTAAGATCATATTAATTTTATCAGTCAAGGGCCTGATTGAAAAAGAACTCTGAGATGTTTGATCCACAATAATGGCTCCATCGTTATCATCATCCAATGTAGGAAACATATCAGTTGGATCTATAGGTTTCCAAGGCAGAAGTACCCACTCCCAAGCTTCATATGAAACTTGGTACTGACTTCATAGTGCAAAAATTGTAGAAGGATGTCCAAGCCCATAAATTGATCCATGAATAATCAGGCCTAAAGAAGACTTCTCAATAATCGAACCAACATCAATAGGTAGTCCAGCTTAAATACAATAATTCAGAATCACACACTCCTTAGAAACTTTATTGACCCTTATAGTGGGTAACAGTTTTGAAGAAATAAAGAAGTGCCAGTGTTTAGAAATGGGGTTTAGAAGTGATGCAAAAAAACTAACATACCCGTCTTCTCTTGTTTCACAATCTTCCGCTTCATCAGTCAAGTAACGATAAATCTCATTCATATTATTCCTTTTAGGGACAAAGTTGGAGTAAAGGTAAATGGGTGTATTCTCCATTGAATATAACTCATTAATTCTAGAAGGAGTAAAAGTTACCCATCTACCTCGCACTTAGACGACTCCGTTGTTGATTCTGCGTAGATTGGAATAGAATTCTTTTACCACAGGGATGACTAATGCAGAAGGACCACATAGACCAATTTTGGTGATTTTTTGAATTATATTTTATTGATTATAATTATTTTGTGTTTTGGAGTATTAATCAATTATAAAATAAAATTAAAGTTGAAAAATGGATTTTATATTTTTCGTAAATCTCTCTTACCTCAAGGAGTCCAGAGAAACAAATTTTATAGTTTTTTTCATTTTTCTTTGATTTATTAGAATTAATTTAGTGAAAATGTTGGAAAATCATTTTTTAATTCAAAAATTGTCTTAGGGCTTTTAAAATTCAATATCTTATCCTAGGGACCTAGGAAAAATATTTAGTTTGTTCCTAAGTGATTAAGAGTTAAAAATGTGACATTATTATGATTTCTAATATTTTTGTGATTTTTATTATTTTTTAATTATTAAAATATTAAAATAAGGTGAAAATTGAAGATTTTTAGAAAATTCCAATTTTAATTTTCTTAGACTCCTCTATTACCAGAGAAGTCCCAAAACTAATTTGGTAAATTTTTAAAATGTATTTTTGGATTTGTGAATTTTTAAAGTTTAATTTTACTCATGTGATCTAATTAATCCATTTAGTGGGGTTAAACATTTCCAATTGATTTCAAATTTTTATGTGAGGTCACCCTGATCCTAAAGGTCAGTGGAGAATTGTTTTTAAGTTCTTTTGATGTGTGGTTAACCCTAATTAATTAAAGTTCAGTTTTGAGTAATTAGGCCAATTAGGGTTATTCTTAATGAATTAACTCAAAAAATAATTATCCTAGGGTCCACTGGTCCTAAGAAACTTCCCAAAATTTTCCTAGAATTTTCTAAGTAATATGCTAATTAATGGAATTAAAATATCAAAAACAGTGACATAAGCTTATCCGAATTTTCCTAGAATTTTTTATTTTATTTTTGTGATTTTTCTACACAAAGATATGGATTTTCTAAGTTTCAGGCATTTAATTAAATCATAAATTCCATATTTTCCTACTTATCCGACTTAGAGCCACGGCAACCTTAGCCTCTCCGAAGCTCCACACGGTGCGCTCCCATTCGCCACCGCCATCTGACTCAGCGACACGCAGCCTGCGGTTCACGTACTGTTCCCTGGTACGACGCAATCTGAGCCGTCCATTCGATACACGCTCGATCCAACGGCGGCTGGTCGTCGTCTTAAACTGGTGTGCATCCGTGACCGTCCACACTCAAATCCTAATATCTCCCTTGTTTCTCAATGGTTTTTCGTGTTCCTATACTTCATGGATTCATTTTGAAGAGACAAACACATCCATAAGGTTTACATGTTATGAAATTAACTTAAACGAAATGGAGAAGCGCTGGAAGCTCGGGTTAAAGATAAGTCTCCATACCTTAGTTCAGGAGGTGTGGCATCAAAAGAATGTGCTCGACACATTTGTTGGAGCTAGAAGAGCCTAGGGATGAAGCCTCTGGCCCTGCTGAAAGATCTAAGTATGAAAGTGACCAGGCTCGATTTCAGACTTTGGAGGCTAGAGCAATTGGGTGGCCTGGAGAGGGGGCTTTCACTAGGGAACTCCTTCTCTTGGTCCTGTGCAGGTGTGGGTGAGTTTAATTTGATTTTGGTGGAGGTTTGAGAGATGTCCTGTTCTAGCCTGAGAATTGAGCTCCAAAATTGAGCTCAATCAATGAGATTTTGGGCAGAAGAACAGTGGGGATGAATTGCTCTTGGCTAGGGGAAGCTCTGTGAAGAGTTTGGAGGGATTCTATGAAGGTTTATTTCAGCCAACATTTTGGCCGAGTGGAGGTGGCTGGTTTAAATATCCATGGCCATGGCTTCCCAAGGGCAATTGATGGCTGGGATCAACTGCCTAAGGGAGGAGATGAAGAGAGGTGGTGGCCAATTGGAGTACGGTAGCTCAGCAGGTGAGAATTTGAAATTTGGCTCATTTCAAGCTCCTCAGCCATGGCGTTTTCCGGCAGCCTGGTGGCTGGCCTGCCAGAGTCAGGTCACCATCTGACTCAGGGGAGTTAGGGCTGAGGTTTGGTGCAGTCAATTGCCTTTGGACATGTGTGAAGGATTGGATTCAAATAGAATGGGGGAAGTAGCTCTTTTGGGTTTAAATGGGTCAAGTCATGTTTTTGGGGTTGGTTCACCCTCCAAGGGGGACTTTGGGTGCTGTGGGGGTCAGGTGAGTCAGCTGGTTTTGAGTGGAGGAGTCCCCATCCAAGCATATTTAGATTAATTTTGGGTTTAGGTGAAGCATGGGTAAGGTTAAAATGTTTAATCATGGGTTAGGAAAGAGCTCCCCTCTCTTACCATTAATGGTATGGTGAGGTGGAAAGTGGCTTCCATGGCTTGTATGTGGCTTATGCATGGCTTCATGGCTCCATTTGGCTTGAGAAAAGGTTTGGTCAATTTCATAAAAATGTTATTTGGAATTTTTGAAAAATTTGGATTTTTTGGATTTGTTTTGTCATAATGCTATTTTGGTTTAATCAAAATGATGGGTTTTGGACTTAGGGGATGATTTAAATCAAAGGTATGATGAGGGGAAATTTCATGTGGGCTTTGGAATGGATTTTGGGCTTTTTGAAATTATTTTGGATGGGCTTTTAGAATGGTTTAAGAAAGTGGGCCTTTAGGTTTGAAAAAAAATTGGTGGATGTAAATTTTGTGAAGGGTTGGGCCAAACAAATGTTGGGTTTAGTTTAGGGATGTGTCATGAGTGATTTGAAACAAATTTGAGGTGATTTGGAGTTGAATTGGGTTGAATTTGGGACATTTTTGGTAAAGGGGCCAAAGTGGGTCAAATTGGGCTAACTTGGGCTAAAGTTGGGCTAATGTTAGATTTGATGTAAAATTAATTTTGAGAAATGTTTATGGGAGTGTTACAAAGAGTTTTCAACTTTGGTTGGGCTTTGAATTTGGGATTTGGACCCATTTGGGTTCATGGTGGGTTTAGGCCAAAATTGGGGATTTATGATTTGGGTTAGGTTTGGGTGGAGTTTAGGTTCAAACTTTGGGCAAATGAAGTTAGTTTTTTGTTTGTGGGGATGTTAGGAAGGTTTAGGAAAAGATTTGGGGCTAATTATAGTTGAATTGGGTTGGTTTGGGCTAAGTTAAGGTTATGGGCCAAAATTGGGCCTTAGGCATCAAATTGAAATTGGATCCAAATGTTCATCAAATTGGGCTTCAGTTTGGTCTAAATTGATATTAGGGATATGGAATTGAATTTTAGAATTGAATTGGATCAACATTGAGGTTAATTGGAGTGGTTTGGTTTGATATTGGGTTTACTTGGGTTAAAAATGGGACAAATTGGGGGTTTTGGTAAAAGTGGGCTAAATTGAAAAAATTTGCTTATGGTGTAGTTGAACAAAATGAAATTGGGAATATTTGGGATTTTCTGTAATGTTTTGGGAATTTTTGGATTTTTTGGATTTTTTTTGGTTAAAAAGGGCATTTTGGGTATTTGGAGGGTATTGGGGGGTATTTTTAGAAATTTTGGTATATTTGGCTAAGGATGATCAATTTGAATGGTGGGAAATGTTTAAGATTGGTTTTGAGGAATTTTGGGTAATTTAGGTGATTTTGCAAATTTTAGGTAGTTTCAATGGCATTTTGTAGGTTTTGGCGGGTGTAGGGCCCCGACGGTCAAAAATTGAAATTTTGGAAAAATAAAGATTGATCAAGTTTGAGTAGAATGGAATCACTTTGGTTGAGCCATGAAGCCATATCAAGCCCATAAGAGCCATGAGAGTAATCATTTGAGGCATTCACTATGTTGTTCCTAATCCTCTTAGCCAAGGGCCTAGGGGTTAAGGTCCATCCATATGAATTACCTATATGAATCAGGAAGTGAAGCTAGGTATGAAGGGTTTTAGGACTTGGAATGTGTGTGTGGGAGTGTAGTGTGTATGCAAGTCAACCTTCACTAGATGAGGCCACTCAGGGTAGTCCTAAAGCCAAAGAGTCCTATAGGGAACTCATCCTTTAAACCTCCACATTTGATCTTAACCCTCCAAGTGGCTTAGGGGTTTACAATCAGGCATGTGGGGTTTAAAGGGAGTTAAGAGGTATTTGAATTTCTAAATTGTGGGTGCCATATCTAATCCTCTAGGATAGTCAAAGGGAAAACCTAAGGCTAGATCCTAAGTACTAAGGAGAGAGAAGAGAAAAGACCTCATAAAAAATGAGGTCAACAAATGGACCCCCAACAGGTGTGGTGTGCTAACCAAGCACACCGCGCGTATTGACGTTGACCGAAGAGATCAACAAAACCAACACAGATGTCTAAGTGACATACTTAGGAAAAAGTAGAAACAAATTTCCGCTGCGGAGTATCGAGTATATCTCCAAGACTGGAGATCCCTGAACTCTCGCTGGGGAATAGAAAAGGAGGTGAATTCCAGATCACAAGATCTGAGGAAATTTGATTCAGATTTCATTTTATTTTCTATTTCGAGTTTTTCAATGTTTGAGTTTAAATTTCGATTTGTTCTGAGTTTCAATTTTGATTTGTTCTGAGTTTCAATTTCGATTGAGGTTTAACTTAAAATCAGTTCAAGAAAATCTGGATTTGAAATGAGAATTGGAACCTAGGTTCCAACCTCGGGATTGCGAAGAGAACTGGAATTTAGGTACCAGCCTCGAAGTAAGAATCAGAGTTTAAGTATCGATTGAAAAGGATGACAATCAGAATTTAGGTACTGATCTCGAAATAAGATCTGGAATTTGGTACCACTCTCGGAAGGAGAGAGTTGAAATTTGGTATCAATCTCGGGAAGAGAGTCAGAATTTGGTACCGACCTCGAAAGGAGAGAACTGGAATTTAGTACCAGTCTCGAAGGTTTAAAGAGAACTGGAATCTGGTTCCAGTCTCGAAGGTTTAAAGAGAACTGGAATCTTGTTCCAGTCTCGAAGGTTTAAAGAGTACTGGAATCTAGTACCAGTCTCGAAGGTTTAAAGAGAACTAGAATCTGGTACCAATCTCGAAGGTTTAAAGAGAACTGGAATCTGGTTCCAGTCTCGAAGGTTTAAAGAGAACTGGAATCTAGTTCCAGTCTCGAAGGTTTAAAGAGAACTGGAATCTTGTTCCGGTCTCGAAGGTTTAAAGAGAACTGGAATTTAGTACCAGTCTCGAAGGTTTAAAGAGAACTGGAATCTGGTTCCAGTCTTGAAGGTTTAAAGGTTTGAAATTTGTTGTGGAGATTTGAGTTTAGCAAAAGATTTGGAATGAGACGTGAAAGTGTTTCACGTCCCACAAGGATCCATCAAAGTCTGATTATTTGGCGAAGGATATAAATCCATGCCATCAGAACCAAATCGAAACTTTTCGTGGTTCTGTGTCAGTAGATTCAGTCGACCTTCTCAAAAGAGGGAAGGAAATATGGAGAGTCAAAAAGAGATTTGAGAATAGCCGAAGGTTGGGGATTTCAGATTCAGAAATTTGTCTTAGTCACTTGTTGTGATTTGATTTTAGCTTGATTTTCAATTTAGTGTTCACATTCATTTGGGGTTCGTTTTGACATTCAGATTTTTAAAAGAGTTCGCATTTACTTTTATTTTCCCTTTGTTCTTTGTTTGAAGTTCATTTAACTTAATGACATTTCCCAGTCAATTTGCACAAAAAGAGGTGAAGGCAAAACATGACATGGTCGTTTTCATTCCAATCTCGTCGAAAATACATCATACATCTTGCTCCAAAACATGATGATATTTTCCTTGAGAATTCAATATCTCGTACAATCCATATGAATCCAACACGGATTGTGTAAGATTCTTTAAGTTTCTTTTTAAAGCAGCCGTCAAAATCCATGTTTGAATAGTGAGATACATGGACAATACCATCACCTTTCAAGTCATCCTTTGCAGGAATGTCGTATGGATGTGCATTGGAGGTGTGATATTTCCCATGTAAATCACAGCTCGTAGGGCCGGAGACTCTCTGACTCGGGATCTGGCTAAAAGTGGAAAGACATTTTTCTATCATCCATTCTCCTGAAAGTGACGGAGATTTGTTCCACAGGCACTCCTGGAATGTAATGTTTTGCGTTGCCTGCTCTGTTTCCTTTCAACACCAAGACGGAACCTACGGGTTGTGGTATCTCCACCGGCCCTCAGAACTCACCGGGGCCTGCAATCTGGAGGTCAGATCCGAACATGATGTTACATTGGTTGACAAAAGACACTGTGCATAAAGGTCTGATGAAGTCATGATGGTCTATGTGTGGAGGTATGCAATCGCCCTCCTTGTAGATGTTAATGATGCAGCAGTTGGGTATGCAATCTGCAGGCAATACCCTCCATGCTATCATCCTTTTTACCATTCTCTTGATAATTCTTGGCATCAGATCCACCTCACTGCGACGGAGTATTCCTGGTGGATTCCCTTTTCTGTCTATAGCGAAGTTGTAGCAACATCCGCATTGGATTGTAATTCTTCCTTTTCCAGGCATCCATCTTCGAGGTTCTGAATAGGTCTTTTCACTTAGGCAACCAGCTCGGCCCATTTTCTGAAGCTCAAGTACGCAGTCTACAATTTGCTGGTGTTCGTAGTCCGAAAACACGTCTGTATGCAGCTCAAGGCCTTCCAAGATGTTGACCCTCTTGCCTCGAATTCTTTCGAAGTATTCAAAAGTTTTCTTTTCAACTTGCTGTAATTTTTCCAGCTCGTATTCCGGGATTATCTGCAATCGGTGAGGTCTAGTAACGTACTGGGGAATGTATGGTTCAACCCCGGCATGCTCTCCTGCATGTCTTGGCTCCTTGGGGATAGTCTCTGTCGGGACATCCTCGGGGTTGCTTTCGCAACAAGACTCTTCAAAACTGGTGCATCTGCTTGGAGTCGAGGCGCTGATTCTATTTATGCTCTTCCTGGAATTTCCTTTATCTCTTATGCTTTCCTTAGAGTTAATCTCCTCCTTTCCGGTTCCTGACGAACCAATTTCTTTGGAGTATTTGTATTGACGGTAGCAACTGTCTTTTCATGTTGATATGCTGTTAACTTGGTTAACATCTTGTGAATGCGGCGATTCTTGTTCCTCCGCTGGGTGGCAGTGAGAGTAGGTCTCCTTACCCCTTGGACTTCTGCGGGCATGGCGCTGACAATCCTGCCTTCTGCTGTTGCAACAACGGACTTAACTTTCTTATCTTCTCCTATTGCATGAGCGGCGTTTTCTTTTCTCTTCTTGCTAGCGAATTGCTGACTTGGGCCACCCACTTTCATCACTGTCTAGCTATGGAACTCTTCCCGATAAATCGGGGTCCAATCATTTTCTTCATATTATAGCCCGACTAGTGTGAAATCAGAGTCAATCTCGATCACGGCTCCATCCCTCACCCTCTTTTCATCAAGTTCTAGACTCACGCCATTTCTAAAGTTCAGATCCAACCTCCAGTTTGACATTTCCCTGTGAAAAATAATAAGGAAAGGATCAGGGGCTGTACTAAGAACAAAAACAATAAGAAAAATATTTATTAAGGAAAATTTCTTATTTATCTCTTTTAATTTTCAAAGAAAGTAGGAAGAGATGAGGGAAAGATCAGGAATGAATTGATTTAAAAGGAAAGATTGACATTTTATTATTACAATTTCACATGTTTTTTTCTTTTTAACACATTTTTTTTTTGTTAATGATTTTCTTTTTTTATCATCCATTTTTTTCATGTTTTGTGTTCGGACCCAGTCGCAAATGATTACTCTACCTGTGCTTCTAGGAATGAAACCTTATTTTTAAAGTTCATCTTTTGAAACATCAGGTTGCGTAATATTTCTTCAGATATCATCCATTGATTGGAAGCATAGTTCGTTCTCCACGACAATTCACCAGTTGGTAGGAACCTCCTGAGTAGACTGTCTCGACCACGAATGACCCTTCCCATGTTGGTTTAAATTTACCTCCTATCTTGCGGTGTGCAAGAAAAGGTCTTCTGAGAACTAGAACCAAGTCACCGACTTTAAATGTCCTTGGACGGACTAGTTTATCATGGGTCTGGATCATCTTGGCTTGATACAGTTCCAAATTCTGCTGTGCTGAGAGTCTTTTTCCTTCCAAGCTTTCCAATTCTTCCAATCGTATTTTGACATTTTCTTCTGTAGTGATCTTTTCTGCAACTGCAATTCTAAGTGAGGGAAGCTGTACCTCCAAGGGTAAGACGGCCTTGGACCCGTACACTAAAGCGTAAGGCGTAGACAGAGTAGGAGTTCTAAAAGTCGTTCTGTAGGCCCATAAGGCTTCTAACAACTTCTCGTGCCAATTTCTTTTATTGCCGTTCAAGGTTTTCTTTAGGATTTGGATAAGAGTTTTATTAAAAGCCTCGGCCAAGCCGTTCGCTCTTGGGTAATAGATTGTTGAATAGTGCCAATCAATTCCGTGTCTTCTGACAAAATTATTGAACTTCTTACTCTTGAATGCATACCCATCTGAAATGATTCTGTGTGGTACTCCGAAACGATAGACAACTTGATTCCTGAAGAACTGCAACACATGACGTGCCTTTACTTTTCTGAGCGGTACTGCTTCTGCCCACTTGGAAAGTAATCTGTAGCTGCAAGAATGAAGTGATGTCCTCTTGAAGAAGGCGGATCTATCAGACCCATGATATCTGTGCCCCAACACTCAAATGGCCACAACGCGATTGTCAGATGTAGCACATTTGGAGGTTGATGTAGAACCACTCCATGTACTTGGCACTGGTGACAACTTTTGGCAACGTTCATGCAGTCGGTTATTATCGAGGGCCAGTAATACCCTAGTCTTTTAATCTTCATTTTCATCTTCGGACCCGATTGATGAGCTTCACAAAGTCCTAAGTGTACTTCTTTGACAATTTCACGAGCCTCGAACCCCCTCAGGCATCTTAGCCACATCTGATCAAAAGACCTTCTGTATAACATGTTGTTTATTAATGCGTAAGACAGAGTTCTTTTCTTTATTTGATGGGCTAATAACTTATCATCCGGTAAGTTTCTTGTTTGCAAGTAGTCTATTAGTGGCTACTGCTAATCTTCTGTATTTTCTGTCACTGCTGTAATTGTTTCTTCTGCTTTTTCTGATTTGTGTATTGTATCCATGTCGAGCTGTGAGAGAACCTGCCGTCCCTGAACTGACATTTGAATCGAGTCATCCTGTAAGCAGGCAAATTCTTTTGCAAGACGTGCTAACGCATCTGCAAGAGTATTTTCTCTCCTGGGAATCTTGTAGATCGTTACATTTGGAATTTGCTCCAACAGTTTCATGGCGTACTGAAAGTACTGCTCGAGTCTTGGCTTCAGAATTTTGTACTATCCCGCAACTTGCTGAATGATCAACTATGAATCTCCGTAGATATTGATATCTGTTATTCCCATCTTAATGGTTAATTCCAATCCTTTTATGAGGGCTTCGTATTCTGCCTCATTATTCATACACAGTTCTGTTAAGTGATAGGAATACCTTAACATCCCCCGCTCCGGTTATAAAGATTAGTCAGATTCCTGCCTTACCGGGCACCATCGTTTGCGATTCTTTATCTTTCTGTGTTGAAGATGCTCCTTCGAAGTACAGTTCCCAACGCTGATCATCGGGGTCATTAATGTGGATTCTTATCTGCTCGTCTGATGACCCACTTTTAATATGTTTGCAATTTATGTTTATAGCAACGACACCAAAAACTTGATCCCACTTTAAATATAGATATATGATTTAATGTATAATGTGGATTCTACGCAAGTATACGTATCATATCAAGTAATATAGGGCTCTAGTTGAGTCCTGTTTATCGATCCCACACGGAAGTTTTTAGCAGATTTGTTATCAGCTAAATTTAATGAAATTATTTACGAATAAAGTGAATAGAAATTCAATGTAACTATAGTAAACTAAACTAAACTAATGCTTGAAATAAGTTGATTTAAATAATTCAGAAAAAGTATCCTTCTCCTTGTTTTTAGAAAATTAAGTGAATGATGAATTTAAATAGAATTCTTAAATTGTATTGTGACAAATAGGAGCATTCCTATTCTTTACCCTTTGGTCCGAGTGCAAAGAACATTGACTAATCCTATGTTTGATTACCGAATCCGCGGCTAGGCTAGGAGGATACCGGTCGCCACTTCGCAGCTCCCACGTTCCGCTCACCTGAGGGCTAACATCTACACTTCAGCTCTCAAACAATAGGACCGAATTGAATATTTTAGTCTGTCACACTAAAATGTCCAATTCTACGTTCGATAATTAATATTTCCCAATTTATTTGCACCTGCCTTCCAAGGCTTTTGACTTCCCTGAATATTGGATGTAATTTTTACTATAGTTGATAATTCAACATATTTTAACTACTCAATTGGTCAGATTAAAAGTAAATTAAGTTTTAAGTAAAAATTATCATAATTTATTTATATTATATTAGGTGCTTCTATTTAATTTCATCAATCCGCATAATTTTCATAAACAAGGAGAAAGACTAAGAAAACTAGTCAGAATGCATGAGAATAAAACAAAGCATAGATTTCATTTAAAGTTAACAACAATAAACAAAGATACTTATCTTAATTTCCTCCCCAAGCAGACTCCTTGAAGTTCCTTTGACTTTGCCTTCTAGTACAGCAAACTAAATAGCACTCAATTAAACTAATGAACTCACTAAACACACTCAAACTCACTAAATTAGATACACACAAATGACACTTAAGACACTAGAAAGACACACACAAATGACACTTAAGATACTAGAAAGACACACTCAATCACTAGAATTCGGCCTCTATTTATAGAGGTAAGCAAAGGTCCAAGGGGTGCTTAAACACCTCTTCAAAAAGTGTCCAGGTTCAATGTATTTGTATTTTGAACTGTCTCACCGTCGGCGGGAAACGACCTCGCCGTCAGCAGGGCTTCTAGAAGGTCTTCTAACCGCGCGATCTCGCTGTCGACGGGCTCGGGCTCGCTGTCGGCGAGGTAGTTATAATTCCTTCAGAATTTCTCCACACGATCTCGCCGTCGGCGGTCTCGATCTCGCCGTCGGCGACTTAGTTCAATTTGCATGAATTTCCTCATTTTTTATCCAAATTTGCTCCATTTCATGCTTTTTGCTTCCATCACTTATAAATTTTCATTCCTACAATAAAAATAAAGAAAATAGCTTTCTATAAAGTGCAATTTCATCAAAAATAGATATGAATTTCTTAATATATTTTTCTGTGATCAAAATCCCCCAAACTTAATTATTACTTGTCCTCGAGTAATTTTAATACTAAATAAAAAGAATGATTTCTATAATAGAATTTTTTAACTCAGATAATATGAATTAAATTTAAATAACATTATAATAAAGTTAAATATAAATATTTCTGAGTAATTAAAATAACTTTATAGATATAAGATTATCTAGTTATCAGGTCTAAGATTTCTAGTTTTCTATTTATTTCAGGAATGACTATATTAAAAAGAGTAAATTACTTAAGATATTTAGATGATAGGAAGTTCAAGAAAACACTATTTAGTAAAATACTAATCCATAAATATAAGTTTAGAAATATAATTAAGTTTTTACTTTTTAGGTTGATTTCATTGAAGCCAATTTTTGATAAGGCATCTCCTCAAGCTTCTCCTCACTTTATGTTTTTCTTTTCTTTTTTTTTCTTTTTGGATTGATTTTCAATCCTTCTTTTTCTTTTTCTTTTTCAAGTGAGGATTACTATATCTGGATAGCCTGTTAATAATTTTGAACTTCAATTTCTCTTCCAAAATTTGAAACTTAAAATATTTCTTTGCTTATATATATTTCATAGTCTTTACTTCATTGAGTTTATATCCTTTCTTTTTCACTTAAATACTTGAGAATTTTTAATTTCAAAATATAGTTTTCCTTACTTTAAATAGTTTACTATATTCTTATTCCTTTTAACCAAATATCTTATTCCATTAATTAATTGAATTACTAGAAATATTTTCTTTAACTTTATATAATAATTAAATAAAGTAACTCATGTTTATTAAATTGAAAAACTACTATAGAAAATCATTTAATAATAATTTTTGAAAATAGAGAAAAATTTTAATAATTAGATTTGTATTTTATTATTTTTTTTATCTTCCCCCAAACTTAAATTTTTCTATCTATACTACATAGTGAAAAAGGGAAAGTATATAGTAAAATTCATCATACCTTTGAGCTTTAGGTATTTCTTTTCTTTGAAATTTTTACGAGGCTTTTTCATTACTTACGGAACTCGTATCGTTAGTATTCTTCCACATATAATATTTAAAAAAAAGTGCAGGGATGAAATTTTAAAATAAGTATCAAACATAACAAAGAAAACATAATCTATTACTACACATACATTTAAAACTTAAACAATACATTAAAGAAAGACTAACATCCTATATATATAAAAAATTGCAACTAATTTAACACACAAGAAATCTAACATCAATAACATAAGCAAACATACCAACATCCATAGTCTCTAGAAAGTACGGAATAATCACATCCAAAATAATAAAGTTTCCCAAAATAACAACAAATCTAAACAAACCAAATAGACTAAACGAAAGCTCTAATCTTCTGCATCAAAGTCCCAAGCTATGTCATCTACCTGATCTCCAGGCTAAGAAGGCTGAGCAGGCTGGTACAGTGAATAACGGGGGCACTCAGGAAAGACAACATCTAAATCACCACTACTATATCGAAGCTCAGCCTCATAGTATGCAATCTCGTACTTTGAATGTCGCTGGAGATATTCGCTATCATAATCGTGTCTTCTCTCCAAGCCTCCGATCCTTTGATCTATATGCTCAAATATTCTTTCCATATTTTCTCCAAATAACTCAAAACTCTTTCTACTCAAGGTTAATTCATTCATCAGATCATGAAGGGTAGGAGTGGTGTATTGAGGGGGTGGTTCATAACTAGTAGAGGGTATATCTCTTCTTAAAGAAGGTACATAATCCCTTGTCCCAGATCTCCATCCTTCGTAGGATTCATATTTCTTTATATTAGCCTGAGTAAGGGGTTTCATAGGTTCAATCCATTACTCATCATCTCTTGCCTCTACCCCAGATAATTGGCAAAGTACATAGATAAGACCAGGATGTCCTAGTCCTCCTCCACTTTCATTTCTAGCAGTGGCTAATATGTTTTTATATATAACATTTCCCACATTAATACTCTTCTGGTTCTGAATACAAAAATTCAGAACTGCTCTATCTCTTGTTACCTCACTATGGTGGTAGGTAGGTAATAAAGTAGAACAAATAAAATAATGCCCAGGCTTTAGATGTTGCATTTAGCATAGAAAGAGGGAAGTTTACCCGTTCCCGTCGCTTTATCTTCCGGACTCCTTTCCCATCGGTGAGAAAGTCGATCACGTCTTCCGAGTGGTCCTTCCATAGTTCCAAAAGTTTCATATTCGCCGGTGTAGGTGTCTCGTACTTCATAATAAGCGTTTATTCTAGCAGCGTTGAAATCTACAAAAATCCTCTAACCTTAACCGGTGCATCTTCCGCTCGTGTTAAATTTGCATAAAATTCCTTTACTACTTCTACAAACTACTCGTTGGTAACGAAACAGAAATTTTCCCATCCTCGCTCCTAAATGACTCGCTCAACTTCTCCTCCTGGATTCTTGAAAACTCGATCTTGAATGCATTTTCTTGCTTGTATGTTTTGAAAATATCGCGTTTGTGCTCTTGCATTAATGAGTCGGGTTTCGTCATAATCTATTCATCGCTTTTGTCGTGGAGCCATTTCTCGATCTGTGAAATTTACAAAAATCTTAACTAAACTCCAAAATATTACTAAGAAGGCTTCCTACAACAACTAAAATCCATTTAAATCAATTTTTATGAAATTCTTCCAAGTATTTTCTCTACATTTCGAAATTTTTCAAAAATCTCCAATGTAGAAGAAATCAATGGTGAAAATCAAAAATTTTTGCATAGGAGTGAAGCTCTTACCAGGGGAAGATGAAATCCGGAGTCAAAAAGTGTTGAAATCGCCTCAAATCCGAGATCTCTCAAGCCCTAGGTCAGTTTTTTCGAAAATTTGAGGAAAGGGATGATGAATAGTGTCGGTTGATCGGTCAAATATAGGTCTTTTCGCGATCTCGCTGTCAGCGAGATTTTCTCGCCATCGGCGAGCTAATTAATTTCATAAGGCAAAAGTTTCGGAAAAAATCCACCGTCGGTGAGCTCGTTTTCGCTGTCAGTGGGTTTTCTCACTGTCAGCGAGATAATTCTCGCCGTCGGCGAGCTCCCAAAAATTTTAAATTTTTGAAATTAGTCAATCATTTTCAACCTTGAATTACCCTTAATCAATCTTTCGATCACTTAATTTAATAATAATACGAAGATTAGATACTTATACTCACAAAAAGTCACACAATACAATTACTATAACTTTATATATGAAATCCATGAAACTTACAAATTTCACACTAACAACTTAACACATACTTAACTTAAATGTTCAAATCCATAATACTCAGCATTACAATCCACACCACAACACTCTAAATGCTAAGACATAACAATTTACATAAAATCTCATCAATACTGAGATGATCAAATCAAAGTTCAACTCATAATAAAACCTAACTCCAAATCAAACACACATATATATACAAATATAACATAAACATAAAAATCTTTCCTACTCTTCAGTGTCTGAACTAACATCTTCTCTAATATTTCTGATGCGACACAGGTGCACAAATAAATTGTAGAAAGGCCTGAAAGGGAATTCTGCAGTAGATTCTTCATTAATCCATCCTTTCTGTCTTAGTAGATGAATAAAACTGGCCTCCAGATGTCCAGTATGATCAAAGTGCTCCTTCATTCTCCAATCAATATGATCAAACATATCAGAGATATTGTCAATGGAATTCATCACATTTTGCAATTCTTTCTCCAATCCTTTAATCTTTTTCGAATGAAATTAGTCTTATCGATAAAGGGCCTTGCTAAAAGATTGTTCCGTGATGCTCGTCGTAAATAATGTTAATCTCATCATTGTTATCCAAAATGGGAAACATATCGGTAGGATCCAGGGGTTTCCACGGTAAAAGTACTTTTTCCCAAGCCTCATAAGAAACTTGGTACTCGATCGCATAAAGCAAATATAATAGATGGGTGTCCAAGTCCATGCACTGACCCATGCACAATTAATCCCAATGCAGACTTTACTATTATTGATCCAACATCGATAGGTAATCCAATTTGAATACAGTAGTTTAAAATAGCGCATTCATTTGAAACTTTATTTACTCTCATGGTAGGTAATAATTTTGATGATATAAAGAAATGCCAATGCTTCGAGACAGGGTTAAGAAGTGATGTAGAAAAACTAACATACCCGTCTTCTCGTAACTCTCAATCATCCGGTTCGTTGGTCAGGTATCTATAGATTTCGTTCATATTGTATCTTGAAGGCACAAAGTTGGAATAATGACAAACAGAGGTATTTTCTATAGAAAACAATTCATTTACCCTTGTAGGAGTAAATGTTACCCATCTTCCTCTGACGTACACATTTCCATTATTGATCTCATGTAAATTAGAGTAAAACTCTTTAACTACTGGTATAACTACAACGGATGTTGTATAACAAAATACCTCCGAATGCCGCTGTGCGATCATTTCTTCGATTTTTGTAGTAGAGTTCTCTACTCCTCTGTTGACGAATTCTCTTTTTTTAATAAGTCTTTTCTTCATCAAGCCTTTGTTGAAGATTCGATGTGCCTTCGAACTGACAAATTTTCTCCGGTTGAAAACTTCAGTTTTTGTGGTTTCTAAGAATTTGGTGGCCATTTTGGATGGAAAGGATTGGTCTCTAGTCATTCCTAAGGAAGAAAATGGTGTAAAATCAGATTTGGAATAATTTCTTACGAAGGAATGGCTTAGATCCGTCCAAAACCGCACGAAAAATCTTTAAGAAACCAAATTTTCAACTGCCTCGCCGTCGGCGACTTAGTTATAAAACTGACTGAAGTAATGGTCTACGATCTCGCTGTCAGCGGGCTCGGGCTCGCTGTCGGCGAGATTCGTAAAAATCGCCCATTTTCGCTCTGGTCCGAATATTTTCTGATCTCATCAAATAGGTTCAATTTTGTGATGATTCTAATAAAAAATTGAGTAGTAAGATTTGTTTTAATAATATAGACTCACTAATATGTAGATATTTAAAAATAAAAGACTACTATGGGTTGCCTCCCATAAAGCGCTTAGTTTAACGTCGTCAGCCCGACCTAATTTAGTTAGTGTTCAGGTTGACTAAGCATTAAAACTTCTTTAAAATTTGGTCTTCTATTTTCGAAATATGGTTTTAATCTATGTCCATTTACTTTAAATCTATGTCCTGTTTTTGAATCTTCAATTTCTATAGTTCCATATGAAAATATTTGAGTTATGGTGAAAGGTCCTAACCATCGAGATTTCAATTTCCTAGGAAATAATTTCAATCTAGTATTATAAAGCAAAACTTCTTGTCCTGGTTCAAAATTTCTCTGATTAATCTTCCGATCATGCCATAATTTTATTCTCTCTTTATAAATCATATCATTATCATATGATTCTTTTCTTAATTCTTCCAATTCATTTAATTGCAACAATCTCTTCTCACCAGCTTCTTTCATATTATAATTAAATTCTTTAATCGCCCAATATGCTTTATGTTCTAATTCAACTGGTAAGTAGCAAGTTTTTCCATATATAAGCCTATAAGGAGTCATTCCAATCGGAGTTTTATAAGCAGTCTTGTATGCCCATAATGCAGAGTTTAGTCTTATAGACCAGTCTGATCTATTAGGATTTATAGACTTTTCTAATATACGCTTAATCTCTCGATTAGAAACTTCAGCTAATCCTCTAGTTTGTGGATGATAAGTAGTTGATATCTTATGCATAATATTATATTTTTGTACTAGTTTGCGAATATATTTGTTTCTAAAATGAGTTCCTCCGTCAGTGATAATCACTCTCGGCATTCCAAATCTAGTAAAAATATTTTTCATTAAAAATTTTGAAACACTTTTAGCATCACACCTAGATAAAGCTTGTGCTTCAAACCATTTGGAAACATAATCAACAGCTACTAATATATATAAGTTTCCAAATGACGGAATAAAAGGTCCCATGAAATCTAATCCCCAAACATAAAAAATTTCAACTTCTAATATAAAATTCAGAGGCATTTCATTTTTTCTTGATATGTTTCCTACTCTTTGACATTTATTGCAGGTTTTTATATATTTATATACATCTCTAAATAGAATAGGCCAGTAGAATCCAGATTGTAGAATTTTATATGCAGTTTTATCTGTCCCAAAATGTCCTCCAAAATCAGAGTCATGACATTTTTAAATAATTGGTTCAGTTTCTTCATAAGGAACGCATCTTCTAATAATTAGATCCTTACATTGCTTATATAAGTATGGTTCATCCCAAAAGTATGATTTAGTATCGTGAATGAATTTTTTCTGTTGTTGCAAAGTTAACATAGGTGGTAAAATATCACTTACAATATAATTTACTATATCAGCATACCAAGGTATTTTCAACTCATTTATATTATAAAGTTGTTCATCAGTAAAACTATCTAAAATTTCATTATCAATATTAGATAATTCATGATTTTATAATCTTGATAAATGATCAGCAATTTGATTATCAGTTCCCTTTTTGTTTATTATCTCAAAATCAAATTCTTGCCTTAATAATATCCATATAATTAATCTTGGTTTAGAATCTTTCTTTTCCATTAAATATTTTATAGCAGAATGATCAGTATGCACAATACATTTAGTTCCTATTAGATAATGCTGAAATTTATTAAAAGCATATACAACTGCTAATAATTCTCTTTCAAGTAATTGTATAATTTATTTCAGCATCATTTAGAGTTTTACTAGCATAATATATAACTTTGAAAATCTTATCATATCTTTGTCCAAGAACTGCTCCTATAGCATAATCACTAGCATCACACATAAGCTCAAATGGTTTCTCCCAATTAGGTAAAATTATTATAGGTGCTGTAATTAATTTATCTTTTAATAATTTGAAAGCATTCAGGCTTTCAGTTGTAAATTCAAATTTCTTGTCCTTTTCAAGAAGTTGGCATAGAGGTTTAGTAATTTTTGAAAAAACTTTAATATAACGTCTGTAAAATCCAGCTTGTCCAAGAAAACTTCTTTTCCCTTTTACTGTAGTTGGAGGTGGTAATTTAGCTATTACTTGAATTTTTGCAGGGTCTACTTCCATGCCTTTTTTCGAAATTTTATGTCTTAATACAATGCTGCCTGTAACCATAAATTGACATTTCTCCAAATTAAGAACTAAATTAGTTTTCTCACGTACTT
Organism: Papilionanthe hookeriana x Papilionanthe teres; assembly: GCA_022702705.1. Taxonomy (NCBI): domain Eukaryota; kingdom Viridiplantae; phylum Streptophyta; class Magnoliopsida; order Asparagales; family Orchidaceae; genus Papilionanthe; species Papilionanthe hookeriana x Papilionanthe teres. The sequence goes on from CM040423.1 coordinate 96,231,482, forward strand.
CAAATACTTTTTTAAGATGATTTAAGCATGTGTCAAATGTTGTTCCAAATACAAAGAAATCATCCATAAATACTTCTATTCCATTATCAATTAATTTACTAAATATAGACATCATACATCTTTGGAATGTTGCAGGTGCATTACATAATCCAAAAGGCATTCTTCAAAAAGCGAAAGTTCCATAAGGACTAGTAAATGTAGTTTTATCATGATCTTCAGGAGCAATTTGTATTTGATGATAACCGGTATATCCATTTAAGAAACAAAAATACTTATGTCCGGCTAATCTATCTAACATCTGGTCTAGAAATGGTAAAGGGAAGTGATCTTTTCTAATGGCTGTGTTTAATTTTCTATAATCAATACATATTTGCCATCCAGTAACTTGTCTTATAGGGATAAGATCATTATTTTCATTAGCTTTGACGATCACCCCTCCTTTTTTAGGTACACGGTGAATTGGGCTTACCGCAAGCATCGTCGAAATAGGATATATAATACCATTATTTAACCATTTTAAAATTTCTTTCTTGACTACTTCTTTCATTATCAGATTTAATCTCCTTTGTGGATCTTCTTTAGGTTTATGTTCATTATCTAAAATAATTCTGTGCATACAGATTGAAGGACTAATTCCTTTAATGTCTGCTAAAGTCCAACCAAATATTTTCTTATATTTTTTTAATGTATCTAAAAGTTTTTGTTCTTGAGATTCATTTAATTCAGATGAAATAATAACTGGTAGAGTTGAAGAATTACCTAAGTAAGCATACTTTAAATGATTAGGTAACATTTTTAACTCAAGTTCAGGAGGTTTAATAATTTATGGAACTATACTTTTTTCGGTATTTTCTGTGTTATCCAAAAATTCAAATTTCTCTTGAATATAATCTATTTCTTCATTTATCTCAGATTTTTCAATTAATTCAATATTTTCTTTTTCTAATTTTTCTTCATAATATTCTTTAAAAAATTCTTTTTGTAAATGATCGAGTACTTCCATTCGAAAACACTCATCATCTTTTTCTAGCGCAGGATATTTCATTGATTTAGCAATATTAAAAGTTACTTTTTGGTCATTTGCTCTCATAGTTAATTCTCCTTTCTGAACATCACTCATAGCTTTTCCAGTGGCTAAAAATGGTCTTCCTAAAATGATAGGAATTTCTTTATCTTCTTCCATATCTAGAACAATAAAATCTACAGGGAAGATAAATTTATCCAATTTTACTAATACATCTTCAATAACTCCCTTAGGATATGTAACGAACGATCGACTAATCGAAGAGTTACTGAAGTAGGTGAAATTTCTCCCAATTCTAATCTTTTAAAAATTGATAGAGGCATTAGATTGATGCTTGCTCCTAAGTCACACAAAGCTTTTCCATAGAGTTTTTCTCCAATAGCGCAGGGTATAGTGAAACTACCAGGATCTTTTAATTTTTCAGGAAGTTTTTTCTGAATAATAACACTACACTCTTCACTAAGTGCGACCATTTAATTATCGGTAAATTTTCTTTTTTTATTTAGAATATCTTTCATAAATTTTACATAGTTTAACATCTGTTCTAAAGCTTCTACGAAAGGAATATTTATCGTTAATTTCTTTAAAATTTCAAGGAATTTAGCAAATTGTTTATATTTTTAATGTTGAATTAGTCGTTGAGGAAATGGTGGTGGAGGTTTTTCAACAGAAATTTTCATAGGTATTAAAGGATTTTCTAAATTTGGATCTTGTTGATTCTTTTCCTTTTCAGTTTCCACTTCCTCTTTTTGACTTTCAAGTACTTTCTGAATTCAAGGTTCTAATTCTTTTCCACTTCGTAATTGTATCGCTTTAATTTGTTCATTTCCCTTGTCTTTGGGATTTATTTCCACATTACTAGGAAATGTTCTAGGTATTCTATTATTAAGTGCAGTAGCGATATGTCCAAGTTGAGTTTCAATATTTTTGATAGTTGTTCCTTGATTTTGTAATTGGTTTCCTTGTATTTGTAATTGATTTCCTTGATTTTTTAAATGTTGACCCATATTTAATATTAATTCTTCTATAGATAATTTCTTATCTTTAAATTGAGGGTTATCATTATTAAATCCAGGTGGATAATTAGATTTATAATTAGGATTTCCTTGATTAGATGGATTTCCTAATTGTTGTGTCATATTATTCATCCATGGTTGATTAGTTGTATTATTATTCCAATTAAAATTAGGATGATTTTTCCATCCAGGATTATAATAATTTGCATAAGGATTATTAGGTCTGTTGTTAATTGCATTAATTGTTTCATATTGAGATTGAGATTCTATAAGTTGTCCAGATAAATTTTCTTCTGATATAGTTGGAGAGTAATTCATTTCAAAATGATCTAATTTTTTAGATACATCAGCAATATGTGAAGCTAACATAGATATTGCATCATTTTCATGAATACTAGCTATTTTTTGGGATTCATTCTATCAGCAGGCCATTGAAAATTATTAGTTGCCATTTCTTCGATTAGTGCATAGGCTTCATCAAATGGTTTTGACATTAATGATCCTCCAGCAGCAGCATCAATGATTCATCTTAAAAATCCTACTAATCCATTATAGAATGTTTGGATAATTAACCAATCTGGTAACGCATGATGTGGGCATTTCCTAAGAAGTTCTTTAAATCTCTCCCATGATTCATATATTGACTCTCCATCAAATCGACTAAAAGAAGTTATATCGTTTCTAAGCTTAGCGAGTTTTAGATGGCGGAAAATATTTGGATAGAAATTTTTGTGATAATTCTCCCCAAGTTTTAATAGATCCGAAGTCTAACGAATTTAACCACATTTTAGCCATATCCCTTAAAGAAAAAGGAAAAAGTCTAAGTCTAATAGCATCGTTAGATACTCCTTCATATTTGAAAGTAGCACATAGTTCTAACAAACTAGCAAGATGTAAATTAGGATCTTCAGTAGGTGAACCACTAAATTGATTATTTTGTACCATTTGGATAATTGCGAGGTTTAAGTTTGAATGAATTAGCGACTACATCGTGGTTTTGAATAGTTAAATGAATTTCATCTAATGTAGGGTTGGCGTAATCTCGTAATGGTCTTGGTTGATTCTTATTTTCATTTTCAGGTATATTTGTCATTTGTGTTAAATTTATAATTTCTTTTTTTTGTTTCCTAATTCTTTTAATTGTACGCTCTAATTCTGAATCGTAAGGTATTAAATTTTCGTTTCCAAATTTTCGCATACAATTTTATAAAATAAAATAGTCCGTTACTTTAGTAAATAATTTCTTTACCTCCCCGACAACGGTTCCAAAAACATGAACCACTTTTATAATGTTTGTAATTTATGTTTATAGCAACGGCACTAAAAACTTGATCCCGCTTTAAATATAGATATATGATTTAATGTATAATGTGGATTCTACGCAAGTATACGTATCGTATCAACTAATACAGGGCTCTAGTGGAGTCCTGGTTATCGATCCCACAGGGAAGTTTTTAACAGATTTGTTATCAGCTAAATTTAAAGGAATTACTTACGAATAAAGTGAACGGAAATTTAAAGTAACTATAGTAAACTAAAGTAAACTAATGCTTGAAATAAGTTGATTTAAATAATTCAGAAAAAGTATCCTTCTCCTTGTTTTTAGAAAATTAAGTGAATGATGAATTTAAATAGAATTCTTAAATTGTATTGTGATAAATAGAAGCATTCCTATTCTTTACCCTTTGGTCCAGGTGCAAAGAACATTGACTAATCCTATGTTTGATTACCGGAATCGCGGCTAGGTCCGGGAGGATACCGGTCGCCACTTCGTAGCTCCCACGTTCCCCTCACTCGAGGGCTAACATCTACACTTCAGCTCTCAAACAATAGGACCGAATTGAATATTTTAGTCTGTCACACTAAAATGTCCAATTCTACGTTCGATAATTAATATTTCCCTATTTATTTGCACCCGCCTTCCAAGGCTTTTGACTTCCCTGAATATTGGATGTTATTTTTACTATAGTTGATAATTCAACATATTTTAATTACTCAATTGGCCAGATTGAAAATAAATTAAGTTTTAAGTAAAAATTATCACAATTTATTTATATTATATTAGGTGTTTCTATTTAATTTCATCAATCTGCATAATTTTCATAAACAAGCAGAAAGACTAAGAAAACTACTTAGAATGCATGGGAATAAAACAAAGCATAGATTTCATTTAAAGTTAACAACAATAAACAAAGATACTTATCTTAATTTCCTCCCCAAGCAGACTCCTTGAAGTTCCTTTGACTTTTCCTTCTAGTACAGTAAACTAAATAGCACTCAATTAAACTAATGAACTCACTAAACACACTCAAACTCACTAAATTAGACACACACAAATGACACTTAAGACCCTAGAAAGACACACACAAATGACACTTAAGACACTAGAAAGACACACTCAATCACTAGAATTCAGCCTCTATTTATAGAGGTAAGCAAAGGTCCAAGGGGTGCTTAAACACCTCTTCAAAAAGTGTCCAGGTTCAATGTATTTGTATTTTGAACTGTCTCGCCGTCGGCGGGAAACGACCTCGCCGTCAGCGGGGCTTCTAGAAGGTCTTCTAACCATGCGATCTCACTGTCGGCGGGCTCGGGATCGCTGTCGGCGAGGTAGTTATAATTCCATCTGAAATTCTCCTCACGATCTCACCGTTGGTGGAGTCGATCTCGCCGTCGGCGACTTAGTTGAATTTGCATGAATTTCCTCCTTTTTGATCTAAATTTGTTCCATTTCATGCTTTTTGCTTCCATCACTTATAAATCTTCATTCGTGCAATAAAATAAAGAAAATACCATTCTTTAAAGTGTAATTTCATCAAAAATAGATATAAATTTCTTAATATATTTTTCTGTGATCATCTGACAGGTCATCGTTGAGAGGTGATTCTGACGGTAAAGGGTGTGCTGCAAGGAATTCTGCCAGGACTTGTCCCTTTACAGCACGAAGAGGAACGAAAGTTATATCGAACTACAATAGTATCGTTGACCACCTAGCAAGTCTGCCGGAAAGTGTCGGACGAGTCATCAAATATTGCAAAAGATTAAACTTCGAAATAAGGTTGACATTATGAGAAAGCATGTAGTGCCTGAGCTTCTGTGCGGCGAAGATCAGGGCCAAACAGTTCTTCTTAATAGGAGGATACTTTACTTCCATCAGAATTAGACGACGGCTTAGGTAATAGAGTGCGTTTTCTTTTCCCTCATCATTGACCTGGGCTAACAAGGTTCCGAGAGAGTCGTCTAAAGCCGCGGTATAAAGTATCAATGGTTGTCCCAAGACTGGGGCTGCTAAGACAGGAGGTTTCACTAGGTATTGTTTGATGTCATCGAAGGCATGTTGACATTTGGAGTCCCAAGTAAACTTGGCATCCTTCTTAACTAAAGCAGAAACGACTGACACCTTCCTGACATATTCGAGATAAAGCATCGGAGATATGCCAATTTCCCTTGAAAGGACCGTAGTTGTTTCAAGGTTTTAGGAGTGGCATTTCTAACATAGCTTTAATCTTCTCTGAATCGATTTCAATTCCACGAAGTCGGACGACAAATCCTAAGAATTTCTCAGAGGTGATGCCGAAGGCATATTTCAGGGGATTTATCTTAAGGTTAAATTGTCTTAATCGCTCGAAAACAATTATCAAATCATACAAGTGATCTTCCTTTAATTTGCTCTTGATGACCACATCATCCACTTAACACTCGACTTGGTTGTGAATGAGATCATCAAAATCCTCGTCATTGCTCTTTGGTAGGTTACTTCTACGTTCTTCAATCCAAATGGCATCACTGTGTAGCAGTACACTCCAATTGGCGTTCTGAAGGCTGTGAGCTTTTCATCTTCCGGTGCCATCTTTATCTGATTGTGCCCTGAAGATCCATCCATGAAAGAAAAGATTTCATGTGTTGAAGCGATGTCGATCATTCATTCTGGAATTGGTAGCGGGAATTCATCCTTTGGACATGCTTTATTCAAATCTCTGAAATCCACGCAGATTCTGATCTGACCATTCTTCTTTCTGACTGGTACCACATTGGCTAACCAAGTCATGTATTGCTCTTCACGCACAAATTTAGAGTCTATTAGCTTCTTAACTTCAGCTATTACTTGTTGTTCAATCTTTAGACGCATTCCTCTCAGAGCTTGTCTGACTGGAACAGCAGTGTGATCCACTCCTAGCCTGTGAACTGCAACCTCTGGAGCTAATCCTGGCATTTCGTCGTAAATCCAAGTAAAACAGTCTTTGAACTCCATTAATAGCTTGATTATGTTTTTGGAGTCTTCTTTATTAAGTAAGGAGCTAACAAGGGTCGGCCTAGGCTCTTCGCTAGTACCTAAGTTAACTTCCATTAACTCATCTATTGTAGATTTAATTTCTTCTTCGAATTCTGGCGGAGCATCTCCGATTGGTAGATCTTCGAGATCTTCTGAAGCTTCCAAGCAGTCTTCATTAGGCTCGCAAGTGACGACCAAGAAAAATCCTGTATCGTCAACTGATCCTACCGTGCCGAATTCGAGACCATGTTTTGAATTGGGAGGCCGGCTAGAATTATTCCATAATTTTTCAAAATTTTGTGATTGACCTTTTGTCCATCATTGAGGTAAGACACCACGTTGAATTAAATTTTAAACACAGGGAGAGTACCACTCAAAAGGCAGTTCCACTAGTTCAGATGAAGCAACATCTTCAAATTGTACATCTTTTTCAGTTTTGGAAGAAGAAGCACCACGGTAGAATTTGATCGGTTTAGTACCACCACCATGCACTTCCTTGACCACCATACCCTTAACCCTATTAAAATGGATTAGGGTTAGGGTCATAGTATGTACATAGTGGATAATCTTCTTGTACATTGATTTTTATTCTTCGTTCTTTTCGTCTTCAAAAGAGATCTTGAACTGTTATTTCTTCTGACTTATTGTCACTGCTTCTTTATTGATTTCTTCTTCTTCGAAACTGTTCTCCCAATCAACGTTGATGACCGGTTTCTTTTGTCAAACTGTTCCAACGTCTCTTCCATGACCCCGTCCCCGGCCTCGACCTCGAGTGTCGCTAGTTACATATTCGTTAGAAACACCTCACTGTTCTTTTAACAAGATCAAGATTAAGTCGGTTGTCTCTAGTTACGTAATCGTTAGAAACAGTCAAAACGTAGCTAACACTATAACTCTTATCACTATAAGACCCCGCCGGGGCAAGCAAATAATCATATAGAGTAAGAAGTTCAAGGGATTTTTCCCCCAAATCGGAAACAACCATCTTAAGATAAGCAGCCCGAAGTCTACCCTTCGGAGCCTCGATCTTCTTCTCTTCTACGATCTTCTCCTCCTTCTGAGGTGGTTCTTCGATTGCAAGTAATAGTGTATGCTCGGCAGGTTTCAATCTCTGAGTTGAAGCGCGTACCGAAGGGGTCTGGATGTGATCCAAAATTTTTTTTGAAGACTTTGTCCAGACGGTACTCCATCCATCATTGGTCGTATACGGGTTTATCGGAACAATAGGATCCATCGAGATAACATTGACGGAACCTCCTTTTTGGGGTTCCTTCATGTATTCCTTCGGGATCGTTATGTTCCTTTTCTGGAGATTGTCGTCAAGCCAACTCTTGAAAGTGATGCAATCCTATATCTTATGGCCGAGCATCCAGTGGTAAAGGCAATAGTTTGGATGATCTTTCTTATTGACTTCTTCTGGCCTCTTGGGCCATGGTAGCTGAAAATCTGGTGTTTTCATTAAACTGCGGAACATCTTTGCTACTGCTTCAGTTTTGAATAGATATTACTTATTCACAAAATCTTTCAGGGTACGTTGTGGACGAGGTGATTGTTCATAATGCTGAGGCGACTGATAGCTCGGTCGAGGCTGTTGATAACCCTGCTGAGGTTGCTGATAGATCTGTTGCGGTTGTTGGTATGTCCGTTGCGGTGGTTGATAACTAGGCTATGGCCGCTCTGGCTGTATCTGAACCGGCTGCTTGCCCTTATCTACTGCCGTGACGATTCCGGATTTCTTTTCAAATGCTTTTACGGGCTTCTGCTTATCGTTCTTGTCCACGAAACTTAACTGCTTCGCCTCTTCTTGAAAGCTCCCGGCCTTGCTAAGCAACTTCTCGAAAGTCTTGATTGTAAATCCTTTAAGGAGAAGTGTTATCGGGCCATGGATACTCTTAAGCAAGATGCCGACTGCCTGCTGTTCTTGAAGCTATGGTTCACACTTCATGCTTAAGTTCCTCCATCGAAGTATGTAATCCACTAAAGTCTCGTTCGATTTCTGGTGCTCCACCACTAGATCACCGATGGTGCCGAGCCCCGACAAATCGCATAACAAAGAGGTTTTCCAATTCTACAAAGGTCTTAACTGAACCATTTGGCAATTATGCATACTAGTCGAAGGCGATCCCTAACAAACTGCTGACAAACTGACGGAAGAGTAAAGCGTCACTCCCACCGGCATTGCAGCAACTAGCACGAAAATGTGTGACGTGCTGCTGAGAGTTTCCCGTTCCATCAAAAGTCTTAAATAGAGGTGGTACGAAGCTTTTCGGGTATTGGACTGCATCGAACTCTTCGGGGTAAGGTCTACCAACATGAATAGATGCTCCGCTCTTAGATTGTGCTAAGGCTTCTCGCACCTGCTGTTCTACCATGTTTTTAATGTCCTTTTAGAGAATCATATTCTGTGTAGAATCCTTCTTTAGTGGCTCTTCTCCGTTGATGGATGTGATCTCTTTTCCTCCGTCTGCAATATGGATGATCTCTGGGGGTGTTTCTTTCTGAGGTTGTACCTGACTTTGGAGAGTGGCTAATCAGCAACCATCTCTTCCATCCTCTTTGCCATCTGGGAAATTGTGTCATCTCTTTCCCGAAGCTGTACTCTCATCACTTCCAGTTCATCTTTTTCCGCAGCTGCTGGAACACCTTGCGAAGCTGATGATGCTCGTGTCTCAACCATATTAATCTCGGCATACTCCTCATCCATGAACTCTGATGAATCAACTTCATTTTCCAACTTTTCTCCTCTTTCTTTTACTAACAATCGGATATCCGTCCTTAGCTTTCCTATAGCATCCTCGAGGGGTGTCTTCCAGACGGTCTCGCGGTTGTCGTGTGATGGCTGTTGAACTTCTTTTTCAGGAGTTTCTTTTATTGCGGTAGCACTTTCTTCTGATACAGGCTCTTTGAGAAGGCTTTTCTTCTCAGGATGTTGTGTTGGTCTCGGCTTGGTCATAATAGGTCGACACACCATCCGTCTTGTAGCAGGAGGCCTAGGACCGGACGGTCTGTCGGCTATATGCTGGTAGGTGGTGTCCTCCCTAATATGATGGCCTGATACACCAAGAGGTGAACTAGCTCTCATTTTCTTTCTTGGTTTCTCTACGGCAGTAACAAGCTCTACTCGTGGTCCGAGGCGGGATCTAGCTGGCACTCGTCCCCTTCTTCTTATGATTTCTTACACGGGGCATCTTTCTTTCTTTGCCAATTTTTTTATCACAGCTTGTAGCCAAGCAAATGGCATAGTCTTAACCCTTTTTCTTTTGTAGTTATTATAGTATGCAGGTCGGGGTAATGTAGCGGCAATCCTTCAGACGTCTTCTTCATCCGATGCAGCAGAGAGGGAGTGAAACCTACTTTCAACAGAGGTGTATACTCAGGCAGTTCAGGGATCTCTTCCAGGAAAGCAACTTCAGCAGCCTTGGCTTTCTCAATCCTGGCTATCTTTCTACTTCTATTTCTTCTTTGAGTCTGAGTCAGGGGTGCAACTCTTGAACTGGACCCAATCTCGAAAAAAGATGGTATTGTAGCAAAATCTGTACCCTCCACGGTGATAGGCTCATCACAAACTTGGATTTCCTTCCCCTTCAGTTTGGCAGAAGCCGAGGTAGGTGCAGAGATGACTAGAGCAGTGGGGGTAGAGACAACAGTCCTCCTACGAATAGCAGTACTTATTTCGGCTAGAACCCTTTGTAGGGGGGAATTCTTGAGTCGACTTCAGGTTGAACTCAATTACGGGCTCCTCAGTTTCTGGCACTTTTTCCATTAGTGTGAAGAGGGTGATGTCAGAGAACTTAATATATGTATTGTCGAAACCTTGTCCAAAATGGATGATTACATTGTCGGGCAGTTCATCCTTATAGACGGCGTAGTCCATTCCATTGGTGAAGGAGAAAATTAACTTTGGTGCAGTCATTTTCTGCAGTGTAGATTCCAAATGTCAGTCCCAAATTATGCTTCCTTTCGTCACAAAACTTAGAACGAAAAAGAAAGAGTCCGAGCACATTCTCGTTTATCTTAATGTATTTGTAATTTTTAAGAGAATTCGTTTATTAGAAGGTTGTTTATTAGAGGATTTGTTTGTTAGAAACAAAATGATTAAAGGTATAGAAAAGGTAAAGGACCCTATTCAGAATTGGAAAGGAAGAGAAAGTCTCATAAGACTTCTCGACTCGAAGGACCGCTCCTAAGCTAACACCTATTGGGGGTCCACCCCACCTCAGAAAAGAGGTAAAAGGATTTTGGAACCTCTCTATTTAGGGGTGTCTAAACAGTGGCTCCTAAATCCGAGAGAAGTTGGCTATACCCGTTCAAGATAGAAATGAACGTGGTATGCCAACGGAAAGAATGGTAGTTTGCTCCACTAGGGACATGGATACACTATCGATTTATGAAAGCAAAATCATCTGATCAAAATGGAGAGAGGAACAAATTCCCCAGCGGAGTCGCCAGAAATTGTACGACTTATTTTTAGGTTGTGTTGTATTTTTAAAAGGGTTCGCCTACAGAAGTTGTCGGTGAATTTTAAATTTTAAATTGAATTTAAATATAGATATATTTTGGAAAGTAGCATTTGATTTTGAAAATAATTTTAAGTTTGAAAATTTAAGATATGAAATTAAACCGATCTCAGATCCCAAATAGTTCATATAAACGAGCACCGCATCACAAATCGTGTATCTATCCCGAAGAATAGACAAACTGCTTGATGATGGGGCTCGATTAAATTAACTAGTGGATTTATGACATCCGTTTGGTCTGCGATCCAATTTTATAAGCTGACAAGTTCCCCTGCTTAATATAAAGGATTTAAGCAGAGTTTATATTTCCTGGGTTCTTTAAGTTCCCTATATGGGCAAGCCCTATAGTTAATTACATCCTAAGATATGGGAATCACTTAAGAAAACTTTCGATAATGATCAGTGGTTTTTCTCTCAAGAATTTCAAAGTTTATGGTTTTCAAACAATTGAATTTCAGAAATTTCAATAGGGAATAGCTCAAATTTGGAACAGTTTATTTTAAGAATCCAAAGGAAGAGAAGTAGGGGATGTCACGGACCCGAAGTGAACTTCGGTGACTTCCCAACTATCATATGGTTTGGCTTTAATTTGAGAAGACGTTATTTAATAATTCATCCTGCCAATTTTAATTAATTAGGCCTTATATTTGTACGACATGATCAAACAAATAGTTTCGAAGATGTGAGGGTTTATGTCGTACCAAACGACCACCTCGAAATCCTAAAACTGGTTAGGGCTTAATTTACATAACATGATTATGAAAATGCCTAACAAAGAGTTGAGGATTTATGTTGCACTAAGCAAACTACCTCGAAATCCTATGGCTTGGTTATTTAAAACTAGGAAAAGGTTTTGCTGAAGTAGACACAAGTTTTGCTGACGAAGATGGTCGTGCTGCCCACCGTGCTCCGAGCTCCTTGTTGTTGCAGAGTTTTTGTTTTAGAAGGTGAAAATCAGGGGATGAGAGAAGTGTTTTTGTTTAGAGAAATCTTTTATTAGTGTTTTAATTAAAACAAATCTTAAAGTTGATTAACCATAACTGATTAAGATCACAAGGTTTCGTCATCCCAACACCGTTATTTTCATCGAATTCACTTAGTTCAAATGAATTTGCTAAAATCAACTGAATGAGTTCCACACTTTCATTTAGACCATGGGAAATCCCGTTAGCAACACGTGGGTTACATCATCTGAGGTATTCCCGATCATTCAACGAGACGTTTTAATTTAGTTAAATTTGTGATTTTGTTATTCTGTTTGTGATTAAATTTTGAGTTGTTTTATATTTTAGATGTTGTGGTGGTGAATTTTATCTTGTGTGACTTTTAATAATAGTTTTGGTTTCAGTTTTGTGGCTATCCTAAAGGTTTCAGTTTTCATGCAACAATCCTGTTTATCATGCAAGAAAAGTAAAGCGCAGTGCAGGTAAATAAATTGTAATAAAGTAAATTGTAATAAAGTAAAAGCGTACCTAGAGGGTCTTCTCGTCATTCCAAGTTGCACTTAAAATATATGTTAGAACAGTTAAATATTTGCAACAAGTACCTAGGTAAAGCTAAGGGAAAGGTTTTGGTTGTTTACAAAGATCCTAATCCTACTGCTAGTCAGTTCTTATGACGTCTAGGTTCTTTTTATTTTGCGGATTATTTTCTTTATCAAAGAATAATTAAGTTCAATTATTCTTCTTAAAACACCTCATTGTATTGAGGAAGTTCTTAGAACGGGTTCAAAACATCTTTTCAATACTTCTAAGATTATTTCGAGTCTAAATGAATTTTTATTGTAGAAATGAATCAATCATCCATAAATTTTTTAGTTAAGTTTTAACTTTTGCTCAGTGAAGTTAGGACATTTAATTATCCCATGAATGAAGTGACACCTCACTTGATGCTCCATTTAAGAGTTATAATGATAAAAGTCTTTAGGGGCAAATCAATTTATTAAGAAATTCAATGATTTAAAATTAGAATTAATGTTTCAAGGTGATTTAATTTAGTTGTAAAATTTTAATAAATTTAAATTTAGAATAGTGTTCAAGTTATTTTATTCTTAAGTGTTTTAAACTATTTGAATTGAAAGAGGAGTTTAAATTATTTAATTTAGACTTTAATGATTTAATTTTAATTTAATTGCAATATTCTAGATTAACTTTTAATTGGTTTGATTTTTTAATTAAGAATTATTCTTTTAAATTGATTTTGATGTTTTGAGTTTGTTTTAAATTTTCTTTCAAGTGATTTTTGAAATTAATTTTTTTTAATGTTTTAAATTTATTTCAATTTAATTATCAAGTTATTTAATGTTTTAAGTTTTAATTTAATTAAGGGTTATCTTTTCTTTATTATTAATTTATTAATTTCAATTATCATCTTAAGTTTAATTAAGAGTTAAATATAATTAAAGTGATTCATTTGGGGATTTTAGTTTAAGTGATTATAGTCTCTCTAAATTATATCCCCATTTTAATAATCCAATTTTTTTTATTATTAATCCAAAATTCAAATTATTTAATTAATTAAGGTTTCATTTTTTTGGTTTATTAAAAGTGCTCAATGAGTTCCTACCCTTTTATTTTCCAAAGTTTCAATCACCTAAGGAAGAATTAAGATCAAATATTTTACCCCCCATTTTAATTAAACCTAAAGTTTTAATTAGAGTTTAAAATTCTTAATTATTAATATGCCCTTTTAAGCTTAATTATTTCATAGCTTATCAAATTGAGCTCAAATGAGCTTGAAAATATTTTTGTCACTTTACTCACATGTCAATTAAGACATTAGAGGAGAAAATGTGATTTTTTCTGTTTTTAATTTAATTTATATATTTATTTTAATAGAAAATAAGGATTTTCAATGGAAATTCAACAACATGACAAAGATAAGGTTTATGTCCTTAAAAAAATTATGGGATGTTCCTAATGACCCGGGGACCACTTGGACCAATTTTGATGATTTTTTTTAATTATATTTTATTTATTATAATTATTTTGAGTTTTGGAGTTTTAATCAATTATAAAATAAAATTAAAGTTGAAAAATGGATTTTATATTTTTCTTAAATCTCTCTGACCTCAAGGAGTCGAGAGAAACAAATTTTATAATTTTTTCATTTTCCTTTGATTTATTAGAATTAATTTAGTGAAAATTTTGAAAAGTTCATTTTTTCATTCAAAAATTGTTTTAGGGCTTTTAAAATTCAATATCTTATCCTAGGGACTTGGGAAAAATATTTAGTTTGTTTCTAAGTAATTAGGAGTTAAAAATGTGACATTCTTATGATTTTTAATATTTTTGTAATTTTTATTATTTTTTAATTATTAAAATATTAAAATAAGGTGAAAAATGAAGATTTTTAGAAAATTCTAATTTTAATTTTCTTAATCTCCTCTGTTATCAGAGAAGTCCCAGAACTAATTTGGTGAATTTTTAAAATGTATTTTTGGAGTTGTGAATTTTTCAAGTTTAATTTTACTCATGTGAACTAATTAATCCATTTACTAGGGTTAAACATTTCCAATTGATTTCAAATTTTTATTTAAGGTCCCCCTAATCCTAAAGATCAGTGGAGAATTGTTTTTAAGTTCTTTTGATGTGTGGTTAACCCTAATTAATTAAAGTTCAGTTTTGAGTAATTAGACCAATTAGGGTTATTCTTAATGAATTAACTCAAAAAATAATTATCCTAGGGTCCTCTGGTCCTAAGAAACATTCCCAAATTTTCCTAGAATTTTCTAAGCAATATGCTAATTAATGGAATTAAAATACCAAAAACAGTCACATAAACTTGAAAAATACATAACTTGCCATAGAGATAGCCTCTGACCTTGATAAATTCAAGGAATGTTCCCAAGATTAGAGGCTTCAATAGCCCTGTGGTCTCATGCCATGGTGAATTGTTTATGCAAATGGAGAATTAAAATACTGAAATGAGCAAATAATTAATAAAAAATAAAATACTCATCGAATTAACTCAATTCTTTTTCCAAATTATTCTCCTCTGTTCACTAAGAAAGAGGGTATTTTTATTTTATTTTTGTGATTTTTCTACACAAAGATATGAATTTTCTAAGTTTCAGGCATTTAATTAAATCATAAATTCCATATTTTCCTACTTTTCCGACTTAGCGCCACGGCAACCTTAGTATCTCCGAAGCTCCACGCGGCGCGCTCCCATTCTTTGCCATCATCCGACTCAAGAGTCATGCGGCCCGCGGTTCACTTACCGTTCCCTGATCTGACGCAATCTGAGCCGTCCATTGGATACACGCTCGATCCAACGGCGGCTGGTCGTCGTCTCCGACTGGTGTGCACCCGTGACCATCCACACTCAAATCCTAATATCTCCCTCGTTTCTCAATGTTTTTCATGTTCTTATACTCAATGGATTTGCCTTGAAGAGACGAACACATCCATACGGTTTACATGTTATGAAATTAACTCAAAGAAAATGGAGAATCGCTGGAAGCTCGGGTTAAAGAGAAGTCTCCATACCTTGGTTCAGGAGGTGAGGCCTCAACAGAATGTGCTCGGCACGTTCGTTGGAGCTGGAAGAGCCTAGGGATGGCCCTGGTGAAAGATTTAAGTATGAAAGTGACCAGGCTCGATTTCAGACTTTGGAGGCTAGAGCAATTGGGTGGCCTAGAGAGGGGGCTTTCACTGGGGAACTCCTTCTCTTGGTCCTGTGCATGTGTGGGTGAGTTTAATTTGATTTTGGTGGAGGTTTGAGAGATGTCCTGTTCTGGCCTGAGAATTGAGCTCCAAAATTGAGCTCAATCAATGGGATTTAGGGCAGGAGAACAGTGGAGATGGATTCTTCTTGGCTAGGGGAAGCTCTGTGAGGAGTTTGGAGGGATTCTATGAAGGTTAATTTCAGCCAACCTTTTGGCCGAAAGGGGGTGGCTGGTTTAAATAGCCATGGCAGGGCTTCCCAAGGGCAATTGATGGCTTGGATCGTGCACTTGGGGAGGAGATGAAGAGCTGTGGTGGCCAATTGGAGTGGGGCAGCTCAACAGGTGAGAATTTGAAATTTGCCTCATTCCAAGCTCCTCGGCCATCGCGTTTTCCTGTGGCCTGGTGGCTGGCCAGCCAGAGTCATGTCACCATCTGACTCACGGGAGTCAGGGCTGGGGTTTGGTGCAGTCAATTGCCTTTGGACATGTGTAAAGGATTAGATTCAAATAGAATGGGGGAAGTGGCTCTTTTGGGTTTGAATGGGTCAAGTCATGTTTTTGGGCTTGGTTCACCCTCCAAGGGGGACTTTGAGTGCTGTGGGGGTCAGGTGAGTTAGCTAGTTTTGAGTGGAGGAGTCCCCATCCAAGCTTATTTAGATTAATTTTGGGTTTAGGTGAAGCATAGGTAAGGTTAAAATGTTTAATCATAGGTTAGGAAAGAACTCCCCTCTCTTGCCATTAATGGTATGGTGAGGTGGAAAGTGGCTTCCATGGCTTGTATGTGGCTTATGCATGGCTTCATGGCTCCATTTGGCTTGGGAAAAGGTTTGGTCAATTTCATAAAAATGTTATTTGGAATTTTTGAAAACTTTGGATTTTTTGGATTGGTTTTGTCATGATGCTATTTTGGTTTAATCAAAATGATGGGTTTTGGACTTAGGGGATGATTTAAATCAAAGGGATGATGAGGGGAAGTTTCATGTGGGCTTTGGAATGGATTTTGGGCTTTTTGAAATCATTTTGGATGGGCTTTTAGAATGGTTTAAGAAAGTGGGCCTTTAGGCTTGAAAACAAATTGGTGGATGGAAATTTTGTAAAGGATTGGGCCAAAAAAATGTTGGGTTTAGTTTAGGGATGTGTCATGAGTGATTTGAAACAAATTTAAGGTGATTTGGAGTTGAATTGGGTTTAAATTGGGACTTTTTTGGTAAAGGGGCCAAAGTGGGTCAAATTAGGCTAACTTGGGCAAAGGTTGGGCTAATGTTAGATTTGATGTAAAATTAATGTTGAGAAATATTTATGGGAGTGTTACAAAGAGTTTTCAACTTTGGTTGGGCTTTGATTTTGGGATTTGGGCCCTTTTAGGTTCATGGTGTGTTTAGGCCAAAATTGGGAATTTTTGGTTTAGATTAGGTTTGGGTAGAGTTTAGGTTCAAATTTTGGGCAAATCAAGTTAGGTTTTTGTTTGTGGGGATGTTAGGAAGGTTTAGGAAAAGATTTGGGGCTAATTGGAGTTGAATTGGATTGGTTTGGGCTAAGTTTAGGTTATGGGCCAAAATTGGGCATTAGGCTTCAAATTGAAATTGGATCCAAATTTTCATCAAATTAGGCTTGGATTTGGTCTAAAGTGATATTAGGGATATGGAATTGAAGTTTAGAATTGAATTGGATCAACATTGAGGTTAATTGGAGTGGTTTGGTTTGACATTGGGTTTACTTGGGTTAAAAATGGGTCAAATTGGGGGTTTTGGTAAAAGTGGGCTAAATTGACAATATTGAAGATGTGAGGGTATATGTCGTACCAAACGACCACCTCGGAGTCCTAAGACCGGTTAGGGCTTTATTTGCATAACATGATTATACAAATGCCTAACAAAAAGTTGAGGATTTATGTTGCACTAGGCAAACTACCTCAAAATCCTATGGTTTTGTTATTTAATTCTAAGAAAGTTTTGCTGAAGTAGATCCTAGTTTTGCTGATGACGATGGCCGAGCTGCCCACCATGCTCCGAGCTCCTTGTTGTTGCAGAGGTTTAGTTTTAGAAGTCATAAATCAGGAGATGAGAGAAGTGTTTTGGTTTAGAGAAAATCATAAAATCCAAGTGTTTTTAATATTTTAATTAAAACAAATCTTAAAGTTGTTTAAACAGAACATATTAAGATCCCACGGTTCCGTCATCCCGGCACCGTTATTTTCATTGAATTCACTTAGTCCAGATGAATTTGCTAAACTCAACTGAATCAGTTCCACACTTTCATTTAAACCGTGGGAAATCCCGTTAGCAACACGTGGGTTACATCATCCGAGGTATTCCCGATCATTCAACGAGAAGTTTTAATTTAGTTGCAATTGTAGTTTTGTTGTTCTGTTTGTGATTATATTTTGAGTTGTTTTATATTTTAGAATGTTGTGGCGGTAAATTTTATCTTGTAATGAATTTTAATTTAGTTTTGGTTTCAGTTTAGGGACTATCTTAAAGGTTTTGGTTTTCATGCAACAGTCTTGTTTATCATGCAAGAAAAAGTAAAGAACAGTGCATGCAAGTAAATTGCAATAAAGTAAATCGGAATAAAATAAAAGCATATCTGGAGGGTCTTCCCATCATCCCAAGCTGCACGTGAAACTCATGTTAAGGCATTTAAATATTTCAACGAGAACCTAGGTAAAACTAAGGGAAGGGTTTTGGTTGTCTACCAAACTCCTAATCCTATAACTAATCATTTCCTATGACTTCTAGGTCGTTGGTTTGGTTTAAGGATGATTTTCTTCATCAAAGAACAATTAAATTCAATCGTTCTTCTAAAACATCCCATCGTATCGAGGAAGTGCATATGACAAATCCTAAACATCTTTTCAATATTTCTGGGATTATTTTGAGTCCAGATGAATTTCATTGTACCGGTGAAGTGATCATTCAGGAGTTTTAGTTAAACTTTGTCTCTTGCTCAGTGAACTCATGTATTTGATTACCTAATTAATAAAGTGACATCTCACTTAATACTCTATTTAGGAGTTATAATAATTAAAGCTTTCAAGGGCAAATTGGTTTATCGAGGATTTTAATCATTCTTAATTTATGGTTCGAGTTAATGGTTTAAAGTGTTTTAATTTAATTATGAGGTTTTAATTAATAATTTTAAGTTTGGAATAGTGTTCAAATTATTTTAGATTTAATTTAAATCTTTACATTTTCAATTATCCTAGTATTTCAAATTGATGTTTATGTTTTAAATTTACTTAGCTAGAAAGAGGTGTTGAAATTATTGGTATGTTTTGATTTAACTCTTAATGATTTCATTTAGGTTTGTTGTTGAATGATTTTAATTTAATTTTAATTTGATTTGATTTTAATTTAATTTAATTTAATTTTAATTTTAATTTAATTTTAATTTAATTTTAATTTAATTTAAATCTTAATTTCATTTTATTTTAATTTTATTTAAATTTAATTTAATTTAATTTTAGTTTTAATTTAAATTTAACTTTAATTTTTTTTAATTTAATTTTAATTGTTAATTTAATTTTAATTTAATTTTAGTTTTAATTTTAGTTTTAATTTTTAATTTTAATTGCTAATTTGGATTATTATTTTAATTAAGAATTAAATATTGTTAAAGTGACTTATTTAGGGATTTTTTAAATTAAAGAATAAATATCCTCTTAATAATATCCCTATTTTAATAATCCAAATTTTAAATGTATTCTTTCCAAAATTTAAATTATTTAATTAATTAAAGTTCCATTTTGATATTTTCAAAGTGTTTAATGGTTTTCTACCCTTTTGATTTCCCTAAGTTTCAATCATCCAAGAGAAAATTAAAATCAATATTTTACCCTCCATTTTGATTAAACCTAAAGTTTTAATTAAGGGTTAAAATTTTTAATTACCTTTATGCCCTTTTAAGCCTATTTATTTCATAACTCACTAAATTGAGCTCAAATGAATTTGAAATTTTTGTGTCACCTCACTCACATGTCAATTAAGACTTTAGAAGACAAAATGTGATTTTTCTGAATTTAATTTATTTATATAATTATTTTTAATAGAAAATAAGGGTTTTCAAAGAAAATTCAACAACATGACCAAGGAAAGGTTTCTGTCCCTGTGAAAATTATGGGATGTTCCTAATGACTAGAGGACCACTTGGACCAATTTTGGTGATTTTTTTGAATTATATTTTATTTATTATAATAATTTTGTGTTTTAGAGTATTAATTAATTTTAAAATAAAATAAAAGTTGAAAAAAGAATTTATATTTTTATTAAATTCCTCCGACCTCATGGAGTCTAGAGAAACAAATTTTATAATTTTTTTGATTTTTCTTTGATTTATTAGAATTATTTTAGTGAAAAAGGTTGAAAATTCATTTTTTAATATTAAAAATTACATTAAGCCTTTAAAATTCAATATCTTATCCTGGGGACTTAGGAAAAATATTTGGTTTATTCTTAAATGATTAGGAGTCAAAATGTGACATTTTTATGATTTTTAATATTTTTATGATTTTTATTATTTTTTAATTATTAAAATATTAAAATATTATGAAAAATAAACTTTTTTAGAAAATTCCAATTTTAATTTTCCTAAACTTTCCTAATATCAGAGAAACTCCAAAACCAATTTTGTGAATTTTTGAAAAGTATTTTTAGAGTTATGAATTTTTAAAGTTCCATTTTACATATGAGGCTCAATCAACCCATTTGGTGGGGTTAATTAAGTCCAATTGATTTCAAACTTTTATGTGAGGTCTCTCTGATCCTAAAGATCAGTGAAGAATTATTTTCAAGTCAATTTGATGTGTGGTTAACCCTAATTAATTCAAATTACATTTTAGGGGTTTAGGTCAATTTAGGTTATTATGAATAAATTAACTCAAAATATATTTTTCATGGAGTCCATTGGTCCGAAGAAGCATCACCAAATTTTCCTAGAATTTATTTTACAACATGCTAATTATTGGAATTAAAATGCCTAAAATAGTGACATGAACTTGAAAAATCAATAAATTTTCACAGAGATGGTCTCTGACCTTGAAAAAAATAGGGAATGTTCCCAAGATCAGAGGCTTCAAAAGCCCTATAGTCTCATGCAATGGTGAATTATCTATGCAAATGAAGAATCAAAATACTAAAAACAGCAAATAACTTATTAAAAATAAAATACTCATCCGATTAACTTGATTTCTTTTCCACATTATTCTCCTCTGTTCACTGAGCAAGAGGGTATTTTTATTTTATTTTTGTGATTTTCTATGCAAAGTTATGGATTTTTGAAGTTCTGGGCATTTAAATAAATAAAAAATACCCTATCTATCTACTTATCCGACTCGGTGCCAGCGCAACATCAGCAGCTTCGAAAGCCCATGCGGCGCAATCCCATTCGACGCCGCCATCTGACTCAGCGCTCCAGAGGCCCGCGGTTCACGTAACATTCCCTGGTCCGGCGCAATCTGAACCGTCCGCTCGATACACGCGCGATCCAACTGTTCCTGGTCATCGTTT
The DNA here is from genome assembly GCA_022702705.1 of Papilionanthe hookeriana x Papilionanthe teres. Classification (NCBI taxonomy): domain Eukaryota; kingdom Viridiplantae; phylum Streptophyta; class Magnoliopsida; order Asparagales; family Orchidaceae; genus Papilionanthe; species Papilionanthe hookeriana x Papilionanthe teres. The sequence continues at coordinate 96,252,485 of CM040423.1, forward strand.
ACGACTGGTGTGCACCTGTGACCGTCCACACTAAAACCCTAAGATCTCACTCGATTCTCAATGGATTTTTGTGTTCTTATGATGTATGGATTCGTCTTGAAGAGACGAACACATCCATATGGTTCATAGGCTATGAAATTAACTTAAACAAAATGGAGAATCGCTGGAAGCTCGGGAGGAAGAGTGAGTTCATACCTTTGCTCAGAGAAGTGAAGCTTCGATCTAAGAGTTGTGTTACCTTCGATTGAGTCCAGGCAAGCTCCACATGAAGTCTCTGGCTCTGGGGAATTGTCTAGGTATGAAAGTGACCAAGCCCGATCACAAAGCTTGGAGGCTAGAAGCAATGGCTGGCCTGGTGAGGGGGCTTTTGCTGGGGAACTTCTCCTCTTGGTCTAGTGAAGGTGTAGGACCAAACAATTTGGAGATTGGCTCACTATGGTGAAGTGTCCTAATTTTTGGGTGGATTTTCAACTCAGAAATTGAGCTCTGTTAATGGGGATTACGGCAAAGGAACACCGGGATTAATCGCTCCAGGTTAGGAGAAGGTCCTGGAGCAATTTTGGCAGAGTTTCCTTAAGGCCTGGTTCATCTCCTTGTTTGGCCGAGAGGTGGTGGTGTTTAAATAGGAATGGCTGGAGGGCTTCCCAGTGGAAATTGGAGGCTAAGATCAGCTGCTCAGGGGAGGAGAAGAAGTGCTCTGGTGTCCACTAGGGTTGGGACAGCTCAGCAAGGGAGAATTTGAAATTTTGGCTCACATGGAGATCTCGGCCATGGTGTTTTCCGGCGACTGTGGTGGCTGACCGGCCAGGCATGGGTCACCATCTGACTCAGTGAGGTCAGGGTTGGGGTTTGGTGAGTTCAATTGGCTTTGGACATGTGTAAAGGACTTGATTTAAATGGAATGGGGGAGAATTGATTTTGGGCTTAGTTTGGTCAAAGGCATGGATTTGGGTTTGGTGCACCCTCCCACCTGGTTTTGGGCTTAGGGTATCATTTGGGTCAGCTGAACTGGAGTGGTGAAGTCTCCATCCATGGTGAGGTGGCTAAGCATGGTTTAGAGTGTGACATGAATATGGTTAAAAGGGCTTAATGAAAGATTAGGAAAGGGTCCCCTCTTCTTGCCATTAATGGCTTGGTGAGGTGGAAAGTGGCTTCCATGTGGCTTGTACATGGCTCAATGGCTCACATTTTGCTTGGAAAAAGTTTGGTCAATTTCATAAAAATGGATTTTAAGGATTTTTGATATTTTGGTGGAAATTTGGATGAAGCTTTATTTGAAATGGTCTTGGGTGGGCTTTTAATGTGATTTAGGGAAGTGGGCTTTTGGATTTTAAAAAGAGCTTTTGGATGAAGATTTTGTGAATGAACATGTCAAATAAATGTTGCAATTGGTCTAGGCATGTGTCATGAGTAGTTTGGAACAAGTTTAAAGTGATTTTGAATTGAATTGGGTTTAGTGTGGGACTTTTGGTAAAGGGGCCAAGGTGGGCCAACTTGGGCTAACTTGGGTTAAGGTTGGGCTAAAGTTGGATTTGATGTAAAATTAATGTTGAGAAATGTTCATGGGAGTGTCACAAAGAGTTTTCAACTTTGGTTGGGCTTTGATTTTGGGATTTGGGACCATTTGAGTTAGGTTTGGGCTTAGGTCAATTTAAGAGATTTTGGTTTTGGGTTAGGTTTGGGTGGAGTATAGGTTCAAATTTTGGGCAAATCAAGTTAGTTTTTTGTTTATGGGGATGTTAGGAAGGCTTTGGAAAATATTTGGGGCCAATTGGAGTTGAATTGGATGGGTTTGAGCTAGGTTTAGGTTATGGGCAAAAATTGGGCCTTAGGCTTCAAATTGAAATTGGGATCAAATGTCAATCAAATTGGACTTGAAATTAGTCTAAATTGATATTGGGGTTATTAAATTGAAGTTTAGAATTGAATTGGACCAAAATTGAGGTCAATTGGGGTGGTTTGGTTTGACATTGGGTTCACTTAGGTTTAAAATGGGTCAAATTGGGGGTTTTGGTAAAAGTGGGGTAAATTGGCAAAATTATCCCATGGTGTAGTTGAACAAAATGAAATTGGTAATATTTGGGAGTTGTTTGGAATTGTTTGGGAATTTTTTGATTTTTTTGATTTTTGGGCTAAGAAGGGCATTTTGGGTATTTGGAGGGTATTGGGGGGTACTTTTGGAATTTTTGGTATTTTTGGCAAAAGATGTTCAATTTGAGTGGGGGAAATGTTTAGGATTGATTTTGAGGAATTTTGGGTAATTTAGGTGATTTTGTAAATTTTGGGTAGTTCTAAGGGCATTTGGTATGTTTAATGGGTGTAGGGCCCCGGGGGTCAAAAATTGAAATTTTGGAAAAATGAAGATTGATTGAATGTGAATAGAATGTGAATAGAATGTGAATAGAATGTGAATAGAATGTGAATAGAATGGAATCACTTTGGTTGAGCCATGAAGCTATATTAAGCCCACATGGGCTATGAGAGGACTCATTTGGGGTATTCACTATGTTGTTCCTAACCCTTTTAGCCAAGGGCTTAGGGGTTAAGGACTATCCATATGAATTACCTATATAAGTTAGGAAATCAAGTTGGGTGAGAGTGTGGTTTTAGGATTTGGAATGTGTGTGAGAGTGTAGTGTATGTGCAAGTCAATCCTCACCAGACCAGGCCACCCAAGGTATTCCTATGGCCAAAAAGTCCTATAGGGAACTCATCCTTTAAACCTTCACAATTGATTTCAACCCTCTAGGTGATTAGGGGTCTACAATCAAGCTTGTGGGGTTTGCAGGGAGTCAAGAGGTCTTTGAATTTCTAAAGGGTGGGTTCTACTTCTAGTCTTCTAAGATTAGTCAAAGAAAAAGCCTAAGGCTAGATCCTAAGTACTAAGGAGAGAGAAGAGAAGAGACCTCATCAAAAATGAGGTTAAGAAATGGACCCCCAATAGGTGTGGTGTGCTAACCAAGCACACCGCGTGTATTGGCGTTGACCGAGGAGATCAACAAAACCAACACAGATGTCCAAGTGACAAACTTATGACGAATTAGAAGAATTTCTCCTAGGGAGTATCAGGTATATTTCCAAGACTGGAGATCCCTGAACTCTCGCTGGGGAATGGAAAAGGAGGTGAACTCCAAATCACAAGATCTGGGGAATATGATTTAGATTTCAGTTTTCTTTTAAATTTTAAGTTTCAATGTGTGAGTTTAGATTTCGATTTGGAGTTTAATTTAAAATCGATTTAAGGAAATTTTTGAATTTGAAATTTGGATTTGAAATGAGATTTGAAACCTGGGTTTCAACCTCGGGATTACGAAGAGAACTGGAATTTAGGTACCAGCCTCGGAGTGAGAATCAGAGTTTAAGTATCGATTGAAAAGGATGAGAATCAGAATTTAGGTACTGATCTCGAAATGAGAACTGGAATTTAAGTACCAGCCTCAGAGAGAGAATCAAAATTTAGGTACTGACCTCGCAAAGGATGAGAATCAGAATTTAGGTACTGATCTCGAAAAGAGAGTCGAAATTTAGGTACCGACCTCACAAAGGAGAGAATCAGAATTTTGGTACTGATCTCGAGAGTGTGAGATTTGAAATTTAAGTGTCAAACCTGAAAGAGAATCGAAATTTAGGTATCGATCTCGGATGAGAGTCGGAATTTAGGTACCGACCTCGAAGTGAGAGCTGGAATTTAGGTACCAGTCTTGGAAATTTAAAATTGAAATTTAGGTAACAACCTCGAAACAGAATTGAAATTTAGGTATCGATCTCGAATGAGAGTCGGAATTTAGGTACCGACCTCGAAGGAAGAGAACTGGAATTTAGGTACCAGTCTCGGAATTTAGAGGATTGAAATTTAGGTATCAACCTCGAATGAGAGTCGGAATTTAGGTATCGATCTCGAATGAGAGTCGGAATTTAGGTACCGAACTCGAAGGAAAAGAACTAAAATTTAGGTACCAGTCTCAGAATTTAGAGGATTGAAATTTATGTATCAACCTCGAAAGAGAATCTATATTTAGGTATCGATCTCGAATGAGAGTCAAAATTTAGGTACCGACCTCGAAGGAAGAGAACTGTAATTTAGCTACTAGTCTCAAAATTTAGAGGATTGAAATTTAGGTATCAACGTCGAAAGAGAATCAAAATTTAGGTATCGATCTCGAATAAGAGTTGAAATTTAGGTACCGACCTCGAAGGAAGAGAACTGAAATTTAGGTACCAGTCTCGAAATTTAGAGGACTGAAATTTAGGTATCAACCTCGAAAGAGAATCAAAATTTAGGTATCGATCTCGAATGAGAGTCGGAATTTAGGTACCGACCTCGAAGGAAGAGAACTGGAATTTAGGTACCAGTCTCGGAATTTAGAATTGAAATTTAATGAGAAATGGAAACTGGTTCCAATCTCGAAGATTTATCTGTATGAAGAGGGACCCAATCTCATGCCATCAGAACCAAATCGAACAAAGTTTGTGGCTCCGTGTCAATAGAACTAGTCGATCCTCTAAGACACAGAAGAAAGACAATTGAAAGGAGCTGGTAAGGGTACCAAGCTGGAAAGAATTGACTTAATGACAAGTCGAAGAGAACATTCAAATTTCAAAAGAGTTTCAAACATATTTCGATTGAGGAAAGAATTGAAAGGTTCGAATCGAAGGATTCAGATCGGAATTCAATTTGAGATTTAGATTCGTTTTTGTTTGTCCTTTAACGATCCCACTTTTTATGCTTGTTGTTTATTTAGTGTTCAAGTGAATTTGAAGTTCATTTTAATATTCAGATTTTTAGGAAAAATTTTCTTTTATTTTCTTTTTCTTTCTTTTCTTCGTTCAAAGTCCACTGTTTGTTTATGTTGATCTTCTGCTAACTTGGTTAGCATTTTGTGAATGCGACGATTCTTATTTCTTCGCTGGGTAGCAGTGAGAGTAGCTCTCCTTACCCCTTGAATTTCTGTGGGCGCGACACTGACAAGCCTACCTTCTGTTGTGGCGACCACGGACTTAATTTTCTTATCTTCTCCGGTTGTATGCGCGGAGTTTGCTTTTCTTTTCTTGTTACTGGGTTGGTGGCTCAGGTCACCTATTTTCATCACTGTCTGGCTGTGAAGTTCTTCTCGATCAACTGGGATCCAATCATTTTCTTCGTATTGTAAGTTGGTCGGTGTGAAGTCCGAGTCAATCTCTATCATTCGCTCCATCCCTCACCCTCTTTTCATCAAGTGTTAGACTCACGCCATTTCTAAAGTTTAGAACCAACCGCTCGTTCGACATTTTCCTGCGAAAAATCAAGGAAAGGATCAGGGGCTGTACTAAGAACAAGAAAAATAAGAAAACACTTTAAAAAAATTCTTATTCACTTCTTTTAAATTTAAAGGAAGTAGGAAGAGATGAGAAAATATCAGGAATGAATGGATTTAAAAGGAAAGATTGACATTTTATTATTATGATTTCTCATGTTTTCTTTTTTTTTTAACATTTTTGTTGATGAGATTTTCTTTCTTATCCATTTTATTTTGTTTTGGGTTTGGACCCAGTCACAAAGTGATTACTTCACCAGTGTTTCTAGGGATCAAATTCAATTTTAGAGGACACCCTAACATCAGGTTGCGTAATACTTCTTTAAATACCGTCCATTGATTGGAAGAATGGGTCGTTCTCCATGGCAATCCACCAGTTCATAGGAACCTCCCGAGTAGACTGTCTCGACGACAAACGGCCTTTCCCATGTTGGATCAAACTTACCACCTATCTTGCGATATGCAAGAATAGGTCTTCTGAGAACAAGAACTAAGTCACCGACTTTGAAAGTTCTTGAACGGACCAGTTTATCATGAGCCTGGCTCATCTTGGCTTGATACAGTTCCAAATTCTGTTGTGCGGAAAGTCTTTTCCCTTCCAAGCTTTCCAATTCTTCCAATCGTAGTCTAGCATTTTCTTTTGTAGCGACCTTATTTGGAACTGCAATTCGGAGTGACAGAAGCTGAACCTCTAAGGGTAGAACGGCCTCAGACCCGTACACTAAGGCGTAAGGTGTAGACTGGGTGGGCGTTCTAAAAGTCATCCTGTAGGCCCATAAGGCTTCTAACAACTTTTCGTGCCAATTTCTCTTGTTGTTGTGCAAAGTTTTATTTAGAATTTGAACGAGAGTTTTATTAAAAGCCTCGGCCAAGCCGTTTGCTCTTGGGTAGTAGATTGTTGAGTATCGCCAATCAATCCCGTGTCTTCTGACAAAATTGTTGACTTGTACTTTTGAATGCAGACCCATTATCCGAAATGATCCTGCGCGGTACCCCAAAATGGTAGACGATTTGGTTTTTGAAAAATTGTAGCACATGTCTTGCCTTCACTTCTCTGAGTAGTATAACTTCTACCCATTTAGAAAAGTAGTCTGTAGCTGCAAGAATGAAGCGATGTCCTCTTGAAGAAGACGGTTCTATCGGACCCAATATATCTGTGCCCCAACACTCAAATGGCCACGTCGCAATTGTTGGATGTAGCACATTTGGATGTTGGTGTAGAACCACTCCATGCACTTGGCACAGGTGACAACTTTTGGCAACTTTCATACAGTCGCTCATCATTGAGGGCCAGTAGTACCCTAGTCTTTTGATTTTCATTTTCATTTTTGGACCCGACTGAAGAGCGCCACAAAGTCCCGAATGTACTTCTTTAAAGATTTCACGAGCTTCAAACCCGCTTAGGCATCTTAGCCACATCTGCTCAAAAGACCTTCTGTATAACTTATTGTTAATTAATATGTAAGACCGAGTTCTTTTCTTGATTTGATGGGCTAACGACTTATCGTCTGGTAGGATTCCTGACTGCAAGTAGCTTATTAATGGCTGTCGCCAATCTTCTGTATTTTCTATCACTGCTGCAATTGTTTCTTCTGCTCTTTCTGATTTATGTATTGTATCCATGTCGAGGTGTGATAGGACCTGTCGTCCTTGAACTGACACTTAAACTGACTCATCCTGTCAGCAGGCAAATTCCTTTGCGAGGCAGGCTAGCGCATCGACGAGAGCATTTTCTTTTCTGGGAATCTTGTAGATTGTTACGTTTGGAATTTTTTCCAACAATTTCATGGCATACTAAAAGTACTGCTCGAGTCTTGGCTTTAAAATTCTGTACTGTCCGGCGACCTGTTGAATGATCAACTGAGAATCTCCGTAGATGTTTATGTCTGTTATTCCCATCTGGTTGGTTAATTCTAATCCTGTTATGAAGGCTCCGTATTCTGCCTCATTGTTTGTACACGGTTCTGTTAAGTGGTAGGAGTATTTTAACATTCCCCGCTCTGGTGTTATAAAGATTAGTCTGATTCCTGCCTTACCGGGCACTATCATTTGCGATTCTTTGTTCTTCCGTGCTGAGGACACACCGTCGAAGTACAGTTCCCAATGTTGATCATCAGGGTCTTCTAGGTTCATTATCTGCTCGTCAGACAAATCTTCATCGAGAGGCGAATCTGCCAGTAAAGGGTGGCTGCGAGGAAGTCTGCTAGGACTTGTCCCTTTACAGCACGAAGAGGAACGAAAGTTATGTCGAATTGCAATAGTATCATCGACCACCTGGCAAGTCTGCCAGAAAGCGTCGGTCGGGTCATCAAGTATTGCAACGGATTAACTCTCAAAATAAGGTTGACCTTATGAGAAAGCATGTAATGCCTGAGCTTTTGAGCGGCGAAGATCAGGGCCAAACAATGCTTCTCAATAGGAGGATACTTTACTTCCGTCAGAATTAGACGACAGCTTAAGTAGTAAAGAGCTTTTTCTTTTCCCTCATCATTGACTCAGGCTAGCAGTGCTCCAAGGGAGTCATCTAAAGCCGCGGTATAAAGTATCAACGGTCTACCCGAGACTAGGGCCGCTAAGACAGGAGGTGTCATTAAGTATTGTTTGATGTCATCGAAGGCATGTTGACATTTGGAGTCCCAAGTAAACTTAGCATCCTTCTTAACCAAAGCAGAAAAAAGCTGACACATTCCCGACAAATTCGATATAAAGCGTCGAAGATATGCCAACTTTCCTTGAAAGGATCGTAGTTGTTTCAAGGTTCTAGGAGGTGGCATTTCTAAGATAGCTTTAATATTTTCCGGATTAATTTCAATCCCACGATGTCGGACAACAAATCCTAAGAATTTCCGGAGGTGACGCCGAAGGAGCATTTTAAGGGATTCATCTTAAGGTTGTATCGTCTTAGTCACTGGAAAACAATTCTCAAATCATACAGGTGATCTTCTTTCAGTTTGCTTTTAATGACCACATCATCCACGTAGCACTCAACTTGGTTGTGAATGAGATCATCAAAAATCTTTGTCATCGCTCTTTGGTAAGTTGCTCCTGCGTTCTTTAGTCCAAATGACATTACTGTGTAGCAATACACTCCGATCGGCATTCTGAATGCCGTGAGTTTTTCATCTTCTGTTGCCATTTTTATCTGGTTATATCCTGACGATCCATCCATGAATGAAAATATTTCATGTGTTGAAGCAATGTCAATCATCAGTTCTGGAATTGGTAGCGAGAATTCGTCCTTCGGACATGCTTTATTCAAATCTCTGAAATCCACGCAGATTCTGATCTAACCATTCTTCTTTCTAACTGGTACCACATTGGCTAACCAAGTTGGGTATTGTTCTTCACGGACAAATTTAGCGTTTATAAGCTTCTTAACTTTAGCTATTACTTGTTGCTCAATTTCTAGGCGCATTCTTCTGGGAGCTTGTCTGACTGGAACGAAAGTAGGATCTACTCCTAATTTGTAAACTGCGACTTCTGGAGCTAATCCTAGCATTTCGTCGTAACTCCAAGCAAAATAGTCCTTGAATTCCATTAGTAGCTTGATTATTTCCTCGGAGTCTTCTTTATTGAGTAAGGAGCTAACAAAGGTTGGCCTAGGCTCTTCGTTAGTACCTAAGTTAACTTCCATTAACTCGTCTATTGTATATTTGATTTCTTCTTCGAATTCTGGTAGAGCGTCGCCGATTGGTAGATCTTCGAGGTCTTTTGAAGCTTCCAAGCACTCATTATTAGGTTCGCAAGTGACAACAAAGCAAAATCCCGTATCGTCAACTGATCCTATTATCCCGAATCCGAGACCATGTTTTGAATTGGGAGGCCGACCAGCATTATTCCATAATTTTTCAAAATGTTGTGATTAACCTTTTGTCCCTTGTCGAGGCAAGACACCACATTGAATCAAATTTTGAACACAGGGAGAGTACCACTCAAAAGGTAATTCCATTAATTCAGATGAAGTAACATCTTTAAATTGTACATCTTTTCAGTATTGGAAGAAGAAGCACCACGGTAAAACTTGATTGGTTTAGTACCCCCACCATGTACTTCCTTGACCACCATACCCTCGATCTTATTAGAATGGATTGAGGTCAGGGTCATAGTATGAACATGATGGTTAATGTTCTCGTACATTGATTTATATTCTTCATTCTTTTCAACTTCGAGAGAGATCTTGAACTGGGGTTTCTTTTGACTTATTGTCGCTGCTTCTTTCTTGATTTCTTCTTCTTCTTCAGAGCTATTCTCCCAAACAACATCGATGACCGGTTTCTTCTGTCCAACTGTTCCAACATTTCTTCCACGTCCTCGTCCCCGGCCTCGACCTCGGGTGCGAGTCCTGGAGAAATCTTCACCATCTCGTCGTAAGGGAGTGGTGAGTAACTGTTGGACTAGAACTTCAAGTTCTTCATCATCTCGAATTTCTTTTGCTTCATTTGGTATGGTATTTTTGGAAAAGATTGTTTTCTTCGGGGGCGCGTAGTAGGCCGCATCTTCATGAATTCCAATTTCATGCACGGAGAACGGTTGCAAATCACCTTTGGTTCACTATTCCCCTCCTTTGTAATACTTTATACACTGGTGCAGAGACGACGGTACCATCCGATTTTCATGGATACACAGTCGACCCAGTAGAGCGTTGAATGATGTCTCAGAATCAATTATGTGGAATTTTGCAGTTGTCTTTGCTAAATCACCGGTCTTCATTAGTAGTGTTATCGATCCAAGAGCTCTTTCTCCTTTTTGATTGAAGCCTCTTAATAGCATCTTGTCTGCTTCAAGCCCACGAGCATCAATTTCCAAATATGCTAGCGTCCGAAGATTCATTATGTTGATTGATGCTCCTGGACCAACACTCTGGAGAGTGTAATCTTTCCAATAATGACTGAAATGTATAACGGTCGGTTGTGATCAGCTGTTCCCAGTAATAGGTCATTGTCTGTGAAGGTAACACCTCGCTGTTCTTTTAACGAGCAAACCTCATCGAAGGAATCACTGGCCATTTGAGCTAAATAAATCTCTGGATCAAGTAAAGCCTTGATATGAGCCTATCTCATCTCCTTTGACAGTATCAGAGCATCATATATGCTTAGTTTGGCAGGTAGCTTCCTAAGATGGGCTAGCACGTTGTAGTCCACTTTATTAACATGTTCCTCAGTTTCTTCCCGGATGGGCGATTCCTCTGCTGGGTTGGCTTTTCCTGAGCAACCATCTGCTTTTCTTTATCCTTTGGACCCATTCTCGGAGGTAAAACTTTTCCACTTCTTAAATTTACTTCAGTTATCTCTTCTGAATTCGGTGTTGAATTTGCCGGTGTATCCTCTCGAATTGGAACAACTGGCTCTTCTGAAGTTGCTTCGGTGTCTGATGGTTCTAATTCTATTGTGATCGGAGCTCTCGGAAATCATAAATGGACTCGTTGCTTGTCGAGCTTTCGTAGCCTCCTTTGTGAACATCTTCTTCGTCGTGGTCGTCGAGGTTGTGTATGATTTGAGAATTGTTATTTGTATTGGAATCGAGATCCGGATGAAGCCGGTTGTCGTTAGTTACGTAATTGTTAGAAATAGTCAAAATGTAGCCAACGCCATAACACTTATCATTATAAGATCCCGCCGGAGCGAGCAATTAATCATACAGAGTCAGGAGTTCGAGGGATTTCTCCCTCGAATAGGAAATAACCATCCTAAGATAAGCAGCCCCTAGTCTACCCTTCAGAGCCTCGGTCTTCTTTTCTTCCATGATCTTCTCCTCCTTCTAGGGCGGTTCTTCAAACGCAAGTGATAGTGCTGGATCGACAGATTTCAAACTCTGAGTTGAAGCGTGTACCGAAATGGCCTGGATGTGATTCAAAATTTTCTTCGATGATTTTGTCCAGACAGTACTCCATCCATCATCAGTCGTGTACGGGTTTATCGGAACAATGGGATCCATTGAAATAACATTGACGGAACCTCCTTTATGGGGTTCCTTCATGTATTCCTTTGGGATCGTTATGTTCCCTTTTCGGAGATTGTCATCAAGCCAACTCTTGAAAGTGATGCAATCCTCTATCTTGTGTCCGAGCATCTGGTGATAATGGCAATAGTTCAGATGATCTTTCTTATTGACTACCTCTGGCTTCTTGGGCTCTGGCAGCTGAAAATCTGGTGTCTTCATTAAGCTACGGAACATCTTCGCTACTGCTTCAGTTTTGAATGGATATTCTCTATTTAGAAGTTCTCTTAAGGTACGCGATGAACGAGGCGATTGTTCATAATGTTGAGGCGACTAATAGCTCGGACGAGGTTGCTGATAGATCTATGGTGGTTGTTGGTATGTCCATTGCGGTGGGTGATAACTGGGTTCTGGTCGCTCTGACTGTATCTGAACCGGCTGCTTGCCCTTATCTACCGCCGCGACAATTCCAGATTTCTTTTCGAATGTTTTCATGTGCTTCTGCTTATCGTTCTTGTCCACGAAACTTAACTGCTTTACCTCTTCTTGCAAGCTCCCGGCCTTGCTAAGCAACTTCTCAAAAGTCTTAATTATAAATCCTTTAAGGAGAAGTGCTATCGGGCCATGGATACTTTTAAGTAGGATGCCGACTACATGTTGTTCTTGAAGCTGTGGTTCACACTTCATGCTTAAATTTCTCCATTGAAGTATGTAATCCGCTAAAGTCTCGTTTGGCTTCTGTTGCTCCACCACTAGATCACCGATAGTGATGTGGTGCTGAGCCCCGGCAAATCGTTTAACGAAGAGATTCTCCAGTTTTGAAAAGGTCTTTACTGAACCGTTTGGCAGTTCTGCGTACCAGTCGAAAGCAATCCCCTACAAACTGCTGACGAACTGGCGGAAATGTAAAGCGTCACTCCCACCGCATTGCAGTAGCTAGCACGAAAATGTGCGACATGCTGCCGAGGGTTTCTCGTTCCATCAAAAGTCTAAAACAGAGGTGGTACGAAGCCTTTTGGGTATTGGACTGCATCGAACTCTTCGGGATAAGGTCTACCTGTCTGAATAGATGCTCCACTCTTGGATTGTGCTAGGGCTTCTCGCACCTGCTGTTCTACCATGTTTTTAATGTCCTTTTCTGGAATCATGTTTTGTGTAGAATCTTTCTTTGGTTGTTCATCTCCGTTGACGGATGTGATCTCTTTTTCTCCATCTACAATATGGATAATTTCTGGGGGTGTCTCTTTCTGAGGTTGTACCAGACTCTGGATAATGGCTAAGGCAGCAGCCATCTCTTCCATCCTCTTTGCCATCTGGGAAATTATGTCATCTCTTTCCCGAAGCTGTGCCCTCATTACTTCCGGTTCATCTCTTTCTGCAGCTGCCGGAGCACCTTGTGAAGCTAACGATGCTCGTGTCTCAACCATGTTGATCTCGGCATACTCCTCATCCATGAACTCTGATGAGTCGACTTCATCTCCTAGTTCTTCTTCTCTTTCTTTTGCTAAACGTCAGACCTAAAACAACCCTTAACTTAGGTTCAATCCAACTTGAACCCAAGTTTAATCTTTAACTTAGGTTCAACCCAAACTTGAACCCAAGTTCAACCTTTAACTTAAATTCAACCCATATTGAATTTAAGTCAACTTTAAGTCTAGGTTCAACCTAACTTGAACCTAACTTAACTCAAACCCAAATAAAACCTAAACTCTAATTAAGTCTACCACTTTAGACTTAATTAAATCATTGGACCTTAACTAACCAAGGTTTAATCAAACCTAAACTCTAATTAAGTCTACCACATTAGACAGAATTAAATCATTAAACCTTTACTAACTAAGGATTAATCCAATCTAAACTCTAATTAAGTCTACCAAATTAGACTTAATTAAATCATTAAACCTTAACTAACTATGGTTTAATCAAACTTAAACCTTAATTAAGTCTACCACACTAAACTTAATTAAATCATTAAACCTTAATCAACTAAGGTTTAATCAATTCTAAAGCAAACCTAAACCCTAATTAAGTCTAATACACTAGACTTAAATAGCTAAGGTTTAACTAAATTATGTCCAACTAATTAGGCTTAATTAATGTTTAAACCTTACTCAAATAAATCTCGGTTAAATTAAAATAGACTTAATTAAAATTTAAACCTTACCTAAAAAGGACTTAGATGGTAGATAATTCTAATTAAGTCTAATTTAGCTAGACTTAAATAACATTTAAGTATTATTTAAACAAGGCTTAAAACTTAACTAGGTTTATTCTAATTAAACCTAACTTTTAACTTAAGTTCAAACATACATGAACTCAAGTTGATTAGATTTAATCTACATTGAATCTAACTTAAGTTCAAACAGACATGAACTCAAGATAATTCAATCTACGTTAAATCTAACTTTAAATTCTAACTTAAGTTCAAACAGACATGAACTTAAGTTAATTCAATCTACATTGAATCCAATTTTCTAAATGAACTTGAACTCAAAATTTAAGTATTAAACATAATTTGAATTTAAGTCAAAACTTAAGTTTGACCCATATCAAACTTAACCCGACATCAAACATAAATGAACAAAATCAAACTCAAATCAATAAAATCAATATAAATTTGACATTTCAAACTCAAATCAACATAATCAATATAAATTTGACTTTTCAAACAAATATTGACATAACCAATATAAATTTGACATTTCAAACAAATATCGACATAATCAACATAAATTTGACATTTCAAACAAATATCAACATAATCAACATAAATTTGACATTTCAAACTCAAATCAACATAACTAATATGAATTTGACATTTCAAACAAATATTGACATAATCAACATAAATTTGACATTTTAAACTCGAATCGACATAACCAATATAAATTTGACATTTCAAACTCTATTTTATTTCAGCTCTACCACTTCAATGCTTAATGCCCCATCGAAAGCATTGCTTTATTTTATTTCAGCTCTACTGCTTCCAGCAAATCATTTAAGTGAAGTAGCCTGTGAGAGAGCCATCTTGAAATACTTTATTCAGATGATGAAACTTATTGGTGTTGGCTCTCTCATTTACAAGTCTATTTTCATGTCCGCCAGAGCTAGTACCACTACAGGTTTGGGCTACCCATCTCTTATCTTTACTATTTGCAAGAAATCTGGGGTTAAATATGAAACCTGGGAGGAGCTACTACAGATAAAGCCTATTGGTAAAGTTAATGTGAGTTTATGAGGAGGAACTTGATGCGAACATTTTATTATGAAAGAAATTATGAACCCAATTTTATATATTTATAATGATTTTGTAAAGTATAAACTTCAATGAAAGTATACGTATCGTATCAGGACTTAATGGAGTCCTGGTTATCAATCCCACAAGGATGGCACGTTCCTTACAATAGATAGCATAATACTGAAATCCAATACATAAATCGCAATCAAAGTTTAAGTTTACTTTTACTAACAAGATGCAGAAAATAGTAACAATTGAGCAAACCACAATTACTTTTAATATCTTTAAACAAAATTAACTAACACACACACACACACACTAAGCTTTGTATTTGAAAGGTTTTGATATATATGAAAAGTGTCTTTCCTCTTGCAATGAGTATATGATGTGTGAATGATATAGAATGATTATTTAATGTATTATGCCAAATAGGAGCATAAATTTTTATTTACCCTCAAAAGAGTAACCCCTCTTCCAAGCATGTAAAGAACATTGAAATATCCTAACTTCAGTCATTAAATCTAAGGCTAGGCTAGGAGGATACCGGCTATCACTATGGAGCTCCCACTCAACCTTCACCTGAAGGCTAACCTTCGACTTTACTTACCAATCTTAGGACCAACTTGAAGATCTCAGCCTGTCACCCTGAAACCTCCAATTTGAAGCCCATCAAAACACATTTCCCTATTCATTTGCACTCAATTACCATGAACTACGCAATCATTCATGGATATTGAATGGATTATTCATTATTGTTGTAGGACACTTAATCCTTTCGGAGTTAATGTACAACAACATATTTTAATAATTCAATTGGCCAGATCGAAAAGTAAATTAAGTTCGAAATAAAAAATCATCACAATTTCTTCAATACTTTAAAAGCACTTCAAATCCACATTATCACATCATCACATCTCTATGCAAGAAGAAAGACAATGGCGACTACTCAGAATTCATAGAGAAGACACAATAAAAAATGGATTTTATATATAAAAGAAAAGTCATACAAACCACAATAGCAAATATAACTTATCTCTTTCTCTTCCCCAAGCAAATCCCTTGAAGTTCCTTTGAATCCTTTTCTCTCTTCTTTCCAACACTCAATTCCCTCTTTAGAATGGAAGGGAAGAAACAATCTCTCTCTTTACTCCTCCTCCACTCCTTAAAGAAGAATCCCTCTCAAATCTTCACTTCTACACTCACTCTTGCAAACCCTAACTCTAAACTCACACTCTCTCTACTTCTAGACTCTTCTCTCCCTCTCAAATTTTGTCCAAAAATAGTTACGTATATGTTAGAAACGAATTCCCAAGAGTTTCCTTAGACATCCTTTCAAAAAGACGCCAAAACTCTTCATTTTTGAATTGCACCGACATAGGGCACCGGCGGCGCTCTATCATCCATTTAATTTTTGAAGTCTCTGAAGTTGGTGCGGGCAGCGCTAGAAGTTGTTTTCTCCCATTTTGCTCCTTTTCGCTCCGAATTTGTTTCTTTTCTTGCTTCTTTTTGCTCCAATCACCTAAACCATCATACCTGCATTAAATCGTGAAAATACCTTTCTTTAAAGTGCAATATCACTAAAAATAGGTAAAATTACATAGCAAAAATAGTATATATTTTTGGAGCATCAAAATCCCTTAAACATAACTATTACTTGTCCTCAAGTAATCCTTTTACTACATAAATATATAACTCAAGCCAATGTACTTTTCACTTGTAGGACACTAAAATTTTTCATTCAAAGGAATATATTGGTAAGACAATTAGAAAGAAATTTAGTAACTCAGGTCAACACTACAAGTATAAGAATATTCAGCAATCAAGTTTAAGGGTTCTAGACTTCTATGTATTTCAAGAAAAACCATAATTTTTCACATTATGATTTCCTTGAAAGACTATACGAAAAAAGAGTTCATACAAACTTCATCATAATGTAGGCAAATACTTTAAATATAAATTCAGAAATGAAATCAAGTTCTCCCTTTAGGGTGACTCAAGTGAAGCCAAATTTTGATTAGGTATCTCCTCAAGCTTCTCCTCATAAATACTTTTCTTTCTTTATCTTTTCTTTTTTCTTGTTTCATTTTTTCTTTTGGGATTATTTTTTAATCCTTCTTTTCTTTCTTTCCTTTTTTTATGAGGTTTACTATATCTAGATAACCTTTAATGATTTTGAACTTCACTCTCCTCTTCTTAAAGTTCAAACTTGAAACACCTCCTTACTTTATAATTAGGTATGAGCTTTATTATTCATCATAAAATCACAATCTCTTCGTAACACATAATACTTTAAGTCTCTTAACATTTCAAAAACACTGTTTTCTTTACTTTAAATAGTTAACTATAATCAAATCCTTTCATACCAAATATCTTACCACTATAAAATTAACCTTTATTACTAAAAATTTTCATCCAATCCTTCCATAATAATCAACTAAAATAAAAAGTTTTAGTTATCTAAAGTGAGGTTCAACTGCTAGAAGTTATGCTAATAATTTTTAAAAATATAATAATTGAGAACAAATAAGAGTTAATATTTTTCTACCCTTCCCCAAACTTAAATTTTTCAATAAATTTGAAACAATAGAGAGTAAAAGAAACTAACATTTTTGTGCCGGGATCTTGCAATCTTCAAAAGCTATCTGGTATTAGCCAAAATTTATAGCTAGCAGATATGAAACAGTTAGTAACAATGATATAAAATTTTTAAACATTTACAGGGTAAAGAGATATCAACTTTAAACATCTAAACATCCAACAAAATACCACAACTTCTAAATAAACTATCATAGCACTACACATTTCATTTAACAATTTCAACTTTTCATTACAACACTACAGTACATCAACAGGCTCAAACATCACATAGAAAGTAAATAACTACTACATCAAAAAAACACAACACATAAAAAAACAGAAATGGAAATAGACAAACTACCACTCTTCAACACCAGCTTCATCAGTAGGGTCAGCATGACCAGGTCTATACAGTGTATAGCTAGGGAAAGTAGGGAATATCACACCAATCTCCCCCCTCATGACTCTGACCTGAGAGTCATGATGGGCAATATCATACTCAAATCTTCTTCTTATACATTCCTCATTCACATCACTTCTAGCCTCAAACAAATCCATCAACCATGGAGTCTATCCATACTATCACTCTGTAATCTCACCTGCTCCATAATATCGGACAATGTAGGGGGATCAGACGTAGATGGAATGTCGTAGCTCGTAGTAGGAATATCAGTACTCCTACTCTCATCTCGTGCTCCCACATGAGACTCATAAGTACGAATGATAGTCTTAGTAATCGGTCTCAGTGGTATAGCTACCTCTTCAGAACTGTTGAATTCTAGTCCAGACTATACACACAGGGCATGAATCAGGGCAGGATGTTCTAATTCTTCAGTGGTCTCTCCTCTAGCAATAGAGTGAATGTTCTTGAAGACAATAGCTTCAACATCAATCTTCCTCATAGTCTAAATACAATAATTCAAAATTGCTCTATCCCTTGTAACTTCACAAGTCGTGAAAATGGAGGAAGAAGATAAAAGTAAGGGAGAAATTCGCGGGTCCCAAGGTCAAAATCGCAAAATACAAGGGTTTTGGCCTTTATTTGTATTCGAGTTTCGGCGGCGCTTGATAGGGCACCGGCGGCGTTCTATTTATCCAATCAGCCAAAGTCTCGGTATTTGGACACCGGCGGCGCAAGTGCAAAAATTTTTCTGGGTCCGAAACATTTTTTGTAATTTCAATCATTTCGTCCTCCATAACCTCATTTAACACATCATTAAGCATTTATTTCATCACACAAGTAACAACTAACACAATTCTTACACAAACAACACAAAACATCATTTATATATATATATATATATATATATATATATATATATATATATATATATATATATATATATATATATATAATATACATTACAACATAAACTCTAACATGTTTATCAAATCAAATCAATGAACCTTAAATTTTTAGTGTTGCTTGTACACTACGATAAGCAAACACTAAAATCTAAGCACACACAACAAAATTAAGCATAGTAAATCCAAATGCAAACTACGAAGCAAAGCAAAATAAATACTAAACACACCAAGCAAAACAAAACAAAATAAAGCAAACACACAACAAGCACAAGCAGAATCCAGAAGTCACTCCTCATCAGTCTCCGAACTATCTTCCTCTCTGATATCTCCAACAGATTTATGATGCATGAACAAATTTTAGAAGGGATGAAATGGGACTTCATCAGATAAAATGTTTGAATTATTAACCCATATGGTAAAGCATGATTTGGGCACTTCCTAAGAAGATCATTAAATCTCTCCCAAACTTCATATATTGACTCTCCTTCAAACCGACAAAAAGATGTAATATCATTTCTTAGTTTAGCAGTCTTTGATGGAGGGAAATATTTTGATAGAAACTTTTGAGATAATTCTCCCCACGTTCTAATAGATTTAGGTGCTAACGAATTTAACAATGCCTTACTCTTATCCCTTAATGAAAAAGGGAAAAGTTTAAGTCGGACAACGTCACTGGACACTTAATCATATTTAAAAGTACCAGACAGTTCTAAAAAACAAGCAAAATGTAAATTTGAATCCTCATTAGGTGTTCCAACAAATTGATTCTTTTGTACCATTTGGATAATAGCAGGTTTAAGTTTAAATGAATTAGCAGCAACATCAGGATTTTGAATAGTTATATGAATTTCATCTGCTGTTGGGTTAGCATAATCTCTTAAAGGTATTGGCAAATTTCCAATTTCATTTCTTTGATTATCTTGAATATTCACCATTTTGCAAGGGTTTTCAATTTGTTTTTGTTGTTTTCAAATTTTTTTGATAGTACGCTCTAACTCCGAATCGTAAGGCACTAAACCTATAGATCCAGTACTACGCATATACAAACACAAATACTTTTATAAAGGTAAACACAATTACACACTACAAAAAAAACTTACTTCGTCACTCACTTTTTCTTTCGTAACTCCTTATTTACTTCGTTAATTATTTTCTAACTTCATTAATTACGTCCTAACTTCGTTAATTTTGTCCTAACTTCATTACCTTTCGTAACTTCGTTAATTATTTTCTAACTTCGTTAATTATTTCCCCGGCAATGGCGCCAAAAACTTGATGCTCGACTTTATATTTTGTAAGAATTTATGAACTCAAATTTATAGATTTATAATAATTTTGTTAAGTCGAATCATTCAATGCAATTATATGTATCGTATCAAATAATAAATGGCTCTAATGGAGTCATGGATATCGAGCCCATAGGGAAATATTTGAAGTTTTAAGAAAACGTTACACAATGTGTAGTAAGCACGGAAGTTAAGGTTTACTACTTAGTATTACTATGCAGGAAACAGTAAGAACAATGAAACAGTAAAAATTAACTAACTACAATTACTTCTAATAACTTTAAGAACAGGATTAACTAACAGACACACTAAACTAAGTATTTGAAAGGTTTTCGATATTAGAGAAAAGTATCTTTCCTCATGCAATGAGAATATGATGTGTGGATTGAAATTTGCCAAAACTCTTGAAATTTGAACTCCACTCACTTCGGGCGCTGGCGGCACTCTATCTTGCCATTTAATTGCCGTGCTTTCTGGATTTGGGCGCCGGCGGCGCCAGAACACTTTTTCACCATTTTGCTCCTTTTTGCTCCTTTTTGCTCCGGATTCGTTCCTTTTTGCTTCATTTCACTCCAATCACCTAAAATCATCATACCTGCAACAAATCATGAAAAATAGCTTTCTTTAAAGTGCAATATCACAAAAAATGGGTGAAATTAGATAGCAAAAACTGTATATATTTTCAGTGCGTCAGAATCCCCCAAACTTTAACTATTACTTGTCCTCAAGTAATCTTTTTACTAAATGAAATATAACTCTAGGCAATATACTTTTCAACTGTAAAACACTAAAATTTTTCATTCAAAAGAATATATTGGTTAGATTTTTAGAATGAAATTTAGTAACTCAGGTCAACACTACATGTATAAGAGTATTCAGCAATCAAGTCTAAGAGTTCTAGTCTTTTATTTATTTCAAGATGGACTATAATTTGTCACATTAAGAGTGCCCCAAAAGATTATGTGAGAAAGAAGTTCATGTAAACATCATTAAAATGTAGGCAAGTACTTAAAACATAAATTTAGAAATGAAATCAAGTTCTCCCTTTAGGGTGACTCAAGTGAAGCTAATTTTTTATTAGGAATTTTCTCAAGCTTCTCCTCATAAATATTTTTTTTTCTTTTTTTCTTTTTCTTTTTGGGATTGTTTTTCAATCCTTCTTTTCTTTTCTTTTTTCTCTCTCTTTTTTTTAATGAGGATTACTATATCTGGATAGCCTTTAATGATTTTGAACTTCACTCTCCTCTTTCTAAAATTCAAACTTGAAATATCTCCTTGCTTTATAGTTAAGTATAAGCTTCATTATTCATCATAAAGTCACAATCTCTTCTTAATACACAATACTTTAAGTCTCTTAACATTTCAAAAATACAGTTTTCTTTACTTTAAATAGTTGACTATAATCAAATTCTTTTATACCAAATATCTTACTTCTATAAAATTAACCTTTATCACTAAAAATTTTCATCCTATCCTTCCTAAATATTCAATTGAAATAAAAAGTTTTAGTTATCTTATAATGAGGTTCAACTGCCAGAAGTTATGCTAATAATTTTTGAAAATATAATAATTGAGAACAAATAAAAGTTAGTCTTTCTCTACCCTCCCCCAAACTTAAATTTTTCAGTAAATCTAAAACAGTTCAAGGTAGAAGAAAACTAACCTCTCTGTGCTGGGATTTTGAAATTTTCAACAGCTATATGGTATTAATCAAAATTTACAACTAGCAGGCATGAAACAATTAGTAGAAATGATACATCAATTTTAAATATTTGCATGGGTAAAGACAAATTAACATTAAACATCTAAACATCCAACAGAACACTATAATATGAAACAAACTATCACACTACTACATAGTCCAACTAATAATTTTAATGTTTTCGTACAACATAACAATACAACATGAAAAGTAAATAACACTACAGCACAACAGTACAAGACAAGGTTGCACATTACATGAAAATTAAAACATCCACTATATCACATCAGTACCATACAAAAGACTAAGAAAAATAGAAATAAAACAAACAATCTACTAGTCTCCATCACCAGGATCAGCAGCAGGGTCATCAGTAGGGTCGTCAGTGACCCGATTTTTGTACTTCCAAATACAAGAATTTGTTACCACTGCTAGAAAATTTAATTTCTGGCAAAGGCGCGAAACACTTGACCTGGAATAACTTGCTATATAAATGTGTACCAAATAAAACTTTTTAAATATATGTTTATATAGCAAAATATAATTTTAGAAAGAAAATATTTTATATACTTTTTGGGTACTACGCAAGTATACGTATCGTTTCAAGTAATATAGGGCTTTGAAACAAAGACCCCAGTATCGATCCCACAAGGAAAAAATATAGTAATAAATTTCTAAATATTGTATTTCAAAAATCTTTTTGTATTTTAATCTAAATAAAAATTACTATTAATTTACTAGATGAAAATAAAGAAAACAATAATAAGACAATGATTTTGTGAAAACTATATAAAACAAACAACTTTCTTCCCTTCAATTAATCTAAGATTTTTACAATAATTTAACATTTGTTGGAGAATTTAATTTATGGTAATGTGCCAAATAGAATCATTCCTATTCTTTACCCTTTGATCCAGGCGCAAAGAACATTGGCTAATTTACAGATCAGGTCCAAATGTATTGTTAGTAGAATGGGTTAATCTAGACTCACAATTCTAGATGTCCAAGGGTGGCTATGGTCGGCCCTACTAGTGACCCTTTCCTAATCTATAAATCAAATTATAGAATTTAGTCTGTCACTCTAAAAACTTATCAATTCTACGCCCTTTAAATCTTATCTTCCTATTTATTTGCACTTCACCTTGAATAGCCCGCACATGGCCTTCAACTACCCAAGGATTCATGTGACATTTACAAGTTATGATTTTTTCTCCTTCTAAGTCTCAAAACTCTTTAACAGATTTTAACAATTTAAATGGCCAATTTAAAAAGTAATGTATGATTAGGTATTAATGTCATCACAATGTTTTGAAAATATTTTGAATTTCAATTCTCCATCGAATCTTTTATTATCTTATTTATCTCTTCATAATTGAAGGAAGAAAGTAAACTAACTACTCAGAACACATTGAATATAAACAGCTAAACATAATAAATAAATTTTGAATCAAATATAAAATACTTATCTCAAATATTCCTTCTACAGATCTTCTGATTACTACTGACTCCACAGTGTAATGAACTCCAGATGCAACAACTTAAAAATAAACTCACTAAACTAAACTAAAGTGGCGCTAAATTTCTCTCTCTATTTCTCTCTCTAAGGATGAGAGATCCTAAAGTAGATAAGAGAAAGGGGTGTAAATGGGGGGCACGTTTTTCTGAAGAAATTGACTAAAATTTAAAGGCTTCAAGGGTTGCTTTGAGGCACCTCTTCAACAGATGTCCACATTCAATGAATCTTCTAGAAGGTCTGTCTGGCGTCTAGGAGCCGGAATCTGGCACCTAGGCGCCGGACACCGCGTCCAGTTCTTCTCACCTCTTCACTTTGGCTCGCACCTCTTCGTGATTAAAACCATTTTGGAGCATCCAAATGCAATGTATCACATGTCCTATTATCAAGGAACAACTGCCAGTGTTCTAGAATGTCCAATAACCACTCACGCCGTCAAAATAACCGTTCAAACATTGTCAAAAACTTGACAGCTTCTGTATCGAGTCTGGCTCTTAGGCGCCAACTTCTGGCGCCTAGGCACCAGGCCATATTTTTTATATTTTTTGTATTTTGCTCCATTTTTTCTCCTTTTTGCTTCTTTTTGCTCCTTTTTCCTTTTTGGACCTTTTTACATCACCTACATCCAAAAACACAAAAAATACCTTTCATTAAAGCATAATATCCTTATAAATTGATAAGAATTAAAACATAAAGAAATAGATATTTTTTTATAGATCAAAATCCCCCAAACGTAAATGTTACTTGTCCTCAAGTAACTCTTTCTACTATATAAAATGTATAACCTTTGGAATAAAAGATAAATATTTAAGATTCCTTATAATTTTTGATTTTATAAAGTTTTTAGTAAATTATTAACCCAATTTCACTAACTAGGTTTAATTTTAAGAATTTAAAGAATATTTAACTACCAAATCATAAGATTTCAAATTTTTCATCCATTTTGAAAATAATAGAAGTCTATTATATTAAGATCTCTGACCCGACCGCAAATAACGCAGTAATGTTTGCTTCCAAAAGATAGCCAAAAGCTTTAACTCAATTTATAAATAGCGGCTAGTGTATAAAATTAATATTATATAATTTAGAAAATATTTTTACACACTAGGGGTACTACGCAAGTATACCTATCGTTTCAAGTAATATAAGGTTTTTAAACAAAGACCCCAGTATCGATCCCACAGGGAAGATTTATAGAGAAAAATAAAATAGTAAAAAATATTTTTATTTTATATTTTAATTTGATTATAAATTACTTTTAATTTAATAGATGCAAATAAAGAAAACAATAATAAGAAAATGATTTTATGAATTCTATATAAAATAAACAACTTTCTTTCGTTCAGTTAATCTAAGATTTTTAAGATAATTTAATATTCGTTGGAGAATTTGATTTATGGTATTGTACCAAATAGAAGCATTCCTATTCTTTACCCTTTGATCCAGACACAAAGAACATTGACTAATTTACTGAATAGGTCTGGATGTATTGTTAGTAGAATGGGTTAATCTAGGCTCACACTTCTAGATGTCCAAGGGTGGCTATGGTCGACCCTACTAGTGACCCTTCCTAGTCTATAAATCAAATTATAAGAATTTAGTCTGTCACTCTAAAAACTTATCAATTCTACGCCCTTTAAATTTTATCTTCCTATTTATTTGCACTTCACCTTGAATAGCCCGCTCATGGCCTTCGACTACCCAAGGATTCGTATGACATTTACAAGTTAAGAGTTCTTCTCCTTCAAGGTCTCAAAACTCGTCAACGGGTTTTAAGGATGAGAGATCCTAAAGTAAACAACTTCAGATGCAATAACTTGAAAATAAACTCACTAAACTAAACAAAAGTGGCCCTAAATTTCTCTCTCTAATTCTCTCTCTAAGGATGAGAGATCCTAAAGTAGATAAGAGAAAGGGGTACAATGGGAGGGGCACGTTTTCTGAAGAAATTGACCTCTATTTATAGGCTTCAAGGTTTGCCTTGAGGCACCTCTTCAAAACATGTCCACATTTAATGAATCTTCTAGAAGGTCGGTCTGGCGCCTAGGCGTCAGACACCGCGTCCAGTTCTTCACACCTCTTCACTTTGGCTCGCATCACTTCGCAATTAAAACCATTTTGGAGCATCCAAATGCAATGTATCACATGTCCTATTATCAAGGAACAACTGCCAGCCTTCTAGAATTTCTAATAACCACTCACTCCGTCAAAATAATTAATCAAACATTGTCAAAAACTTGACAGTTTTCGTATCGAGTCTGGCGCTTAGGCGTCGGGCCATAATTTTTTATACTTTTGGTATTTTGCTCTATTTTTGCTCCTTTTTACTCCTTTTTCCTTCTTAGACCTTTTTACATTACCTACATCTAAAAACACAAAAAATACCTTTCATCAAAGCATAATATCCTTAGAAAATAATAAGAATTAAGACATAAAGAAATAGGTATTTTTTTATAGATCAAAATCCCCCAAACGTAAATGTTACTTGTCCTCAAGTAACTCTTTCTATTATATAAAATAAGTATAACCTTTGGAAATAAAGATAAATATTTAAGATTCCTTATAATTTTTTATTTTATAAAGTCTTTAGTAAATTATTAACCCAATTTCACTAACTAGGTTTAATTTTAAGAATTTAAAGAATATTTAACTACCAAATCATAAGATTTCAAAATTTTCATTCATTTTGAAAATAATAGAAGTCTATTATATTAAGCTTTCATAGATTATTTAAAAGAATAAGATCTTCTTGAAAAATCTTTTCTAAATAAATATTTATGTATAAAAATTAAGTAAAGTATGTAACTAGTTTTCTTCATATAAGATAATTCAAGTGAAGCCAATTTTTGATTAGGCATTTCCTTAAGCTTCTCCTCTTTATCTCTTTTTTTTTCTTTTTTTTTTCCTCTTTTTTTTCTTTTTTCTTCTTTTTTTAATTTTTTATTTATAGAGAGGATTACTATATCTGGATAGCTTGTTGATGATTTTGAACTTTACTATCCTTAACTTATATTTTCAAAACTTATACATTTCTACTTAATTATTATAACATAAATAAAAATTCAAAAAGAATTCCAATCTTTTCTTTTTCAAGTGATAATTTTTTATTACTTAATAATTCTAAAATTCTATTATTTCTACCATGAATAGAAAAATTCTTTATCTCATTCTTCTTTAAGTTAAATAATTATATTCTTAAAATCAATCAAAGTTATTAAAATTTTGGTTAATTTCACTAAATTATTTATAATTTCAAAAATAAAAGTGATCTTAAATAAATTCTTCATTCCTTAAGTTATGTTAAAAAGTTTTTATTTTTAAGAAAATATTAGCTCTTTAAGGACAAATAAAATTTAATTTTGAATGGATCTTCCCTTCCCCCAAACTTAAGTTTTGGTATACTAGGATAATTTGAAAGTATGAGAGAAAGAAAATCATAAGAATTTTTAATAAGTATGTAAAAGCAATCTTAAAAAGAAAAATTAAATTCTAATCATGCTTTTATGAATAATTAAGATAAAATTGAAGCATGTATATAAAAAGTAAGCAGGCTAATTTTATGATGATATTAAATTTGAAACAGAATTAAAACAGAGCAAAATAATTAAGTACTAAACATTAAACTAAAACAACATATAAATTTATTCTAATTTCAGTCTCAACACAACAAAATCCTAACACTAATCAGTCAACATACATCAAATACAAAACTAACAAACAATCCAAATAAAACAAACTAACAAAGTAACACATCATAGAAATCTATAACTACTAATCACTAGCTATAGCCTCATCATCATCTTCATCACCAAAGGAAAATTCTATGTCCTTAGGATCTACAAATGGTGTGAAACTAGGAAAAGTAGGAAAACTAACATCATGTTCACCCTTCAGAAATCTGACTAGGGCTTCATCATACTCAGCATCATAATTACTCTTCCTCTGGGTATAATCAGATAAATGATCTAGTTTTCTATCAATAGTATCAATCTCCGCATCGAGTTTGAAATAACTCCTGCTGCTGCTCTAAAAACTGATCATGCATTGATTCCCAGAAATCTGATGGTGGCTCAGCAGAAGTAGAGGGTCTAGAAGTAGAAGGACTACCTGAAGTATGAGTAGAAGTAGGAGAGGTTGATCTCTTCCCTCGAAGACGATCATAGATACTAACACTCTCCTGCCCAATTGGTTTAGTAGACTTCAACTTCTCCTCAGAAATATCAGTAGTGACTCCTTTACTAACACATAGTGAGTAGATCAAAGATGGAAATCCCAATCCAACAGAAGTGCTGGACCTCGCAGTAGACTCCATAGAATCATAAATAATGCTCCCGACATCAATAGGCTTCCTCTCCTAAATGCAGTAATTTAAGATCGCTCGATCTCTAGTCACTTCACTCAGGTGGTTGGAAGGTAACAATCTTGCAGAAATAAAATAATGCCATGCTTTAGATATACCATTTAATTCAGAGGATTTGAAGTTTACCCTTTTTCCATTTCTGATTTTCCAAGATCCAGTACCGTCAGTCAGATAAGCAACAATCATATCCAAATCTCCCTCAGATGGTGATAATCCAGAATAATAGCACTCAATAGTCGGTGGCAGGCCATAAAATATGTTGATTCTTTCTGGACTAAATCCTACTCCGATTCCTCTGACAAAGACTTCATAATCTTCGGCATCTAGAAAATTTGCATAAAATTCTCGAACAATCGGGATAACAGCAACAGCAGTAAAATAACAAAATCGTTGCCAGTTGTGCGCAACAATAGTGTTTTCGATCATTTCTCCAGGAAGGTAGAAACTTCGTTCAGAAATGAACTTTCTGGACGTCGCAAATTCATGAAAGCGAAAATACGCAGTCACAGTAGAGAATTTGCTGCTATCAAAGTTATCTCGCGCCTTCCCGCGTTTAGATTTTGGAGCCATCTAAAAGTGAAAGAAAACAAGAACAAATTTAGGAATCAAAGATTTAAACTCTTTTTAAGTTTATAAAACTTAAAATAAGTTTAAAAATCCAAAGAAATCACTAAAAATTGAATATTTTTTTTTCAAAAGTTTCGGTTCTTAGCAAAAATTAGGGAAATCTATGGTGAAAATCGAAAATAAATGGTTTAAAGTGTAGATCTGACCTTGAGACGAAGAAATCTAGTGGTTTCGAGCTCAAATCTTTGATGTTTTGACCTGAAAATGGATCTAGAGGATGTATTTTCTCGAAAATGGTGAAGAAGATGAAGCTTAGGCATCAAAAATGACTTTTGGGGTTATTTAAGTAAATTTTCGAGTACAGGCCGAACTGGCGCTTATTCGCCGAATTCTGACGCCTAGGCGCCAGACTCGCCTTTCACAAAAAAATTTTTTCAAATTTATTTTTCCACCAAAATTCATAAATTCAACGTCCAAATACTCATATCAGAGTAGAGCTTCAGTTTCTAACTTCCACAACATTTTTCAAAAATTTATAAAAATTAAATATTAAATCCACCAATCAAACATAAGGTTTCAATCAAACTCACTAATTTCCATTTAAAATCTTCAATATTGACTCAAATACATTCCAGATAAGTACTACATTTGATTCAAGTTCCTAATTCACACTCAAACATAACAATTTCAAAGCAAAACAACACACATTGAGCATGAAAGCAAATACACAAACAAACACAATCGATTCTCTAAATCGATACAACGACTTTACAAACCATAATAACTATCTCATTACCAGAATATTCTAATCTTCACAAGGGAAATTGTGTATTCCACTTGGAAAGAATACTAACTCTCTCGAGAAATCCGTAGCCGTCTTTTCGTCAATCCATTTGTTCTTCGCATACATTTCAACTTGAGCATCTTGATAAACCGCAAAATGATCAAATTGAAGTTTCATTTGCCATTCTAGATGTTCAACTTGATGAAACATCTCATGAAGGCGATCTCCAATCCATTTAAAATCTTCTTCAAACTTATCCAAATGACTAGAAATTTTCTCTAAACTTACAGTGATGAAACCATTGAAGTAGGGTTGAGGATCCCATGAGACTTTGTCCCTAGCCTCTTCTTCATGATTTCTTCTTTCCATTTCTTAAAAAATTTCTCAAATCTCTCAAGAATGAAGTGTAAGGGACGTAATTTAGATTGCTTGATGGTTAGGGAAGAAGATGATTTGATTTAAAGGGGAAAATCGTGTGAAAAACTGAAAATTTTTGGTTTTTGCACGACCCAGTAACCGTGGCGCTTAGGCGCCAAATCTAACACCTAGGCGTCGGACCTATTGATACATAGTTGATTCGGGCGCTTAGGCACCGAATTCTGGTGCCTAGGTGCCGGAACTATGTTCAACTCTGTTTCGCCTAATCGTCAAATTTTCAAAATTTCGTTCTCCAAGATAGGTAAATTATACTGGTAAGAGTAATTTAGATTCGATAACTCACATTGTAAACTATCATAATGAAGGTTAACTTGATCTCCTTATTACTCATATTCAAAATAGAGTGATCCTATTTTTAAATTTTACATACTTCAAAATAATTTTCAGCCTAAGTCAAATAAGACTTATGAGCATCAAATTTTTCTAAAGTAATATAAAATTAATCAAGATCGAGGCATAACCTTACATTAAAACACAAAAACACAAGATAATTATAGGTTTCCTCCCACAAAGCGCTTGGTTTAACGTCGTCAGCCCGACTTAAGTAAATCTTTAATTAGGTTGTCTCAATTCATAAGCCTCTTTATAAATCTTCTTAATATCTCCCAAATAAGGCTTCAATCTTAATCCATTTACTTTAAAAATTTTTCCTATTTTGGGATCTTTAATATCCACAGCTCCATAATGGTATACTTTCTCAACTAAATAAGGTCAAATCCATTTAGATCTTAATTTTCCAGGAAAAAGTCTTAAACGAGAATTAAACAGTAATACTTTTTGTCCAGGCTCAAAAATTTTTCCTGAAATTGTCTTATCATGCAACATCTTCATTTTCTCTTTATAAATTATCGCATTTTCATACGATTCATTTCTAATTTCTTCCATCTCATTTAGTTGCAATAATCATTTTTCTCCTGCTTTATTCAAATTAAAATTAAACTCCTTTATCGCCCAATAAGCTTTATGTTCAAGTTCTACAGGTAAGTGACAATGTTTACTATAAATTAACCGGTAAGGTGACATTCTGATTGGTGTCTTATAAGCTATTCTATAAGCCCATAATGTAGAATCAAGTCTATCAACCCAATAAGTTCTTTTAGGATTAACAGTCTTTTCTAAAATTCTTTTAATTTCTCTGTTTGATACTTCAGCCATTCCACTAGTTTAAGGGTGATAAGCAGTTGCAATTCTATGTTTGAATCCAAATTTTTGTAGTAATGATTGAATTCTTATATTCTTGAAATGACTTCCACCATCAGTGATAATTACCTTAGGCATTCTAAATGTTGAAAATATTATTTTCTTAAAAAATTTTAAAACACTTTTGGAATCACAGTTGGGTAAAGCAACAACTTCAATCCACTTTGAAACATAATCAACTGCTAATAAAATATAAATTTTTCTAGATGATGGAACAAATGGTCCCATAAATTCTAATCCTCATATATCAAAAATTTCAACTTCCAATATATAGTTTAAAAGCATTTCATCTTTCCTAGATATATTTCCCATCCTTTGACATCGATCACATGTTTTTACATATTGTCTCACATCTTTAAATAAGGTAGGCCAATAAAATCCAGAATTTAAAATTTTAAATGCAGTTTTATCTATGCCAAAGTCTCCTCCAAAATCAGAATCATGACATTTTTGAATAATAGCAAAAGTTTCCTTACAAGGTACACATCTTCAAATCATAGAATCTTTACCAATTTTAAATAAATGAGGTTCTTCCCAAATATAAGATTTAACATCATATTTAAATTTCTTAATAAATTTGTTATCCAAGTCATAAGGCAAAATATTGCTAACTAAATAATTAACAATATCAGCATACCACGGTGTTTTGTATCTTTGAATAACATATAAAGATTCATCGAGGAATTTCTCATTTATATTTTCTTCCGAAATAATATCATTTTTAATTGTAGACAAATGATCAACAATTTGGTTTTCAGTTCCTTTTCTATCTACTATTTGAAAATCAAATTCTCGTAGAAGTAAAACCCATCTTATAAGTCTAGGTTTAGAATCCTTCCTAGATATTAGATATTTAATAGCAGAATGATCAGTATGAACTATGCATTTAGTACCAAGAAGATAAGGTATAAATTTATCAAAGGCATATACTATAGCTAGAAGCTCTTTCTCATTGGTAGTGTAATTTCTTTGTGTTTCAGTGAGAGTTATACTAGCATAATATACAACTTTAAAAACTTTCTCATATTTTTGGCCTAATACAGCTCCAATTGCAAAATCACTTGCATAACACATTAATTCAAAAGATTTATTCCAGTCAAGTGCAACAATGATAGGTGCAGTTATTAATTTTTCTTTTTAGAATATTAAAAGCATTAATACATTCTTTATTAAATTCAAATTGTGCATCTTTTTCTAATAAATGACAAAGAGGTTTAGCAATTTGAGAAAAATTCTTTATATATCTTCTATAAAATCCAGCATGACCTAGAAAACTTCTCACATCAGTAACAGTAGTAGGTGGTTGCAATTCAGCAATAATTTTCACTTTTGCTTGATCTACTTCCATCCCTTTTCGTGATACTTTGTGACCAAGTACAATGCCTTCTGTTTGGCATTTTTCCCAGTTAAGAACTAAATTTGTTTCTTTGCATCTTTTCAGAACTTTGGCTATGTTTTCCAAACAAGATTCAAAAGAAGTTCCAAAGACTGAAAAATGTTCCATAAGAACTTGAAAAATGTTCCATCCCTTTTCGTGATACTTTGTGACCAAGTCCATGAATATTTCAATTCATTTGTCAATTAAATCACAAAATATTGACATCATACATCTTTGAAAAGTTGCAAGTGCATTACATAAACCAAAAGGCATTTTACAAAAGCAAATGTTCCATAAGAACTTAAAAAAGTTGACTTTTCTTGGTCCTCAGTAGCAATAAGTAATTGATGATAACCAGAATATCCATCCAGAAAACAGAAATATGAATGTCCAGCTAATTTATCGAGCATTTGATCCAAGAAAGGTAAAGGAAAATGATCCTTTCTAGTGGCTTTATTTAGTTTCCTATAGTCAATACAAATTCGACATCCAGTAACTTGTCTTGTAGGAATAAGTTCATTTTTATCATTAACACTGACAGTTACACCTCCTTTCTTCGGAACACAATGAATAGGACTTGCCCATTGACTATCCGAAATAGGATAAATAATACCAGCATCTAACCACTTAATAATTTTTTTTAACAACCTCTTTCATAATAGGATTTAATCTTCTTTGTGATTCTATAGTAGGTTTAAAATTTTCTTCCATTAAAATTCTATGCATGCAAATGGAAGGGCTTATTCCTCTTATATCAGCAATAGTCCAACCAAAAGCTTTCTTATAATTCTTTAACACACCTAGTAATTTTTCTTCTTGATCTCTACTCGGTTCGGAAGAAATAATAACGAGTAAAGTTAACGAATTTCCAAGAAACGCATATTTTAAATGTGAAGGTAACATTTTTAATTCCGAGTTCGGGGGCTCTTTTAATTGATGGTAAAAGTATATCATTTTGAGTTATGTCTAAAGTTTCCCAATTATCTTTAATAAAATGAGTCTCTACTTCTTCTACTACTTCATTTTTATCAGTTAAAAATTCAAATTTTTCTTCAGAAATAACTTTACATTTTTCTTGATAATGTTTTTCAATTAAATAATCAATTATATCCATTCGATAACATTTCTCTTTATCAGCAGAATTCATTGATTTAAGAACATTGAATTTAATTTCTTGATCATTGACTCTCATGGTTAGTACTCCCTTTTGTACATCAATCATAGCTCGTCCGGTAGCTAGAAAAGTTCTCCCTAAAATAATAGGTATCTATTTATCTTCTTCCATATCAAGTACTATGAAATCTACAGGGAAGATAAATTTATCCACTTTAACAAGGACGTCCTCTATAACTCCTTTAGGATAAGTGATAGATCTATCAGCTAAATGAAGGGTTACAGTGGTGGGAGTAATATCTCCTAAATCCAATCTTCGAAAGATAGAAAATGGCATGAGATTAATACTTGCTCCTAAATCACATAAAGCTTTTCCATAATTTTTCTCCAATAGCACAGGGTGTAGTGAAACTTCCAGGATCCTTAAGCTTTTCAGGTAATTTCTTTTTAATTATTGCACTGCATTCTTCACTTAATGTAACAGTTTCAAAAGCTTCAAATATTCATTTTTTGTTTAAAATATCCTTCATAAATTTTGCGTAAGTTGGCATTTTTTCCAAAGCTTCAGCAAAAGGTATGTTAATAGTAAGTTTCTTAAAATTTCAAAGAACTTAGAAAATTGATGATCTAGTTTCTACTATTTAAGTCTTTGAGGAAAAGGTGGTGGTGGTTTTTCAACTTCCACATTAACGAGTACAACGATCGATCTTGATCAGAGAGAGAGTTTCTTTAGGTTTTTCGATCTCTTCAACCTCAATCTCTTTTTCAATTTTATTCCGCATTCTTTCTTTTAATTCCTTTCCACTTCTAAGTTGCACAGCTTTAACTTGTTCATGTTCTTTTCCAGTTTCCTTTGGATTAATTTCAACATTACTAGGAAGTGTTCCTACAGGTCTGTTGTTAATTAAAGTAGCAATTTGTCCCATTTGATTTTCAATATTACGAATAGCAGTATTTTGATTTTGTAATTGATTATTTATTTGTAAAATTAATTCTTCTATTGAAAAATTTTTCTGTTGATTATTAAATCCAGGTGGTTTATAATTTGGATTAACTTGATTATTCCAAATTCCAGTGGGATGAGATTGATTATTACCCCATTGTTGTTGTGAATTATTCTAGTTAAAATTAGGATGATTTTTCCACCTGGGATTATAATAATTTGAATAAGGATTATTTTTACTTGCAATAGCTTGTAAAGTTTCAATAGTCTGAGAATCTTCAATATTAGCAGAGTTATTATGTGAAATATTAATTGCAAAATTATCTAATTTCTTAGACATTGCTGCTACTTGTGATGCTAAGATAGAAAAGGCTTCATTATCGTGAATACTTGCCATCTTTTTAGGATTAATCCTTTCGGAAGGCCATTGAAAATTGTTATTAGTCATTTCTTCAATTAAAGTGTAAGCTTCTTCAATTGATTTAGACATTAAAGAACCTCCAGCAGCAGCGGCGCCAAAAACTTGATCCGATTTTTGTACTTCCAAATACAAGAATTTGTTACCACTGCTAGAAATTTTAATTTCTAGCAAAGGCGCGAAACACTTGACCTGGAATAAATTGCAATATAGATGTGTACCAAATAAAACTTTTTAAATATATGTTTATATAGCAAAATATAATTTTAATAAGAAAATATTTTATATACTTTTTGAGTACTATGCAAGTATACGTATCGTTTCAAGTAATATAGGACTTTGAAACAAAGACCCCAGTATCGATCCCAAGGGAAAAAATATAGTAATAAATTTCTAAATATTGTATTTCAAAAATCATTTTGTATTTTAATATAACTATAAATTACTATTAATTTACTAGATGCAAATAAAAAAAACAATAATAAGACAATGATTTTGTGAAAACTATATAAAACAAACAACTTTCTTCCCTTCAATTAATCTAAGATTTTTAAGATAATTTAATATTCGTTGGAGAATTTGATTTATGGTATTGTGTCAAATAGAAGCATTCCTATTCTATACCCTTTGATCCAGGTGCAAAGAACATTGGCTAATTTACAAATCAGGTTCGGATGTATTGTTAGTAGAATGGGTTAATCTAGACTCACATTACTAGATGTCTAAGGGTGGCTATGGTCGGCCCTACTAGTGAACCTTTCCTAATCTAAAATCAAATTATAAGAAATTAGTCTGTCACTCTAAAAACTTATCAATTCTACGTCCTTTAAATCTTATCTTCCTATTTATTTGCACTTCACCTTGAATAGCCCGTACATGGCCTTCGACTACCCAAGGATTCAAGTGATATTTACAAGTTAAGAGTTTTTCTCCTTCTAGGTCTCAAAACTCTTCAACAAGTATAACAATTTAAATGGCCAATTTAAAAAGTAAAGTAAGATCAGGTATTAATGTCATCACAATGTTTTGAAAATATTTTGAATTTCAATTCTCGATCGAATCTTTTATTATCTTATTTATCTCTTCATAATTGAAGGAAGAAAGTAAACTAACTACTCAGAACACATTGAATATAAACAGCAAAACATAATAAATAAATTTTGAATCAAATATAAAATACTTATCTCAAATATTCCTTCTACAGATCTTCTAATTCCTACTGACTCCACAGTATAATGAACTCCAGATGCAACAACTTAAAAATATAATCACTAAACTAAACTAAAGTGGCCCTAAATTTCTCTCTCTATTTCTCTCTCTAAGGATGAGAGATCCTAAAGTGGATAAGCGAAAGGGGTTACAATGGGGGGCACGTTTTTCTGAAGAAATGGACTCCTATTTATAGGCTTCAAGGGTTGCCTTGAGGCACCTCTTCAAAACATGTCCACGTTCAATGAATCTTCTAGAAGGTTTGTCTGGTGCCTAGGCGCCGGACACAGCGTCCAGTTCTTCGCACCTCTTCACTTTGGCTCGCACCTCTTCGTGATTAAAACCGTTTTGGAGTGTCCAAATGCAATGTATCACAAATCATATTATCAAGGAACAACTGCCAGTCTTCTAGAATGTCCAATAACCGCTCACTCATCAAAATACCCATTCATATGTTGTCAAAAACTTGACAGTTTCTGTATCGAGTCTGGCGCTTAGGCGCCAACTTCTGGCGCCTAGGCGCCAGGCCATATTTTTTATACTTTTGTATTTTTCTCCCTTTTTGCTCCTTTTTGCTCCTTTTTCCTTTTTGGACCTTTTTACATCACCTACATCCAAAAACACAAAAAATACCTTTCATTAAAGCATAATATCCTTAGAAATTGATAAGAATTAAGACATTAAAAAATAGGTATTTTTTTATAGATCAGTCAGCAGGGTCATCAGCAGGGTCAGGTCTATATGGTGTATAGCTCGGGCAAGTAGGCAATATCACATTGGACTCCCCCTCATAAATCTGACCTGGACATCATAATAAGCAATATCAAACTCAACTTTCCTCTGCAGATAATCCTCATTCACATCACTCCTCACCTCAAATACATCCATCCGACCATAGAGTCTATCCATACTGGTACTTTGTAGTCTCAGCTGCTCCATAATATCAGATAAGGTAGGTGGCTCAGAAGTAGATGGAACATCGTAAATATTAGTAGGAATATCAGTACTCCTACGCTGAGCTCTAGCTCCACATTAGACTCATAAGTACAAATAATATTCTTTGTAATAAGTCTCAATGTTATAGCCACTTCCTCAGAACTATTGAACTCTACTCCAAACTGAACACAGAGGGCATGAACTAAAGCAGGATGTCCTAATCCTCCAGTGGTCTCACCTATAGCAATCATCTGAATATTCTTGTAAATAATAGCTCCAATATCAATCTATTTCATCGTCTAAACACAGTAGTTCAGAATCTCTCTATCTCTAGTAACTTCGTTGTGGTGATAAGATGGTAATATTCTTGCATAATTGAAGTAATGCCAAACTTTTGAAGAAACATTTAAAGAGGAGGAGGGGATATTTATCAACTATTTTTTACTTACTTTCCATTCTCCTCGCCCGTCAGTCAGAAAAGCAATAACTTATCCCATATTCTCCCTCCCAGTGTCAAAGTTTTCGTATTCACACATGAATGGTTCCCGAGTCTGATAGAAAGCATTGATAAGCTAAGGAGTAAACTCAACCATCTTTCCCTCTAACAAGTACATACTCGGTCTCAGTCCAGGGTATGTTAGAATAGAATTCTCTAACAACTCCCATAATAGCATTCACAGTGAAATAACAAAATCGCTCCCAGTTTTGCTCTGCAATTAATTGTTCTACAGATCCACTAAGACTATAAAAAGCTCGATCCTAGATACACTTCTTATTGTGAAGGATAGAGTTATAGGAAAATTGGGCTTTAATATTAAAAAACTTCTCCTCATCAAAATCCAATTTCCTCTTCCCTCTTGGAGCCATGTTGATCTACCTAAAAAATACCAATTTTTATGCCTTATTTATGATTCAATTCTTAAGGATATTATGCTTTAATGAAAGGTATTTTCATGTTTTTGGATGTAGATGATTAAAAAAGAGTCCAAGAAGGAAAAAGAAGGAAAAAGGAGCAAAAATGAGCAAAAATGGAGCTTATGGAGCAAAATATTAGAATTATTGGCCTGGCACCTAGGCGCTAGAATCCGGCGCCTAAGTGCCAGCTCGATACAGAAACTATTAAGATTTTTTTGATGATTTTGGGGAGTTATTTTAACAGAATTAAGCGCTTATTGGAGCTTCTAGAAAACTAGAAGTTACTCCTAATATATAGGACATGTGAAAAAATGCATTTGGACACAAGGAAACAGTTTTAATTGCGAAGAGGTATGATCCAAAGTGAAGAGGTGCGACGACCTGGTTAAGGAGTCCAGCGCCTAAGCGCCAGATCCCGGTGCCTAGGTGCGATAGTTACCTTCTAGAAGATGCATTGAATTTTGATGAATTTTAAAGAGGTGCATTAAGCAACCCCTGGTCAAATTTAGAGCTCTATAAATAGGAGCCCATTCTACAAAGAAAATAGCCCCTTTTAGCACCCTATAGTCTCTTTCACCCCTTCTTGCATCTTTAGTCCCCAAGTAATATATTCCATCCAATTATTTTAGGGAGACACCATCTTTATTATTATTTAGTGATTTTATTTATAGTATTTATTGTGTGTTGTTCCTGTTAAAGTCTTTCATCATTGCTTTGGCATCAGTAGAAGTCAGCGGATCACTTGAAGGAACACTTCAGATAAGTATTTGTACCTTAGTTCAAAGTTTTATACATATGTTTTGTTGTGTGATTTCAATGTGTTCTGAGTAGTTAGTTATCTTTCTCCTTTCAACTATGAAAAGATAATAAATTAATTAAATTTTGTAGGAGAAGTAAATTGAAAATATTTAAAACATTGTGATGATATTAATACTTGATCTTAGTTTACTTTTTAAATTGGTCATTTAAATTGTTAAAACCGGTTGAAGAATTTTGAGACCTATCCTGAGATAAATTCTTAACTAGTAGATATCACATGAATCCTTGTGTAGTCGAAGGCTTTATGCGGGTTATTCAAGGTGAAGTGCAAATAAATAAAAAGATATTATTTATTGGGCGTAAAATTAATTAGTTTTTAGAATGACAGACTAAATTCTAATAATTTTGTTTATAGAAAGGGAACGGGTCACTGGTAGGGCCGACTATAGCCACTCTTGGACATCTAGTAGTGTGAGCCTATATTAACCCATTCTACTAATAAAACATCCTGAACAAATCTATAGATTAGTCAACGTTCTTTGCACCTGGACAAAAGGGTAAAGAATAGGAATGCATCTATTTGGCACAATACCATAATCTAAATTTCCCACAAAAGATAATTATTCTAAAAATCTTGGATTAGTTGAAATGGAGAAAGTCATTTTATACTTGCATTGAATTTTAATTACTACTTACTTTACTTTATTACTGCTTACTTGCTTATAGTAAAAATTGTTACTAAATTAAATTCGAAAATAATATATATATATATATATATATATATATATATATATATATATATATATATTAAACAAAAGGAGCAAGCATCACTCCCTACATGTTGATCCGAAAAGAACGTTACAAAGGCAAACAATAAGAAAAGGTGAAAGGAGGACCTCTAAAACTAGTTGATCCCCACATCCAAAACATAAACTACCTCAAAACTACCTAACTAAACAAAAACAAACAATCTGGTTACATGTATACCAACGGAACAAATAAGCCCTTTCGAGGACCAAAAAGAGATGAGGAAGACTAGTATCTAATGAAAGGCGATCCTAAGTTATCACCATGGATCAAAAGCTTCGAGAGGGAGGGGAATGATATTATCGACTTTAGTGTCCTCATTGTAGCAACCCCGTGTGGCTAACCAATGAGCAGGGAGAGTTGCCTTCCCTAGGGATGAAAGCAAACTTAACCACCATGTTATCCATATGGCCGGGCATCCTGTTCATCCATCTCTCGATATTCCAAGGAGCGAGTTCAATCTTGGTAATATAATTGATGCAAGCAACTAGAATCGTATTCAACCAGAGCAGCTGGAGATCTTACAAATCTTGGCAATCTTGATGGCCCAAAAGATGGCAATGATCTCGGCCTTCCAAAACATCAACGAGCAGATGTGGGAGCATGGAAATACGAAGAGGTAATGGCCCCGGTAGTCTCCGTAGATCCCACCAATACCAGCATCGAATCGAACAACTTCCATCGGCATTAACTTTAACCCATCGAGGAGGGGAGGGTACCAAGCTACAACAGTAAAACTTTTGTTAGCCATTGGTCTTACCCCGCAAATATCGTTATAGTGATGTAGCTCGATAAGCTTGTGGATGTAGCCGAGACATTGGATCGCAACTCGAAGAGGAGAGGAAACCTTCCCCTCAAACTTAGCTCTATTTCTACACATCCAGAGGAACCAAACCACCAAGCAAGGGATCTCTAAAAGCCGTTCCTTATGCCAATCCACCTCGACAGGTATCCAAGCTATTCCAGCTCGGATTTAGAGTGTTAATAGAGAAACGACTAATGAGATGTTTCCGTACTTCCCGAGAGAAGAGACATTTGAAAAATAGGTGGTCGACGATTCTTCATCTTGAGAGCACAACCGGCACCAAGAAGGTCCTTTCGGACCCTTAAGTTTGAGGATGTCATCTCGTAGGAATGGCAAGATGTCTCAATCTCCAGCAAAAGAAGGAGATAGAGGGGGTAAGGAATTTGCTCCAAATTTCAGTGCCCCACTTGAATTGATCCCAGGTATAAAATTTTTGGTAAATGTAAGAAGAGAGCTTCTGAGAGCTTTTATTCTTAGTAATCAGTGTGTCCTTCGTTCAAGAGTAACATTAGTTAACTTAACTTGCCGCACTCGCTCGGAGTTAACAAGGTATTCGGCAGCTTGTAATTCCAACGATCCTCGATCCGAAATCCTTAACGAGAGTGTGGGACCGATCGGTTTTGGGTTGTCGGTGAGCTTAGAACCATTCCGCATCCACCGATCCAACCAAAAGTTTATCTCGCCCCTCACCCAACTCCCGGATAAATAGGTGTTCGACCTTTTCTTTAACATTCAACATAGAAATCCAAAGCTCGGAGTCACCCGGCTTTGGCTTAACCAAAGTTGGATGTTCAAATCTACGATACTTGCCATGGAGAAATTTGGCCCAAAGAGTATCGTTGGCTCCGAACTCGATCCACAATTTACACATATTGGTGAAGCTCATCCGATCAAAGCTCCTGAAGCCAAGACCCCCACTCGAGTAGGTTTACATACCGTCGCCAAGGCAGCCAGATGAAATTGTTTGTGTTGTCCAGCCCATAAAAATCGTTGAAGAGTTTGTCGATCGATAAAGAAGTGCTCTTCTTCATGGTGAACATCCGGAGAGCATAGGAAGGGAGAGCAGAAAGAATACTTCTCAAGCAAGGTAATTCTTCCACCATTAGATAGGAAGGAGTTGGACCAGCTAGAGATTTGATTTTTTATCTTATCTATAACTCCCTGAAACTGAGTCTATTTAGATCTGCCTTTAGTGAGATGCACTCCAAGATAATTAATTGGGAGGGTTGCTGATTGAAAGCCAGTGTAGTCAGAGATCCATCTTCTATGGCTTAAGCTAACATGCTTGCCTGGGTAGAAAAGACATTTAGTAAGATTGAATTCCATCCCAGAAACATCCTTGAAATGGTTTAAAGTCTTCGTAACAACCTTGATAGCAGCTTTAGATGCCTTAGAGAAAATTATGATGTCATCGGCATAGGATAAGTGACTTATCCTAATGTTGGACTTATGGTGGTAAGCAAGGTGAGGAGAAGCAAGCAAAAGCATGGTCTAAACACCTAGTACGTATAATCAAAAGCCAAAATAAAGACAATGGGGGAGAGGGGTCTCCTTGTTTGATACCTCTAGAAGCACTAAAGAATCCTTGCTTATTCCCATTCACCAAGCCACGTAATGAAAATTGCACTTTAGCCACTTGTTGATGAGCCGAACAAAGTCAGGTTGAAAGCCTCTAGCTGTTAAAATATTCAATATGAACTCCCAGCTGATAGTATCAAAAGCTTTTTTAATGTCAAGTTTGAAAATGATGTTATGACCTCTCGCATTTCTTATCTAAATCCAAAAGCAATTCTCGGGCGACAGAATATTGTCTCGAGATGTTTCTTCCTTTAACAAATGCTGCTCGGTTCTCATTGATGATGTGAATCGGATGTGGCTGAACTCTTGAGACAAGGATTTTACTTATTACTTTGGACATTACAGTAGTTAAGCCGATAGGTCTATAGTCACTCCAGCTTTGTCCGACTTTGTTCTTGGGAATAAGCACAATGGTGGAAGCGAGAAAAAATTTGGGAGGATCCATGCCTTGGAAGAAGGCCTCGCACGGCTCGAGTAACATCCCCGCGCAATCGACTCAGCTAGCTTTGTAAAAAGAGGATGAGAAACCATCGGGACCAGCAGCTCGTAGTGTCTTTAATAGTATCAAGAGCCTTCTTAATCTCAATCTCCTCAGGAATATCGCTTAGATTCGGATCCCGCACATAGTTATGGCTGTCCTGAAAAGATCCCGCTCGAATAGGAATGCAGCTAGATGGAACCCGAGCAAAGAGGTGGCTAAAGTGTCTCTCAAGCATCCTTGGCAATATCGCTCGCCTCGTTGATTTTGATGCCAGCATCATTGGTAATGGTAAGTATCATATTACATTTCCTTTTGAAGTTGATATAGGCATGATAGTACTCGGTATTTCTGTCCCCATCAATAAATCTGCGGATGCGGCTTTCGTTTATAAAATTCAGCTTGGTAGTTAACCCGTGTGAGTAGCCGTTCGGATGCTCTAAAAAGATCGCCTTCATCCTTGTTCCCAATCGAGAAGGCAGCTTCGCATTTGCAACCTCGCCTTCAGCCTTTTGTATATTTTCCTGTAGGTTCCCAAAAGTGTTCCAGTTCCAGCTCCTGAGATGATGGGCTGTCGACTTGTGCAAGGACCAAAGGTTTCCCCAAGGGGAGCTACCCTGAGTGGGCTTCCAGATCTTACTCACTTCTGCCAGAAATTCAGGGTGGAGGGTCCACATGTTTTGAAATCTGAAGTTGCTAGCAGCCTTGCCATCGTTGTTTTGTAGAGAGATGAGTAGAGGCCTATGGTCGAGCAAACCATGGACAAATGGGTAACAAAAGTGAAGGGGAAAAGCCGATACTGGGGAGAATTGACCAAGACTCTGTCTAATCTTTCCCAAGTACTCCCTCTCCTCCATGTGAAAGGTGGGCCGATAAAACCCAAATCAAAGAGCTTGGCATTATTAATAAAATGATTAAACCTGTTCATAGAAGAGGTAAGTGGGGGGAACCACCTTTTTTCTCGAAGGGGAAGAGAGACAGCTTAAAATCTCCACCAACCATCCGGAAATTGTTCATGGTATTAGCAAAAGAGGTTAGCTCGGACCACAAAGAATCGTTGTTGGGCATGAGAGCAACCGGCATAAATAAAGGAAGCAAAACCCACTGCTTCCCAATGGAAAATCGAAGGTGAATAAACCGGGGGTTATCAATAAGAATTGACCATTGTAATTCCTTCCTAGCAAAAATCCGGATCTTATTGCTAAGGTTAGAAAAAAAGGTAAAATTAGGGAAAGACTTAGTAATTTTACTCTTGTTTATAGGAACCATAGGCTCCAGGAGTACAAAACACCATAATTTGTGTAGTTTAACCAACTGTTTTATTCTCGTTC
The DNA here is from genome assembly GCA_022702705.1 of Papilionanthe hookeriana x Papilionanthe teres. Lineage (NCBI taxonomy): Eukaryota > Viridiplantae > Streptophyta > Magnoliopsida > Asparagales > Orchidaceae > Papilionanthe > Papilionanthe hookeriana x Papilionanthe teres. Next base: position 96,295,359 of record CM040423.1, read on the forward strand.
GGAGAGGAAGGGTGAGCAGCCCCACGATATTCCAAGCACATGAAATTTAACATTAAGAGATAGATTTTCCTTTCCCCCGGTTCTAGGGAGAGGTGCTTGAGGGTCGTCCGGAGGGTCTCCCGGAGATTGAGGTCCCGATAAACCTTGCGGCTCGCCTTGCTTTTTCTTCTTTTCGTCGTTTTTCCGTACCGCTGTGCACTATGTAAATCTACATCTCGCCTCCTCGATATGAGCCGTGGCAATTTCCACCGTATTCTCAAGAGCCGGGATAGAAGATAAAGGACCCATAGGACCGGGAACCTCAGTGGATTCAACTTCCCGCTCACTTCGATTTCTACTCGAGCTACCTCAATTTCTTGCCCTCGCCTCTCTCAAATCCTTCCAGTGGGTTAACATTCCCGGGAGATAGCTCCGGAAGAATGCCATCCATAGGAACATCCGGAGGTGAAATAGATAATTCGAGAATCTTTTCTCGCCCTCCCGCTAGGCCCGACTTTTTCTTGGAAGGGGGTGTAGTCTATAACACTGCTCCAATAAGTGGCCAAACATTCTCGCAATGTTTACAATAATGTGGCTTCGAACTCCACTTCAACATCCCGCCAAAATCCCTCTTCTCGGAAACTCTTCATCCGTTCTAATCCAAATCTTATGAATATCCGGTAACGTTATGTCTCTCTCTACCAAGTACTCTTGCTGCTGCTCGGTCTTGCCATATCAAAGGTGTGAGTATCAATTTTGAGTGGAGTGCCCAAGTGCTTGGCTTATATTGAACATGGCATTTTGATTATACAGTTGGATGGGTAAATCTGGAAGTTTAAACCACATAGGGATGATTGGTGGCTCTTTTGATGGATCAAATCTTGGTGTCCATTTTAAAATCTTCATATAGGTTCCAGCAATAAGTATGGATTGTTGCCCAAAAATTCGAGCATAATCCTCCTCATTAGAAAGTCAAATCAGCAGGTGTCTCCCATCTAGTAAGCTCAGACTTCCAGCTGCCAATAAGACCGAGATCATCAAAGTGTTTCCTCACATATTCCATTTTGGGGTGTCCCATTTGGAATTTACCTATCAGACAAAATTTAATGACCTCATTCGAGCATCGCATATCCTGTTTAGAGAACAAAGCTGCGAGCAAACCATCCTTAGAACCCACAGGCCGGATGAAAGGACTTTTTCCTTTACCTGCAGCAGTGTCGTGTAATTCCTGGGGAAAAACCAAATGGTCAAAGGACTTGTGTGGAGCCTGTCCTTTACCCACAACTCCAGCATAGGTAGCTTTGGCCCAAGAGATGTTGGTGGAGTTGTCAATGGAGAAAAGTCCGGAAGAGGGGTTAGCCATGAGCAAACACCCCCAAGCCCACACCACCGGGACCCAAGAACGGATCCAAAGGAGACCAGTCCAACCAAAGGCCGAAAGTCAACCGGGCAAGACAAACCAAACAAATTCCGGGAGATGCGTAACTTCCCGTAAAGCACCAAGTCGTAAACTCAAGATCAATAGAACAAGTAACTCCTCGAAATTTGAAAACGAGTAAAGCCCGGGAAGACAAAAAACAAAAGGAAGGCGTGGAGGCGGACAGCCCTACCCAAAGTGGAGCTCGAGAACAGGAAAACCAAGGGGACGAGAGAACCTACCAACGCCGGCCGAAGTGACACGATATATATATATATATATATATATATATATATATATATATATATATATATATATATATATATATATATATATATATATATATATTACTTTTAATTTGAAAAATTCCAAAATATTTCTTAAATTTCTTACTTTTTATAAAAACACTATCCCTGTGGGATCGATAACCAGGACTCCATTAGAGCCCTGTATTACTTGAACGATACGTATACTTGTATTTAAAAATGTGACTTTTAGAATAATCATTATAAAATCTAAATATAAATTCATAAGTAAAAGTAAACATTGCAGATCAAGTTTTTGAAGCCATTTGCCAGGAATTAAATATTCTAAAAAGTGGTATCAAATTCTTACACTTAAAAGCATATATAAAGTTGCATCGCACCAAGTTTTTGGCGCCGTCACCGAGGATAGAATAGAATAAAAAGTAAAAAGAAAGATAAGAAAAATAAAAAAAAACATAAAAACAAAAAAACACAAAACAAAATTATTTTAAATTTTATGCGTGGTTTTGGATCTGAAGGATTACTACCTTTTGATTCTGAATTAGAAAGAACAATTAAAAGAATTAAAAAAAGGAAAAAAATTCAAAAAATCAAGAAATGGATAACTTACGTAACAATAATCTAAATCAAATCGAAATTAATGAAAAAAAAATTTATAAACCATTAAGGGAATATGCAAACCCTATAGCTGATGAACTTCATGTTAGTATTCAAATGCCAGCTGTAGATGCTAATTCTTTTGAGCTTAAACCTTCTATTATTCAAATGGTTCAAAATAATCAATTTGGAGGAACACCTAATGAGGATCCAAATTTACACCTTGCTAGTTTTTTAGAACTTTGTACTACCTTTAAATATAATAATGTTTCTGATGACGATATTAGGCTTAGACTCTTTCCTTTTTCCTTAAAAGATAAAGCAAAGATGTGGCTTAATTCATTAGCAACTTGTTCTATTAAAACATGGGCAGATATGACACAAAAATTCCTTACTAAATATTAAAACTGTTAAATTGAGAAATGATATTACTTCATTTACGTAATTTGATGGAGAAACTATTTATAAAGCTTGGGAAAGATTTAAAGAATTATTAAGAAAATGTCCTCATGATACTTTACCAGATTGCTTACTTATTTAAACATTTTATAATGGACTTATTGGATCACTAAGATCTAATATTGATGCTGTTGCTGGTGGTTCTTTAATGGCTAAGACATTTGAAGAAGCCTACACTTTAATTGAAGAAATGGCTAATAATAATTTTCAATGGCCTTCTGAAGGGTTAATCCTAAAAGAATGGCCGGTATTCAAAATAATGAAGCCTTTTCTATTTTAGCTTCACAAGTGGCTGCGATATCTATGAAATTAGATAATTTTGCTATTAACATATCGCATGTAAGTAATGATAATTATGCAAATACTGATGATTCTCAAATAATGGAAACTTTGCAAGCTATTGCTAGTAAAACTAATAACCCTTATTCTAATTATTATAATCCTGGTTGGAAAAATCATCCTAATTTTAATTGGAATAATGAACATCAACAATGGAATATTAATCAAGTCAATCCAAATTGGAACAATCAAGGAAATTCAAACTATAGACCAACTTACCCTCTTGGTTATAACAATCAGTAGAAAAAGTTGTCTGTAGAAGAATTGATCTTGCAACTAAGCAATCAGCTATAATGTCAAAATACTGCTATTCGTACTATTGAGAATCAGATGGGTCAAATCACAAATTTCATTAATTACAGACATCAAGGAACACTACCTAGCAATGTCAAAATTAATCCTAAAAAATCCGGAAAAGAACATGAACAAGCAAAAGCTGTACAATTCAGAAGTGGAAAGGAATTAAAAGAGAAAACACGGAATGAGATTGAAAAAGAGAAAGAAGTTGAAGAGATTGAAAAACTTAAAGATACCCTTTCTCCAAGTAAAGATCAGACTGTATTACCTATTGAAGTGAAAGTTGAAAGACCACCACCACCTTTTCCTCAAAGACTAAAACAGCAGAAGCTTGACCATCAATTTTCTAAATTCTTTGAAATTTTTAAGAAACTTACCATCAACATTCCTTTTGCTGAAGCTTTGGAGCAAATGCCAAGCTATGCAAAATTTATGAAGGATATTTTAGGCAAGAAGAGAAAATTTGAAGCTTATAAAACTGTTGCATTAAGTTAAGAATTTAGTGCAATAATTCAGAAGAAATTACCTCAGAAACTTAAAGATCCTGGAAGTTTCACTATATCATGTGCTATTGGAGAAATATTTTATGGAAAAGCCTTATGTGATTTAGGAGCTAGTATTAATCTCATGCCATTTTCAATCTTTCGTAGGTTAGATTTAGGAGAGATTTCTCCTACCACTGCAACTCTTCAATTAGCTGATCGATTGATCACTTATCCTAATGGAGTTATAGAGGATGTTCTTGTTAAGGTTGATAAATTTATCTTCCCAGTGGATTTCATTATTCTAGATATGGAAGAAGATAAAGAAATACCTATCATTTTAGGGAGACCTTTTCTAGCTACCGGATGAGCTATGATTGATGTGCAAAAAGGAGAATTAATGATGAGAGTTAACGATCAAGAGATAACATTTAATGTTCTGAAATCGATGAGGTATCCTGATAAGGAAAAATGCTATCGAATGGATATTCTTGATTATATAATTGAAAAGTATTATCAAGAAAAATGTAAGGTCATTTCGGAAGATAAAGATAAAGAATCTATGTTATATAATGAGTCATTAAATGAAGAAATTGAAAAATTAAATGATGAAAAATTATCTAAGAAACTCATTATATTCATGAAAACTGGGAAATTTTAGACACAAATAAAAATGATATACTTTTACCCTTTATTGAAAAAGCCCCTGAACTGGAATTAAAAATGTTACTTGCACATTTAAAGTATGCATTTCTTGGAAATTCATTAACTTTACCTGTAATTATATCTTCGGAATTAAGCAAAGATCAAGAAGAAAACTTAATAAGAGCTCTAAAGAATTATAAGAAAGCTTTTGGTTGGACTCTTGCAGATATAAAATGAATAAGCCCTTCAATCTGTATGCATAGGATTTTAATGGAAGAAAATTGCAAACCCACTATTGAACCCCAAAGAAGATTAAACCCATTTATTAAAGAAGTTGTTAAGAAAGAGATTTTTAAATGGTTAGATGTTGGAATTATTTATCCTATTTCGGATAGCCAATGGGTAAATCCTATTCATTGTGTTCCGAAAAAAGGAGTAACTGTCATTGTTAATGATAAAAATGAATTAATCCCAACAAGACAAGTTACTGGTTGGCGAATTTCCATTGACTATCTAAAATTAAATAACGCTACTAGAAAGGATCATTTTTCTTTACCTTTCTTGGATCAAATTTTGGATAAACTAGCAGGACACTCATATTTCTATTTTCTAGATGGATATTCTGGTTATCATCAATTACTCGTTGCTCCTGAGGATCAAGAGAAGACAACATTTACAAGTCCTTATGGAACATTTGCCTTTAGAAGAATGCCTTTCAGTTTTTGTAATGCACCTGCAACTTTTCAAAGATGTATGATTTCAATATTCTGTGTTTTAATCAAAAAACAAATTGAAGTATTTATGGACGATTTTTCAGTATTTGAAACTTCTTTTGAATCTTGCTTGGAAAATATAACGAAAGTTTTGAAGAGATGTGAAGAAACAAATTTAGTTCTAAACTGGGAAAATGTCAATTTATGGTCACAGATGGAATTGTACTTAGACATAAAGTTTCACAAATAGGGATGGAAGTTGATCAAGCAAAAGTGAAAATTATTACTGAACTTCAACCACCTAATACAGTTACTGAAGTGATAAGTTTTATGGGTCATGCTGGATTTTATAGGAGATATATAAAGGATTTTTCTAAAATTACTATTCCTCTTTGCCATTTATTGGAAAAAGAAGCTAAATTTGAATTAAATGAAGATTGTTTGAATGCATTCAATATTCTAAAAGAAAAATTAATCACTGCACCTGTCATTGTTACAGCTGATTGGAATAAACCTTTTGAATTAATGTGTGATGCAAGTGATTATGCAATCGGAGCTGTATGAGGACAAAAATATGAGAAAAGTTTTAAAGTTATATACTATGCTAGCAAAACTTTAAATGAAACTCAAATAAATTACACTACTACTGAAAAAGAGTTGTTAGCAATATTATATGCCTTTGATAAATTTAGAACATATCCTCTTGGAACGAAATGTATCGTACATACTGATCATTCTGCAATTAAGTATTTAATATCTAAGAAAGATGTTAAACCTAGATTGATTAGATGGGTTTTACTTTTACAAGAATTTGACTTTGAAATAGTAAATAGAAAAGGAACTGACAACCAAATTGCTGATCATTTATCAAGAATTAAAAATAATAGTAAAGAATTATGAAGAAAATATAAATGAGAAATTCCCTGATGAATAATTATATGTCATTCAAGGATTGCAAATGCCCTGGTATGCTGATATAGTTAACTATTTGGTTAGCAATATTTTACCTTATGGGATGAATAACAAATATATTAAGAAATTCAAGAATGATTGTAAATCATATATTTGGGAAGATCCTCATTTATTTAAAATAGGAAGAGATTCTGTGATTCAAAGATGTGTACCATATGAAGAAACTTTTGCAATAATTCAAAAATGTCATGATTATGAATTTGGAGGACACTTTGGAGTAGAGAAAACTGCATTTAAAATTTTAATTTCTGGATTTTATTGGCTTACCTTATTTAAAGATGTTGAACATTATGTGAAAACTTGTGATTGATGTCAAAGAATGGGAAATATATCCAGAAAAGATGAAATGCCTCTAAGCTTTATATTAGAAATCAAAATTTTTGATGTATGGGGTTTAGACTTTATGGGACCTTTTGTACCATCATCTGGAAAAATTTATATTTTATTAGCAGTTGATTATGTTTCAAAGTGGATCGAAGCTGTAGCTTTACCTAACTGTGATTCTAAAAGTGTTTCAAAATTCTTAAGGAAAAAGATTTTTACAAGATTTGGAATGCCCAGAATAATTTTCACAGATGGGGCAAGTCATTTCAGAAATATAAGAATTCAATCATGGCTGAAAAAATTTAGAATTAAACATAGAATTGCAACTGCTTATCATCCTCAAAAAAGTGGAATGGCTGAAGTATCAAAAAGAGAAATTAAAAAAAGAATGGAAAAGATTGTTAATCCTAAAAGAACTGACTAGGTTGATAGACTTGATTATGCATTATGGGCTTATAGAACAGCTTATAAGACCCCTATCGGAATGTCACTTTATCCGTTAATTTATGGTAAACATTGTCACTTACCTGTTGAACTTGAACATAAAGCTTATTGGGCGATAAATGAGTTCAATTATAATTTGAATACTGCATAAGAAAAATGATTATTACAACTGAATGAAATGGAGGAGATAAGAAATGAGTCTTATGAAAATGCAAGAATTTATAAGGAAAGAATGAAGAAATTGAATGACAAAATGATTTCAAGGAAAATGTTTGAGCCTGGACATGAAGTATTATTATTTAATGCTCGTTTAAAACTTTTACCTAGAAAATTATGATCTAAATGGATGGGACCATCTATAATTGAGAGAGTATACCCTTATGAAGCTTTGGATATTAAAGATCCCAAAAATGGAAAAGTGATATTAAATTACAAAGAGGCTTATGAGCTGAGTCTACCCGATTAATTCAAATAATTAGGTCGCGCTGACGATGTTAAACCAATCGCTTTGTGGCAGGCAACCCATATTTATTAGTGTGAGTTAAATTATTAATGTAAGGATATGTCTTGGTCTTGACTAAATTTATATATAACTTCTGGAAATAGAAGGCTAACAAGTCTGTATTGGCTTAAGCTAAATATTAGCTTGAAGTATATAGAATTTGAACTTGGACCACTCCATGTTAAATGTGAGTAAAAAGGAGATCAAGTTAACCTTCATTTGTGATTGTTTATGATTTGAATTATTTCGTAATTGTGTTTGTGTGTTGATCATACCCGTTAGTTAGACCTACTTTTACAACCGAAACTTGCAAAAATTTGACGATAGGCGAATCAGAGTCTATCGAGGTTCTGGCGCCTAGGTGCCAGATTCCGGCGCCTAAGCGCCACGGTTAGAGATCATGTAAAAACCGAAAATCTTCAATTTTTCACACGATATCTCTTTATATATATTGCCTTATCTTCGTCCCCAATCCCATAAAAACCTTAATTTGACTAGAGCAATCCATTTTGGAGGTGTTAGGAAGGATTTGGAGGCAATGGATAGAGGATATCATGGAAATGAGATACGAGACAAATCTCCCAAAGATCCTTAGCATTATTTTAATGGTTTTATTGCTTGTAGTTGTTGACCTCATTTTTGATGAGGTCTTCTCTTCTTCTTTTTAGTGATTAGGATCTAGCCTTAGGCTTTTCCTTTGACTATCTTAGGGGACTAGAATTGGGACCCACCTTTTAGAAATTCAAACCACTTCTTAACTCCCTGCAAACTCCACAAACTCGACCGTAGACCCCTAATCACCTGGAGGGTTGAAATCAAATGTGGAAGTTTAAAGGATGAGTTCCTATAGGACTCTTTGGCCTTAGGACTGTCCTGGGTGGCCTGGTCTGGTGAAGGGGCTGACTTACACACACACTACACTTATACACTATACCTACACACTACACTTCTACACACCTCCTAAAACCACACCCATACCCAACTTGACCTCCTGACTCATGTAGGTGATTCACATGGATGGTCCTTAACCCCTAAGCCCTTGGCTAAGAGGGTTAGGAACAACATAGTGGATGCCTCAAATGAGTCCCTTCATGGCTCATGTGAGCTTGATGTGACTTCATGGCTCAACCAAAATGACTTCATTCCACTCAAATTCACCCAATCTTCAATTTTCCAAATTTTCAATTTTTGACCCCCGGGACCCTACACCCGTCTAGCCTACCCAAAGCCCTTGAAATTACCCAACTTTTTCAAAATCACCTAAATTACCCAAAATTCCTCAAAATCAATCCTAAATATTTCCACACCACTCAAATTGATCATCCATACCTAAAAATACCAAAAAATTCCAAGAAAACCTCCCAATACCCCCCTTGACCCAAAAAATCCAAAAATTCAGAAAATTCCCAGAAAATTCCAGCAAATCCCAAATATTCCTAATTTCATTTTGTTCAACTACACCATGAGCCAATTTTGTCAATTTACCCTACTTTTGTCAAAACCCCCAATTTGACCCATTTTAACCCAAAGTGAACCCAATGTCAAACCAAACCTACCCAATTGACCCAAATTCTGGTCCAATTCAATTCTAAACTTCAATTCAACATTCCCAATACTAATCTAGACCAAATCCAAGTTCAATTTGATTGACATTTGGATCCAATTTCACTTTTGGCCTTAAAGCCCAATTTGGACCCATGACCCAAACTTAACCCAAACTCACCCAATTCAACTCCAATTAACCTCAAATCTTTTCCAAATCTTCCTTAACATTCCCACAAACAAAACACTAACATGATTTTCCCAACATTTAGACCCAAACCCCACTCAACTTCAACTCAAAGCTAAAAGGCCCTATTTTGACCTAAAACCAAACCTAACCCAAATGAGCCCAAACCCCAAAATCAAAGCCCAACCAAAGTCAAAACCTCTTTGAAACACTCTCATAAACATTTCCCAACATTTATTTTACATCAATTTCAACCCTAGCCCAACATTGGCCCAACTTGGCCCACTTGGGCCTATGTTGGCCCATTCACCAAAAGAACCCAAATTCAACCCAATTCAAACCCAAATCACTCCCAATTTGCTTCAAGTCACTCATGACTCATCCATGAGCTAAAAACAACATTTGTTTGGCCCAATCCTTCACAAATTCCCCATCCATAAATTTATTTCCAAACCAAAAGCCCACTTTCTTAAACCTTCCAAAAGCCCATCTCCACCAAAATCCAAAGGGGCAAAATCAATCCAAGGCCCATATGACAAATTCTCTTCATCATGCATTCAATTAAAATCATCCCTAAGTCCTAATCCAATGATCAAATAATTCTAAATAAAGCTTCATCCAACTTTCCACCAAAATGTCCAAAATCCTTAAAATCCATTTTTATGAAGTTGACTAAACTTTTCCCAAGCCAAATGGAACCATGAATGAGCCATTCACAAGCCATATGAAGCCATGAAAGTTTGGCATGTGACCATGCCATTAATGGCAAGAGGAGGGGCTCCTTTCCTAATCTTTCATTAAGCCTTTTTAACCTTATTCATGACACACACTAAACCATGTTTAGCCACCTCATCATGGATAGAGACCATACCATTCTCTCTTGGTCGACCCAATCGATCCTCTCGGCCCAAAATCAGAGCCATGGGGAGGTGCACCCAACCCAAACCAATGGATTGACCAAATTGAAGCCAAAATGACCCCTTCCCCATTCCATTTTAATTCAAAGCCTTTACACATGGCAATTGCCGATCGATCGCACAAACCTCCACCCCCGACCCACCCGGATCCGAGGGTGACCCATGCCTGCCGGCCAGCCCGCCTAGGTCGCCGGAAAACACCATGGCCGAGACCTCGGGAGGAGCCAAACTTTGGAATTCCACCTTGCCGAGCCGCCCCATGCCCAATGGCCACCATGGTCGTTCTTCCCATGACCGCAGCAGGCTCGATCCCAACCCTCGGCCATCCCCGCGAGGCTCTCCAGCCACCTCTATTTAAACCCGACCCCCTCACGGCCATGAGAGGAGAGTTGCACAAACCTTGCCGAAACTCGCCAAAATTGTTCCAAACCCTTCTCCACCCTTAGAGCGAGTTAATCCCAGGTGTCAATTTGCCCTAATCCCCACCGACAAAATCCAATTTCTCACTCGAAATTCCACCCAAAACCGGGACACTTCTCCACAGTGGAGCCAATCCCCAAATTGATTGGTTCTACACCTTCACTGGACCAAGGAAGGTGTCCACCAAGCAAAAGCCCCATCTCCAGAGCCACCCAGCTTGCTCCAGCCCTCCAAGCTTTGTGATCGGCTGTGGTCGAAATCATACCTAGACAATTCACTGCACCGGGAGACTTCATCTCGGAGCTTGCCGGGATCCAATCGAAGGTGCAACAACCCTCAGATCGAAGCCACACTTCTCTGAGCAAAGGTATGAGCTAATTCTTCATCCCGAGCTTCTGGAGATTCTCCATTTCAAATGCTTTAATCTCAATGCATGATAACCATATAGATATGTTCGTCTCTTCAAGACGAATCCATAGAGCATAAGAACATGAAAATCCATTGAGTATCGAGTGAGATATTAGGGATTTAGTGTGGACGGCTCTCGGGTGAGGACACTTGGGGACTATGAACGGATGCCGTCCATCCAATACACACGCGGACGGAGGCCAGGATCGCGTCGGATCAGAAGACGGAACGATACAGCGGGCCCCGGGAGCGCTGAGTCAGATGGCGGCGTCGAATGGGAGCACGCCACGCGGCGTTTCGGAGCTGCCGAGGTTGACGCGGCGCCGCGTGGATAAATAGAAAATTAGGGATTTTTCTGATTTATTTAATTCCCTAAACTTCAAAAATTCATAACTTTGTGTAGAAAAATCGGAAAAATAAAATAAAAATACCCTCTTGCTCGGTGAACGAGAGGAGAATAATGTGGAAAAGAAATTATTTAATTTTATCAAGTATTTTATTTTTAATAAGTTATTTACTCTCTGCATATTTTTAATTCTCCATGCATGTATACAATTCACCATGGCATGAGACCATAGGGCTTTTGAAGCCTCCGAATTTGGGAACATTCCTCGAATTTTCCAAAGTCGGAGGCCATCCCTATGAAGAGTAATTGATTTTTCAAGTTCATGTTACTCGTTTTGAGTATTTTAATTCCAATAAATAGCATGTTGTGAAATAAATTCTAGGAAAATTTGGTGATGTTCCTTATGACCAGAGGACCCTAGGAAAAATAGGTTTTGAAGTTAGTTCATTTAAAACAACCCTAATTGGCTTAAACACCCAAAATGGATCTCTAATTAATTAGAGCTAACCATATATCAAATTGACTTGAAATCAATTCTCCACTGACCTTCAGGATCAGAGGAACCCACCATAAAAATTTGAGGTCAATTGGACTTGGTTAGCCTCTACTAATCGGTCGATTAAGCCATTTAGTCATTTTAAACTTCAAAAATTCATAACTTTCAAAATATTTTTTAAAAATTCACCAAATTGGTTTTGGAGCCTCTCCGATATCGGAGGAATTTAAGAAAATTAAAATTTCAATTTTCTAAAAAAGTTGATTTTTTAATATTATTTTAATATTTTAATAATTAAAAAATAATAAAATTCACAAAAATAATAAAATTCACCAAAATGTCACATTTTGAATTTTAATCACTTAGGAATAAACCCCATATTTTTCTTAGGTCTATTTAGTGAGATATTAAATTTTAAAGCTCTAGGGTAATTTTAAAATTTAAAAAAAATGTATTTTCTAGCATTTTCACTAAAATAATTATAATAAATCATAGAAATATCAGAAAATTGCAAAATTTGCTTTTCTGATTTCCCTGATATCAGAGAGATTTTTGAAAAATATAAAATTCATTTTTCAACATTTATTTTATTTTTAAATTAATTAACACTCCAAAACTTAAAATAATTATAATAAAAATAATATAATTCAAAAAATCACCAAAATTGATCCAAGTGGTCCTCTGGTCATTAGGAATGTCCCCTAATTTTCTTAAGGACAGAAACTTTCTCTTGGTCATGTTATTAAATTTTCCTTGGAAATCTCTATTTTCTATCAAAAATAATTATATAAATAAATTAAATACAAAAAAATCACATTTTCTCCTCTCATATCTTTATTGACATATGAGTGAAGTCACATAAAAATTTCAAGTTCATTTGAGTTCAATTTAGTGAGTTATGAAATTATTAAGCTTAAAGAGTAAAGTGGTAATTAAAATTTTTAATCCTTAATTAAAACTTTAGGTTTAATAAAAAATTAACAAGTAAAATATTTGATCCTAATCTGATTTGGATGATTGAAATTTAAATAATTAAAGGCTAGAAACCCATTAAGCAATTTAAAATGATTAAACCTTAATTAAATAATTGATTAAATTTGGAAGAATAATGAAATTGGAATTATTAAAATAGGGATATTATTAGGAAGAGATTTATTCTTTAATTTAAAAATCCCTAAATTAATTATCTCATTAATATTCAATTCTTAATTAAAATGATAACTCAAATTTAAAATATATTAAAAGACTTAATCATCGAACTAAAATTAAATTATTAAACTCTTTTAAAAATTTCAATTAAAATTAAAAATAAAATTAAATTAAAAATTAAATTAAATTAAGTAAATTAAATTGAATTAAATCAAATTAAATTAAATTAAAATTAAAAGTTGAATTAAATTAAAGATTAAATTAAATTAAATTAAATAAACAAATTAAATTAAATTGAATGAATAAATTAAATTAAATTAAATTAAATAAATAAATTAAATTAAAATTAAATAAAATTAAGTTAAAATTAAATTAAATTAAATTAAATTAAATTAAATTAAAATTAAATTAAATTAAAATTAAATCAAATTAAATTAAAATTAAATCAAAATCAAATTAATTTAATTTAACATCAAATCAAACTAAATTGAATTAAATTGAATTAAATTAAATTAAAGATTAAATTAAATTAAATTAAATTAAGTCGAATTAAATATAACATCACCAAAGACATAAAAAATCCAAAATAAATCTAAAAATAACTTGAACACTATTCCAAATTTAAACCCATTAATTTAAATTAAATCATTCGAATACCAATTTACCCTCGAAAGCTTTGATTATTATAACTCTTTAACGTAACATTAAATGAAATGTTACTTCACTTATAGTGACATTCAAATGTCCTAGTTCATCGAGCAAGACAACAAAATTTGAATCCTCGGACGATTAATTCATTTATATAATTAAATTCATTCGGACTTAAAACAATCCTAGAAATATTGAAAAGATGTTTAAGATTTGTCTTAAGCACTTCCTCGATATGATAGGATGTTTATAAGAACAACTAAATTTAATTATTCTTTCGATGAATAAAATCGTCCTCAAACCAAAACACAAGAACCTAGACGTCATAGGAAATGACTAAGCTATAGGATTAGGAATTTGGTAGAAAACCATAACCCTTACCTTAGCTTTACCTAGGAACTTGCTTAAATATTCTAATTGTGTTTTAAGTGCAACTTGGGATGACTAGGGAAGACCCTCCGAGTACGCTTTTATTTTATTGTAATTTACTTTCTTGCAATTTACATTATTGCAATTTATTTAACCGCATTGCACTTACTTTTCTTGCATGATAAACAATCGTTGCATGAAAACCCACACCTTTAGGATAGTCCCTAAACCGAAACCAAAACTAAGTTAAAAGTCATTGCAAGATAAAATTCACCACCACAACATATCAAAATATAAAACAACTCAAAATTTAATCACAAAAAGAACACAAAACTACAATTACAAATAAATTAAAACGTCCTGTTGGATGATCGGGAATACCTCGGATGATGTAACCTACGTGTTGCTAACGGGATTTCCCACGGTCTAAATGAAAGTGTGGAACTCATTCAGTTGAGTTTAGCAAATTCATCTGGACTAAGTGAATCCGATAAAAATAATGATGCCGGAAGGATGGAACCGTGGGATCTTATCCGGTGTCGTTATAATCAACTTTAAGATTTGTTTTAATTAAAATATTGAAAACACTTGGAAATTAAGATTTTCTCTAAACCAAAACACTTTTCTCATCCCCCGATTTATGACTTCTAAAACTAAAACCTCGCAACAACAAGGAGCTCGTGAGCATGGTGGGCAAGCACGGCCATCGTCATCGACAAAACCTCGAGTCTACTTCAAAGAAAACTTTCTTAGAATTAAACAACCAAGCCATAGGATTTCGAGGTAGTTTGCCTAGTGCAACATAAATCCTCAACCTTTTGTTAGGCATTTCGCACCGCAAATTAAGCCCTAACCGGCTTTAGGATTCCGAGGTAGTCGTCCGATACGACATAAACCCTCACATCTTCGAGGCTATTTGTATGATTATGTCATACGAATATAAGTCCTAATTAATTAAAATTGGCAAGATCAAAACATCAAATAAATATTAGGACTTTCCTAAATTCAAGCCAAACAATAGGATAGTCGGGAGATTACCAAAGTTCACTTCGAATCTGTGATTTCTCCTACTTTTCTTCCTTTTGATTCCCAAAACAAAATGTTCCAAATTTGATCCATTCCCTATTGAAATTCCAAAATTCAATCCTTAGAAAACTTAAACTTTGAAATTCTTGAGAGCAGAATTATTGATTATTATCGAGAGTTTTCTTAGGTGATTCCCGTCACTTAAGATGTAATTAACTATGGGGCTTGCCCTTATAGGGAATTTTGAAGAACCCGAGTAATATAAACCCCGTTTAATGCTTTCATATTAAGCAGGTGGAATTTGTCGGCTTATAAAATTGGTTCGCGACCAAACGGATGTCACAAATCTTCTAGTTTATTTAATCGAGCCCCACCGTCAAGCGATGTAGTGTCTATCCTTAGGAATAGATACACGGTTTATGGTGCGGTGCTCGTTTATATAAACTATTTGGGATGTGAGATCGGTTTAATCTCATATCTTAAAACCTTCAAATTTAAAATTATTTTCAAAATCGAATACTGTTTTTCAAAATTATTTATTTAAATTAAAAATTCGCCGACAACTTCTGTTAGGCGAACCCCTTTTCAAAATAAAACACTCAACCTAAAAATATGCCGACAGTAGTACGGAGAAATTGCTTAGTCTATTAGAGAAGATTGAAGCGGAACTTCAAACTATTGGTAATCGTCTCCATAAGATGTAACACCAATACGAACACTTGAAATGGCAAACCAAACTTCAATCAGATCATACGGTAGCCTATCATTACGTTCAAGTAGAAATGTACGCGAAGAATAAGTGGATCGATGAAAAGACGGATTTGGAATTTCTAAGGGCATTGAAGTTCCATCCCTTCGGTCCTAGCGAACTTCATTGTGAAAGAGATGGTAATTGAAGATCGATGTTAAATAGATCTTATATGTGTTTTAGGTGTGATCGAGTCATGTGTTAGTGTGTTGAATATTGAATTTGCGTGCTTACTTAATTGTTCAATGTTTGTTGTTGGATTTGATTATTTGCTTTGAATATGTTGTTGTTTGTGTTATTTAAAAAACGATGAACCTTGATATAGTCTTGTACTGAAATTTATTGAATTTGGAATGAAATTATGGATTGGAATTAAAGATTTTGGATAAGATTTGGTGAAAAATATAAAATTTAAATTTAATTTTTGGAAAGGTGAGTCTGGCGCCTAGGCACCAGAATTCGGTACCAAGGCGCCAATTCGGCCTGAACTCGTAAACTCATCTTCTTAAACACCCCATGCCATTTTCGACGCCTAAGCTTCCTCCTCCACTATTTTTCACGAAAATACCCCCTATAAATCCCATTTAAAGCCTGGTTTTCAAGTTTTTAAGCTTGAAATCACCCGATTTCTTCATCCCGAGGTCAGATCTACATTGTAAACTCATGATTTTTTATTTTCACCATGGATTTTGCTCTCACTGAGAAAAACCAAAATTTTGAGAAAAAATTTGATTTTTAAGGTAAATCCATTTAATTTTTAAGCTCTTTCAAGTTTGAAAAGCTTAAATAAGTTTATTTTCCTAGATCCATTGAATTTATTTCACATTTTTATTTCACGTTTAGATGGCACCCAAATCTAAGCGAGGAAAGGAATGAGAAAATTTTGGTCGTAGCAAGTTCGTCACTGCTGTTGGACACTTCCGATACAATGATTTTGCTACGACTCGGAAATTTATCTCGGAGCGAAGATTTTACAATGCTGGAGGAAGAATTGAGTATACATTCGTTGCGCTCAACTAGCAACGATTCTGCTATTTCACTGTTGTTGTCGTTATCCCGGTTGTTAGAGAGTTTTATGCTAATTTCGTGGATGCTGAAGAATACGAGATTTTTGTTCGAGGAGTTGGAGTAGGATTCACTCCCGAACAAATCAACATTTTCTATGGCCTGCCACCAAACATTGAGTGCTATTACTCCGGATTATCTCCATCTGAGGGAGATTTGGATATGATCATTTCTTACCTGACTGATAGTACTGGAGCCTGAAAATTTGGAACGAAAAAAGGGTAAATTTTTTATCTTCTAAGCTTAATGGTGTTTCGAAGGCATGACACTACTTTATTTCTGCTCTTCTCCTTCCAAGCAATCATCTGAGCAATTTTACCAAAGATAGAGCTATCCTCAATTATTGCATTCAAGTGAGGAAGCCTATTGATGTAGGGAGCATTATTTATGATTCTGTAGAGGCTACTGCTCGTTCTAGCACTTCTATTGGACTTGGTTTTCCATCTCTGATCTATTCTCTATGTCAAAGTGTTGGAGTAGTTGTTGAGCTTTCTGAGGAAAAGCTTAAGTCGACAAAGCCTATAGGAAGAGAGAGCGTCAGTATCTATAATCGACTTCGAGGTAAGAGTTCTACTGCACCTTCTGGTTCATTACCTACTTCAGGTAAAGCTTCTACTTCTAGACCATCTACTTCTGGTGAGCCACCATCTAGTTTCTGGTAGACTATGTATGATCAGTTTATAGAGCAGTAGAATGAGTTATTCCTATCTCATTGTAAAGTACATACGATCGATAAGAAGGTCGATCATCATTCTGAGTATACCCAAAGGAAGAGTGATTATGATGCTCAGTATTCTGAGTCTTTAGTCAGATTCCTGAAGAGTGAGCATGATGTTCAGTTTCCTACCTGTCCTAAATATTCACCATATGTTGATCTGAAGGATATGGAGTTTTCTTTTGGTGATGACGATGATGAGGCTAGGGATAGTGATTAGTATCTTGACTTACCTCTGGAGATATGTTGATTCTATTTTTAGTGTGTTTCTTGTTTCTTGTGTTGTTTAATGTGATGTTATTTGTTAGAGTTGATGTGAATTTTTTATGTTGAAACTGTTTTTAGATTATTTGATGTGTGTTTAAGACTGAAATATGAATGAATTTTTATAAAAATTTATTTCTGTTTTAGCCTACTATTTAGTGTTCATGAATAGTTAGTAATTTTGAATGTTCAAAAATAAAAATAAAAAAAATAAAAAAAGGATTTTTTAGAATTTAACTCCTGCTCTGCAAAACTTTTTTATATAAGCTTAATCATTTCTGTTATATTCATATTAAAGCATGTGTAGAAGTAGAAGTTAGTTTTTCCTTACTACATCATTATTGTAATTAGATTAATTCCTATTTATTTTTTTCTCTCATGCTTTAGAAAATTTCACGATTCATATTTATACTAAAGCTGAAGTTTGGGGGAAGGGAAAACATTTATCAAATTTAAATATTATTTGTCCTTAATGAACTAATATTTTCTTTAAAAATATATGTCGACGTATAAAAAGTTTTAAATATATGTTTTTAGTTGGGGTTGCCCATTAGAAGCTGTCAGTCGCTGGAATCGAAGTCCCATCGCTCGCTTCGGAAGGACAATTTTAATTTAATTATAATTTATTTTAGAAAAATGTGGAGTCAAACCGATCTCATATTTTTCAAAGTTCTAATGAAAGAGCACTATACCTCAGCTTTGTATATATTCCGAAGGATGAACACAAAACTTGAGGATGAGGCTCAATCAAATGAACTAAGGAAAAGTATGACATTCGTTTGGTCTGCAAAACCTGTATGTTTGCCGACAATTTCCCCCATTTAATATAAGAGGATTAAATGGGGTTTATATTAATCTGGGGTCTTTTAGGTTTCCTATTAGGGCAAGCCCCTATAGTTAATTACATCTTAGACAACCGAAGTCACCTAAAAAAACTCTTGATAAATATCAGAAAATAATTATATTCATGACTTCCAAAGGTAAAGATTTCTTTCAACAAAATGTGATTATCGGAATTCAATAGGTAAATGGTTCAAATTTCAGAACATTTCATTTTATTAGAGTCCTAAAGAAAAGAAGACCAGATTCGAGAAGAATCCCGGTGTTTTCCCAAGCTATCCTATTGTTTGGCTCAGTTTAGGAAAAGATTTAATTTATATTTCATCCTACCAATTTTATTATTTAGGGCTTACATTCATTTGATGTCGATCATATGAATAGCCTGGAAGATGTGAGGGTTTATGTCATATCGGGATGACAACCTCAGAAACCTAGACGAGTTAGGGCTTATAGTGCACCGGGTGCAAAAGCCTAAAAGGTGAGATAAGGGTTTACTTTGCACTGGGCAAATACCTCAAAGTCCTATAGCTAGTTGCTTATTGCTAAGAATGGTTTAGCTGAAGTAGACTCAGGTTTTGCTGAAGAAGATGGTCGTACTGCCCACTATGCTCCAAGCTCCTTTGTCGTTGTAGAGGTTCAGTTTTAGAAGGTGAAAATCAGGAGGTGAGAGAAGTTTTTTGGTTTAGAAAAGTCTTAGATTCCAAGTGTTTTAGTGTTTTAATTAAAACAAATCTTAAATTTGATTAAACAGAACCGATTAAGATCCCACGGTTCCGTCATCCCGGCACCGTTATTTTCATTGGATTTACTTAGTCCAGATGAACTTGTTAAACTCAACTGAATGAGTTCCACACTTTCATTTAGACAGTGGGAAATCCCGTTATCAACACGTGGGTTACATCATCCGAGGTATTCCCGATCATCCAAAGAGACGTTTTAATTTAGTTGTAGTTGTAGTTTTTTGTTTTTGTTTGTGATTAAGTTTTGAGTTTTCTTATATTTTGAAATGTTGTGGGGTATTTTATGTCATCTCAAGCAGTTATATTTGTAGTAAAGTGCAGGGGAGTAAAGTACTATAACTAAAATACTAAAACTGTAAAAGTGTACCTGGCGAGTCTTCAAGTTCCACCACCTGAAACTTTAGTATTGCATTGCATTTATGTGTTTATAATTTTGCAGAAATTAAAGCATGCCTGAAAACACGAAGAAGTAGGACTAACAAGCAGTAACTACTCAATCCTATGATGTCTATGTTAAGATCCTAGTTGTCTACCTAGTCCTATGATGTCTATGTTAAGATTCTGGTTGTCTACCAAGTCCTATGATGTCTATGCGAATTTCTATGTTGTGTTTCAATGAACTTTGTTAATTTAATTGAGGATGGTTTCGTTAAGCAGACATATTAAGTTTAATAGACCTCTGAGGTATCCAAAAGGTCAGAGAAGGATACAGGTCCATGCTTCCCTCTCACAGCCTGGTGAAAAGTCTCGGGCTCATTTATACTTATTATTATGCTTAACAACTCATCCTACCTATACCCTTATGCTTAATGAGCACTGATGTTCGGGGTAGGTTAGGGCAGATGGGTTTAGGTGTGGTTTGGAGTTGGATTGGTGGCAATTGGTAGTTTGATTTGGACTTATGGAAGTGCTATGAAGAGTTTGTGGTTTTTGATTGTAGAAGATTTGATTGAGTTTGATTTTAGTTTGGGTATTTTGGGCTTTGAATTTAGTTTGGTTTTGGTTTGGGTTTGGGTTTGTTTTTGTTTTTGGTTTGTTTTAGGTTTTGAAACTAGTGATTTTGAGTTTGGAATGTGAATTGGGAAGGTTATGTAGACATCGGGTAAAATTTGGGTTACTCCATGCATTCACTAAGCATAAGGGTATTCTTATTATGTTTTTAATCCAAGTTCTGATTTCCTAGGGGTCTTTATAAAGGGAAAAATAAACCATGCCTCAGGAGGCCTATCCTAGGTTTGATTGTTATCGTGTTGGTATTGTATTGTGTTCGGGATTGTTGTTGTATGTTGTGATTGTTGTGATTTATTATGGTTGTGTTGTGTTATGATTGTATGTGATCGTATGTGTGTAATGTGTATGATTGTTGATGTGATTATAGTTGTGCTTGTATGTGATTATTATGTTATTTATATGTCTTTATTGTTATTTATTATTTTATTATTGTTTATTTTGTTATGTATTATCATTTTATGTTATTATCGTTAATTATTATTTATGTGTCGTTAGTTTTATTATGTGTTATTTAAAGTCATTATCTTTTATTTGTAATTGAAATTATTTATGTAATTTATTATCTTATTTAATTCATTGTGATTTATTTACTTTTATTTGATTGTTATTTATTTCTTTTATTTAATTGATTGATTATCATTTACTTTACTTAATTAGTTGTTATTTATTTATTGTTATTTCTTTATGATTGATTAATATTTATTTATTTGAATTATTATTTTTATTATTATTTATTTAATTCAATTTAATTTAATTTGTTAATTATTTTATTTATATTATTATTTAATTCAATTTAATTCAATTTAATTTAATATTATTTAATTAATTTAATTCAATTTAACTTAAATTATTTTATTTTCTTTTAATGTATCATTTATTTATATTATTATTTAATTTAATTCAATTAGTTTAGTTTAATTTAATTTATATTAGTTACAATTATTATTTAATTTAATTTAATTTATTTATTTAATTTAATTTTTTATTTATTTTCGGTTTTATGTAATTTTAATTTATTTAATTTTAACTTAATTTATTATTTATTTACATTATTTTTTAATTTAATTTATTTTAATTTTCGATTTTTATTAATTTAATTTAATTTAATTTATTTAATTTAATTTAAATTACTATTTATTTACATTATTGTTTAATTAAATATAATTTAATTTATTTAATTTATTTAATATAATTTAATATTTATTTATATAATTGTTTTTGGTTTATTTAATTAATTATTATTTAGTTTAATTCATTTTATTTAATTATTATTATTTTTATTTAATTTTAACTCTTTAATTTTAATTTAATTTATTATTTATTTATGTTATTATTTTCAATTTATGAATATATATATATATATATATATATATATATATATATATATATATATATATATATATATATATATATATATATATATATATATATATATATATATATATATATATATATATATATATATATATATATATATATATATATATATGTGTGTGTTATTTATATTTATTATCCCTTGTAATCTTATCATTTAATATATATAAATTATAAGTTATTTTATTTTAATTTATTATTGTTATTAGTTATATATACATTTTTATTACATATATATTATTGATTTATTACTGTTAATTTATATTACTAATTTAAATTATTTATTATTATCATTTTTATTATTATTTATTTATTTATAAAGCTTTGTTAACACACTCTCTCCTAAATTATTCTTTTATTTATTTTAAGTTATTACCATTTATTTAAAGCTATTACAATTATTATTTATTTATATATTTACATTTATATTATTTTAAAAAGAATGACATTTTTATTTACTTATTTTATTTATTTATTTATATTTACAATTATTTTCAATTATTATTATTTTTTTCTTATATTTTCATTATCTATTTAAGTTTATAGTTATTTATTTTATTCTTATCACACTATTCTGTTTATTATTTACATATTCTTATTATTAATTTACAAATAAATATTATTATTCATTTAGTTATTTATATTTTAGTAGTATTTATTTAAATTTAATATAGTGTAGTTATATTATTTAAATTTAGTGTAGTTATATTTTAAGTTTAATGTTTTTTAGGTATTTAAAATTTAGTATAGTTTTTATATTTAGTAAAGTTATTTTATTTGTTTAAATTTAGTATGGTTGAATTTTATTTACATTTAGTGTAGTTATTTTAGTAGTTAATTTTAATATAGTTATTTTAAATTTAGTATAGTTGTTTTATATAGTTATTTTATTTAGTATAGTTATTTTATTTAAAATTTAGTAAAGTTATTATTTAGTTTATTTAGATTTACAATTATTATATCACTTATGTTTTTAGATTTATTATTCATTATTTATTTACATTATTATATAATATTTAAGATTTTCATTTCATTTTCTTTTGTTTTATTTTTATTTCCTTTATGTTGTATTATTTCTTTTTAAATTTTAAAATTTACTTTTCAAGGTAATAAAAACTAGGTGGTAGATTTGTAAATATTAAAACTAGTGAACCTCCTTTTTTTTTTCTTTTGAAAATTAAACACATATTTTTGCACAAAAGATATCCTAAAACTAAGCATGAAAAGGTTTAAATACTTTAAATGAAAAGAAAATTGTAAGAAAAAAACTAAATAATTTGCATGCAAGATTTCTTAAGGCTAAATATATAAAGATTTGAACATGTACATGAAAGAAATTTTTTCACCTAAAAGAAAAGTTATAAAGCTTGCATAAAAAAATTTTAGAGCTAAGCATGAAGTTGGGAATGAATTTTTTTTTTATAGCAAAAGTTTTCATAAAAATAAGTAAAAGAGAGGGGAAGAAATTTACCTTGCTTTGGAGGAGTTGATGGAAGAACCTTGAAGAATCCCTTGTTGAAGCTCACGGCTAGGAGGATTTGGGTGGGTGTGGCTAGCTTGGAAGGAGGAGAGGAAGAGAGGGGAGACTCACGGCTAGGAGAGGGATTTGGGGGGTGGGGGGTGGGGGGGGGAGTTATGGTGAAGTGTGTGAGTGGGTGCTTAGGAGAAGGAAAATGAGTTGATGGGGGGGTTTTTTTTTGGAGGGGCTCACGGTTTTGGAATTAAGGAGGAAGTAAGGGAGTGGTGAGGTGGAGGCATGGTGAAGGTAAGGTGAAGGTAAGGAGGAGGTGAGGTAGGTAGACCTTAGGGTGGCGGGTAGGGTGAGGGAGAGGTGAGGGGAGAAGTGATGGGAGAGGCATGGAGGAGAGATATTTTTTTGTTTTATTTATTTATTATTTTTTTATAATATATATATATATATATATTTAAATGTACTTTATTTCTTTTATTTATTTATTTATTTATTTATTTATATATATTTATTTTAGGGCTGCCATGAGGTTAATTTGCTTAATTTTCATTTAATTTGGTTTGATTTGAATTATTAGTTCAATTAGGTTCATTTGGGTTTGGGTTGGCTTAACATGGGTTAGAGCTTGAATGAAGCCCAAGTGCCTTGATCAATATTGTCCACTTGATTGTAATGAAGATCTTTCATGAAGACATAAAGTGGTTTTGACAAAGTTTGGAGGGTCAATTTGGTGGATTTAGGACATGTGTTCAATTTGGGTCAAAATTGGGGGTTTTGGTCCAAAATGGATTTGGGTAAGACTTGAGCTCAAATTGTGGACAATTGATGATTCAATTCAATTTAAGGAGGTGTTATAAAGAGTTTGGGAATGAAATTTGGGAGGAATTGATTGACATTGGGTTTATTTAGGGGATTTGGATCACTTAGACCAATTTGGGGATTTTGATCAAATTGGGTTAAATTGGAAAAATTTGCTTATGGTGTAGTTGAACAAAATGAAATTGGGAATTTTTAGGATTTCTTGGAATTTTCTAGGAATTTTTTGGAATTTTTGGATTTTTGGGCAAAAAGGGTATTTTGGCAATTTTGGGTAATTTTGGTCAATTTGAGTGGTAAGGACTATATTGGAATGACTTTTGCGGAATTTTGGTGAATTTGAAGAATTTTGGGTAATTTAGGGAGGCCAGGGGCCAAAAAATTGAAATTTTGAAAAATTGAAGCTTGGTTTGAGATGAATGTCATGAGATGGTTTAAATTGAGTTATGGACCAAGGGTCACTCACATTTGGTCCTCTATGTATTGGTTCTAGTCAAATACTAGCCTGATGCCAAGAGTTGAGAAGAACCATCTACATGAGTTTCCAAAGTTTTGGGGGAATGTGTGCATGTGAGTGGTGAAGTCCAGACCTCCCTTAGGGCAAATCCTAAGGTCTGACCACCTATAGGAGACTTCCTCTAGGATTCCTTAGGCTTGCCTTTTTCTCCTACCAAAAGGTTGAGGTTAGGCCTTAAGCATATGAAAACCCCTAGTGAAGCAAGAAGAGTTTCGAATTTCTATGGGGAGGGTTCCATGACTAGTCTTCTAAGAAAGTCACCAGGAGAGTCTTATGGCTAGACCCTAGGCTATTCCAAAGAGATACTAGACCTCAACCAAAAGTGAGGTCAACAATATATTAACATAACATAAGAAATGAAAAATCTGTTTAAGATCACCTAAATTTTTGAATTTATAAATAATTTAGTAAATTTAACTAAAATTTCAAAAATTTTGATTGATTTTAAGAATAGAATTATTTAACTGAAAGAATAATAAGATAAATTTTTTTCTATTTAAAGTAAAGAGAATTGTATTTTTGAAATACTAATGAATCAAGATTATTTCTTGAAAAAGAAAAGATTGAAATAAGTTTTGAAAAATAATAAATTATTAAAAATGTCATATTTATTAAGTAAGAATGTATAAGTTTTTTAAATTAAGTTAAGGATAGTGAAGTTCAATATCATTAACAGGCTATCAAAAAATAGTAATCCTCAATTCAAAAAAAAAGAAGAAGAAAGAGAAAAAAAAGAATGTGAGAAGTTTGAGGAAATGCCTAATAAAAAATTGGTTTCACTTAAATTATCTTATAGGAAGAAAACTAATTACATTTTGAACTTAATTTCTATGTGCAAATATTTCTACTAGAAAAATATTTCATGAAAATCTTTTTCTTGTAAATATTCTATGTGACCTTAATATGATAAAATACAATTATTCTTGAAATAATTGAAAAATTGGAAGTCTTGTGATTTGGGAGTTAAATGTTCTTTAATTTTTAAAATTAAACTTAATTAGTGAAATTTGGTTAAAAATTTGCTAAAGCATTTATAAAACCAAAAATTATAAGGAATCTTAAATATTTTAACTTCATTCCAAATCTTATCTATTTTATGTAATTAAAAGGGTTACTTGAGGACAAGTAACGTTTAAGTTTGGGGGAATTTGATCTACCTAAAAAATACCCATTTTTATGCCTTATTTATGATTCAATTCTTAAGGATATTATGCTTTAATGAAATGTATTTTCATGTTTTTGGATGTAGATGATTAAAGAAGAGTCTAAGAAGGAAAAATAAGGAAAAAGGAGCAAAAACGGACCTTATAGAGCAAAATATTGGAATTATTGGCCTAGCACCTAGGCGCCAGAATCAGGTGCCTAGGCGCCACAATCCGGCGCCTAAGCGCCCGCTTGATACAGACGTTGTTAAGATTTTTTGATGATTTTGGGAGTTATTTTGACGGAGATAAGCAGTTATTGGAGCTTCTAGAAGACTGGAAGTTATGCCTAATATATAGGACATGTGATACAATGCATTTTGACACAAGGAAATGGTTTTAATCGCAAAGAGGTGTGATCCAAAGTGAAGA
This sequence comes from Papilionanthe hookeriana x Papilionanthe teres, assembly GCA_022702705.1. Lineage (NCBI taxonomy): Eukaryota > Viridiplantae > Streptophyta > Magnoliopsida > Asparagales > Orchidaceae > Papilionanthe > Papilionanthe hookeriana x Papilionanthe teres. The sequence goes on from CM040423.1 coordinate 96,321,438, forward strand.
GGTGCGACGACCTGGTCACGGAGTTCAGTGCCTAGGCGCCAGATCCATGTGCCTAGGCGCCAGATCCCGGTGCCTAGGCGCGACAGTTACCTTCTAGAAGATGCATTGAATTTGGATGAATTTTGAAGAGGTGCTTTAAGCAACCCAAGGTCAAATTCAGAGCTGTATAAATAGGAGCCCAATCTACAGAGAAAATGGCCCCTTTTAGTACCCTATAGTCTCTTTCACCCCTTATTGCCTCTTTAGTCCCCAAGTACTATATTCCATCCAATTATTTAGGGAGCCACCATCTTTATTATTATTTAGTGATTTTATTTTAGGTATTTATTGTGTGTTGTCGCTGTTGGAGTCTTTCATCATTGCTTTGGAGTCAGTAGAAGTCAGCAGATCACTTGAAGGAACACTTCAGATAAGTATTTGTACCTTGGTTCAAAGTTTTATAAATATGTTTTGTTGTGTGATTTCAATGTGTTCTGAGTAGTTAGTTATTTTTCTTCTTTCAACTATGAAAAGATAATAAATTAATTAAATTTTGTACGAGAATTAAATTTAAAATATTTAAAACATTGTGATGATATTAATACTTGATCTTAGTTTACTTTTTAAATTGGTCATTTAAATTGTTAAAACTGTTGAAGAATTTTGAGACTTATCCGGAGATAAATTCTTAACTAGTAGATATCACATGAATCCTTGTGTAGTCGAAGGCCTTATGCGGGTTATTCAAGGTGAAGTGCAAATAAATATGAAGATATTATTTATTGGGCATAAAATTAATTAGATTTTAGAGTGACAGACTAAATTCTAATAATTTGGTTTATAGAAAGGGAACGGGTCAATGGTAGGGCCGACCATAGCCACCCTTGGACATCTAGTAGTGTGAGCCTAGATTAACCCATTCTACTAATAAAACATCTTGAACCGATCTATAGATTAGTCAATGTTCTTTGCACCTGGACCAAAGGGTAAAGAATAGGAATGCTTCTATTTGACACAATACCATAATCTAAATTCCCCACAAAAGATAATTATTCTAAAAATCTTGGATTAGTTGAAAAGGAGAAAGTCATTTTTATACTCGCATTGAATTTTAATTACTGCTTACTTTACTTTATTACTGCTTACTGCTTACTAGCTTATAGTAAAAATTGTAAGTAAATTAAATTTGAAAATAATATATATATATATATATATTAAAATTATATATATATATATATATAATTTTAATCATCTGAAGAAGATTTCTCTGTTTCTTTGCATTTGGGGGATCGTGAACCTCGAGGACCGAGATCGGATCCAACCTCTACTATGGATTCGACTAGTTGTGGATATGCGAGTCTGTTTGTGGGCATCAGCATTGACATTTTGAAGAGGTTATCCTATATAAACTTATGAATATTCCCTCAAAATTCCGTCACGTTATGAATATCGGATTTCTCTATGTTACAAGGTATGTGCTTTAATGATATAACTAACTTAGGGCATGATCTAAGGGAGGCTTTCATTTACGTATCTTGCTTTTGGTGTTCAAAACTTGTAATATTCAAGTTGTAATGGAGATAACTTGATGTTTGCTAGAGATCGGCATTCTTGTTTAATGAAAATAGGAAATTATTAAATATATATATATATATATATTACTTTTAATTTGATAAATTCCAAATTATTTCTTAAATATCTTACTATTTATAAAAACACTATCCCTGTGGGATCGATAACCAAGACTCCACTAGAGCCCTGTATTACTTGAACGATACGTATATTTGCGTTTAAAATTGTGACTTTTACAATAATTATGATAAAATATAAATATAAATTCATAAGTAAAAGTAAACATCTTACATCAAGTTTTTGAAGCCATTTGCCAGGAATTAAATATTCTAAAAAGTGGTATCAAATTCTTGTATTAAAAGCATATATAAAGTCGCATCGCATCACATGTAAATTTTTAAAATTTGCAAGAAAATTCCAGTAAATCTCAAATTCACAATGTAACAAACTCCAAACACTATTCTAAACAAATAAGAGCAAAATTCATCATGGAAATCTCAAAATCTCTTTAAAAGTCCAAAAATTTCCACCATAGGCATTGTGAGAGATTTCCATGGTGAAAATCCAAAAATTTTAACTTAAAGTAAATCTCGTACCAAGAGAAGTGCAAATCTGGTTTAGAAAAGCCTTGAAATCTCCTTAAATCCGAGATCTAGCAAGCCCTAGATCTTCAAAATCATGAAAATGGAGGAGGAAGACAAAGGAAATGGAAAAATTTGCGGGTCCCAGGGAAAAATCACGAAATCGAGGGTTTTAGGCCTTTTTCTGGGTTCGGGTGCCGGCAGCGCTCAATTTAAAATAAATGGCCAAACTCTCTGGATTTGGGCGCCGGCGGCGCCAGTCCAAAATATTTTCTCTGACCAAAATTTTTTTCATAATTTCGATCGTTTTGATGTCCACAATGATGTTTAACACTTCAATAGGCATTTACATCATCCCATAAGCAATAATTAACACAATTTTTTCACACAAACAATACACAACAATCTTATATATATAAAATCCAAGTTACATCATAGACACTTAATATGTTCATTCAAACCAACTATTCTTAGATGTTTATTGCATCAAGTACTCTATGATAGACAAGCATTAAGATATAAGCACATAATGAAAGTAAACACAACCAAATCCAAGTTTAAGTCTCAAAGAAAATACTACACAAACCAAACATAAATAAGCAAAGCAAACTAAGCACACAACAAACATAAGTAGAATCCATCAATTACTCCACATCAGTTTCAGAACTATCCTCTCCTCTAATGTCTCTAAATGATTGCTGATGCACAAACAAGTTATAGAATGGACGAATTGGAAATTCGTTAGATGATTCTTTAGCATTCACTGTGTTCTTCATAAGATTGATCAAGCCCATCTCAATTCCACTGGTGTGATCGAATTGCTCTTTCATTCTCCAATCTATATGATCAAATAAATTAGAAATGTCATTGATCGCATTCATAACATTTCGTACCTCTTTCTCCAATTGTTTGATGCTCTTCAATATCATTCTAGAACCTTCAGGAAAAAAGGGTTGAATCGGCTGTGAAGTCTGTGTTGGTTGATCAGCAAGAATATTCATGTCTTCTTCATCTCCAACTGTCTGTTAGTCATAGGGATTAGCTGAATCAATAGGCCTCCATGGAAGAAGAACTTTTTCCCAACTTTCATAAGGAACCTGTAACTGACTATATAATAGAAATATGGTGGACGGGTGTCCAAGCCCATATTTGGAGCCATGCACAATTATCCAAGTACTGATTTCACAATAATGTTACTAATGTTAACCGGCCCCCCAGTTTGAATATAGAAATTCAAAGTGGCGCTTTCCTTGGTTACCTTGCTAATCTTCATTGTCGAAAATAACTTTGCCGAAATAAAGTAATGCCACTGTTTTGATACTAGATTGAGAGATGCAGATGTGAAACTCATGTATCCATTCTCTCTGACTTCTCATTCTTCATTCTCATCTGTTAAATATCGATATACATCATTCATATTATCCCTCGTGGCATTAAAATTAGAATAATGGCAAATAGGTATGTTATCGATCATAGAGAGATCGTTGATTCGTGCAGGAGTGAATTGAACAAATCTACCACGTATAACTTGGTTAATCCCATGAAGATTTGTATAAAACTTTTTAACTGGAACAATAACGGTAGTGGTAGTGTAGCAAAGCACTTCTTAACGTCTCTCTTTAATACTTTCTTTAATTCTAGTAGTAGGATTATCCATACCTCGATTTATGAAGCCTCGTTCCTTGATAATCCTTCTTTTCATCATTACTTTGTTGAACAAACGTTGCGCTTCAAAACTTATTAACTTCTTAGGTTGAAAATACAAAATCGAGGGGTTTCAATGGGAAATGAATCCATAGGATATTAATTGGGATAGGTGGTATTCATTTTTCTGAAATTAAGAAGTCAAAAATGGAGTTTAGGGAGTTATAAGGACGAATATCTCGCCAAAAACTGCCAAAACTCGCATTTTGAAACTTAAAAACTGTCAAGCAGATTTTGGGCACCGGCAGTGCTCAAACAGTCAAGTTCAGTGCAAGAAAAAAGATAGGGCACCGGCGGCGCCAGTGGTAAAAAATTCTCACCGAACTTTATTTGGTCCAAAATATTCCAATATCTCAATTTGATCCTTCATTTATCATTTTTTAAAGTTTTTAAGAGTAATTAGGATTCAAAAATAACTATCTAAAAAGCACAACTTCAACAAACAAGCAAACACACCACAAAGATACATATGGGTTGCCTCCCATAAAGCACTCGGTTTAACATCGTCAGCCCGACAAACCATTCAGTTAATCGAGATTGATCCACTTAAAAGATACATATTTTTATGCCTTATTTATAATTCAATTCTAAAGGATATTATGCTTTAATGATTATGCTTTAATGAAAGGTATTTTTATGTTTTTGGATCTAGGTGATAAAAAAAGAGTTCAAGAAGGAAAAAGGAGCAAAAAGGAGCAAAAATAGAGCTTAAAGAGAAAACATGTTTAAATTATAGGTCTGGCGCCTAGGCACCAGAATCCGGTGCTTAAGCACCAGTTCGATACAGAAACAAATAATATTTTTGACGACCTTGGGCAGTTATTTTGACGGTGTTAAGCGATTCTCAGACCTTCTAGAAGACTGGAAGTTACTCCTAATATATAGAACATGTGATACAATCATCTGGACACAAGAAAACGGTTTTAATCGCAAAGAGGTGCGATCCAAAGTGAAGAGGTGCAAAGACCTGATCACGGACTCCGACACCTAGGCACCAGATACCGGCGCCTATGCGCGATAGTGACCTTCTAGAAAATACATTGTATTTCAATGAATTTTGAAGAGGTTCCTTAAGCAGCCCCTAGTCAAATTCGGAGCTCTATAAATATGAGTCAATTCTACAAAGAAAAGTACCCCTTTTAGCACCCTATAGCCATTCTATCACCATATACCCCCTCTAGCATCCAATCATTTTAGGGAGCCACTTTCTTTTGCATTTAGTGAGTTTATTTTGAGTATTACTACTCAATTCCTTGAGTAGTAAATGTGAGTTTTCAAGTATTGTTGTTGTTAAAGTTGTGTACCTTGCATTGGAGTCAGTAGGAGTTAGCGGATCACTTGAAGGAACACTTCAGATAAGTATTTATAACTTGGCTCAATGTTTTATAAATATGTTTTGTTGGGTGAATTCAATGTGTTCTGAGTAGTTCGTTTTGTTTCTTCTTTCAACTATGAAAAGATAATAAGATAATTGAATTTTGTTCGAGAACATAACTTAAAATATTCATAAAAATTGTGATGATATTAATACCTTATCTTAATTTACTTTTTAAACTGGCTACTTAATTTGTTAAAACCTGTTGAAGAATTTTGAGACCTATCCGGAGATGAGTTCTTAACTAGTAGATATCACATGAATCTTTGGGTAATCGAAGGCTTTATGCGGGTTATTCAAGGTGAAGTGCAAATAAATAGGAAGATATTATTTATTGGACAAAGAATTAATTAGTTTTTAGAGTGCAAGACTAAATTCTAATAATTTGGTCTATAGAAAGAGAACGGGTCACTGGTAGGGCCGACCATAGCCACCCTTGCACATCTAGTAGTGTGAGCCTAGATTAACCCATTCTACTAATAAAACATCCTGAACCGATCTATAGATTAGCCAATGTTCTTTATACTATCGAGCGAAGGTAAAGAATATGAATGCTTCTATTTGGCACAATACTATAATCTAAGTTCTCCACAAATGATAATTATTAAAAAAATCTTGGATTAGTTGAAAAGGAGAAAGTTGTTTTATTTATACCTGCATTAATCTTTACTTTATTACTGCTTACTTACATTTAGTAAAAATTTTATTAAATTTAAAATTTGAATTTTGAAAAGAAATAAATATAATAATTACTTTAATTTAAAAAATCTAAAATATTTCTTAATTTTCTCATAATCTTTCTTGTGGGATCAATAATCAGGACTCCAATAGAGCCCTGTATTACTTGAAACGATACGTATACTTGCGTTTTAAATTGTGACTTTTACAATAATTATTTTAAATATTTAAATATAAATTAATAAATTCTTACATAAGTAAAATTCGGATAGTTCCAGTATAAATTGTTTTGCATCTTTGCCGGGGAAGATAAGGAAGAAAGCTAAAAAGACAATTTTTACATTTCTCGAATTAAATATAATTTATACACTTTTATTTCTTTGAAATAATAATAAAAAAAATAAATATATAAAAATAAAAATACCAAAATTATTTTAATTTTTTTTTATGGATAGTTCTGGATCTGAAGGATTATTACCTTTTCATTCTAAATTAGAAAGAACACTTAAAAGAATAAGAAAAGTAAAACAAATTCAAAAATATCAGAAAATGACTAACTTACACAATAATAATCAAAATCCAATAGAAATCAATGAACAAAATGTTTATAAACCATTAAGGGATTATGCAAACCCTATAGCTGATGAACTTCATATTAGTATTCAAATGCCAGCTGGAGATGCCAATTCTTTTGAGCTTAAACATTCTATTATTTAAATGGTTCAAAATAATCAATTTGGAGGAACACCAAATGAGGATCCAAATTTATATCTTGCTAGTTTCTTAGAACTTTGTGTTGCCTTTAAATATAATAATGTTTCTGATGATGCTATTAGGCTTAGACTCTTTCCTTTTTCCTTAAAAGATAAAGCAATGATGTGGCTTAATTCATTACCTACTTGTTCTATTAAAACTTTGGCAGATATGGCACAAAAATTCCTTGCTAAATATTTTCCTCCTTCTAAAACTGTTAAATTAAGAAATGATATTACTTCATTTATGCAATTTGATGGAGAAACAATTTATGAAGCATGGAAAAGATTTAAAGAACTATTAAGAAAATGTCCTCATCATGCTTTACCAGATTGGTTAATTATTAAAACATTTTATAATGGACTTATTGGATAACTTAGATCTATTATAGATACTGCTGCTGGCAGTTCTTTAATGGCTAAGATATTTGAAGAAGCTTATACTTTAATTGAAAAAATGGCTAATAATAAGTTTCAATGGCCTTCTAAAAGGGTTAATCTTAAAAGAATGACAAGTATTCAAGATAATGAAGCCTTTTCTATTTTAGCTTCACAAATGACTACGATATCTAAAAAATTAGATAATTTTTCTATTAACATATCACATCTAAGTAATGATAACTCTGCAAATACTGATGTTTCTCAAACAATAGAAACTTTGCAAGCTATTGCTAGTAAAACTAATAACCCTTACTCTAATTATTATAATCCTGGTTGGAAAAATCATCCTAATTTTATTTGGAATAATGGACATCAACAATGGAGTAATAATCAAGTTAATCCAACCAGAAATTGGAACAATCAAGGAAATTCAAACTTTAGACCAACTTACCCTCTTGGTTTTAACAATCAGTAAAAAATGTTATCTGTAGAAGAATTGATCTTGCAACTAAGTAATCAGTTATAAAGTCAAAATACTGTTATTCGTAATATTGAGAATCAGATTGGTCAAATTGCTAATTTTATTAATTACAGACCTCAAGGAACACTACCTAGCAACATTGAAATTAATCCTAAAGAAACTGGGAAAGATCATGAACAAGCAAAAGTTGTACAACTTAGAATTGGAAAGGAATTAAAAGAGAAAATTCAAAATGAAATTGAAAAAGAGAGAGAGGTAGAAGAGATTGAAAAACTTAAAGATACTCTTTCTCCAAGTAAAGCTCAGACTGTAATTCCTATTGAAGTGGAATATGAAAGACCACCACCACCTTTTTCTCAAAGACTAAAACAACAGAAGCTTGACCATCAATTTTTTAAGTTCTTTGAGATTTTTAAGAAAGTTACCATCAACATTCCACTTTCTGAAGCTTTGGAACAAATGTCAAGCTATGCAAAATTTATGAAGGATAGTTTAAGCGAGAAAAGGAAATTTAAAGTTTATGAAACTGTTTCATTAAGTGAAGAATGTAGTGCAATAATTCAGAAGAAACTACCTTAGAAACTTAAGATCCTTGAATTTTCACTATACCATGTGCTATTGGAGAAAAATTTTGTGGAATAGCCTTATTTGATTTACGAGCATGTCTTAATCTCATGCCATTTTCAATCTTTCGAAGGTTAGATTTAGGTGAGATTTCTTTCACCACTGTAACCTTTCAGTTAGCTGATCGATCTATCACTTATCTTAATGGAGTTATAGAGGATGTTCTTGTTAAGGTAGATAAATTTATCTGTCCTGTGGATTTCATTGTACTAGATATGGAAGAAGATAAAGAAATAACTATTGTTTTAGGGAGACCTTTTCTAGCTACCGGACGTGTTATGATTGACGACCAAAAAGATTAATTAACGATGAGAGTTATTGATCAAGAGATAACATTTAATGTTCTAAAATTAATGAGGTATTCTAATAAAGAAATATTCTATCAGATGAATATTTTTGATTATATAATTAAAAAGCATTATCAAGAAAAATGTAAGTTCATTTCTGAATAAAAAGATGATGAATATGTGTTATATAATGAGTCATTAACTGAAGAAATTGAAGAAGTAAATGAAGAAAATTTATCTCAAGAAACTCATTATATTCATGAAAATTGGGAAATTTTAAACACAACTAAAAATGATATACTTTTACCCTCAATTGAAAAAGCCCCCGAATTGGAAATAAAAATGTTACCTGCACATTTAAAGTATGCATTTCTTGGAAATTCATTAACTTTTCCTGTAATTATATCTTCAGAACTAAGCAAAGATCAAGATGAAAAATTAATAGGAGTTCTGAAGAACTATAAGAAAGCTTTTGGTTAGACTATTGCAGATATAAAAGGAATAAGCCCTTCAATCTGTATGCATAAGATTTTAATGGAAGAAAATTGTAAACCCAATATTGAACCTCAAAGAAGATTGAACCCAATTATGAAAGTGGTTGTTAAAAAAGTGAAATGGTTAGATGCTGGAATTATTTATCTTATTTCAGATAGACAATGGGTAAGTCTTATTCATTGTGTTCCAAAGAAAGGAGGAGTAACTGTTATAATTAATGAAAAAAATGAATTAATTCCTACAAGACAAGTGACTGGATGGCGAATTTGCATTGACTATCGAAAATTAAAGAACGCCACTAGAAAGAATCATTTTCCTTTACCTTTCTTTGATCAGATCTGGATAAATTAGTTGGACACTCATGTTTCTGTTTTCTAGATGGATATTCTAGTTTTCATCAATTACCCGTTGCTCCTGAGGACCAAGAGAAAACAACATTTACAAGTCATTATGGAACATTTACCTTTAGAAGAATGCCTTTCGTTTTATGTAATGCACCTAAAAAATTTTCAAAGATGTATGATGTCAATATTCTGTGATTTAATTGATAAGGGAATTGAAGTTTTTATGGACGATATTTCAATTTTTGGAACTTCTTTTGAGTCTTACTTGGAAAATATATATGCTTTGATAATATATATTGGAGTAAACCTTTTGAATTAATGTGTGATGCAAGTGATTATGCAATTGGAGCTATATTGAAACAAAAATATGAGAAAATTTGCAAAGTTATATATTATGCTAGCAAAATTCTAAATGAAACTTAAATAAATTACACTACGACAGAAAAAGAGCTTTTAGCAATAGTATATGCCTTTGATAAATTTAGACCATATCTTCTTGGGATGAAATGTATCGTATATACTGATCATTTTGCTATTAAGTATTTAATGTCTAAAAAGGAAGCTAAACCTAGATTGATCAGATGGGTTTTACTTTACAAGAATTTGATTTTCAAATAGTTGACAGAAAAGGAACTGACAACCAAATTGCTGATCATTTATCAAGAATAAAAAATAATAGATAAAAGATTTATGACAAAAATATAAATGAGAAATTCCCTGGTGAACAGTTATATGTTATTCAAGGATTACAAATGCCTTGGTATGTAGATATAGTTAACTATTTAGTTAGCAATATTTTACCATATGTGTTGAATAACAAATATATTAAGAAATTCAAGAATGATTGTAACTCATATATTTGGGAAGATCCTCATTTATTTAAAATAGGAAGAGAATCTGTGATTCGAAGATGTGTACCTTATGATGAAAATTTTGCAATTATTCAAAAATGTCACGATTCTGAATTTGGAGGACACTTTGGATTGGATAAAACTGTGTTTAAAATTTTAAATTTTGGATTCTATTGGCCTACATTATTTAAAGATGTTGGACATTATGTGAAAACTTGTGATCGATGTAAAAGAATGGGAAATATATCCAGAAAAGATGAAATACCTCTAAACTATATATTAGAAATTGAAATTTTTGATGTATGGGATTTAGACTTTATGGGACTTTTCGTACGATGAAAGATTTATATTTTATTAGCAGTTGATTATGTTTCAAAGTGGATCGAAGCTGTAGATTTACATAACTGTGATTCCAAAAGTGTTTCAAAATTTGTAAAGAATATGATTTTTACAAGATTTGGAATGCCCAGGGTAATTATCACAGATGGAGGAAGTCATTTCAGAAATGTAAGAATTCAATCATTACTGAAAAATTTTAGAATTAAACATAGAATTGCAACTGCTTATCACCCGCAAATAAGTTGAATGGTTGAAGTATCAAACAAAGAAATTAAAAGAATATTAGAGAAGACTGTTAATCCTAAAATAACTAATTGCGTTGATAGACTTGATTCTGCATTATCGGCTTATAGAACAGCTTATAAGTCACCTATCGGAATGTCACCTTATCTTTTAGTCTATGGTAAACATTGTCACTTACCTGTTGAACTGGAACATAAAGCTTACTGGGTGATAAAGGAGTTCAATTACGATTTGAATGCTGCAGGAGAGAAACGATTATTACAACTGAATGAAATGGAAGAGATAAGAAATGAGTCCTATGAAAATGCAAATATTTATAAGGAAAAAATGAAGAAATTGCATGACAAAATGATTTCAAGGAAAATATTTGAGCCTGGACAAGAAGTGTTATTATTTAATGCTCGTTTAAAACTTTTTCCTGGAAAATTAAGATCTAAATTGATGGGGACCATTTATAATTGAGAAAGTATACCCTTATGGAGATGTGGATATTAAAAATCCCAAAATTAGAAAAATATTTAAAGTTAATGGATTAAGACTGAAGCCTTATATAGGAGAAATGAAACCAAATTACAAACAGGCTTACGGACTGATAATACCCGATTAATTCAATTGATTAGGTTAGGCTAACGACGTTAAACCAAGCGCTTTGTGGGAGGCAACCCATATATTAGCATTGTAATTATTTGTGATTTGCATTTATCTTAATCGTTCTTTGTATGTGGATCACACCCTTTTATTAGACCTATTTTTAAGACCGAAACTTTGTAAAATTTGACGATAGGCGAAACGGAGTCGATGGTGGTTCCGACGCCTAGGCGCTAAAATTCAGCGCCTAAGCGCCAGAATAACCAGTGCTTATCGATCGTCCGGCTCCTAGGCTCTAGATCGGTGCCTACGCGCGAGATTCTGAGGCCTAGGCACCAGATTCCGGCGCCTAAGCGCCACAGTTACAGATCATGGAAGAACTGAAAAACTTCAGTTTTTCACACAAAATCTCTTTATATATTGCCCTACCATCATCCCCAATCACTAAGAAACCCTAATTTCGACCAGAGAAAACCATTTTGGATGAGTTAAGAGGATTTTGGAAGCAATAGATAGAGGAAATCATGGAAATGAGGTAAGAGACAAATCCCCCAAAGATCCTTAAGCTTATTTTAATGGTTGTATTGCAGTTAATATTTAGTTATTTAGAAAAGATTGAAGTGGAACTTCAAAGCATTGGGAATCGTTTGCACAAGATGTTTCATCAAATTAAACATTTGGAATGGCAAACGAAACATCAATTTGATCATATGGCGGCCTATCAAGAAGCTCAAGTAGCAATTTATGCGAAGAATAAGTGGATTGATGAAAAGACGGCTTTGGAATTTCCAAGGGTGTTGGTTTTCTATCTCGGTGGTCCTAGCGAACTTCTTTACGAAGGAGATGGAAATTAAAGATCGGTGTTGAATAAATATTTTGTGTGTTCGAGGTGTGATTGAGTCAAGTTTTAGTGTGTTGAATATCGAGTTTGTTTGTTTGCTTAATTGTTCAATGTGTGTTGTTGGATTGAAATTTTGCTTTGAATTTATGTTGTTTGTGTTGTTTAATGAATGATGAACCATGTTATAATCTTGTTTTGTAATTTATTTAGTATGGAATAAAAAATTATGAATTGGAATTGAAGAGTTTGGTTATATTTTGTGTTTGAAATGTGGATCTAAATTATCATTTTAAATTGATTTTGGAAATGTTTGGAGGATATAAATTGGATTAATACTCTCATATGAGTAATTAGGAGTCGAATTTGATAAGTTTTGGTGGAAAATATAATATTTAAATAGAATTTTTGGAAAGGCGAGTCTAGCACCTATGCGCTAGAATTCTGCGCCTACGCGCTGGTTCGACCTAAACCCAAAACTTCATCTTCTTAAACCACCCCCACACCATTTTTGACGCCTAAGCTTCCATTTCTTCCTATTTTCAAGAAAAGTAACCCTAGAGATCCCATTTTAGGCCTGATTTTCAACTTTAAAGCTTGAAATCACTCGATTTTTTCATCCTAAGGTCAGATCTACGTTCTAAACCAATTATTTTTTATTTTCACCATGGATTTTGCTCGCTTTGAAGAAAACCAAAATTTTGGAAAAATTGATTTTTAGAGTTAAATCCATGGATTTTTAAGCTCTTTCAAGTTTGTTAAGCGTAAATTAGTTTTTTTCCTTTGATCCTTTGAATTTATTTTGCGTTTTTATTTCATGTTTAGATGGAACCCAAATCTAAGCGAGTAAAGGAACGAGAAAATTTTGATCGTAGCAAGTTTGTCACTGCTGCTGCACATTTTCGGTACTACGATTTTGCTACGACCAGGAAGTTTATCTTGAAATGATGTTTTTACAATACTAGAGGAAGGATTGAGGATACTATCGTTGCACTCAACTGGCAACGATTCTGTTATTTTCCTGCTGTTGCTGTTATCCCTATCGTCAGGGAATTTTATGCAAATTTTGGTGGATGTTGAAGAGTATGAGATCTTCGTGAGAGGAGTTGGAGTAGGATTCACTCCAGAGCGTATCAACATTTTCTACGGCCTGCCGCCGAACATCGAGTGCTATTACTCCGGATTATCTCCATCTGAGGGAGATTTAGAGATGATTATTGCTTACCTAACTGATGGTACTGGAGCTTGGAAGATCCGGAACGGAAAATGGGTAAATTTTTCATCTTCTAAGCTTAATGGTGTTTCAAAGGCATGGCATTAATTTATTTTTGCTTGCCTCCTTCCATCCAATCATTTGAGTGAGGTTACCAAGTACAGAGCTATCCTCAACTACTACATATAAAAGAGGAAGCTGATTAATGTAGGGAGTATCATTTATGATTCTGTAGAGGCCACTGCTCGTTCTAGCACTTCTGTTGGACTTGGATTTCCATCTTTGATTTATTCTCTGTGTCAAAGTGTTGGAGTAGTTGCTGAACTTTCTGAGAAAAAGCTCAAGTCTATGAAGCTCATAGGGAAGAGAAAGTGTCAGTATCTATGATCAACTTCAAGGTAAGATTTCTACAGCACCTTCTAGTTCATTACCTACTTCTGGTAGAGCTTTTACTTCTAGACCTTCTACTTCTGTTGTTGAGTCACCATCTAGTTTCTTGGAATCCATGCATGATAAGTTTATGGAGCAGCAAAATGAGTTATTTCAAACTCATTGTAGAGTAGATACGATCGCTAAGAAGATCGATCATCATTCTGAGTACACCCAAAGGAAGAGTGATTATGATTCTGAGTATTTTGAGTCTCTTATTAGATTCCTGAAGAGTGATCATGATGTTTAGTTCCCTACCTATCTTAGATTTTCACCGTTTGTTGATCAAAAGGATGTGGAATTTTCTTTTGGTGACGACGACGACGAGGCTATATATAGTGATTAGTAGCTTGATTTACCTCTTGAGATGTGTTGATTTTGTTTTTAGTTTATTTCTAGTTCGTTAGTACTAACGAGTCTCATTTTATTGTTGTTTGTTAGTTTTGATTTGTTTAATTAACTTTGTGTGGACTTTTGATGTTGAGACTGTTTTAGATCATCTTATGTGTTATATATTAAAGACTGAAATATGGGTGAATTTTTATTTTCTATGATAAATGTTTATTTCTGTTTCAGCCTATTTTTTAGTATTCATTAATAGTTAGTAATTTTACATGTTTTATAATAAATAAAAAAAATTGTAGAAATTAACTCCTACTCTGCAAACTTTTCTATATATGCTTAATCATTTCTGTTACATACATATTAAAGCATGTGTAGGAGTAGAAATGAGTTTTTCCTTACCACATCATCATTGTACCTAGATAAACTCATTTTTATTTCTTTCTCTCATGCTTTAGAAGATTTTATGATTCATTTTTACACTAAAGCTGAAGTTTGGGAGAAGGGAAAACAATTTTCAAATTTAAATATTATTTGTCCTTAATGAAGTAATATTTTCTTAAAAAAATAATAATATAACATAAGGAATGAAAATTCTATTTAGGATTATTTAAATTATTGAATTTATAAATAATTTAGTAAACTTAACTAAAATTTCAATAATTTTGATTGATTTTAATAATAGAATTATTTAACTTGAAGAATAATAAGATTAAGATTTTTTTATTTATAGTAAAGAGAATTCTATTTTAGAAATACTAAGGAATCTAGATTATTACTTGAAAAATAAAAGATTAAAATAATTTTTGAAAAATACTTAATTAGAATGTCATATTTATTAAGTAATAAAAATGTATAAGTTTTTAAATATAAGTTAAGGATAGTGAAGTTCAAAATCATTAGCAGGCTATCCAAAAATATTAATCCTCACAAATTAAAAAAAATGGAGGATTGAAAAATATCCTTAAAAAAAAGAAAAAAGAAAAAGAAGAAGAAGAAAAGAGCAAAGAAATTTGAGGAGAAGCTTGAGGAAATGCCTAATCAAAAATTGGCTTCACTTGAATTATCTTATAGAAAGAAAACCAATTACATTTTTTAACTTAATTTTTATGTAAAATTATTTTTACTAGAAAAATGTTTTATGAAAATCTTTTTCTTGTAAATATTATATGTGACCTTAATATGATAAATTACAATAATTCTTGAAATAAATGAAAAATTAGAAGTCTTATTATTTGGTAGTTAAGTATTCTTTAAATTCTTAAAATTAACCTTAATTAGTGAAATTTGGTTAATGGTTTGCTAAAGTATTTATAAAACCAAAAATTATAAAGAATCTTAAATATTTAGACTTCATTCCAAATGTTATACATTTTATGTAATAAAAAGAGTTACTTGAGGACAAGTAACGTTTAATTTTGGGGGAATTTAATACACTTAAAAAATACCTATTTTTATGCCTTATTTATGATTCAATTCTTAATGATATTATGCTTTAATGAAAGTTGTTTTATGTTTTTGGATGTAGGTGATAAAAAAAGAGTTCATGAAGGAAAAAGGGGAAAAAAGGAGCAAAAATAGAGCTTAAATAGTAAAGTTGTTAAAATTATAGGTCAGGCGCCTATGCGCCTGTTCGATACAGAAACAGATAATATTTTTTACCACTTTGGGTAGTTATTTTGATGGTGTTAACCGGTTATGAGACCTTCTAGAAGACTGGAAGTTACTCTTAATATATAGGACATGTGATACAATGCATATGGACACAGAAAAACGATTTTAATCGTGAAGAGGTGCGATCCAAAGTGAAGAAGTGCGAAGACCTGGTCACGGACTCCGGCGCCTAGGCACCAGATCCCGGCGCCTAGGCGTGACAGTTACCTTCTAGAAGATACATTGTATTTGGACGAATTTTGAAGAGGTGCCTTAAGCAAACCCTGTTCAAACTCGGAGCTCTATAAATAGGAGTCAATTCTACAAAGAAAAGTGCCCCTTTTAGCACCCTATAGCCATTATATCACCATATACCCCCCTCTAGCATCCAATCATTTTAGGAAGCCACCTTGTTTTGCATTTAGTGAGTTTATTTTGAGTATTACTACTCAATTCCTTGAGTAGTAAGTGTGAGTTTTCAAGTATTGTTGTTGTTGAAGTTTTGCACCTTGCATTGCAGTCAGTAGGAGGCAGCGGATCACTGGAAGGAATATTCTAGATAAGTATTTGTAACTTGGTTCAAAGTTTTATAAATATGTTTTTTTGTGTGAATTCAAGGTGATCTGAGTAGTTAGTCTTCTTTCTCCTTTCAACTATGAAAAGATAATAAGATAATTGAATTTTGTTCGAGAACTTAACTTAAAATATTTATAAAAATTGTGATGATATTAATACCTAATCTTAATTTACTTTTTAAACTGCCATTTAAATTGTTAAAACATGTTGAACAATTCTGAGACCTATCCGGAGATGAGTTCTTACTAGTAGATATCACATGAATCCTTGGGTAATCAAAGGCTTTATGCGGGTTATTCAAAGTGAAGTGCAAATAAATAGGAAGATATTATTTATTGGGCGTAGAATTAATTAGTTTTTTGAGTGACAGACTAAATTATGATAATTTGGTCTATAGAAAGGGAACGGGTCACTAGTAAGGCCGACCATAGCCACCCTAGGACATCTAGTAGTGTGAGCCTAGATTAACCCATTCTATTAATAAAACATCCTGAACCGATATATAGATTAGCCAATGTTCTTTATACCATCGAGCAAAGTTAAAGAATAGAAATGTTTCTATTTGGCACAATACCATAATCTAAGTTCTCCTCAAATGATAATTATTAAAAAAAATTTGGATTAGTTGAAAAGGAGAAAGTTGTTTTATTTATACCTGCATTAATCTTTACTTTATTACTGCTTACTTACTTTTAGTAAAAATTTTATTAAATTTAAAATCTAAATTTTGAAAAGAAATAAAAATAATAATTACTTTTAATTTGAAAAATCTAAAATATTTCTTAATTTTCTCATAATCTTCCCTGTAGGATCGATAACCAGGACTCCAATAGAGGTCTGTATTACTTGAAACGATACGTATACTTGCATTTGAAATTGTGACTTTTACAATAATTATTATAAATATTTAAATATAAATTCATAAATTCTAACATAAGTAAAATTTGGGTTGTTCCTGTATCAGAGATGACTCAACATTAAAACCTCTGTGAAGTCAGGTTGAAACCCGTCAAAGTAAGGCTTTAATCGATGCCCATTAACTTTGAAAATATTTCCAGTTTCAGGATATTTAATATCAACAGCTCCAAAAGAATGAACTTTTACAACTGTAAAAGGTCCTAACCATCTAGACTTGAGCTTTCTAGGAAATAACATCAATCTTGCATTGTATAATAAAACTTTATGTCCATTTTCCAAGTTATTTTTCAATATCTTCCGATCATGTCATAATTTCATTTTTTCTTTATCGATCCTATCATTGTGATAAGATGCATTTCTAATCTCTTCCAATTCATTCAATTGCATAAATCTTTTCTCTCCAGCATTTTTCAAATTAAAATTTAACTCTTTTATCGCCCAATATGCTTTATGCTCCAATTCAACTGGTAAATGGCAAGTCTTACCAAACACTAGTTTATAAGGAGACATTCCAATAAGGGTTTTAAAAGCAGTTCTATAAGCCCATAAAGCAGTATCTAATCGAGTAGACGAATCTAATTTATGATTATCCACAGTTTTCTCTAAAATTCTTTTAATTTCATTATTAGACACTTCTGCTAAACAACTAGTCTGGGGATGATAAGCAGCAGAGATTCTATGAATGATATTATATTTCTCAATTAATATCTTAATTTGATTATTCCTGAAATAGGATCCACCATCAGTTATGATCACTCTCAGCATTCCATATCTTATAAATATGTTTTTCCTTAAAAATTTTGAAACACTCCGAGCTTCACAATTGGGTAAAGTGACAGCTTCAATCCATTTCAAGACATAATCAACAACAACCAAAATATATAGATTTCTAAATGAAGGAGTAAATGGTTTCATAAAATCTAATCTCTATACCCTAAAAATTTCAACTTCCAAATTATAATTTAGAGGCATTTCATTTCTTTTAGAGATATTACCTACTCTCTGACATCGATCATAATGATTTAATATATCTATACAGATCTCTAAAAAGAGTAGGACAATAAAATCCAGATTTTAAAATCTTAAAAGCAGTTTTATCAACACCAAAATGACCTCCAAATTCAGAATCGTGAAATCGTTGAATAATCAAATTTTTTTCTTCTTGTGGCACACATTTCCTAATAATAAGATCCTTACACTGTTTATATAGATAGGGCTCATCCTAAAAGTAGAATTTTGCATCATATTTAAACTTCTTTTGTTGTTGTCTTGTTAAATCAGGTGGTACAATATCACTTACAATATAATTCGCAATATCAGCATACCAAGGCAAATTATTTCCCATAATAGTATAGAGTTGCTCATCAGAGAAAATTTAAGTAATTTCTTTTTCAAATTAAGATAATTTATCATAGTCTATTCTGGATAGATGATCAGCAATTTGATTATCAGCTCCCTTCCTATCAACTATCATAAAATTAAATTCTTGCAGAAGAAGTATCCATCTAATGAGTCTAGGTTTCGCATCCTTCTTTCGCATTAGATATTTAATAGTCGAATGGTTTGTATGCATAATGCTTTTAGCTCCAATTAAATAAGGTCAAAATTTTTAAAAAGAAAACACTATAGCTAATAATTCTCTTTCAGTTGTGGTATAATTAATTTGAGCCTCATTAAGAGTTTTACTAGCATAGTAAATGACTTTGAATACTTTATCATGTCTTTGCCCCAATGCTACTCCGATTGCATAATCACTAGCATCACACATAAGTTTAAATGGTTTCTCCCAATTGGGTGAAACACTTATTAGTGCAGTGATTAATTTTTCTTTTAGTAATTCAAAAGCTCTTAAGCATTCATCATTAAAGTCAAACTTTCTTTCATTATCTAAAAGGTGGCACAAAAGTTTAGTAAGTTTAGAAAAATCTTTAATACATTGCCTGTAAAATCTAGCGTGTCATAAGAAACGCCTCACCTCTCTCACAATAGTGGGTGGCGGTAATCTCTCAATCACTCTACTTTTAGAAGGGTCGACCTCCATACCATGTTCAGAAATTTTATGCCCAAGCACAATTCCTCCTGCAACCATAAATTGACATTTCTCTCAATTCAGAAATAGATTTGTTTTCTCACAAAGCTCCAAAACTTTTGCTAAGTTTTCAGGTAAATTTCAAATGAAGTCTCGAATACATAGAAATCAACAATAAAAACTTCTATTACATTATCTATCATACTACTGAAGATAGACATCATACATCTCTGAAATGTTATAGGTGCATTACACAGTCCAAAAGGCATTCTTCGAAAAGCAAAGGTTCCATAAAGGCTAGTAAATGTTGTCTTTTCTTGATCCTCAGGAGAAATAGGTATTTGATGGTAACTAGTATATCCATCCAGAAAACAGTAGTACTTGTGTCTGTTGACCTCATTTTTGATGAGGTCTTTTCTCTTCTCTCTCGTTAGTACTTAAGATATAGCTTTAGGTTTTCCATTTGACTATCCTAGAGGATTAGAGATGGCACCCACCATTTAGAAATTCAAACACCTCTTAACTCCCTTTAAAACACCACATGTCTGATTGTAAACCCCTAAGCCACTTGGAGGGTTAAGATCAAATGTGGAGGTTTAAAGGATGAGTTCCCTATAGGACTCTTTGGCCTTAGGACTACCCTGAGTGGCCTGGTCTGGTTAAGGTTGACTTGCACACACACTACACTTCCACACACACATTCCAAGTCCTAAAACTACACCTACACCCAATTTGACTTCTTGACTCATGTAGGTAATCCATATGGATGGTCCTCAACTCCTAAGCCCCTAGCTAAGAGGATTAGGAACAACATATTGAGTGCCTAAAATAAGTCCTCTCATGACTCCTGTGAGGTTAATATGGTTTCATGGCTCAACCAAAATGATCACATTTTACTTACATTTAATCAATCTTCATTTTTTCAAAATTTCAATTTTTGACCCTGAGGGCCCTACACCCGCCAAACCTACCAAATGCCGTTGAAACTACCTAAAATTTGTAAAATCACCTAAATTATCCAAAATTTCTCAAAACTAATCCTAAACATTTCCCACCATTCAAATTGATCATCCTTAGAAAAATATACTAAAATTTCCAAAAATACCCCCCAATACCCTCCAAATACCCAAAATGCCCTTTTTAACCAAAAAAATCCAAAAATTCCCAAAAAATTCCAAAAAATCCTAAATATTTCCAATTTCATTTTATTCAACTACACCATAAGCCAATTTTGTCAATTTGGTCCACTTTTATCGAAAACACTAATATGACCTATTTTTAACCTAAGTGGACCCAATGTCCCACCAAACCAACCCAATTGACCTCAATTTTGATCCAATTCAATTCCTAGCTTCAATTCAATATCCCCAATATCAATTTAGACCAAATATAAACCCAATTTTATCAACATGTGGATCTAAGTTCAATTTGAAGCTTAAAGCCCAATTTTGGCCCTTGACCTAAACTTAGTCCAAACAAACCCATTTCAACTCCAATTAGCCCCAAATGTTTTCCTAAACCTTCCTAAAATCCCCACAAACAAAACACTAACTTGATTTGCCTCAAATTTGAACCTAAACTCCACCCAAGCCTAACCCAAACCAAAAATCCCCAATTTGGCCTAAACCAATCATGAACCCAAATGGGCCCAAACCCCAAAATCAAAGCCCAACCAAAGTTGAAAACTCTTTGTAACACTCCCATAAACATTTCTCAACATTAATTTTACATCAAATCTAATATTAGCCCAACCTTAGCCCAAGTTAGCCCAATTTGACCCACTTTGGCCCCTTTACCAAAAAAGTCCCAAATCAAACACAATTCAACTCCAAATCACCTCAAATTTGTTTCAAATCACTCATGACACATCCCTAAACTAAACCCAACATTTGTTTGGCCCAATCCTTCACAAAATTTCCATCCACCAATTTGTTTTCAAACATAAAGGCCTACTTTCTTAAACCATTCTAAAAGCCCATTTTCACCAAATCCAAACGCCCAAAAATCCATTCCCAAGCCTACATGAAACCTTTTCTTCATCATTCCTTTGATAATACTTATTTGACCAAAGTCTTAAATCTTCATGAAATTAACTTATTTGTAGCTTCATGACAAATCCCATCAATAGAATCCAAAGTTTTCAAAATTCCAACTAACCCACTTTCATGAAAATGAGCTATGCCATGGAGCCATGCCCAAGCCATATGTAAGCCATGAGGAGTCATAGACTTGTCATCACTCCCTAAATGGCAAAAGGAGGAGATCCTTTAAGCACTCCCTAAAAGTCATTAACCCATTACATGATTCCCCTTAACCTAAATTTAATCCAAATAATCCTTGATGGGGACTTCACCACACATGTGAGGCTGACCCAACTGATCCCCTTAAGCCTAAATCAGGTCATGAGGGGTGAACCTAACCCAAATCCCTAGGTTGACCCATTTGGACCAAAAATCACCCCTCTCCCCATGCCACTTAAATTCAATCCTTTACACATGACCAAAGGCAATTGACTGCACCAAACCCCAGCCCTGACTCCCCTGAGTCAGATGGTGACCTAACTCTGTCCGGCCCGCCACCAGGCCGCCGGAAAACGCTATGGCTGAGGAGCTTAGAATGAGCCAAATTTTAAATTCTCACCTGCTGAGCTGCCCCGCTCCAATTGGCCACCACAGCTCTTCATCTCCTCCCCTAGGTAGCTAATCCCAACCATCAATTGCCCCTGGGAAGCCCTGGCCATGGCTATTTAAACCAGCCACCCCCTCTCGACCAAACAGTTGGCTGAAATCAACCTTCATAGAATCCCTCCAAACTCCTCACAGAGCTTCCCCTAGCCAAGAGCAATCAATCCCCACTGTCCTCCTGCCCTAAATCTCATTGATTGAGCTCAATTTTGGAGCTCAATTCTTAGGCCAGAACAGGACATCTCTCAAACCTCCACCAAAATCAAATTAAACTCACCCACACCTGCACAGGACCAAGAGAAGGAGTTCCCCAGTGAAAGCCCCCTCTCCAGGCCACCCAATTACTCTAGCCTCCAAAGTTTGAAATCGGGCCTGGTCACTTTCATACTAGATCTTTCACCAGGGCCAGAGGCTTCATCCCTAGGCTCTTCCGGCTCCAACGAACATGCCGAGCACATTCAGTTGAGGCCTCACCTCTTGAACCAAGGTATGGAGACTTATCTTTAACCTGAGATTCCAGCGGTTCTCCATTTCGTTTGAGTTAGTTTCATAGCATGTAAACCATATGGATGTGTTCGTCTCTTCAAGATGAATTCATAGAGTATAAGAACACGAAAAACCATTGAGAAACGAGGGAGACATTAGGGTTTGAGTGTGGACGGTCACGAGTGCACACCAGTCGGAGACGACGACCAGCCGCCGTTGGATCGAGCATGTATCGAACGGACGGCTCACACTACGTCGGACCAGGGAACGGTACGTGAACCACGGGCCATGTGGCGCTGAGTCGGATGGAGGCGGCGAATGGGAGCGCGCCGCGTGGAGCTTTAGAGACGCTAAGGTTGTTGTGGCGCTGAGTCAGATAAGTAGGAAAATATGGAGTTTATGATTTAATTAAATGCCTAAAACTTATAAAATTCATATCTTTGTGTAGAAAAATTACAAAAATAAAATACAAATACTCTCTTACTCAGTGAATATAGGAGAATAATGTGGAAAAAGAATTGAGTTAATTTGATGAGTATTTTATTTTTAATTAATTATTTGCTCATTTGAGTATTTTAATTCTTCATTTGCATAGACAATTCACTATGGCAAGAGATCATAGGGCTTTTAAAGCCTCTGATCTTGGGAACATTCCCTGAATTTTTCAAGGTCGGAGGCTATCTCTATGGCAAGTTATATATTTTTCAAGTTTATGTCACTGTTTTTAGTATTTTAATTCCATTAATTAGCATATTGCTTAGAAAATTCTAGGAAAATTTGTGGAAGTTTCTTAGGATCAGAGGACCCTAGGATAATTATTTTTTGAGTTAGCTCATTAAAAATAACCTTAATTGGCCTAATTACTCAAAACTGAACTTTAATTAATTAGGGTTAACCTCACATCAAAAGAACTTAAAAATAATTCTACACTGATCTTTAGGATCAGATGGACCTCACATAAAAATTTGAAATCAACTGGAAATGTTTAACCCCACTAAATGGATTAATTAGGTCACATGAGTAAAATTAAACTTTAAAAATTCATAACTCCAAAAATACATTTTAAAAATTCACCAAATTAGTTTTAGGACTTCTCTGGTAACAGAGGAGTCTAGGAAAATTAAAAATGGAATTTTCTAAAAATCTTCATTTTTCACCTTATTTTAATATTTTAATAATTAAAAAATAATAAAAATCACAAAAATATTAAAAATCATAAAAATGTCACATTTTAACTCCTAATCACTTAGAAACAAACTAAATATTTTTCCCAAGTCCCTAGGATAAGATATTGATTTTTAAAAGCCCTAAAACAATTTTTGAATTAAAAAATAAATTTTCTAACATTTTCACTAAATTAATTCTAATAAATCAAAGAAAAATTAGAAAATTATAAAATTTGTTTCTCTATACTTATTGAGGTCAGAGAGATTTTAAAAAAATATAAAATCCATTTTTCAACTTTAATTTTATTTTATAATTGATTAATACTCCAAAACTCAAAATAATTGTAATAAATAAAATATAATTCAAAAAATCACCAAAATTAGTCCAAATGGTCCTCTAGTCATTAGGAACATACCATAATTTTCTTAAGGGTAGAAACCTTACCTTGATCATGTTGTTGAATTTTCATTGAAAATCCCTATTTTCTATTAAAATAAAGATATAAATTAAATTAAAAGCAAAAAAATCACATTTTATCCTCTAATGTCTTAATTGACATGTGAGTGAAGTGTCATAAAAAATTTCAAGTTCATTTGAGCTCAATTTGAAAAGTTATGAAATAATTAAGCTTAAAAGAGCATATTAATAATTATGAATTTTAACCCCTAATTAAAACATTTGGTTTAATCAAAATGGGGGTAAAATATTTGATCTTAATTCTTTCTTAGATGATTGAAACTTTGGAAAATAAAAGGGTAAGAACTCATTGATCACTTTTAATAAACAAAAAAAATGAAACCTTAATTAATTAAATAATTTGAATTTTGGAAGAATAATTAAAAATTTTGGATTATTAAAATGGGGATATAATTTAGAGAGACTATAATCACTTAAACTAAAATCCCCAAATGAATCACTTTAATTATATTTAACTCTTAATTAAACTTAAGATGATAATTGAAATTAATAAATTAATTATAAAGAAAAGATAACCCTTAATTAAATTAAAACTTAAAACATTAAATAACTTGATAATTAAAATGAAATAAATTTAAAACATTAACAAAAATTAATTTCAATAATCACTTGAAAGCAAATTTAAAACAAACTCGAAACATCAAAATCAAATTCAAAAAAATAATTCTTAATTAATAAATCAAACCAATTAAAAGTTAATCTAGAATATTGCAATTAAATTAAAATTAAATCATTAAAGTCTAAATTAAATAATTTAAACCCCTCTTTCAATTCAAATAGTTTAAAACACTTAAGAATAGAACAACTTAAACACAATTCCAAAATTAAATTTATTTAAATTTTATAACTAAATTAAATCACCGTAAAACATTAATTCTAATTTTAAATCGTTGAAATTCTTAATAAATTGATTTGCCTCAAAGACTTGTATCATTATAACTCTTAAATGGAGCATCAAGTGAGGTGTCACTTCATTCATGGGATAATCAAATGTCCTAAGTTTACTGAGCAAGAGTTAAAACTTAACTAAAAATTTCTGGATGATTAATTCATCTCTACGATAAAAATTTATTTAGACTCGAAATAATCTCATAAGTATTGAAAAGATGTTTAGAACCTGTTCTAAGCACTTCCTCAATGCAATGAGGTGTTTTAAGAAGAATAATTGAACTTAATTGTTCTTTGGTGAAGAAAATCATCCACAAAATATAAAGAACCTAGCCGCCATAGAAACTGACTAGCAGTAGGATTAGGATCTTGGTAGACAACCAAAACCTTTCCCTTAGCTTTACTTAGGTACTTGTTACAAATATTTAAATGTTCTAACATGTGTTTTAAGTGTAGCTTGGAATGACGAGAAGACCCTCCAAGTACGCTTTTACTTTATTACAATTTACTTTATTGCAACTTATTTACCTGCACTGTGCTTTACTTTTCTTGCATGATAAACAGGATTGTTGCATGAAAACTGAAACCTTTAGGATAGCCACAAAACTGAAACCAAAATTAAATTAAAAGTCACACAAAATAAAATTCACCACCACAACATCTAAAATATAAAATAACTCAAAACTTAATCACAAACAGAACAACAAAACCACAACTTTAACTAAATTAAAACGTCTCGTTGAATGATCAGGAATACCTCAGATGATGTAACCCACGTGTTGCTAACAGAATTTCCCACGGTCTAAATATAACTTTGGAACTCATTCAGTTGAGTTTAGCAAATTCATCTGGACTAAGTGAATTCGATGAAAATAACGGTGCCGGGATGACGGAACCGTGGGATCTTAATCGGTTCTGTTTAATCAACTTTAAAATTTTTTTTAATTAAAACACTAAAGATATTTGGACTTTAAGATTTCTCTAAACCAAGGCACTTTTCTCATCCCCTGATTTTCACCTTCTAAAACTAAACCTCTGCAACAACAAGGAGCTTGGGACACAGTGGGCAGCACGGCCATCGTCGTCAGCAAAACTTGGATCTACATCAGCAAAACCATTCTTAGAATTAAACAACCAAACCATAGGACTTCGAGGTAGTTTGCCTAGTGCAACATAAATCCTCAACTCTTTGTTAGGCATTTGCATAATCATGTTATGTAAATTAAGCCCTAACCAGTTTTAGGATTCCGAGGTAGTCGTTTGGTACGACATAAACCCTCACATCTTTGAGGCTATTTGTATGATCATGTTGTACAAATATAAGTCCTAATTAATTAAAATTGGCAGGATGAAACATTAAATAACATCTTCTCAAATTGAAGCCAAACCATAGGATAGTTGGGAAGTCACTGAAGTTCACTTCGGGTTCGTGACATCCTCTATTTCTCTTCCATTGGACTCTTAAAATAAATTGTTACAAATTTGAGCTAATCCCTATTAAAATTCCCAAAATCCATTTTTTTTTAAACCTTAAACTTTGAAATTCTTGAGAGCAAAACCACTGATCATTATCGAGAGTTTTCTTAAGTGATTCACGTCACTTAGGATGTAATTAACTATAGGGGCTTGCCCTTACAGGGAACTTTAAGAACCCAGGTAATATAAACCCTGCTTAATTCCTTTATATTAAGCAGGGGAACTTGTCGGCTTATAAAATTGGTTCACAGACCAAACGAATGTCACAAAACTTCTAGTTTATTTGAGCCCCATCATCAAGCAGTGTGTCTATTCTTCAGGATAGATACACGGTTTATGATGCGGTGCTCGTTTATATAAATTATTTGGGATGTGAGATCGGTTTGATTTCATATCTTAAAATTTTCAATCTTAAAATTATTTTCAAAATCAAATGCTACTTTCCAAATTATATATATTTAAATTAAACTGAAAATATGAAAATTCGCCGACAACTTCCGTAGGCGACCCCTTTTCAAAACACAAACCTAAAAATAAGTCGTACAGTGTCCAGCAAGTCTATCTAGCATTTGATCAAGAAAAGGAAGAGGAAAGTGATCTTTTCTGGTGATGGCATTTAATTTTCTATAGACAATACAAATTCGCCTTCCATTAATTTGTCTCATGGGTATAATTTCATTGCATTCATTCACTTCAACAGTCACTCCCTTTTCCAGTACACAATGTATTGGACTTACCCATGCACTATCCGAAATAGGATAAATAATTCCAGCATCCAGCCATTTTAAAATATCTTTCTTAACTACTTCTTTCATTATAGGATTCAGTCTCCTTTGCGGATCAACTCTCAGTTTATGTTCTCATTTAATAAAATTTTGTTCATACAAATCTAAGGACTAACTCTTTTAATATCTGTCAAAGTCCATCCAAAATCTTTCTTGTATCTTTTTAAAGTTTCCAACAAATTTTGTTCTTGGTATTCTTTTAGCTTTGAAGATATAATAACAGGCAAAGTAAATGATTCTCCTAAAAACATATACATTAAAAGATTAGGGAGAATTTTCATTTTAAGTTCAGGAGGTTTTATGATAGACGGAATTAAACTTTTATCTCCACCTTCCATAGTGTCTAATATTTCGAATCTCTCATGAACATACTCCAAATCTCCATCTGAATTTTCTTCATCTTCACTTTATTCTTCAAATAAATTTTTATATTCTTCTTCTTTTTCAAATAAATTTTCAAAATAATTATTTCTCAAGTAATCACGGACCTCCATTTTAAAACATTCATTATCTTTTTCCATTGAGGGATACTTCATAGATTTTAAAATATTAAAGGTCGCCTCTTGATCATTAACTCTCATAGTTAATTCTCCTTTCTAAACATCAATTACCGCTCTTCCAGTAGTAAGGAATGGTCTTCCTAAAATGACTAAAATTTCTTTATCTTCGTCCATATCAAGTACAGTAAACTCCACAAGAAAGATAAATTTATCGACTTTCACTAACACATCTTCCACCACCCATTTAAGATAAGTAATGGAACGATCGACCAACTGAAGATTCACAGATGTAAGAGAAATTTCTCCTATTCACAACCTTTTGAAAGTTGATAAAGGCATAAGATTAATACTCACTCCCAGATCATATAAAGCTTTTTCGAAAAAAATTTCACCTATAGCACATGGAATAGTGAAACTACGAGGATCTAAGTTTTTCTGGAAGCTTCTTCTGAATAATTGCACTACACTCTCCGCTAAGTGCAATAGTTTCATGATCTGTAAACTTTCTTTTCTATCTTAGAATATCCTTCATAAACTTAGCGTAGTCAGGCATCTGTTCTAATGCTTCAATAAAAAGAATGTTAATCGTTAATTTCTTAAGGATCTCCAAAAATTTTCCAAATCTATTATCTTTGTTTTGTTTCTTTAATATTTAAGGAAAAGGAGGTGGTGGCTTTTCAACAGTTATCTTCATTAGTTCAAGAGGATAATCCAAGTCTGGATAAATCTTATTTGAACCTTTTTCAATTTCCACATTCTCCTTTTCTATTTCAACTTCTTTTTGCACTCTAGTTTCCAATTCTTTTCCACTCCTTAATTGAATAGCCTTAAGTTGTTCCTTATTTTAATCTTTTGGATTGATCTCCACATTACTTGGAAGTGTTCCCGAAGGTCTATTATTAAGTGCAGTGAAAATTTGTTCTAATTGATTTTCAAAATTATTCATAGCAACACCTTCAGCTTGTAATTGATTCCCATATTCAGAATCATTTCTTCAGTAGACAACTTCTTATCCTTAAATTGTGGGTTACTATTAAATCCAGAAGAATAAGATGGTCTAAAATTAGAATTTCCTTGATTGTTTGAATTTTCAATTAGATTCATAGAATTGTTAGCCCATTGTGGGTTAACATTATCATTATTATTATTCCAATTGATGTTTGGGTGATTCTTCCAACCAAGATTATAATAATTCAAATAAGGATTGTTATGTCTATTAATAGCATTTAAGGTCTCATAAGGTGTTTGAGAATCTTTTATCTATCCAAATGAATTTTTCTCTAACACTGGAAGTGGTTTAGAATAATTCATTCCATATTGATCTATATTCTTTCAAAGGGTTGCAATTTGAGAAATTACCACAGTCATCATA
The DNA here is from genome assembly GCA_022702705.1 of Papilionanthe hookeriana x Papilionanthe teres. Classification (NCBI taxonomy): domain Eukaryota; kingdom Viridiplantae; phylum Streptophyta; class Magnoliopsida; order Asparagales; family Orchidaceae; genus Papilionanthe; species Papilionanthe hookeriana x Papilionanthe teres. Next base: position 96,350,545 of record CM040423.1, read on the forward strand.
TCTAAATCGTGAACACTAACTACTCTCTTAGGATTTACCTATTCAGAGGGCCATTGAAAATTATTAGTAGCCATTTCTTCTATTAATGTGTATGCTTCATCAAAAAGTTTTGACGTTAATGATCCTCCAGCAGCAGCATCTATAATAGATCTCAAAGATCCCACTAATCCATTATAAAATGTTTGAATTATTAACCAATCTCGTAAAGCATGATGTTGACACTTCCTAAGAAGATCTTTAAATCTCTCTCAAGCTTCATATATTGACTCTCCTTCAAACTGACAAAAAGATATAATATCATTTCTTAGTGTAACATTCTTTGATGGAGGGAAATATTTTGATAGAAACTTTTGAGATAATTCTCCCCAAGTTTTAATAGATCCAGGTACTAACAAATTTAACCACGCCTTAGCCTTATCCCTTAATGAAAAAGAAAAAAGTCCAAGTCTGACAGCGTCACTAGACACTCCATCATATTTAAAAGTAGCACACAGTTCTAAAAAACTAGCGAGATGTAAATTTGGATCCTCATAGGTGTTCCAGCAAATTGATTGTTTTGTATCATCTGGATAATAGTAGGTTTAAGTTTAAATGAATTACCAGCAACATCAGGATTTGAATAGCTATATGAATTTCATCTGCAGTTGGGTTAGCATAATCTCTTAAATGTCTTAGCAAATTTCTAATTTCATTTATTTGATTATCTTGAATATTCACCATTTTACAAGGGTTTTCAATTTGTTTTTATTTTTTTCTAATTTTTCTGATAGTACGCTCTAACTCTAAATTATAGCACTAAACCTATAGATCCGCTACTACGTATATACAAACACAAATACTTTTATAAAGGTAAACACAATTACACACTTCAAAATAAACTTACTTCATTACTCACTTTCGCTTTCTTAACTTCATTAACTATTTAAGTTCGTTAATTATTTCCTAACTTTGTTAATTATGTTGTAACTTCGTTAAGTATGTCCTAACTTCGTTACCTTTCCTTACTTCGTTAATTATTTCCTAAATTCATTAATTATTTCCCCTGCAACGACGCCAAAAACTTAATGCTCGACTTTAAATTTTGGAAGAATTTATGAACTCAGATTTATAGATTTATAATAATTTGGTTAAGTCCAAGCATTCAACGCAAGTATACGTATTGTATCAAGTAATACAGGGCTCTAGGAGTCCTGTATATTGATCCTACAGGGAAATATCTGAAGCTTTAAGAAAACGTTACACAAAATTTAATAAGCACTGAAGTTAAGGTTTACTACTTACTACTACTATGCAGGAAACAGTAAGAACAACAAAATAGTAAAAATTAACTAAATACAATTACTTCTAATAACTTTAAGAACAAGATTAGCTAACAGACACACTAAACTCAGTATTTGAAAGGTTTTTGATATATGAGAAAAGTATCTTTCCTCATGCAATGAGAATATGATGTGTAGATTGATATGGAATAATTATCTATATTATTGTGCCAAATAAGAGCATAGATGATTTTTTCCCTTAAAAGAGTACATAAGAAAAGAACATTGACATATTCTAAGTTTAATCACTAACTCTAAGGCTAGGCTGGGAGGATAACGGCTCTCACTTCAAAACTCCCACTAACCCTTCACCCGAAGGCTAACAGTTGATATTAGTTACTAATCTTAGAATCAATTTAGGGATCTCAGCCTGTGACTCTGAAATCTCCACATTGAAGTATATCAATACATATTTCCCTATTTATTTGCACTCAATTCCCATGAACTACGCAATTCATCCATAGAAATTAAATGGATCTTTCATTATTGTTGTAGAACATTAAATCCTTTCAAACTTAATGTTCAACAACATATATTTAACATTTAAATTGGCCAAATCGAAAGTAAGTTATGTTCAAAATGAAAAGCCATCACAATTTCTTCATTACATTAAAAGCACATCAAATCCACATCAATTCATCATCACATCTCTATGCAAGAAGAAAGACAAGGAAGACTACTCAGAATTCATGGAGAAGATACAATAAAACATGGATTTTAGATATAAAAGAAAAGTCTTACAAATAACAAAAGAAAATACAACGTATCTCTTTCTCTTCCATAATGCAATTCTCTTGAAGTTCCTTTGAATCCTCTTCTCTCTTCTTTACAACACTTGATTCTCTCTTTAGAATGGAAAGGAAGAAGCAATCTCTCACTTTACCTCTTCTCCTCCCCTCCTTGGAGAAGAATCTCTCTCAAATCTTCACTCTACACTCTCTACTCCTAAACCCTAACACTAAAAACTACTCCAGAAGACACAAGGCACACTCTAGACACACTACTTTTCATCCAAAAGCAGTTACTTATATGATAGGGATGAAATCTCAAAAGTTTCTATAGGCATCCCTTCAAAAAGTCGCCAAAACTCTTCAAATTTGAACTCCACAAACTTCGAGCACCGCCGGCACTCTATCATGCCATTTAATTGCTGTGCTATCTGGAATTGGGCGTCGGCGGCGCTAGAACACTTTTTCACCATTTTGCTCCTTTTTGCTCCTTTTTGCTCTAGATTTGTTCCTTTTTGCTTCTTTTCACTCCAATCACCTAAAATCATCATACCTGCAACAAATCATGAAAAATATCTTTCTTTAATGTTCAATATCACAAAAAATTGGAAAAATTAGATAGCAAAAATCATATATATTTTCATTGTATTACATTCAAAACATTCTGTACCTGTTTTTCCTACTACATGATTTTCTTCATTATCACTCTGGAACTTTTAGGAAAGTAAGGTTAAATGGGTTGTGAAGTCTGAGTTGGTTGATCAGCAAGCAAATCCATATCACATTCATCTCCTACTGTTTGGTAGTCATAAAGATTAGTTGGATCAATAGGCCTCCAGGGAAGAAGAACATTTTCCTAACTCTCATACTGAACTTGTGATTGACTACACAACAGAAATATGGTCGACGGGTGTCCAAGCCCAAATTTAGATCCATGAACTATCAATCCCAAAACAGATTTTACAATTATATTTCTAATATCAGTCGACCTTCCAGTTTGAATACAAAAATTTAAAATAGCACTTTTCCTTGGTTACTTTACAAATCTTCAAAGTTGGAAATCACATTTACACTGGTAATAGGTCTAAGTTGCTAAAGAACATCTTCCCATTTTTTAGATTTAACACCAAATTGCTTACAAAGTGAATGAATCAGTGAAGGAAATCCAATACCTGCAGTAGTAGCAACTCTGACACAGTTCAAAATATAATAAAAAATAGTAGCTCCAATGTCTAAAGGCTTTCCCTACTGAATACAATGGTTCAGAACAGCTCTCTCCCTTGTAACTTCACTGACATGACTTGAAGGCAGAAGCTTAGATGAGATGAAGTAATGTCATGCCTTTGAGGTGGCATTCAAGGCTTGAAAATTCACTCTTCTTTCATTTGTAATCTTCCACAAACCTCTTCCATCAGTAATAAAGGTCATAATATCATCTAACTCTCCCTTAGAATGATGATAATTCGCATAAAAATAAAACATCGTAGGGAGGTAATCGGTAAAAAGTATTAATTACCGCAGGTGAAAAATCTACTTTTTGCCCTCTAACCATCACCAAATTGTCTTCGGCTGCTGGCAAGTTAGCATAGAACTCTCTCACCATTTAAACAACTGTAACAGCGGAGAAGCAACAATATCTTTCCCAATTCCTTATAGCAATCATCTCCCTCAATATCTCCTCCTGGCATGCTAAAAACTCATTCTGGAATCAATTTCCATGATGCGAGTGCAACGACGTAACGATTCTCTGCTCTAGAACTGACAAATTGTCAGAATCAAATTTCACGTTTTCATTCGAGCTTTTTGACTTTGGAGTCATCTCTAAAAATTCACAAAAAATTCACAATTAATTCCAAATTTAAACTAAACTTGTTAACTCAACTTTAAAGGCAAACTTCACAAAATCCAAGCAAATTCTCAAGCTTTTCCTCAAAATTTCACCATAAATAATGATTTAGGATTTTTCAATAATGTACTCAAAATACATGGTGAAAATACAAAATTTTTACATAGAAGTAGTGATCATACCTTAAGGAATTCAAATCCAACAAATTTCGACGAAATCGGCTCTAAAATGATCCAATTTAGTGATGCTCTAGGCTCTTGTTTTGTGAAATTTAGAGATAGAAGGTGATTGGGGTTTAAAAATGGTAAATTTTGGGTTTTTAACTATAAAAAGTTGATATTCGTGAAACGAAGCCAATGTGTGAGGAATACGAGGCTTAGCTGCGAAATCTGGCGCTTATGCGCCGTCGGTTTGGCGTTTGGGCGCCAGTGCCCAAATTTTGACAATTAAGTTAATTCCATCAAAAATTTGAGTTAATCACTTCAAATAATTAATTTTCCCCATAAACTCTTCTAATACTCCGAAGTACACTTTAATCTCCAATGTTTCCACGCAAATCTCACACAAATACAAACTTATATTACTTAAATATCAAAACACACTTAATACAAACTACAAATTTCAATCCAAACAAATTGGATGAAATTCCCCAATACATAAGTTCATACACACGTAATTTAAAACACAAACTTACATCATTAAGATGTAGCAAACACATGTAAAGTGGAACAAACACAAACATAAATCACAAACACTTAAAACACTAAACACACATAATTAAACCACAAGACCACACATAATTTAATTCCAATCTCCATTAGATGGATTATATCCAGAACCACCATTTGTTCCATTTAAACCATCTGGAATGTAAATCTGATAAAACGGGTGATGATTGAAAGCTCGTACAACTTATTCTTCTAACCATTTGTTCTTCATAAACATTGCTTTGTCCGCTTCTTTCACATGATTTGTATGACTGAAGTACATTTTGAGTTGCCATCCAATGTGTGCTAAATGTGCATTAATTTTATTTACCTTTACATCAATAGACTCCACATCAGTCTCGATCATTAGTGGATTATATCGGTGTGCTTTGCTTTAAGTTTGCTTTATGTGCTTTTATTTGGTTTGATTTGAGAAATGTGGTAGTATTTTGACGTTTTTTATGTTATAGTGGTGTTATTTGGACCTAAATTGATGACTTAGAGGAGTCAAAATGAAGATTTGGACGTTTAGCAGACATGTGTTAAATTGAGCACTGGCGCTTATGCACCAGATTTTAGCGCATATGCGCCACAGTTATAAAAATCGTGATAAATGTGGTTCTAGAAGTCTAAATCATGAATGACTAGATTTGGGAGTTATTTAAGATGTTTTAACACGACTTGGGTCTGTTTTAAGACTTCTCAAGTCTATAAAAGTCCCATAAATAAGAGATTCTTACCCCAGTTCTTATTTTCATTTCTTGGTCTTCTGAAAGAGTCTTTTAAGACAAAAATGTCTTCCAGGGAGAGCGAAGTTAAGAAGAAAGAAGAAGCCAATAAGACGAAGTTCATTTTTGAGAATACGCAAGAGTTATACAATTGCTTCCTAGTAGTTAGTATTCAAGGGATTGCAAAAAGGATTTCGAAGATCGAGGCTGATGTGGCTTCAATCCATACAATGGTAAATGAAATGAACTCTCATTTAGGACACATTGAATGGCAACTCAAAATGCAATTCAGTCATAAAGTCATGTGGAAGAAGCGGATAAAGCGATGTATCTGAAGAACAAATGGTTAGAAGAAGAATATGTGAGAGTTATCAATCATCGCCCGTTTTATCATATTTACATTCCAGATGGTTCAAATGGAACTAATGGTCGTTTAGGATATATCCCACCTAACGGAGAATAGAATTAAATTAAGTGTGTTCTTGTGATCTAGTTATCTTTGTTTAGTGTTTAGTGTTTACATTATTGTATGTTTGTTTTAATATTTGTGTTTTAAAGTGTGTTGCATTTTAAATTATGTGGTTTTTGTGTTTAATTATGTATAAGGAACATGTGTTTGGAGAATTTCATCCAATGATTTCGGATCAAAATTTTTAGTTTGTATTAAGTGTTCTGAATTTAAAGAAATATATGTTTGTTTATGCGAAATTTGTCTGAATCGATGGATATTTAAGTGAAAATTTGTAGTATTAGAGTGTGTTTAAGGGATGAAATTAATTATATAAATCATTTAAGAGTGTTTAACTAGACATAGTAGTGTGATTTGATTAATCGTCAAAATCTGCTAAGTGGCACCTAAGCGCCAAACCCGCGGCGCATAAGCGCTAACACTCGTGGCTATGCACTCTAATCTCGTGCATAGGTGCCAGTGCATGAAAATCAATTTACAGGCGATAAAATTCTGAAAATTGACATTTTTTACCCCTTGAACCTTCAACCTCTCAATTTCGCGAAATAGAAGCCTAGGGCATCACTGATTTGGATCATTTTAGAGCTGATTTCAACGAAAGATTAAGATTATAAAAATAAAAAAATCACTATTTATGGTGAAAATTTGAGATTATGCTTGAGAAATAGCTTAGATTAAGTAAATTATACATTTACAAGTTGAGTTTAGCAAGTTTAGTTTGAATTTGGAATTTATGGTGAAAATTTTTGCAATTTTTAGAAATGGCTCCAAAATTGAAGCGCTCAAAAGGGAAAGATCGATTCAATTCAAACAAGCTTGTGAGTTATAGAGCTGAGGATTGGTACTTGAATGCACTGTCATCACATAAATTAATTCTAGAGAGAGGGTTTAGTAAACCAGGAGGAGATATTGAGGAAATGATTGATTGAATAAATTGGATAAATTACTATTGCTTCTCTGTTGTTTCTGTTGATTCTGTGGTAAGAGAGTTCTATGAAAACTTGTCAGCAGTAGAAGAAAATTTGGTGATAGTTCGGGGACAATAAGTTGATTTTTCTGCCGAAGAAATCAATATTTTTTACCTACTGCCTCCTGAAATATTTTGTTATTATGCTAATTATCATCCTATGGAAGGGGAACCGGATGAGATTATGTTATTTCTGACTGATGTAAGAGGTTTGTGGAAAATCCATAATGACAAGAGAGTGAAATTTCCAGCCTCCAAGTTGAATGCCACCTCCAAGGCTTGACATTATTTTATCTCATCTAAGTTAAAACTGACGAATCATGTTAGTGATGTCATGAAAGAAAGAGCTGTTCTGAATTATTGTATTCACTAAGGAAAGCCTGTCGACATTGGATCCATTATTTTTTTATTATGTTCTCAACTGTATCAGAGCTATTACTACTGCAGGTATGGGATTTCCTTCCCTGATCCATTCTATTTGCGAGCAATCTGGTGTTACGTTTGTTGTGCATTCAGAATTTAGCTGGAAGGGAGGATCTGTTAGAGATCCTAGCTCTGCTTCTTTTACTTCCCTTGCTTTTACTTCACATGCATTATCATCTAGAGGTGAGTTTTTTGGATCACAGATTAGTTTTTTATAGAAGATTTTGAAGAATGTAGGTGTAACCAAAGAACATGTTAAGGATAATGATGGGAAGGTGGATAATATTGAGAGATATATTCAAAAATAGATGAGTATGAGGAGAACTATCAACAGAATATGGATAGACTAGTTAGAGGAGATCATAGTGCTGAGATGCCTCCTCATCATTTTTATGTTCCTTATGTGCCTTCTAGAGATTGGAATGAGAGAGATGATGATGATGAGGATGATGATTAGGATTTTTTGTTTACTAAGTCTGTGATGCTTCTTTTTTTTGTTTTCTTTATGTTTATACTTTTAATTGTATGTTGTATTTTGATGTGAACTATGATATATGTGGTTTGAAGTTGAACATTTTCTGTTATGCATATTCAGATATATTTGAGTTGGATTGATGTTTTATGATAGTTAAGATATATGTGATGTTTTGTTGTGATGTGTTTCTAGTAGTAAATGTTTTGATGTAGTTATAGTGAATTGTGTTTTTAGTAGCGTACTATTTAACTCAAAAAACAGTTAGGAAAAGTAAAGCACTATTAGAAACCATTATTTATATACCATGTTTAAATTTTTCAAAATTTGCTACCATTTATTTTCTAGTATTGTTGTGATTTTTAATATGTTATGTTGGTGTTTGTTTGCAATGAAAACCTCCACTACTGTAGAAGTCCTTAGAAAATTTTATTTTATAAAAAAATTAAAAAACTAAATTTGATTTATTTTAACTTCTATTTTTAAATTGTTATACTTGCATGTTTAGGTTATAAAAATTCACGATAGCACGTTATTTTAGTTTTTAATTATTACACATGTATCATTTCTTATGCTTAAATATTTTATCCTAATTAAAATTTAAAGTTTGGGGGGAAATTAAAAATAATTTTCAAAAACTAAAATTTTATTTGTTCTCAAGAATAATATAAATAAAATTTTATTTTTAATTGAAAATAATTATGTATATGAAGTTATATTAGGGAAACAAAATTTTGAATTTAGAAATGAGTAAGAAAATTTAGTTAAAATTTATACTAATGATGAAAAATTTAAGTTTAAAATTTTCTTAATAAAGAAATGTTAAATATAGTTAAACTATCTTTAGTAAGAAATAGAAGATTTGAACTTTTTTTTCAAAACTTGAATTTTTTTTATTGAAAAATAATTTCAACACTATTATTATAACTTTAAGTGAAAGATATGTATCAAACCTTTGATTAAATGAAAGGATAAAATTAAAAATCATTAAAGACCAATCCAAATATAGTAATCCTTGCCTAAAGAAAAAAAAGAGAGAGAAGAAAAGAAAAGAAAATGGAGGAGAAACTTGAGGATTTAAATGCTAAATCAAAAATTTGTTTCATACCTAAAGTTTAAAATATAAGTTTTGAGAAATCTAAAACTTAAGAATATAATATAGTAAGTAAACCTATTTTCAAATAAAATTTTTATGTGAGGAAAATAAAATTCTTAAATCCTATATTTGAAAAATCTACAAGTATTTCTGAATTAGATGGGAACTTACATTTTTCATTATCCTTTACTAAATTATTTTTTTTAATTGGACTGTTTCATTCCTAGAAAAAAATTTTTAAACTATCCTAAAGAAACTCATTTACATAATTTGCATGCTTGATTTTTATATGATTATAGTGTCACTTGAGGACAAGCAACATTTTAAGTTTGGGGATTTTGATACACCTAAATATACAGCAGCGCCAAAAACTTGATCTAATTTTACTTATGAAAGCTTTAATGAATTTATATTTAGATTTTTATAATTTGTAAAAGTCTCAATTTCAAACGCAATTATACGTATCGTATCAAGTAATACAGGGCTCTAGTAGAGTCTCGGTTATCGATCCCACATGGAAGATTTTTAGAATATTAAGTAATATTTTTAGATTTTTTAAATTAAAAGTAATTATTATTTTTATTTTCTTTTAAAGTTTAGATCTTAGATTTAATTAAATTTATACTAAATGTAACTAAGCAACACTAAAATAAATATTAATGCAGGTATAAATAAAACACATTTCTCCTTTTCAACTAATCCAAGATTTTTAGAATAATTATCATTTGTGGAGAATTTAGATTATGGTATTGTGCCAAATAGAAGCATTCCTATTCTTTACCCTTTGTTCCAGGCATAAAGAACATTGAATAATCTATATATCGGTTCAGAATGTTTTATTAGTAGAATGGGTTAATCTAGGCTCACACTACTAGATGTCCAAGGGTGGCTATGGTCGGACCTACCGGTGACCCGTTCTCTTTCTATAAATCAAATTATTAGAATTTAGTCTGTCACTCTAAAAACTAATTAATTATGCGCCTAATAAATCATATCTTCCTATTTATTTGCACTTCACCTTGAATAACCCGCATAAAGCCTTCGACTACCCAAGGATTCATGTGATATCTACTAGTTAAGAACTCATCTCCGGATAGGTCTCAAAATTCTTCAACAGGTTTTAACAATTTAAATGGCCAGTTTAAAAAGTAAACTACGATCATGTATTAATATCATCACAATTTTTAAAAATATTTTTAAGTTAAATTCTCCAACAAAGTTTAATTATCATATTATCTTTTCATAGTTTAAAGGAGAAAGAAAATTAACTACTCAGAACACATTGAATTTACATAACAAAATATATTTATAAAACTTTGAACCAAGTTACAAATACTTATCTGGAATGTTCCTTCAAGTGATCCGCTGACTCCTACAGACTTCAATGCAATGATGAAAGTCTTCAACGGCAATAACACTAATAATCTCACACTTAACACTCAAAATAAACTAAAAATAAACTCACTAAATAATAAAGAAGGTGGCTCCCTAAAATGATTTGATGGCTATATAATGCTTGAGGACTAAAGGATGCTAGAAGGGGTGAAAGGTGTGATTTTCTCGGTAGAATGGGCTCCTATTTATAGAGCTCTGAATTTAACCAGGGGTTGCTTAAGGCACCTCTTCAAAATTTGACCAAATACAATTTATCTTCTAGAAGGTAACTGTCGCGCCTAGGCGCCGGGCTCCGTAACCATGTCTTCACACCTCTTCACTCTAGGTCGCACCTCTTCACGATTAAAACCGTTTCCCTGCGTCCAAATACATTGTAACACATGTCTTATATATTAGGAGTAACTTCTAATCTTCTATAATCTCTAATAACCTCTTAACACCTTCAAAATAACTACCCAAAGTCGTCAAAAATCTTGTCTGCGTCTGTATTGAACTGGCGCTTAGGCGCCGGATTCTGGTGCCTAGGCGCCTAGCCTACAATTTCGACAACTTTGATCTTTTAGCTCCATTTTTTCTCTTTTTTACTCATTTTTCCTTCTTGAACTCTTTTTTATCACCTACATCCAAAAATATAAAAATACCTTTCATTAAAGCATAATATCCTTAAGAATTGAATCATAAATAAGGCATAAAAATGGGTATTTTTAAAGTGAATCAAGCGCCAATGGTTGGCGCATTGGCGCCACAGTTAAAGTGACAAATTTAAATTAATTTTAGTGCAAAATTTGAAGGTGTTTTTGAAACACCTTTTGGTTTAAACTTCATTAACTTCTCATTGGAGCCAAAATTCATTTAAAATTTGAATGGATGGATGCATCTCGTGGTAGATTCATTGAATCTGGACATAATTTGAAGAGACACCAAAGCACCTTTTGGAGAATTATTAAAATGAAGACTTAAAGATCAGAAAAGGAGAAGAGTTATGAAAGGAAATTTTTGTGGGAGAAGTTGAAGGAAAGCTTGAAGTGGTTGAAGGGAAAGAGGAAGAAAAAGAGCCTTCTTCTCGCCATATTTTCTTTACTTTTTCACTTTACTTTATCATATTTTGTATTAGAATTTAGGAGGGTCAATTCTTAAAGTTGTGTACCAACCTCTAAGGAGTTATCTATTGGAAAGCAAAGTTTCAGAGGAACTTCAAGAGTCTTGTGGAGAGGATTTTCAGATAAATTTTTTTCTTTGTTTTCACATTTGGTCTTAAAGATAGACTTGTTGTGTTTTTATTATGTATTCTTCTTTCAAATCAAATTGTGTTTGTATTTTCTCCATGAGTTCTGAGTAGTTTTCTTTAACTTTTTCCTTTTAAATGATTAAGTAATTAAATTATGGAAGGAAGTTGTGCGAAATATAGAAGTTTAATGTTGGAAGAAGTTATGATGATTCTACTACCTTGCACTTCATTTACCTTTTGATTTGGTCAATTGAGATGTTAAAATTTATTGTGAGAACATGTAAGAACCAATGCAGTATTATCTCAATCATCAATTGGAGTGAATCACATGCATTTATATGGGTGAGAATTGTAGTCCACATATTTGAGTGCAAATAAATAGAGAGATATGTTTTTTAATGGGGATTAAAATTAGAGGACTTTAGAGTGACAGGCTAAAGCCCCTAGCTTGGTTTGATGTTTTAAATCATGTTATGAGATGTTAGCCTCCAGGTGAAGGGAGAAGTGGGAACTCTAGAGTGAGAACTAGTATCTTTCCTGCCTAACCCATCTACAAGATTTTAAAACTTCAAATTAACCAATGTTTTTTATAGAACTAAGTAAGGGTAAAGAATATATTTGCTCCTATTTTGTACAGCACATTTAGATACTTTCACAATGAAATTCCATAATTATTACTGATTCATTGAAAGAGGAAAAAGATATTTCATCCTCATTTGCTTTCATACAGTTTTATAGTCTTGTTAATTTTAGTTGCTTGCTTTACCTTTTCTTAAAAGAAAATATCAAAAATAAGTTTAAAATTTTCTATCTTAAAACATACTTTACAAAATCATTTTGAAAAGTAAAATGTTATTTTTCTGCTTTCTTTAAATTTTTAGAACATCTCCCTATAGGTTCGATATCTCGGGGCTTAATCAGAAAGTCCTATTTTACTTGATAAACGATACGTATACTTGCGTTGAATCTCATATTATAAAATAATTAAATTTTATTTCTTACTTGCTTTAGAATCAAGTTTTTGACGTCGTTGCAATGAAAGAGATATTATCATTGAGAAGAAATATAAAGAGTAAAACGTAAGCATAAATATTTGGAGATCAATGGCCCATTTCTATTAGTTATCCATGTTGACCTCACTTTTGGTTGGCATCTAGTTTCTTCTTAGATAGCCTAGGGTTAGCCATAGGACTCTCTTGGTGACTTTCTTAGAGGACTAGCCATGGAACCCTACCACATAGAATTCCACATGCTTGCTTTTCTCACTTGGAGCTTTTACATGTTAAAGCCTAACCTCTAATGATCAGAGGAAAGAATCTAAACATAAGGAAGGACAAGTGAAATCCCTTATAGGTGTTCAGGCCTTAAGATTGACCCTGGGAGGTCTGGAACTTATGTTCTGCACTCACACACTACACACTTACCACTCTAAACCAAACACATCCCATTTTGATCACTTAACTCTTTAGAAACTCACATGGATAGCCCCACCAACCCTAAGCCTATGGCTAAGTGACCAGGACTAACACAGAGAGGACCAAAGAGAGTCACTTCTGATCCACAACTCAAACAGCTTGACATCCCAAATTTAATTCTGAAGTCCTACCAAATTCTCCAATTTTGACCCTTAGCACTTAAATCCCGTCAAATGACCCAAATACCCCAATATCTTAAAACTTCACGAAATTTCCAAAATTTCCCTAAATTGCCAAAATTCTCAAAATTATTCTGAAATCCCTCCCACCAGCCAAATTGTCCAAAATTACCCAATCTCATCAAAATTTCCAAAGTTGCCCGAAATTGGCCCAAATTACAAAATTGCCCCTGAAAGGGCCCTAAAACCCAAAACATCCCAGAATAACCCAAGCTCTCCAAAAATCATTTCAGAGTGTTCCCCTCATCGAACTAAGAAGTCTAAATGTAAACATGTCATACTTCCTAACAACCAGTGCGCCCTTCGCAACCAAAGAAACCGATATTTGAAAGACGTTCCGGGGTTCGTAAAATCGTCCGCATTAGTCAGAAATGCCCCCAGACACTCCCATTTGACTCCAATTTTCATTTTGTACTTCCCTAAGCTTTTAATTTAGCTTTTTGACCACTTACCTCAAAAAAATCCCCAAAATTACCAAAATACCCCTACTTAGCCAAAATTTTGAAAAATTCCAAAAATTCCAAAGCCTCCAAAAACTTCCTAATTTCATTTTCTTTAACTACAATGTAGCCCAATTTTGTCAATTTACATCGATTTTGTTAAAGGCCCCAAATTTGACGTTTTTGACCTGATCATCGACGAGGTTGCCCAAATGACCCTGGATCACAAAACGGACTGCACTGTTGCGTCCAGAACATCTACATTATTTGGAAAGGATTTATAATTTGATATGGTTCGGTGCACGAGCGAACGGTACCAAAATCAGCGCGTTCAGGTAAGTAATTAATTATTAAAATAATTTCTTTTTTTTGCTTTCTCCCTAACCTAGCCCTAGCCGACACCCCCTCTCCCCCTTTTAGTTCAAAAATTTTAGCCTAGTCAAACCCTAGCTAGCTTGGCCAAAACTTCCATGGTGTGCACCTCTTTTCTTCTTTTCCAAGGCAAGGCTTCTCTTCTCCTGGCTTCAATCCCATCAATGCAGCCATCCATCATCTCCTTCAGGCATTAGTCACTTCTTTTCTGCATTCCTTTCATCTCTATCACCTTAAACTAGGATTAACGGCTGCATCTCTTTTCTACCAATGGTCCTTACCCATAGGTAAGTTCAAGGCCTCATCTCGTTCTTCTCTTTTTCTTCTTGTTCTTCTCTCTATAAAATGGCCTTTTTTTGACCCCTTTTGTGTTGGCCAAAAATTGAAGAAGCTTAGGGAGGTGCTACCCAAATCTCTTTAAAAAATGTGTTTTTACCTTCATTTAGTGCTTTATACCAAGTGGTAACCCCCTTAGTTCCTTAACCTCTTTGGTTGTTTGATATTTAATGTTGGAAGTGATGCATTCTATGGTTTAATAGTTGTTTTGGGTATCTTTTCTTTCCTCATTTTACATTGATACAAGCTTCTTTAAAAAAGAAAATGATGAAGGGAAAGTTTGGATTTTTCTTAAGACATTGGTGGAGGAATGGGTGAGCTTACTAATGCCTTTGCCCCTTTTATTGATTCATGAAATTTAATGGTTATTCTTTTTTATTCCTAATGGTATCATATCATGTGAAGGTAATATGAGCATCTTTTAAGAGCTGACATTCGGCTTATATGGGAGGCATTGAAGGTCTCACCACCATCTTATAAAATTTTCCTTTCAGTCTAGCGGAACTTTTGTCGACCCAGACGCATTCATAAAACTTCAGCCGGCCATGCAGATTCTCTTATTAACATCACAATCCCCTATATCACCATCGCTTTGAACAATGGACCCGAGATATCTAAATCGTTCACACCTTTTTAATTTGATCACCCAAAGTTACCTTGCTGTCACTAGACCTACTATTACTAATTACATTCCATGTATTCAGTTTTAGTTCTACTCGAATGAAGACCTTTAGACTCACGATTTGAACTCATAATTGATTTTCTGGACTTTTTCTCTTATCTTATCTAAGGAGGATATCATCAGCAAAAAGCATACACTAAGGTATATCCTCTTGTAAATGCCCGGTAAGACCATCCATAAATAAAGCAAAAAAGATATGGGCTTAAGCCGATCCTTGATGTAAACCAACGAAATAGTAAAATACTTGGTCGGTCTCCTTCGGTTCGAACATGTGACTCTAGCATACATATCTTTAATGACTTGAATATAAGTCATATCAACACCTTTCTTCTCGAGACTCTCGAAGAACATCTCTGGAACTTGTATCGTAAGCTTTTTCTAAATCGATAAAAATCAAATGTAGATCCTCTTATTATCTACGTACTTCTCATCGGAAACCTCTCAATAAATGTATAGCTTCCATGGTAGACACCGCCGGCATAAATCCAAATTGATTATGAGAAATCTTCGTAATACGACTAACACATGTTAAATTTATACCCTCTCCCATAATGGTACAAGTATGACACATCGAATTTGAATTCCTGCATAATTTGCACGCTCTTGTGCATCTTCTTTATTCTTAAAAATGGGGACCAAAATGCTCTTTTTCTCCACTCCCTCGGGCATCCTTTTAGTTTTTAAAATAATATTAAAAAGTTTAGTAAGCCGGGAGATTACGAATCACCTAAACATTTCCACACTTGATTGGGATATCATCGGGTCCTGAGACTTTCCCCCTTGGTTTTCTTTAAAGTCTCATCAACTTCTTTTTACTAATGCGACGGTAAAAATGAAAAGTTTTATTATTATTAATGATATTAAGATCACTAAGGTCAATCGTACTTTCAACATCATCATTAAAAAGTTTATCGAAATAACTACTTTTTATGTTGAATATCTTTTTCTAAGAAAAGCACTTTTTTGATTTTTCATCTTTAATACACTTTACTTGAGTTAAATCTTTACTTTTCTTTTATCTTTGTTTGTTAGTTTATACGCTCTTCCTTGTAGCTTAGTATCTAACATGTTATAAATATCACTAAAAGCAATTTTTGACGTCACAGTTATTCTTTTACACTCATGGCAGACCGTTTTATATTTTCCAGAGTTCTCTCGCTTTTACATTTAAATAATTTTTATAACATAACTTCTTATATTTTATCTTTTCTTGCACATTATTATTCCACCACTGACTATTTTATTTATAGAAACTTTTCTTTTGATTCTCAGTACATCTTCCTTGTTTAATAGTATTAGTTAATTTTCCCATAATATTCGCGTCTTCATGAACATCCGAATATTTAAATCTTGAATTTTACTCATAAAAATAATTTTATTTGTGTCTTTTAGGTGCCCCCATCTTATTCTACGATGTTGAATCCTAGTATTCTTTATTTCACAACTCTTCGTCTTAAAATCTAGAACTAATAATCGATGTTGGGTGCCAATTGCTCACTTGGAATAACCTTACAATCCTCCCAATCTAGACGATCTCTTCTTCTCATAAGAAAATAATCGATTTGTGTTTTATTAGATCCATTCTTATAAGTAATAAGATGTTCATCTCTTTTCTTGAATAAAGTATTAGTAATAATCGTATCATATCTTAAAGCAAAATCTAAAATGGCTACTGCCTTCTTCATTAATCGCTCCATAACCGTAGCCACCATGAATATTTTGGGAAATCTTGACCACTTTCTACCCGACATGTCCATTTAAATCTCCTCCAATAAAAATTTTTTTCTTGAGGGTATCGAGTGTATTAGTCTTCTAAATCATTCGAGAGTATCTTTAGAGCATGTCAAACCCGACTTGGGGAGCATAAGCACTTATAATATTAAAAATCTTAGTATCAATAATAATCTTAAGTCTTATAATTCTATCTCCAACTACATTAATTTTGACAACATTATCTTTGAGCTACTTATCTATAATTACACCTACACCATTTCTAGTACGACTCTTACCCGAATGCCATAATTTAAAACCTAAGTTATCGATCTCCTTGGCTTTTTCTCAACCATTTAGTTTCTTGAATACATAGGATATTTATCTTTCTATGGATCATAATATCGACCAATTCCATTAGTTTACCATTGAGAGTACACGTATTCCGGGATCCTATCCTATTATTAGTATCATGGACTAACTTCTTTACCCGCATCCGTCCGTAATGTGGGAACACCTTGCCAGCACACCGGCCGGTGTAGCGGCCCTGCACTTTCCACGTATTGACCATACGGCGCATCGCTTCCGGGGGACGCCCTAGCACTTACCTTATTGATCAAAAGGATTCATGTCATTTTTTCGATAAGTTTTACGCTGGCTGTCGACTACCTAACGCAACCCTCCACTTTTCACATCTGGGCTTGGGACCGGCAACGGCAGTGTTAAAACTTAAAACTAATGGAATTGGTTTTAATTTTTACCATTAGTTTAGCATTGTAATAAGCTTAAAACTAAAAAAAAAAATTAAAATTCTTCAAAACATCTTTTTATCATGACCAACCTCCCACTTGAGCTCATTAAATAAAATATCAAAATTACATAGGTTTTGCAAAGCTCTTTTGAACAACTTAGCTTTAAGCCCGATCTTATTCATAGCGAAAATGTCTCTCTGACGAATGTAGTTATTCTTTAGGAGCATGTGATTTCATAAAGTACATTGCCTTTTAGTATATAAATCTTGGACCATTTCAAGTATATGCATGTCATATATAAGTAAATCTATATACGTAACACTTTTTTATTACGAAAAATTTTCTTAAAATTTATACATGAAAAAAATATGTTTATTAATCATATGGATAAACCATAAATATGAAGAGCATAAACATGAAATGTTTGAGTTAATTCTTTTAAGTATAAGAATCAAACATATGTCGACCTTAGGAATGAGGAAAAAGGCAATTTAGGATAGAGAACTCTATGGGATCAAAACTCTTACAAAGAAAACTTTGATTTATCACATCAATTAACAACCTAGGAAAACTTGAAACTTTAAACCTTTAGAAGAACCCAAATTTTTACCATAACTGATAAACATTGGAATAAAAAAATCATGAGTTATTTATTAAACCCTAAAAATAATTAAAATCGACTAATTCAAATTTTGGCAACCACCACTTTACTTAGATCCAAAATGTTAACCCAAGGTTAACTTGATGTAGAAGAAAACTCAAGTCCACACACACTAGAGTAGTCTACTCTAGAAACCTAGCTTAGAGTACTAGATACCTAATAGATAGAATTAAGGGCTAGGACCTATAAAACAAATGACAAACCCCCTTAAATTATAGGGGTGTCTGGGAAGAAGTTACCCATAGTTCTTGACGAGGCACCCCAAACCCCTTAAGAATGGCGGATATACCTTAGTCATCCTTATGACAACAAGAGAGTCCTTCTACTATTTTGTTAGTTAATACTCTAAGAATCTTAATGCATCTTGACTAGAGGTGTTATTCTAAAAATTTAGGTTAGTGCGCCTATTAGCATTCTTTTTAGAGTTACTTTCGTTTAGAATTTTATCTCCATCTAGAAATCCCCTACGTGTTTCTTATCCTCACAGGTCAAATTCAACTCCAAATGAACTCAATTTAAACTAAATTTTGAATCAAAATCAACTCAGCTCCAAATAAAAAAACTACCGAACTAATTCCCCTCAACTCAAATCAATTCCAAATCGAAACACAATTCAATACCATTCCTAATTTCAAATCGATTTGCTGAACTTCCAGGTAAAATCTAAGCCCTAAACTAAAAGCACAAATCTGATTTGACCACCTTCCTTCTTTCATTTGACTCAAACTTCAAGCTTGATATCCAAATTTGATATTTAATCTTAGTGCCCTAAATTTAAATAAATCTTAATTTCAACCTTATTGATTAAATATAATAAATTTTAATTAAATTTAATTTAATAAACTTTAATACGCATATACTTCAAGTAACTTTAACCTTAATCGGTCTAACTAAACTTTAATAAACTTAAACAAACTTAAATAAGCCTTAATAAACTTGATAAACATAATTAAGCTTTAGTAAACTTAAATAAATTTTAACGGAAACTTTAATAAACTTAAACAAACTTTTAGGAACATAAATAAATTTTGAAAAAAAATAATAAATTTAAATAAATTTTAATAAACAGATGAAATTATAACAGGCCTTTAATAAATTTAAACCTAATAAATCTTAATAAACTTTAATGAACTTAAATTTAAAAAATTCCAACAAACATCGAAATAAACTTTAAATCTTTAAGAGACAAACCCAATGATTTCAGTAATGAACTTAATAATCCTTAAATAAATCATAAAAATTTTTGAGAATTCTAATAAACTTAAAATAAAATTTTAAATAAAAAAAACCTAATAATCTTAATAAACATAAAATAAAAATCAATTAAAAAAAGTTTAAGCTAACATAACATAAACAAATATATTCTCAACAAACAAACTTTAAAATCAACTTAAATCAGTCAGTATAAATAAATTATCTCAAACTTTCAATTGAAATTAAACTCAATTAGATCAAGTTCTCAACTCAAATGAAATCAATCCTAATTAATCCCATATAATTTTCCAATTCCACTTAAATCAATTTAAAATTCTTAAATCATTCAGCCAGAGTCTTCAATGTTTATCATCTTACAGACATTTAATGATGATTGTGAAAGATATAAGTCAAAACTTTAATGAGATTATTATGCTTCGCCACATCTTCTGAGATGTAATTAACTATGAGGGCTTCTCACAGTGGGGATACGAGACCAAAGAACAATATAAAATTTATCTTGAACTGTCAATTAGGGAAAAACCTACGGTTTTGTAGACTCATAAATCATGGAGATTATGATCATCCAAATGATTAAATTCATTCTAAGATAATATTTTTATGAGACATGACAACATATTATTATTTGAATGTAATATCTGATCCTTTGTTAGAAATCATTGGAGATACATGGCGGACATGTAATAAAATCCCACAAAGGATGTACACCCTTGCCCATGAGAAGTACACTCGCACTTTTCAGCGAGTGTCCAGTATGCAACGGTATAGCCCAACACACTCTCATTATTCATATGTGCACGATTCCCCATTTTAACAGATTGATAAAATTGGAAGGAATGCTTCTGAATTTGAGCCCTTAGTATACAAGGGATTGCATGGAACATTGAAGCTTCTTACTAGTTGGTGGTTGCCACTTTTTAGGTTCTCTTACCTTAGAATTTTCCCCATTATTATCTCTTGAGGAATATTTATAGGGAATTTTCCTTAGAGGTTGCGAGATTTGAGAGAAAGAGATTGCGTGCACATATATGAGCGATTCTGGGAAACTGATATCATATATAAATGATTGCAGGGTACAATATAAGAGCCGACTAGCTTAGGTATGAGGGATTTTGTACATTTTTTCTTATTATATTTAATCAAAATCCTATGTTTTTCTCTCATGCATAGTAGTTATTTTTCTTTCATACTTCTGTGATGTAAAGACAAGAGTTTAATTATTTTGATCGATAGTTTTTCTCTATATGCTTTCCATGCTTTTGATTTCATATGTTTATGTTTCGACTTTCTAATCAAAGTTTACTCCTACTCTGCTTGATAGGAATTTAAAAACTCTTGTGACTTGGGACTTAACCATTGACTAGAAAAACAAGTAGGTTAACACACACACACCTAGTGGAATAGACATATCGCCAATAGGAGAGTACAACCAAGATATGGGATTAGAAGATTCATAAGAAAACTTGGATAGTTTAGTCCCCATAATTGTAATACAAATTTCCAAAACTTCTTAGAATGAGGTGGGCTTTGATCATTGTAAAATTTAAAATCGATTTTTGTATTTTTTTGAATTTATCAATTAGTTTTGGGTTTTGTTTTAGTGGAATTTTTAGTGGTTTAACTTTAACTTTCATTGATTTGTTTTTCATAATTTTAGTGAATTGGGAATTTTGGTTTTATTTGGTTTATTTTCTTAACTTTAGTGATCTTGTTTTAGGTTCAATTTTAATCTTTATGTTTGATTTTGATGTTGATTGACACTTAATTATATTTTATTTTAATTTTTATTGACTTAGGTATTTTTACGACTTTCGTATATTTATTATTTATTTAATTTAAGATTAACTTGATAATTTTATTTAATTTGATTTTATACGTTGACTTTAATTTAATTGACTTTGAATTTTATTGAAATTAATTTTTGGTTGGCTTGAAAATTTTAGTGACCTTAATTTAATTCAAATTTTGATTTTGATTGACTTAGTGATCAATTAAATTAAATTAATTTCGATTTCAAGTTCCAAAATTATGTTGATTTGATTTTGAGATTTTAATTCAACTTTAACTTTGTAATTTTACTTTCGTGTCAATCTAATAAATTTAATTAGTTGGGTTTATTATTATTGTTTTTAATATTTTAATTTTGATTAATTTAACCTTTGGTAAATTTCGAATTTTAGTTTTATATTTAATTTATTAAATTTTATGGTGAAGTTATTTAATTTTGCTTTTGTTGAATTTAGTTTTAAATTGGAAATTATCCTTTTTCTTCCTTTCATAAGCTAAAGGAGTACTCTCCTTAGCTCGAAAATGGCGTCATACCGGTAGACTTTTTATGAACTAAAAAAAGTTATTAAAGGAATTGGGTAAGAAGGTACAAGGATTCCCCAATGAAACCAAAGTCTACAAGGTTGGGCTAACTTAAGGCATCCATAGTTCTCTGGGGAACGTGCGAGGGGTCGATGTTATGAGATATGATGCCTCTAAGTAATATTCAAAAAGATATTTTCAGTTTGGATTCTGATAAGATTACTTTTAATAAATAGGCGAACATACGCGAGTATACATTATAGCTCAGAAGTAATACGGGGCTCTAGTGGAGTCATGGTTATCGATCAGGGAAGGTTGTAACATCAAATTATAGCAAATATTTGAAATCTAATACTAAATTCACGATACGAATAAATCTTATTTAAGTTCTTAGTGAAAATATGGATTAAAGCATGTTAACTTTCTGATTACCTTGGCAAAAGCGAACTAATTAACACGCGCTAAGTTTTTGTGAAAGGTTCAAATATGGAAAAGTAACTTTCCTCCTCGTGTGTATATGATGAGTGATTGATATAGATTGATAGTAATTTTGTAGGAGCATTAACATTCTTTACCCTTGTCGAGTACCCTCTCTTCCATGTATGAAAGAACATTAGCAAATCCCCAGGCTTAGTCACTAAATCTAAGGTTAAGTGTGAGGATGCGGCTCTCACTTCGAGCTCCTACTTCCTTCTCTTGAAGGCTAATCCTATCTTTAGTTACCAAACTTTATGATAGGATTGAGGTTTAGCTTGTCACTCTAAAACCTCGATTTGACGTGTATATTTTCCTATTTATTTGCACTCAATTACCATGAACTACGCACTTCATTTAATGACATTGAATGGATTCTCCAATATTGTTGTAGAACACTTAGTCCTTTTGGATTGGATGTTTCACAACAAATTTTAACAAATTGATTAGCCCGGATAAAGAAAAGTAAATGAAGTTTAAAGTGGAAAACCATCACAATTTCTTAACATTATTATGACACATCGAATCTCTCAACACTTCACCACCTCGCAATTAGAAGAAGAAAACTGAGAGAAATCTACTCGGGAATTCATGAGGAGAAGACGAACTACAATGTGGATTATATATATAAAAAGCAGAAGTAATACAAACTACAAGTAAAATACAACTTATCTCAATTTCTTCCCCCGAGCAAATCTCTTGAAATTCCTTTAAATCCTTTTCTCTCTTCTCTTGACACTAAACTCTCTTTGAATAGTAAGGAAGAAAACTCTCTTTTTCCTCCTTCTCCTACCTCCTTAGAGAAGGAATCCCTCGCTAAACGACACTTAGCACACTTTCTACAAGCCACTAACACACTCTCTTCACTTCTCTTCACTTCTCTCACCTCTCCATACGCATACACAGAAAAGTGGCATCATCACTTCATCCAAAAATTAAAATGAATTCCCAAGTGTTTCCTCATGCCTTGAAAAATGTCCAAATATATTGAATTTTGAGTTCCTTCGACTTTGGGCACCGGCGGCGCTGAGCTGTCTTTTAATTACAATGCTCTGTAGAAAGCCTTTTTCTTCATTTTGCCTGTTGCTCGAAAATTTGTCCACTACCAACTTGCTTTTGCTCATAGTAACAAAAAAATAATCGTACATGTGAAAGCATGAAAAATATCTTTCTTTAAAATGCAATATCACCAAAAATAAGTATAAATTGTATAACAAAAACCTAACATATTTTTGATGTATCAAAATCTCCTAAACTTAACTATTACTTGTCCTTAAGTAATCCTTTTACTACATAAAAATATAACTCAAAGTAATAGAACTTTTCACTTATAGAATACTATGTTTTTGATTCACATGAATATAATAGTAAGATTCGTAGAAAATTCGGTAACTCAGGTTAAAACTACAAGTATAAGAACATTCGAGTAGTTAAGTGTAGGAGTTCTAGTTTTCTATTTATTTAAAGATGAACAATAATTTGTCACATTAAGAGTGCCTTAAAAGACTTATATGAAAGAGAAATTCATGCAAACTCTAATAGAACATAGGCTAATACTTTAAATATAAATTCAGAAATGTAACAAAGTTCTCCTTCAGGTGATTCAAGTGAAGCCAATTTTTGATTAGGCATCTCTCAAACTTCTCTTCACATCTATTTTTTTTCTTTTTTTTTCTTCTTTTCTCTTTTTTTTTTCTTGTGAGGATTACTATATATGGTAACCTTTAATAATTTTGAACTTCACTCTCCTCTTTCTAAAGTTAAAACTTGAAACACCTCTTTGCTTTATAAACGTATATATTAGCTTTATAATTCATCATAAAATCATGATCCTTCTGCTTGCTTATAATTCTTTAAGTCCCTTAACATTTCAAAAATACAGTTTTCTTTACTTTAAATAGTCAACTATAGTCAATTCTCTTATACTAAATATCTTAACCTTATAAAATTAACTAATTACTAACTTTTCATTCAAGTCCACCATAATATTTAGATGAAATCAAAATTTAGTTTTTCTGAAGTTAGGTTCAACTACTACAAGCCATGCTAATA
Organism: Papilionanthe hookeriana x Papilionanthe teres; assembly: GCA_022702705.1. Lineage (NCBI taxonomy): Eukaryota > Viridiplantae > Streptophyta > Magnoliopsida > Asparagales > Orchidaceae > Papilionanthe > Papilionanthe hookeriana x Papilionanthe teres. Next base: position 96,374,581 of record CM040423.1, read on the forward strand.
ATTTTTTTAATTATATTAATTGAGAACAATAAGAGTTAATATTTTTACCCTCCCCAAACTTAAGCTTTTTCATCGCATATAAATTTACAAAGGTAGAGAGTGAAGAAAACTAACCTTTTTGTCTTCCAAGTTTTGGAAATCTTCTGAAGCTATGCTGGTATTAATCAATAAATTAATCTAGCAAGCATGAAACAATTAGTAGCAGTGATATATATAACATTAAAAATTTTCTAGGGTGAAGAAATATTCAACACTTAAACATCAAACATCTAACATAACATAACAATCTCGATCAAACTACTAAACAACTAACACGAGTTCATTACATTTTCTTTTTTCTTTTAACATAAATATATCAACAAACTACATAGATTACAGAACATCAAACAACACACACAAAGTACTAAAATACAAAAATAAAACAGAAAATCATAAAAACACTACCTGTCATCATCACGACTAACATGATCAAGTGTTTATGGAACATAGTGGGGCGGGTAGGAAATATCACTCCGACGTCTCACCTCATAAATGCGACTGACATCGTGGTAAGCTATATCATACTCAACTCTCCTCACCATTGTAATCTTCATTCATATCAACACAGCCTCGAAAGTCGTCCATCATGTTATGGATTATATACATCTTAACTTTGAATCCTCAGCTTGCTTTCAACAACATCATATAATGTAGGCTCGAAGTAGATGGTATATCCTAGCTGGTAGTAGGAATATCGGTACTCCAACTTTCTCCTCTCCATACCACATGAGACTCATAAGTACGTATAATAGTCGAGTAATAGGTCTCGATTGGTATGACGATTCTTTCCGAAGCATCCCAAAAGTCAACTCCCAAATTTGTGCACATAGTGAATGAATCGGGGCGGGATGTCCTAATCCCTTATTAGTTTCTCCTTTAACAATAGTCTTGGATATTCTTGAACATAATTGATCGAATATCGATCCGTTTCATAGTACGAATACGGTAATTGAGAATCGCTTTGTCTCCCCATTTACTTCTTGTGAATCGTATTCTTGTAGAAATGAAATAGTGCCATGCTTTAGAAGCAACATTTAACTTGAAAGCAGGAAATTAATCATATGTTTTTGCTTTGTTGTCCATTCCCCTCTTTTTGTCGATGGCAAAAGCAATCAATTCTTTCATATTAGGTTCTCTCATATCAAAGTTCTCATATTCTGAAATCTCACCCCTTGTAGCTGATAAACATCATGAATATGCAGTGGGTCTACATTTCTACGTAACAAACACATATTCTGTTTCAGTTAATGATTTGCATAAAATTCTACGGTACCAATTATAGCATTAGCATTGAAATACCAAAATCGTCGAGTTCCTATCAGAAATCAAGCTTTGCTCTACGAATGCGCACGGATTTTCAAAACGTTCTTGTATACACTTTTTATTGTACAGGACAGGTGAAATGAAATTGTGTCTTAACATTAACAAATTTATCTTCATGAAAATCAGCTTTCTCTTGCCTTTACTTGTTCTAAAGACTGTTGAAATTCTAAAAATTTGTAAAAAAATTCAACAAATTTCAAAATCAAATTGTTGGAGACTCCTAAAACAATTATAAGTACATAAGAGCTTAAGTCACTATAGAAAATCTAAAAACTTCATCCAAAATTCCAATTTTCGGATCAAAGCAATGTGAGAAATTCCCACGGTGAAAATAAAAAACTTTTAGTTTAGGGTGAAGCTCTTACCAAGAGAAGTTAAGATCACACTCCTTAAGCCTTGAAATTGCTTGTAATCTTTGATCTAACAAGCCCAACGTTTCAAAAATAAGATGGTTGGAAGTTGAAGACGAGGAAAATGGCAAAATATGCGGGTCCCAGGGCAAAAATTGAGAAATAAAGAGGGTTTGGGGTGTTTTTCGTATTCGAGCACCGGCGGCTGGCGCGGCGGCACTCTGTCAAATTAAATAGCCAAACTCTCTAGAATTGGCGCCGGTGGCGCCGATTGAATTTTTCTTAATTATAAAATTTTTTTGCAATTTCGATCATTTCGACGCTACACCATCACATAATTAGCCTCTTTAAGCATACGCCATTTAATCAAGCACTAAATAACAACAAATATACACAAACAACACAAAACATCACTTTAATAAATAAAATCCATATCACAACATACACACTTAAAAATTGATAAATAAGTTCACTAAACCATATCGATTCGGTGTCCACACACACACTACGATACTCTAACCGAAAAACTACACACAAACACATAATCCAAGCATAATAAGTCCAAATACAAACTACGAAAGTAAATCGAAGCCACATTAAGCACACTAAAGCATACTAGAAATATATAAAATACTAAACATATAGCATAGTCACTATTCATCGTCGATCTTTGTACTATCTTCTTCTACGATATCTCCAAATAGATTGATGGTGCACAAACGGAAATTGTAGAAGGGACGATACAGAAATTCATCGGTTGAATCCTCGGTAATCATAGCGTTCCTTTTCATCACATTTACGAAAGTATCTTCAATTACCCAGTCGAAACTATTCTTTCATCCTCGATCCAAGTTATGGAAATAAATCGAAGATATTATTAATAGCATTCATAAGATTTTGTACATCTTTTTCCAACTTCTTTATCTTCCTCGAAATCACTTGGGAACTTTCGGGGAAAGTAAGTGCAATAGGTCGTGAACTTTTTGAGATGGTTGATCTGATGAGGCTCATATCATTCTCATCCCATATTTGCACGACAGTCGTAAAGATTAGTTGAGTCGATAGACCTCACGAGGAAAAGTTCTGACTTTCATAAGAACTTGTGACTGAGTGAAAAGAAGAAATATGGTGGAGGGATCTTCCCAAACCCATGTTCGATCCATGAACGATCGATCAGAAACACAGTTTCGCAATTTTTAGTTCCAATATCTATCGGCCTTCCGGTTTGAATATAGTAATTTAGAATAACACTTTTCTTAGTCACTTTAATAATTTTCATAGTAGGAAATAACTTCATAGAAATAAAGTAATGTCATGAGCCTTTGGATTTAAAGATACGGTAAACTTACAAATCACATTTGTTCTTATCTCAATCTTTATTTTCATCCGTCATATAGAGATAAATTTGATTCATATTGTCTCTTGTCGCATCAAAATTTGTATAATGACAGATAGACATGTTCTTAATAATAAATAAATCATTAATCTTTGAAGGAGTGAATGGTATGAACCTACCTCACACATAGACGAATCCTTGGTTGATTCCATGAAGATTTACATAAAACTCTTTCACAACAAGAACGACTACCAGCTAGGTAGTGTAGCATAACACCTCCAGAAATGTCTCTGCATTATAATTTCTTCTACTTGAGTATTTAGAGTATCCATACCTTGATTTACAAAGCCTCTTTCCTTGATAATCCTCCTCTTTATCATCACTTTGTTGAATAAATGCTGTGCCTCAAAACTAATGAATTTTCTTCAGTTGAAAACTTTGAATCTCGGGGTTTCTACAGAATTGGAATCCATTAGAGGTGAATTGGGAATGAAAGTTTTCATTGTTCTAAAGTTTAGGGTGTTAAAGTTTTGGGGAGTTATTGGACGAATTCATGAAAAATGCCAAAACACGCATTTTAAACTCTAGGAACTATCAACTTGTTCTCGGTGCCGGCGGCGCACAGTAAGTGCTTGCGACGCTCTATCAAAATAATTTGTGCATCTTCTGGAATTGGGCACCGCGTATACTGTGTTAAAAAATACGCCGAACATCGTTTTGGTCGAAAATATTCGATTCTTAAATACGATCCAAGAATTCTCATCTTTTATGATGTTATGGATAAGTAGGACTCAAATATTACTAGCCACAAGTACAACTACTAAAAACAAGCTAAAAAACATACAAACGAACATAACAAAGATACATATGGGTTGCCTCCCACAAGCGCTTGGTTTAACATCGTCGGCAGAACAAACATTCGGTTATTCGGGATGACTTAACATTAAAACACTTTAAAATCAGGTTGATTTCCTTCATAATGATTTTAATCTATGCCCATTAACTTTAAATATCTTTCTAGTTTTAGGTTCCTCAATATTAATAGCTCTAAAAGAATAAACTTTTATAACGTTAAGGAGTCTAACCATAGACTTTAGTTTTCCAGGAAATAGTTTCAATCTTGTATTGTATAACATCCCGGGGTCAAATTTCTTTCTTAATATCTTTCGATCATGCCGTTATTTCATATTCTCCTTATAAATCGTCATTATGATAAGATTTATTTTTGATTTTTTCCAACGCATTCAATTGCAAAAATCTCTTTTTACCTGCGTTCTTCAAATTAAAATTCAGTTCTTTTATCACCCAATATGCATTATGCTCCAATTCTACAGGTAAATGACAGGTCTTTCAAACACTAGTCTGGAACTCAATTGGGGTCTTATAAGCGGTCTATGCTCATAATGCAGGATCTAATCTCACGAGACCGATCCTAATTAGTGAAGATCCACAATATTCTCTAAATTCTTTTAATTTTACGATTAGAAACTTTTGTTAATCCTTAGTTTGGGGATGATAAGCGATAGAGAGATTGATAGATAATATTATATTTTAAACAATCTCTGAATTAGATTATTCCTAAAATGAGATCCGCCATCAGTTATGATCACTTTCTCGGTATTCCATATCTTGTAAAAAAATTTTTCATTAAAAATCATGAAACACTTTGAGAATCACATCTAGTAAAGGAATGGCTAAATGTATTTTGAGACATAATCAACAATGACCAATATATATGAATTTCCGAATGAAAGAGTGAATAGTCATGGAAATCCAATTCTCGTACATCGAAGATCTGTTCTAATTTAAAATTTAGAGGCATTTCATTTCTTCTAGAGATATTACCTACTCTCTAACACGTCCACATGATTTTATATATCTGTATACATCCCTAAATAAGTAGGCCAATAAAATTCAAATTGTAAATCTTATATTCAGTTTTATCGGTTAAAGTAGCCATCGAGTCTGAATCGTGATAACTGCGGAATAATTGGTTAAATTTCTTCATATGGTATGCATCTTCTAATAATAAGATTGTTAAACTATTTATATAAGTAAGGCTCATCCCAAACGTAAAATTTAGCATCATATCTAAATTTCTTTTGTTGTTGTCTCATTAAATCAGGTGGTAAAGTATCACATTCTAAATAATTCACAATATCGACATACGAGAAAATTTCTTTCCTTAATATTATACGGTTTTGCATCGGGAAAGTTTACGCCAATTTCCTTCTGAGTCGATAGTTTATAATACTCAGTCTAGATAGATGGTCAACAATTTAATTATCAGTTCCTTTCCTATCCAAGCTATCACAAAGTCAAATTCTTACTTTAGAAATATCATCTAATTCAGTACGGGTTTGGCATCCTTCTTTTGCATTAAATATTTGATAGCTAAATATTACGTATGCACTACACATTTAGTTAGGTAGATAAGGTCTAAACTTTTCAAAACCATACACAATAGCTAATAATTATATTTGTTGTTGTGTATAATTAATGCGAGCATCATTAAGAGTTTTATTGACATAGTAAACAACCTTGAGTATTTTATCATACCTTTGCCCTAAAACACATCCAATCGTAAAATCACTAGCATCACACATAATTTTAAATGGTTTCTCCCGATCGGATGAAACAATTATAGGGGTTGTAATTAGTTTTTCTTTTAATTGTTTACGGGCATTCGAACATTCTTCGAATAAAATCAAACTTCTTATATTTTTCTAAAAGTTGGCACGAGAGGATTGGTAATTTTGAAAAATCTTTAATATAACGTCTTGTAAAATCCAACATGTCCTAAGGAAACTGCCCCTCTGCAATTATTAGGAGGTATTAATTTCAAATAACCTGAATTTTTACGGGGTGACCTCCATTCCGAGTTCATAAATTTTATGCCCAAGTACAATTCCTCCTGCAACCATAAAATGACATTTTTCCCAATTCAGAACTAAACTTGTTTTCTCACAAAGCTTCAAACTTTTTCTAAGTTTTTCAAAAATATGTCAAATGAAGTCCAAATACAAAAAAATCATCCATAAATACTTCTATTCCATTATCAATCAGATTACTAAAAATAGACATCATAATCTTTGAAATGTTAATTGCATTACATAATCAAAGGGCATTTTCTAAAGCTAAAGTTCAGAATTTGGTAAATGTAGCCTTTTCTTGATCACCAAAGGCAATAGATATTTGATGATAACCGGTATATCCGTCAACGATAGTACGTATTAAAATGAAATCTATCCAACATTTGATCTAGGAAAGGAAGAGGAAAATGATCTTTCCTGGTGGTGGCATTTTATTTTCTATAATCGATACAAATTCGCCATCCATTAACTTATCTTGTTGGTATAATCTCATTTTGTTCATTCGCATCAACGATCGCTCCTCCTTTCTTAGGGACGCGATGAATTGGAGCAAAGCGGCATGCCGAAATAGGATAAATAATTCCAGCACAAACCATTTTAAAACCCAATTCTGCACATCTTTCATCTAGGGTTCGAAGCCTCCTTTGCGGATCAGCCTACAGGTTTGTATTTGTTTATCGAAAAATTTTGTGCGTCTCGTCGAAGAGGCCCGATTAGTTAATATCGGCTAAGATCGACAAAAGCATTTTTGTATCTTTTTAAAAGTATCCAATAATTTTTGTCCTTGATATTTTTTCATATCCGAAGATACAATAGCGGTAAGGTAGAAGATTCTCCTAAAACATATATTTCAGATAGTACGAAGAATTTTCATTTCGAGTTGGCTTTATGATAGATCAAAATTAAACTTTTATCTCACTTTTCGTAGAATCCAACATTTCAAATCTTTTTCTAAACATAGTATAAATCTTCATTCTTCATATATTTGAAATCATCTTCATTTTCCTTATCATCCTTACATTCCAAATCTTCATATTCTATTTTCTCTTCAAATATTTCTTTAAAATTATTGCCTACCAAAAAATCACGGATTTTCAATCTAAAGCATTCATCATCCTCTTCTACTGAGGGATATTTCATAGATTTTAGAATATTAAATGTCATCTCTTGATCATTAACTCTCATAGTTAATTCTCCTTTTGAACATCAATCATAGCTCTTTCCGGTAGCGAGGGAATGGTTTCTAAAATAATTGAAATTTATTTAACTTTCTCCATATCTAATACAATAAAGTCCACATGAAAGATAAATTTATCCACCTTCACTAATATATCTTCCACCACTCCTTTAGGATAAGTAATGGAACGATCAACCAACTCGAGAGTCACATTTGTAGGTGAAATTTCTCCCCATTCCCCGATCTTTTGAAAGTTGATAAAGGCATAAGGTTAATGTTTAGCTCCTACATCACATAAAGCTCTTCCAAAGTTTTTCACCTATAACACACAGAATATTAGAAACTACCGGGGTCTTTAAGTTTTCGGAAGTTTTTTCGGAATAATTGCACTACACTTTCAGCCGTAGGTACGACGGTACGTGATACCTTGAAATTTCTTTTCCTTTTATAGACCAATATTATGCTATAAAATTTGCATAATCGGGTATACGATTTCTAATACTTTAACAAAGGGAATATTTACCGAATTTCTTAAGGATTTCTAAATTTTGTAAATCGGTTATCCTTTATTTTGTTTTTCGAATCTTTGAGAAAAGGTAGTGGTGGTTTTTCTACGATAGAATTTTATTGGTTCATACGATATTCTAAGTCTAAATATATTTTATTAGTTCCTTTTCAGTTTCCACCTTCTCTTTTTCAGTTTCAACTTCTTTTTGTACCCTTATTTCTAACTCTTTTTCACTCTTAATTGAATAACATTAATTTTCTCTTTATTTTGATCTTTCGGATTGATTTCAACATTAATGGGAAGAGTTCCTGAAGATACATTGGTAAACGGTGAAAATATGTCGAATTGATTTTCAATGTTCTTAATGCAACACCCTGAGTTTGTAATTGATTACCCATTATTCCAGTGAATTCTTAGGTAGACGACTTCTTTTTCCTTAATTTTTGGGTTACTATTAAATCTGAAAGGATAAGAAGGTACGAAGTTTGGATTTCCCTTGGTTATTAAATTTCTGCGGATTCATAGAATTGTTATCCCAGGACAGGTTAAGAGCATTGTTATTATTCTAGTTAAAATTTGGGTAATTCATCCAACTAGGATTATAATACTTTAAATAAGGATTGTTGGGTCTATTATTTATAGCATTTAAAGTCTCATAAGACATTTGAGATTCTATCATCTTTCCTAATGAATTTTCCTGCAACACGAAATTGTTTGAGAATAATTCATTCCATATTGATCTATTTTCTTTGAAAGTGCAACAATTTGAGAGAATATCATAGTTATAACATCCATGTTGATCGTGAATACTAGCTAATCATTTAGGATTTACCCGTTCAGAGGGCCATTGAAAATTGCGGTAGCCATTTCTTCGTAGGAATATGCTTCATCAAAAGTTTTTGACATTAAGGATCCACCAATAGCGGCATCTGTAATTAATCTCGAGAGATCCCACCAATCCATTGTAAAATGTTTGAATTATTAACCAACCTGGTAAAGCATGATGTTGGCACTTCCTAGAAGGTCTTTAAATCTTTCCCAAGCTTCATATATTGATTCCCCTTTAAAGAAGCAGTCAAAAGATGTAATATCATTTCTTAGCTTAGTAGTTTTTTATGGAGGGAAATATTTTGTGGAGCAGCTGAAATTTCTCACTAACTTCTAATAGATCTGAAGTCTTAATGAATTTAACCACACTTTAGCTTTATCCCTTAATTAAAAAGAAAAAATTCTAAGTCTGATGGCATCCTTCGACACTCCATCATATTTAAAAGTAGCACACAGTTTTAGAAAACTAGCGAGATGTAAATTAGGATCTTCATTAGGTGTTCCTTCAAATTGATTATTTTGCACCATTTGGATGATAACAAGTTTAAGCTCAAATGAATTAGTAACAACATTAGGATTTTGGATAGTTAAGTAAATTTCATCGTTTGTTGGGTTTAGAATAATCTCTTAAAGGTCTTGGTATATTTTGATTGTTAGGCTATTTTGTAAGGATTTTGAATTTTTGTTTTTTGAATTTTTAACGGTACGCTCTAATTCTAGATCGTAAGGCACTAAACTTTATCGAATCCTACTACGTATATAAATTTACAAAACACCTTGAAAATGAAAGCACACACAATTGCAAATTACAAAGTAAAGGTTTTCAAATACTACAATTTCGACAATTACGTTTTATACCATCCCCACGACAACGATGCCAAAAAAACTTGATCTGGACGGGTTGTGCTACCAGATGTGATGCCTCTAAAGTAATATTCAAAGATAGTTTCGGTTTAGTTTCACAATAAGATTAATTTTAATAAATAGGCGATGCTTGTATACGCGAAGTATACGTATCGCTCAAACTAATACGGGCTTAGTGGAGTGTGGTTATCGATCCAACGAGGAAGGTTGTAACTTATAAAATTATAACAAATATTTAAACTCCAATACTAAATTCAAAATTGAATCGAAATCTTATTTAAGTTACTAGTGCAAATATGATTAAACTAAATTTAACTTTGTTGCAACTACAACCCACAAGCGAGACTAATTAACACACACACTAAGTTACGTATTGAAAGGTTGAATATGGAAAAGTATCTTTCCTCTTGCGATATACATATGATGAGTGATTGATAGTAATTTTTCATTGTGCCAAATAGGAGCATTAACATTCTTTATGCTCGTCAGAAGTAACCCCTATTTCAAGTATGAAAAGAACATTGGCAAATCCTAGGCTTAGTCATTAAATCTAAGGTTAGGTGGGAGGATACTAGCTCTCACTTCAGAGCACCCACTTCCCTTCTCCTAAGAGCTAAATCTATCTTTAGTTACCAACTTTAGGACCAAATTGGGGATTCGGCTGTCTCTGAAACCTCAAATTCGACTCCCATGAAACCATATTTCTACGGTTATTTGGACTCGAATTCACATGAACTACGCACTTCATTCATGGACATTGAATGGATTCTCCACTATTATAATACAACACTTTGTACTTTAGGATTGGATGTTTCACGACGGAATTTTAACTTGATTCGATTGGCCGGATCGAAAAGTAAATGAAGTTCAGAAGTGGAAAACCATCACTATTTCTTAGTTATTATGTCGCATTAAATCTGTCGACACTTCACCACATCATGATTGTAAGAAGAAAGACAAATAAATGTACTCGAAATTCTTGAGAAAGATACAACACAACATGGATTTTTTATATATAAAAGCAAGGGAAGTCACACAAACTAAAAAGTAAATAAAACTTATCTCGATTTCTTTGACAAATCCTTTGAAGTTCTTTTGAATCATTTTCTCTCTTCTCTTCAACACTCGATTCTCTCTTTAGAATAGTAAGGAAGAAGAAAACTCTCCCTGTCCTCCTTCTCCTACACTCCTTAGAGAAGAATCCCTCTAGCTTACTTAACTCACACTTTCTACAAACCCTAACACACTCTCTTCACTCCTCTTCACTTCTCTCACACTCCATCGACACACACACTGCAAAGTGGTGTCCATAACTTTCCTAGAAGCCGTAGAAAACGGAAATTCCCAAAGAGTTTCTTCGAAGCACCCCCTCAAAAAAGCATCAGGAAATACATTAAATTTTGAGTTCCACCGACTTTAGGCACCAGCGGCGCTGGATAGGGCGCCGACGGTGCTAAATAGGGCATTGGCATCACTGGATAGGGCGTTGGCAGCACTAAGCCACCTTTTAATTACAATGCTCTCTGGAATTGAGTCTTAAGTATTACTGATGCAGTGCGGCGGTGCAGAAGCTTTTCCAATTTGCGTCTTTTTCTCCAAATTCGTTCATTTTCACTTTCTTTTGCTCCAATCACCTAAAATCATCATGCACGTAGCAAAACATGAAAAATACAACTTCCTTTTAAAGTGCGATATCACCAAAAATGAGTGTGTAACAAAAACACAACATATTTTTGGCGTGTTATCGAACTCAACTGTGCTTCAATAGGTTGACCTTAACCATCTGACAAAGTTAATGGTTTGAAGCTAAGCATATGAAACCATTAGTTTTATAGACCTATACATCATACATTTTAGAGAGAAAGAACATGATAGGCCTCATACAAAAATGAGATCAACAAAAGGACACCCAATAAGTATGGTGTACCAATCTTGCCAATATGATCTAATAAGTGTACGAGTAATAATAATCGGAGCGATTTGAATGATTAAATTTAAATTTGAATTTGATCGAACTAGATTTTTCACGTGGGAATGAAATACGCCCACAAAAAATTAATGTTGATTTAGGTTAGTTGATTCTTTTTTTTATGGATTCTTTAGAGAAGCGGCGTTTATTAAAGATTGATTTTTGAATTTTAAATTTTAACTTTCATTTGTTATTTTTGAATTTTGAAAAAAAAATCATAAAAGTTTAGATGAAAAGCTATCGAAAGCGCATGCTAGGGATCTTAGGTGAAAGGTACGGAAGACTTGATGGTTTGATTTTTGATGGAAAGGAAAAGCGATGATTCGTATAAGGTATAAAGCATAGGTCTAGTAAATCACACTATGACTCACATTTACTCTTGAATTTGATCGAAGAGGATGCCTTACTCCATTTAAGGTGGTCTTACTTCAAACCTTAGGGGAAAGAATGATTAATTTTCAAAGTAGAAAGACTTAAATTCATTTATTGGTGACACATATATACTTGGAAAACTAATCGGGTGATCGATCTCTGCCTTAAAAGCATGGGGACTCACATTTACCACGAAACGAAATATGACGAGAAGAGGATACCAGATATCATTTGAGGGATCTTACCAAATCTCAAAATTTAAATATAAATTTTTATTACTGAACATCTTAAAATTGGAAATCCATGGGATTTACATCGATATAAGAATGAACTTAGTGATTAGACCTAGAAGGAAAGTATTAAGAAACACATCAACTTGATAAGTCCAGGAAGAAATATATATAAAATTTAAGAGGGTCTTAAACAAAACCTCAATATTTGAAGTTGATTTCAATATACTCAAACATCATACAATTGGAAAGCCAGGGGATTTGCATATAATACAAAAATGAGTAGGGTGAGTAAGTGCAGATGGAAAGCACTAAGACTCATCTAACTTGAGAACTAGTCATGGAGAGGATGCTACATACCATTTCGGAGGATCTTACACCAAATGTCAAAATTTGAATTTGATATTTAAATTACCCAGGCAAGTATATTGGAATATAAGAGACTGATATAAGAACAGACATGGTGACTAGATTACGGAAAAATATTAGGACTCACATCCAACTTGAGAACTAGTTAAGGAAGGGATGTTACATACAATTTAAGGGGGTCTTATACCAAACTCAAGATTTGAATTTGATTTTTTATTTACCCTAACATGTTAAACTTATAAATTTGGGGAATTAAATCTAATATAAGAATAAATGGGGTAGTATACCAAGAAGTGAAGTACTTGGACTCAATCTAGCTTGAGAACTAGGTGAGATAAGGATGTCATATACCTTTTAAGGAGATAACACACAACACCTCAAGATTTAAATTTGACTTTTTAATATTTTGAATTCATGGAGATTTATGGAAATTTGTGAATATTTATGAAAAGGTATAAAATTAGGGGTGAGGTTTGACCTTAACATTTATTTTCAAAGTTTTCAGGAATTTTGTTTGATTTACTTTATTTATTTCATTTTTCTCTAGTTGTATCAAAGTATTGAACATTCTAAGGAAATTATACCTTGCCGAAATGATAAGAAATAAATTTTCCTTTAGTTTTGTTTTATTTATATTGATTGGTTTGATTAATTAATTAATTAAATTTGTAGTTGTACTGGTATAGGGCACTTTATGGGAAATTACACCTTGCCCAAATAACAAAAAAATTTTTATTTTTTGGTTTAAATTTTGTTTGTTATATTTTAATTTACTTTATTTTCTTTCTTTTCGTGTTTTTGGTTCATTCATCGACTCCTCTTTTGTTTATACTAGTGAGACTCTTGTTGTTTGTCATTTCAATCGATCGTGTAAGATAACATTTAAAAGTAGTTATAAACGGCGGCTAATCAATAAAATTTGGCTAAATCTTTGAAAATTCATCTCTTATAATAATATCATCGAAATTGTATATTATATGATCTTGAATAAAATATTATATTATCCATACTACATATCATCGAGAGCTGTATACCATTAATCACTACATCATCATTGTTGTATCATTCGGTATTCATCTGCTATCAATATCCGCAAACTAGGATCTACATGGAAGTAACCCAATCTTTAAAAGTCACATGCGAGAATAGAGTTCCATGAAGTGCAAATAAATATGTGTTATTTTTAGGTTATCGTAGCTTGTGGGTTTGTAACCATATGGTAAATCTGGTTTATATTCATATGACACATTAGTTTCATCCATTTTTGAAAGTACTATAGATCTATGGTATGGCACCATCGGGATGGAATTTTTTCTATGCCTGCTCCATTTTTATCAACACCAAGACTAATCAACTCACCAGTAGGTCTCGGCCAATCCACAATTCCCAGGTCCCGGTGATTTGCGGCTCGAGTTCAAACATGATATTCGTTTATTGATGAGCAGGCGCGTAATAGTGACGCCAAGTCATGATAGTATTTTTGTTGCAAAATATAGTCCCCCTCTTTATAAATATTGATAATGCGGCTTGTTGGGTACACAATCTATATAGGAAGTGCATGACATGAGATCGATGCGACTTTTTTATATGTAAGAATTTGTGACCCCGGATTTATATATTTATAATGATTTTTTGTAAAAAGTTGCGATTTCAAATGCAACTATACGTGTCATGATATCAGTAATACGGGGCTAATGGAGTCCCGTTTATCGATCCCATAGGGAAGCGAGATAAGAGGTTCTTGAGTGAGGGCTTTCTGATACACTCTTATCGGACTTTAGTTTGGAAGGTCGATAAAAGTAGTTTTTCAACTACCCACTAAATGCGAAATAATTATATGTAAAAAAAGGATAATAAATACTCCTAAATGCAAATATTGCTTCTAAAGATAGCCCTTTTTAGAGGAATTGGTTTGGTGAATTTTGAGATAATAAAAACTATTATTCTCGTATAACGGGTGGATAATGTATAATTATGAGATGCATTAAATATTGTATGTACCCGAATAGGAGCAATCTTTATTCTTTACCCTAAAATAGTACAGCCCAAGCATGTAAAGAACATTAACGAATCCTAAGCTTGATCCCCACTAAATCCAAGGTTAAGAATTTGGGAGGATATGCGACATCACTTGAGCTCGAGCGCCTTCACTGAGCTAACCACAGCTTTAGTACCAAACTTTAGGACTAAATTTGGGATCTCGGCCTGTCTACGAAACCTCTGATTTGACGCCCATGAAACCATATTTCTCTGTTTATTTGCACTCAATCCCCATGAACTACGTAACTCGTTTCATGGACATTGAGGTGATGCGATGCGACTTTAAATATGCTTTAAAATACAAAATTTGATACCACTTTTTAGAAGATTTAATTCCTGGCAAATGGCTTCAAAAACTTGATGTACGAGGGTTTACTTTTATTAATTTATTAGATTTAATTATTGTAAAAGTCAATTTTAAACTATGATATACGTATATTTCGAGTAATACGGGGCTACAGTGGAGTCACGGTTATCGATCCCACGGGGATAATAAAAATAAAAAGTAAAAATATATAAGTAATATTTTGAAATTTTATTATGAAAATTATATATACCTTTTTTTATATATATTTAAATTTAATTAACTAAAAACTTTTACTAAAATAAAGTAAGAAATAAGCAGGAAAGTAAAGTAAGCAGTAACTAAAATTGATACCAGTGCCAAACGGCTTTCTCATTTTGACTAATCAATTATAGATTAATTATCTTTTGTAGGGAATTAAGATTATAGTATTGTGCCAAATAGAAGCATTCCTATTCTTTACCCTTTGGTCGAGTCAAAGAACATTGGTAATGTAATTAAGTAGGATGTGTTATTAGTAGAATGGGTTAATCTAGGCTCGGACTACTAGATGTACAAGGGTGGCTATGGTCGGCCTCGTTACCTTTCTATAAATAGTGTTAAATTTAGTATTTGTCACTCTAAAACTAATTAATTCACAAACTCGATAAATAATATCTTCTATTTATTTTCACTTCACCTTAAACGATCCGCGTATAGCCTACGATTACTGAGATTCATGTGATATCTACTTAAGAATTTATCTCCGAATAGGTCTGAAAATTCTTCAACGGGTTTTAACAAATTAAGTAGGAAACGTTTAAAAGTAGCTAAGATCGGGTATTAATATCCGTAACGATATTTCAAAATATTTTATATTTAATTCTCCTACGAAATTTAATTAATTTATAATCTTTTCATAGTTGAAAGGAGAAAGATAACTAACTACTCGGAATTCATTAAAATAACACAACAAAACACTTTATAAAACTTTGAACAAAGTACGGAAATACTTATATGAAGTGTTCGTGAAATCGTTGACTTCTCTTGGCTCAGCCTTATTGATGAAAGACTCCAACAACAATTACACACAATAAACACTCGGAATAAACTCACCGGATACAAAATAAAGTGGCACCCTAAGTATGGAAGAGACTAAAATAATTTAAAATGGGTATGTGTACTAAGAGGAATTTAATGTTTCTTCTAGAAGGTAACCTTCGCGCCTAGGCACCGGAGTCCATGACCAGGTCATTCGCACCTCTTCACTTTAGGTCGCACCTCTTCGCGATTCAGATCATTTCCTTGTGTCCAAATACATTTTATCACATGTCCTATATATTAGGAGTAAATTACAGTCTTCTAGAAGCTACGATAACAGCTTAACACCGTCAAAAATACGCACTTAGAAGTCATCGAAAAAAAAACTTAATAGCGTCTGTATCGAACTGGTGCTTAGGCGCCGGACTCTGGCGCATAGGCGCCAGGCCAATAATTCCAAAAATTGCTCCACAACCTCCATTTTTGCTCCTTTTTGCTCCTTTTTTCTTCTTGGACTCTTTTTAATCATCTACATCTAAAAATATGAAAAAAACTTTCATTAAATATCCGTAAGAATAGAATCGTAAATAAAGCATAAAAATGGGTATTGTTTTAGGTAGATCAAATTCCCCCAATCTTAAACACTACTTATCCTCAAGTAACCCTTTTAATTACATAAAATAAATAACATTTGGAATGAAGTTAAAATATTTAAGATTCCTTATAATTTTTGGTTTTATAAATGCTTTAGCAAATCATTAACCAAATTTCACTAATTAAGTTTAATTTTAAGAATTAAAGAACATTTAACTACCAAATCATAAGACTTCCAATTTTTTATTTATTTCAATAATAATTGTAGTTTATCATATCATGGTCACATAGAATATTTACAAGAAAAAGATTTTCATGAAACATTTTTCTAGTAAAAATATATGTACATAGAAATTAAGTTAAAAATGTAATCAGTTTTCTTAATATAAGATAATTCAAGTGAAACTAATTTTTGATTAAGCATTTCCTCAAGTTTCTCCTCACTTTTTTTTTTCTTTCTTTTTTTTATAAGTGAGGATTTCTATTTTTGGATAACTTTGTTAATGATTTTGAACTTCAACATCCTTAACTTATTTTCAAAAACTTATAAATTTTTACTTAATGAATATGAAATTAATAATTTATTATTTTTCAAAACTTATTGCAATCTTTTTCTTTTTCGAAGCAATAATCTTGATTCCTTAGTATTTCAAAAAGCTACTCTTTACTATAAATAGAAAAATTTTCATCTTATTATTCTTTAAATGATAATTCTATTCTTAAAATCAACCAAAATTTTTGAAATTTTAGTTAAGTTTACTAAATTATTTATAAATTCAAAAATTTAGGTAATCTTAGATTTTTCATTCCTTATGTTATGTTAATATATTTTTAAAGAAAATATTAGTTCTTTAAGGACAAATAATATTTAAATTTGATAAATATTTTCCCTCTCCAAACTTCAGCTTTAGTATAAATATGAATTATGAAATTTTCTAAAGCATGAGAGAAAGAAATAAACATGAATTAATCTAAGTATAACAATGATGTAGTAAGGAAAAACTAACCTCTACTTTTACATGCTTGATATGAATACTTGAGAAATGATTAAGCATATATAGAAAAGTTTTGCGGAAGCGGAGTTAATTAAAAATTTTTCTTTCTTCCTTTTTTTAGAACATGCAAATTACTAACTATTCATGAACCTTTAAAAACGGTAGGCTGAAATAGAAATAAACTTTTATAGAGATTATTCACATCTCGAGTCTTAAACACACATCATATAAGCTAAGAAACAATTTTAGCATAAAAAGTTCACGGCAACTGCTTAACAAATAACATCACGATAAATAGTACAAGAAATAAGAAAATGCCTAAAAACGAATCGATAAGCTACAGAGATAAATCGAAGCTACTAATCTTTGTACGTAACTGTCATCATCATCACCAAAAGAGAACTCCATTATCCTTAGGATCAACATAGGGTGAAAATCTGAGACAAATGAGAACTGAACATCATGCTCTCCCTTCAGAAATCTCACTAAAGACTCTGAATACTCAGCATCATAATCACTCTTTCTTTGTGTATACTCGGAAAGGTGATCGGAGCTTCTTGTGCATGGTATACACTCACGGTGAGTTAAAATAACTCTTTAATATGGTGATCATGCATGGTTTCCCCCAGAAATGTAGATGATGGCTCAGCAGAAAGTAGATGGTCTAGAAGTAAACTCTACACGAAGTAGGTAATGAACCCGCGGAGTGCTTAGTAGAACTCCTTACCTCATAGTCGATCGAAAATACGACGCTCTCTCTTCTATAGGCTTCGTCGACTTGAGCTTTCCTCGAAGCTCGGTAACTACTATAGCACTTTGACATAGAGAATAGATCAGTGATGAAGCAAAGTCCAATAGATGTCTTTGGGAATGAGCAGTAGCCTCACGAATTATAAATAATGCTCCCTACATTAATAGACTTCCTCTCTTGAATGCGGTAGTTTAGAATATCTCTTATCTACGGTAACTTCACTCGGATGATTGGATGGAAGGAGACGAGCATAAATAAAGTAGTGTTATTCCTTGGAAACACCATTAAGCTTAGAAGATGAAAAATTTTACCCTTTTTCCATTCCGGAGTCTTCCGGGCTCCGATGCTATCGGTCGGTGGCCCGATGATCATGTCCGATCTTCCTCGGATGGAGATAAACCCCGAGTAACTTACTCGAAGTGTTTGGCGGCGGGCCATGAAAATGTTGATGCGTTCAGGAGTGAATCTACTCTAACTCCTCGAACGAAAATCTCGTATTCCTCCGCATCCACGAAATTAGCATAAAATTATCTAACCACCGGGATAACGACAACGGCGGTGAAATAGCAAAATCGTTGCCGAGTTGAGTGCAACGGATTGTCTCCTCGATTCTACCTCAGGGATTATAGAAACTTCGCTCGAGATAAACTTCCGAGTCGTAGCAAAATCATTTTATCGAAGTGTGCGGCAAGCGGTGACGAACTTCACTACGATCGAAAGTTTCTCGTTCCTTTCCTCGCTTAGATTTGGGTGTCATCTAAACGTGAAAGAAAAACACGAAATAAATTCAACAGATCTATGAAAATAAACTAATTTAAGCTTTTCAATCTTGAAATAGCATAAACACCCATGGATTTGATCATAAAAAATCAAAATTTTCCTCAAAATTTTAGTTTTTCTAGATGAGAGCAAAATCCATGGTAAAAATAAAAAATATTGAGTTTTAGAATGTAGATACGACATCGAGATGAAGATATCGGGTGATTGACTTCAACATTACTAGGAAGTGTTCCTGGAGGTCTGATTTGTCCCATTTGATTCTCAATATTACGAATAGTAGTGTTTTGATTTTGTAATTGATTACTTAGTTGTAAAATTAATTCTTCTATAGATAACTTTTTTTGTTGATTATTAAATCCAGGTGGTTTATAGTTTGAATTTACATGATTATTCTAGTTTCCAATTGGATGGGATTGATTATTACCCCATTGTTGTTGTGAATTATTCCAGTTAAAATTAGGGTGATTTTTCCATCCAGGATTACAATAATTGGAATAAGGGTTATTTTTACTAGCAATAGCTTGTAAAGTTTCAATAGTTTGAGAATCTTCAATATTAGAAGAGTTGTTATGTGATATATTGATAGCAAAATTATCTAATTTCTTAGATATTGCAGCTACTTGCGAAGCTAAGATAGAAAAGGCTTCGTTATCATGAATACTTGCCATTCTTTTAGGATTAATCCTTTCAGAAGGCCATTGTAAATTATTGTTAGCCATTTCTTCAATTAAAGTATAAGCTTCTTCAAATGATTTAGACATTAAAGAACCTCCAACAGCAGCATCAATAATTGATTTCAGTGATCCAATTAGTCCTTTATAAAATATTTGAAAAATTAACCAATCAGGTAAAGCATGATGAGGATATTTTCTTAATAGTTCTTTAAATCTTTCCCAAGTTTCATAAATTGTCTCCCCGTCAAATTGACTAAATGAAGTAATATCATTTCTTAATTTAGCAGTTTTAGAAGTATGAAAATATTTTGAAAGGATTTTTTGTGTCATTTCAGCCCATGTTTTAATAGAACCTGTTGCTAATGAGTTGAACCACATCTTTGCTATATCTCTTAAAGAAAAAGGAAAGAGTCTAAGTCTAATAACATCATCAGAAACATTGTTATATTTAAATGTAACACAAAATTCTAAAAAACTAGCAAGGTGTAAATTTGTATCCTTATTTGGTGTTCCCCTAAATTGATTATTTTGAACCATTTGAATAATATATGGTTTAAGCTCAAAAGAATTAGCATCTACAGTAGGTATTTGAATACTACTATGAAGTTCATCAACTGTAGGGTTAGTATAATCCCTTAATGGTTTGTAAACATTTTGTTCATTAATTTCAATTGGATTTTGTAAATTATTATATAATTTAGCCATCTCTTGATATTTTTGAATTTGTTTTCCTTTTTTAATTCTTCTAGCAGTTCTTTCTAATTCCAAATCTAAAGGTAATAATCCTTCAGATGCAGAACTAAGCATAAAAAGTAAATAAAAAGTAAAATAACAGGAAATAAAATTATTATTATTATTTTTTTTTTGTTTGTCTTTTTTTTAAATAAATGTTTTGTATTTTATATTTTTGACAATAAAAGAAATAAATAAAATAAAATATTTAAAATCTATAAAATTTTCCTCCCCGGCAACGGTGCAAAAAACTTAACGCTCGATCCGCAGCAATGCACTAAAAACTTGGTTTGCAATCGCCAAATAATGCAGTAATTTATGCTATCAAAAATATGTTATAGCCAATACTTTGACTCAAATAATAATAATGGTTAGAGTATGTAAATATAATTTTATGGAAAATATTTTACACACTGGGGGTACTACGCAAGTATATGTATCGCTTTAAGTAATATAGGGCTTTAAATAAAGACCCCAGTATCGATCCCACGAGGAGGATTATAGATTTTTTTTATATATTTTGATTTTATTTTTATGTATTTCTTTTAAAGTTAAAAAGTTGATATTTATTTTACTAGATGCAGAAATAAAGAAGTAATAAAGTAATGATTCATGTAAATAAAAATAAGCAAACTTTCTTCCTTTCAATCAATCCAAGACTTTTTAGTTAATGTAATATTTGTGGAGAATATAAATTTATGGTATTGTGTCAAATAGAAGCATCCCTATTCTTTACCTTCACTTGATAGTATAAAGATTATTGGCTACTCTATAGATCAGGTCTGGAAGTATTGTTAGTAGAATGGGTTAATCTAGGCTCACAATACTAGATGTCCAAGGGTGGCTATGGTTGTCCCTACTAGTGACCCTTTCCTTCTCTATAAACTAAATTACAAGAATTTAGCCGGTCACTCTAAAAACTTATCAATTCTACGCCCATTAAATAATACCTTCTTATTTATTTGCACTTCACCTTGAAAAACCCGCGCAAGGCCTTCGACTACCCAAGGATTCATGTGATATCTACTAGTTAAGAATTCTTCTTCTTCTAGGTTTCAAAACTCTTCAACATATTTTAACAATTTAAATGGCCAATTTAAATAGTAAATTATGATTTGGTATTAATATCATCACAATGTTTAAAACATATATATAGTTTTTAATTCTCCAACGAATTTTACATTCTCTTATTTATCTTTTCATTATTGAAAGGAGAAAGTAAAGTAACTACTCAGAACACATTGAATTTAAACAACAAAACATATCAATAAAACTTTAAATCAAAATACAAATACTTATCTCAAGTGTATCTCCAACTGAACCTCTGAATCCTTCTAACTCCAAAGTAAATAGACTTTAAAAGCACCGACTCTTCAAATAATCTCAATAAAAACTCTAAAATAAACTCACTAATTAATAAAAGAAACTATAAATGTGGCCCTTAAAATATTTCTATAATTTCTCTCTAAATGGAACTATGGGGCTAGGGGACTAGGTTGGACGTTGGTGGTTTTTGGGCCTTTTTCTCTGAAGGAGTAGCCTCCTATATATAGGCTTCAAGGGTTTCCTTGAGGCACCTCTTCAAAATGTGTCCATGTTCAATGAATCTTCTAGAAGGTGTGTCTAGCACCTAGGCGCTAGACTCTACGTCCAGTTCTTCGCACATCTTCACTTTGGATCTCACCTCTTCGCGATCCTAACCGTTTCCAAGCATCCAAATACAATGTATCTGTCGGCATATTTTTGGGTTGTGTGTTTTATTTTGAAAAGTAGTCGCCTACAGAAATTGTGCGGCTTATTTTAGGTTTAATTTAAATAAATAATTTGAAAAGTAATATTTGATTTTGAAAAGTAATATTTGATTAAAATTCAAAATGTGACATGTTGGTGAATTTTATTATTTTTGTGATTTTTATTATTTTTTAATTATTAAAATATTAAAATAATATTAAAAAAATCAACTTTTTTAGAAAATTGAAATTTTAATTTTCTTAAATTCCCCTGATATCAGAGAGCCTCCAAAACCAATTTGGTGAATTTTTGAAAGGTATTTTGAAAGTTATGAATTTTTAAAGTTCAAAATTGACTAAATGGCTTAATCAACCCATTTAGTAAGGCTAACCAAATCCAATTGACTTCAAATTTTTATGGTGGGTTCCTCTGATCCTAAAGGTCAGTGGAGAATTGATTTCAAGTCAATTTGATGTATGGTTAGCTCTAATTAATTAGGGATCTATTTTGGGTGTTTAAGCCAATTAGGGTTATTTTAAATGAGTTAACTCAAAACCTATTTTTCCTAGGTTCCTCTGGTCATAAGAGACATAAAAAAATTTTCCTAGAATTTATTTCACAACATGCTAATTATTGGAATTAAAATACTCAAAACAGTAACATGAATTTGAAAAATCAATAACTTCTCATAGGGATGGCCTCTGACTTTGGAAAATTCAGGGAATGTTCCCAAATTCAGAGGCTTCAAAAGCCCTATGGTCTCATGCCATGGTGAATTTCCTATATGCATGGAGAATAAAAATAATGCAGAAGGGAAATAAATTATTAAAAATAAAATACTTGATGAAATTAAATGATTTCTTTTCCACATTATTCTCCTCTGTTCACTGAGCAAGAGGGTATTTTTATTTTGTTTTTCTGATTTTTCTACACAAAGTTATGCATTTTTGAAGTTTAGGGAATTAAATAAATCAAAAAAATCCCTAATTTTCTATTTATCCGAGTCGGCGCCGCGTCAACCTTAACATCTCCGAAGTGCCGCGTGGCGCGCTCCCATTCGACGCCGCCACTTGAGTCAGCGGCCGGGTCCCGACTTTCGCGTATCATCCGTTGATCCGACCTAATCTGAGCCGTCTGTCCGCGCGTGTATTAAATGAACGGCATCCGTTCATCGTCCCCAAGCGTCCTCACCCGAGAGCCGTCCACACTAAAACCCTAAGAAATCACTCAATACTTAACGAATTTTCGTGTTCTTGTGCTCTATGGATTCGTCTTGAAGAGAAGAACACATCTATACGGTGATCATGCATTGAAATTAAAGCATTTGAAATGGAGAATCTCCAGAAGCTCGGGATGAAGAATTAGCTCATACCTTTGCTCGGAGAAGTGTGGCTTCAATCCGAGGGTTGTGTCACCTTCGATTGGATCCCGGCAAGCTCCGAGATGAAGTCTCCTGGTCTGGTGAATCGCCTAGGTATGATTTCGACCACAGCCGATCACAAAGCTTGGAGGCTGGAACAGATGGGTGGCCTGGAGAGGGGGCTTTTCCTGGTGGACTCCTTCCCTTGGTCTGGTGAAGGTGTAGGACCAATCAATTTGAGGAATGATCCACTGTGGAGAAGTGTCTTGGTTTTAGGTGGAATTTTGGCTGAGAAATTGGGTTCTGTTTGTGGGGATTAGGGCAAATTGGCACTAGGGATCAACTGCTCTAAGTATGGAGAGTGATCTGGAGCAATTTTGGTAGAGTTTCAGTAAAGTTTGGTTCAGCACCTCCCATGGCCGAGAGGGGGTGGTGTTTAAATAGGAGAGGGTGGAGGGCCTCCCAGGGAGAGTTAGGGCTTGGGATCGAGCTGCTCTTGGCAAGAGAAGAACGGCTACAATGGCCACCGGGGATGGGGCGGCTCGGCAGGTGAGAATTCCAAGTTTGGGCTCACATGTGAGCTCTCGGCCCGGTGGTTTCCGAGCTGTCTGTGGTGGGCGGCCGGCCGGGGTCAGGTCATCGTTGTCATCGGGGAGGTCATGGTCGGGGCTTAGTGCGGTCCGATTGGCCAATGCCATGTGTAAAGAGCTTGGATTGAAATGGAATGAGGGGAAGACCATTTTGGGTTCAAATGAGTCAACCCATGATTTTGGGCTAGGTTCACCACCCAAGGCCTAGTTTTGGGCTGAAAAGGATCACTTGGGTCAGCCAAGAGAGAATAGTGTGGTCTCCATCCATGATGAGGTGGCTAAGCATGGTTTAGTGTGTGACATGCTTAAGGTAAAAAAGGGTTTAAGAAGGATTAGGAAAGGGGCCCTCCTTTTGCCATTAATGGCTTGATCACATGTCAAACCTTCCATGGCTTCATGTGGCTTGTCCATGGCTTGCATGGCTTGTCTTTGGCTTGGGAAAAGTTGAGTCAATTTCATGGAAATGGATTTAAGAAAAATTTTGGTATTTAGGGGTGATTTGGCATGAAGCTTGATTTAGAATTATTTAATGATGGGATTAGAACTTAGGGAATGGCTTTGATTAAGTGGATGACAAATGGAAATGTCATGTGGGCTTTAGGGTAGATTTTGGGCTCTTTGAAATGATTTTAGATGGGCTTTTAAAATGGTTTAGGGAAGTGGGCTTTTGGATTTTAAAATGGATTTTAGGATGAAATTTTGGTAAAGCCTTGGGCCAAATAATTGTTGGGTTTAGCTCATAGATGTGTCATGAGTGACTTGGAGCAAATTGGGAGTGATTTGGGTTTGAATTGGGTTGAATTTGGGCTCCTTTGGTGAATGGGCCAATATAGGTCAAATTGGGCTAACTTGGGTCAATGTTGGGCTAGGGTTGAAATTGATGTAAAATTAATGTTGGGAAATGTTTATGGGAGTGTTTCAAAGAGGTTTTGACTTTGGTTGGGTTTTGATTTTGGGGTTTGGGCTCATTTGGGTTAGGTTTGGGTTTAGGTCAAAATTGGGCCCATGGTGTAGTTGAACAAAATGAAATTGGGAATATTTGGGATTTTATGGAATTTTCCGGGAATTTTCTGAATTTTTGGACTTTTGGGTCAAGAGGGGTATTTTGGGTTTTTGGAGGGTATTGGGAGGTATTTTTGGAATTTTTGGTATTTTTGGCTATGGATGATCAACTTGAGTGGAGAGAAATGTTTAGGAATGATTTTGGGGAATTTTGGGTGATTTAGAAATTTTTGAGAAATTTGGGTAATTTCAAGGGTTTTGGGTAGGCTAAGCGGGTGTAGGGTCCCGGGGGTCAAAAATTGAAAATTTGGGAAATTGAAGATTGGGTGAATGTAAGTGGAATGAAATCATCTTGGTTAAGCCATGAAGCCATATCAAGCCCACATGAGCCATGAAGGGACTCATTTGAGGCATCCACTATGTTGTTCCTAACCCTCTTAGCCAAGGGCTTAGGGGTTAAGGACCATCCATGTGAATCACCTACATGAGTCAGGAGGTCAATTTAGGAATGGGTGTGTGAAAGTGTAGTGTATAGGTGTAGTGTGTGTGTAAGTCAGCCCCTTCACCAGACTAGGCCACCCAGGGTAGTCCTAAGGCCAAAGAGTCCTATAGGAACTCATCCTTTAAACTTCCACATTTGATTTCAACCCTCTAGGTGATTAGGGGTCTACAGTCAAGTTTGTGGAGTTTGCGAGGGAGTTAAGAAGTGGTTTGAATTTCTAAAAGGTGGGTCCCAATTCTAGTCCTCTAAGATAGTCAAAGGAAAAGCCTAAGGCTAGATCCTAAGTATTAAAGAGAAGAAGAGAAGACCTCATCAAAAATGAGGTCAACAAATGGACCCCCAATATGTGTGGTGAGCTAACCAAGCACACCGCGCGTATTGGCGTTGACCGAAGAGATCAATAAAACCAACACAGATGTCCAAGTGACAAACTTAGGACAAAGTAGAAGAGTTTCCGCTGGGGAGAGTCAAGTATATCTTTGAAACTGGAGATTCCTGAACTCTCGGCAGGGAAAGGAAAAGAAGGTGAATTCCAAATCACATGATGCGGGGAATTTCAATTTAGATTTCATTTTGTTTCAGTTTAAGTTTTGATGTGTGAGCTTAGATTTTAGTTTGGAGTTTTAATTTAGATTGAAGTTTTGTTAAGATTAATTTGAAGGGATTTGATTTGAAATGAAAATTGGAATTTTGTGGTTTTAGATGTAACATCTTCAACCTCAAAAGAAAATTGAATTGATTGGATTGAATCATTACAATGAGGAGAAATCTCAAAGCAATGCGGTATTGGATGTAAAATCTTTAACCTCAAGAGTTTGATTTTGATGTATTTCATTGCAATAGGGAGAGCACCTAAAGCAATGCGGTATCGGATGTAAAATCCTCATCCCCAGGAATTTGATTTTTGATGTATTTCATTGCGATAGGGAAAGAATCCTAAAGCAATGCAGTCTCGGATGTAAAATCCTCAACCCCAAGAATTTAAATTTGATGTATTTCATTGCAATAGGGAAAGAATCCTAAAGCAATGCAGTTTCAGATGTAAAATCCTCAACCCCAAAAAGATTGAATTTGATGTATTTCATTGTAATAGGGAAAGGATCCCAAAGCAATGCAGTTTCGGATGTAAAATCCTCAACCCAAAAGTTTGATTTTGATGTATTTCATTGCAATAGGGAAAGAATCCTAAAGCAATGCAGTCTCGGATGTAAAATCCTCAACCCCAAAAGTTTGATTTTGATGTATTTCATTGCAATAGGGAAAGAATCCTAAAGCAATGCAGTTTCGGATGTAAAATCCTCAACCCCAAAAAGTTTGAATTTGATGTATTTCATTGCAATAGGGAAAGGATCCTAAAGCAATGCAGTTACGGATGTAAAATCCTCAACCCCAAAAGTTTGATTTTGATGTATTTCATTGCGATAGGGAAAGAATCCTAAAGCAATGCAGTCTCGGATGTAAGATCCTCGACCCAAAAGTTTGAATTTGTTTTTAATGTATTTCATTGTGATAGGGAAAGAATCCTAAAGCAATGCAGTTTCGAATGTAAAATCCTCAACTCCAAAAGTTTGAATTTGATGTATTGCATTGCGATAGGGAAATGATCCTAAAGCAATGCAGTCTCGGATGTAAAATCCTCAACTCCAAGAATTTGAATTTGATGTATTTCATTGAGATAGAGAAAGAATCCTAAAGCAATGCAGTCTCGGATGTAAAATCCTCAACCCCAAAAGTTTGATTTTGATGTTGATGTATTTCATTGTAATAGGGAAGAATCCTAAAGCAATGCAATTTCGGATGTAAAATCCTTAACTCCAAAAGTTTGAATTTTGATGTTGATGTATTTCTTTGCAATAGGGAAAGAATCCTAAAGCAATGCAGTTTCAGATGTAAAATCCTCAACCCCAGGAATTTGATTTTGATGTATTTCATTGCGATAGGGAAATGATCCTAAAGCAATGCAGTCTCGGATGTAAAATCCTCGACCCCAGGAATTTAAATTTGATGTATTTCATTGCGATAGGGAAAGGATCCTAAAGCAATGCGGTCTAAGATGTAAAATCCTCAACCCAAAAGTTTGAATTTTGATGTATTTCATTGTAATAGGGGAAAGAACCTAAAGCAATGCGGTATCGGATGTAAAATCCTCAACCCCAGGAATTTGATTTTGATGTATTTCATTGCGATAGGGAAATGATCCTAAAGCAATGCAGTCTCGGATGTAAAATCCTCGACCCCAGGAATTTGAATTTGATGTATTTCATTGCGATAGGGAGAGAACCTAAAGCAATGCGGTATCGGATGTAAAATCCTCAACTCCAAAAAGTTTGAATTCGATGTATTTCATTGCGATAGGGAAAGAGTCCTAAAGCAATGCAGTCTCGGATGTAAAATCCTCGACCCAAAAGTTTGAATTTGATGTATTTCATTGTGATAGGGAAAGGATCCTAAAGCGATGCGGTCTCGGATGTAAAATCCTCAACTCCAAAAGTTTGAATTTGATGTATTTCATTGCGATAGGGAAAGGATCCTAAAGCAATGCAGTCTCGGATGTAAAATCCTCAACCTCAAAAATTTGAATTTTAATAGTCATTGACTCTGCAAAGATTTGTAGTGTTGATTTGAAAAGTGTGGAATTTTGGTGTTTCGAGAATTTCATGAAAGTTGTAAAAGAATTTCATGAAGGAAATAGATTAGGAGGGAATATGTTGATGTTACATACCCGGTTCAAAAGAGTTGATCGGAAGTCACTGGTTTGGATTGAATTTAATCCCTCGCCATCAGATTCGATCTGTGTCAGTGGAATTAACCGCTCCCATCCCAGACAAGGGAGAGAATAGAACGGATTGGATTCAGATTTGGAAGGTTGAGTTTGAACTCGATTGAGATTTGATTTGAGATTTGATTGAGATCTGGAAGATCAAATTTAAGATTTGATTGAGATTTGATTTGGAGAGATTGCATTTGAATTTGATTTAGATTTGATTTGAAATTTATGTTCATTTCGTTTGTCTTTTAACGATCCAAATTTATTTTATTTATTTAATGTCCATGTGAATTTGGTGTTCATCATTTTTAGAATTTTAAGGAAAGTTTTCTTTTATTCTTTTTTTTTATTTCTTTTCTGTTCTTTGTTCGAAGTTCATTTAAATTTAATGGCGTTTCCGAGTCAATTTGCACAAAAGAGGTGAAGGCCAAAAATGTGACATGGTCACTTTCATTCCAATCATATCGAAGATACATCATACAACTCGATCTAGAATACATCTCATACAATCCATGTAGACTCAAAACGGACTATGTATGATCTTCGTCGATCCATCCAAAGAAGCATTTGTCAAAAATCCATGTCTGAATTGTGGGGTACATGGTCAATAACATCACCTTCCAAGCCATCCTTGGCAAGGATGCCGTATGGATGTATATTGGAGTTGTGATATTTTCCATGTAGCTCACAGCTCGTAAGGCCGGAGGTTCTCTAGCTCCGGGTCTGGCTGGAAATGGTAAGGTGTCTTCCTGTCGTCTAGCCTTCTGAAAGTAACATAGATCCGCTTCACTGGTACTCCTGGTATGCAATGCTTAGCGATATCTGCTCCGTTGCCCTTCAGTATCATGACGGAACCTACCGGTAAAGGTATATTCATCGGTCCTCGGAACTCACCCGGGCCTGCTATCCGGAGGTCGGATCCGAACATGATGTTACACTCGTTCGGGAAAGAGAGCGTGCGAGAAGGTCCGACAAAGTCGTGGTGATCTATGTGTGGGGGTATGTAGTCACCCCGCTTGTAAATGTTAATAATGCGGCTATTGGGTATGCAATCTGTCGGCGAGTACCCTCCATGTTATCAATCTCTTTACCATTCTCTTGATGAATAATGGCATCAGATCCACTTGCCCATGACGGAGTATCCCTGGTGGGTTTCCCTTCCTGTCTTCCGCAAAGTTGTAACAGCATCTGCATTGTATTGTAATTCTACCTTTCCCTGGCATCCATCTCCGGGGTTCTGAGTAGGTGTTTTCCCTTAGGCGGCCCGCTCGGCCCATTCTTTTCAAATCCCGGATGCAATCCACGATTTGTTGTTGTTCATACTCTGAAAATACGTCTATATGTAGCTCGAGGCCTTCTAGTATATTGATCCTTCTGCCTCTGATTCTCTCGAAGTATTCAAAGGTTTTCTTTTCGACATTCTGCATTCTTTCCAGCTCGTATTCCGGAATAATGCGCAAATGGCGAGGCCTCGGTGACGTATTGTGGGATATACGGCTCAATCCCTTCACGTTCTCTTGCATACCTTGGCTCCTCGGGGATGATGTCCATCGGGACATCCCCCGGGGTTGCTTCTGCAACAAGGTCATGCATCACTGGTGGTTCTATCTGGTAGCGTGGTAGTCTTCTTTCTTCTGATCTTCGTGAGATTTTCCTGGTCCTTTACGTTATCCTAGGAGCTGGCCTCCTTTCTTCAGGTTCTCGGTGAACCGGTGTCCTTGAAGTGTATGTGCTGGCAGTAGCAACTGCCTCGTCGCGCTGGTCCGCTGCTAGTTTGGTTAACATCTTACGGATACGGCGATTCTTATTTCTTCGTTGTGTTGCTGTGAGAGTAGCTCTTCGAACTTCCTGAATCTCTGTGGGTGCGGCGCTGACAAGCCTGCCCTCTGCTGTAGCGACTACAGACTTCATTTTCTTATCTTCTTCAGTGTTTGGCTTTCTTTTCTTGCTGCTGGATTGGAGGCTTGGGCCACCCACTTTCATCACTCTCTGCCCGGGCAGTTCTTCTCGGTCAACTGGGACCCAATCACTTTCCTCGTATTGTAGGCCTGCTGGTGCGAAGTCCGAGTCAATCTCGATTATCGCTTCATCTTTCACCCTCTTTTCATTGAGTGCAAGGCTTACGCCATTTCTAAAGTTCAGGACCAACTGCCCGTTCGACATTTCCCTGCGAAAAGACAAGGAAAAGGATCGGGAGTCGTACTAAGAACAAGAACATTAAGAAAATGTTTATTAAAGACAGTTTTTTTTTATTTCTTTTTATATTTTTAAATTTAACAAGAATGAAGTGGGATAAGATCAGGAAAGAGATTTTGATTTGGAAAAGAAATCAAGGAAAACTTTATTATCATGATTTTATTTAGCACATTTTATTATTTTTGGGTTCGGGCCCAGTCATAAGTAATTACTTCGCCCGTGTTTCTTAGGGATGAAGAATTCATTCCTTCGAAACATCAGGTAGCGTAATACTTTTTCAAGTATCGTCCGTTGATCGGAAGCATATGTCGTTCTCCACGGCAATTCACTAGGCTGGTAGGAACCTCCCGAGTATCTTCGCTTGACCACGGACGGCCCTTCCCAAGTGGGTTCAAATTTTCCTCCTATCTTGCGGTGTGCAAGAATAGGTCTCTTGAGAACAAGAACTAAGTCACCAACTTTGAAGGTTCTTGGGCGGACCAGTTTGTCATGGGCTTGAACCATCTTAGCTTTGTATAGTTCTAAATTCTGCTGTGCTGCAAGTCTTTTCCCTTCCAGGCTTTCTAATTCTTCTAGTCATAATTTGGCATTCTCTTCTATCGTGATCTTATTTGCAACTGCAATTCTGAGTGAAGGAAGCTGAACCTCTAAAGGTAACACTCGCCTCGGACCCATACACCGGAGCGTAAGGTGTAGCTTGAGTAGGAGTTACGAAGGTTGTCCGGTAGGCCCATAAGGCCTCTAATAACTTCTCGTGCCAATTTCTTTTATTATCGTCCAAAGTTTTCTTTAAGATTTGAACGAGAGTTTTATTAAAAGCCTCAGCGAGGCCGTTTGCTCTTGGATAGTAAATTGTTGAATACCGCCAGTCGATTCTGTGTCTCCTGACAAAATTGTTGATTTGTGTGCTTCTGAATGCTGACCCATTATCTGAGATAATCTTGCGTGGCACTCCAAAACGGTAGACAACTTGGTTCTTAAAAAACTGTAGCATGTGGCGTGCTTTCACTTCTCTAAGTGGAACTGCCTCTGCCCACTTGGAAAAGTAATCTGTAGCCGCAAGAATGAAGCGATGTCCTTTTGAAGATGGTGGTTCTATTGAACCCACTATATCTGTGCCCCAACATTCAAATGGCCACGATGCAATTGTCGGATGTAGCACATTTGGAGGTTGGTGTAGAACCACTCCGTGCACTTGGCATTGGTGACGGCTCTTGGCGATTTTCATGCGGTCGGTCATCATCGAGGGCCGGTAGTACCCCGATCTTTTAATTTTCATTTTCATCTTCGGACCCGACTGGTGAGCGCCACAGAGTCCTGAATGCACCTCTTTAACAATTTCACGGGCCTCGGACCCGCTTAGGCACCTTAGCCACATTTGATCGAAAGACCTTTTGTATAACGTGTTGTTTATTAATGCGTAAGACAGAGTTCTTTTCTTGATCTGATCGGCTAGCGACCTATCGTCCGGTAGTTTTCCTGTTTGCGAGTAGTACATTAATGGTCGTCGCCGATCTTACGTGTTTTTCGTCACCTTGTTGCAGCTGATTTTTCTTCTTTTCCTGATTTGTGTATTGTGGCTATGTCGAGCCGTGATAGGACTCGACGTCCGTGAGTCGACACTTCCAGCGATTCATCCTGCAAGCGAGCAAATTCTTTTGCGAGGCGAGCTAACGCATCTGCTAAAGCATTTTCTTTTCTGGGAATTTTGTAGATTGTCACATTCGGAATTTGTTCCAACAGCTGTATGGCATACTGGAAGTATTGCTCGAGTTTTGGCTTTAAAATTCTGTACAGTCCGACGATCTGTTGAATGATTAACTGCGAATCCCCGTAGATGTTGATGTCTGTTATCCCCATTTGAATAGTTAATTCCGATCCTGTTATGAGGGCTTCGTATTACGCTTCGTTGTTTGTACACGGTTACGTTAAGTGGTAGGAGTATCTTAACATCCCCCGCTCGCGGTGTTATAAAGATTAGCCCGATTCTTGCCTTACCGGGCACTATCACTTGCGATTCTTCGTCTTTGTGTGTCGAAGATGCTCCGTCAAAATATAATTTCCAACGTCGATCATCGGGGTCTTCTAGGCTCATTATTTGTTCATCCGGCAAATCGTCATTGAGAGGAGATTCGCCGGCAAAGGGTGTCTCTGCGAGGAAGTCCGCTAAGACTTGTCCCTTTACGGCACGAAGAGGCACGAAAGTTATATCGAATTGCAATAATATCATTGACCATCTGGCAAGTGTTCCGGAAAGCGTTGGACGGGTCATCAAGTATTGCAATGGATTAAACTTCGAAATCAGGTTGACCTTATGAGAAAGCATGTAGTGCCTGAGCTTTTGAGCGGCGAAGATCAGGGCCAAACAATGCTTTTCAATTGCGGGATACCTTATTTCCGTCGGAAGTAAATGACGATTAAGTAGTAAAGAGCATTTTCTTTACCCTCATCATTGACCCAGGCTAACGGGGCTCCGAGAGAGTCGTCTCAGAGCCGCGGTATAAAGAATCGGCGGTCTACCCGAGGCCGGGGCTGCTAAGACAGGAGGTGTCATTAAATATTGTTTAATGTCCTCGAAGGCCCTTTGGCATTTCTCTTCCCAAATAAATTTGGCGTCCTTTTAAACTAGTGCTGAGAAAGGCTGACACCTACTTGACAAGTTTGAGATAAAGCGTCGAAGATATGCCAGCTTCCCTTGAAAAGATCATAGTTGCTTTAAAGTTTTGGGAGGCGGCATTTCTAAGATAGCTTTAATCTTTTCCGGGTCGATTTCAATTCCACGATGACGGACAACGAATCCTAAGAATTTGCCGGAGGTGACGCCGAAGGCGCATTTTAAGGGATTCATCTTAAGGTTAAATTGCCTTAATCGTTCGAAAACAATTCTCAAATCATACAAGTGTTTTCCTTGACTTTGCTTTTAATGACCACATCGTCCACTTAGCATTCGACTTGATTGTGGATGAGATCATCAAAAATTCTTGTCATCGCTCTCTGGTATGTTGCTCCTGTGTTCTTCAGTCCGAATGACATCACTGTGTAGCAATATACTCCGATCGGCGTTCTGAATGTTGTAAGCTTTTCATCTTCTGGAGCCATTTTTATCTGGTTGTATCCTGAAGATCCATCCATGAATGAGAATATTTCATGTGTTGAGGAAATGTCGATCATTAGTTCTGGGATCAGTAGAGGGAATTCATCTTTTGGACATGCCTTGTTTAAATCTCCGAAGTCCACACAAATTCGATCCGACCATTCTTCTTTACGATCGGCACCACATTGGCTAGCCAAGTCGGGTATTGTTCTTCACGGACAAATTTAGCGTCTATTAGCTTTTTAACTTCAGCTATGACTTGTTGTTCGATTTCTAGACGCATTCTTCTGGGACCTTATCTGACTAGGACAGAAGTAGGATCCACTCCTAGCTTATGGACTGCGACCTCTGGAGCTAATCCTGGCATCTCATCGTAGTTCCAAGCAAAACAGTCTTTAAATTCCATTAATAACTTGATTATTTCTTCGAGTCTTCTTTATTGAGTAAGGAGCTAACAAAGGTAGGTCTAGGCTCTTTGTTAGTACCTAAGTTAACTTCCGTTAACTCATCTATTGTAGATTTAATCTCTTCTTCGAATTCTGGTGGAGCGTCTCCAATTTGTAAATCTTCAAATTCTTCTGTAGTTTCCATGCAGTTTTCATTAGATTCGCAAGTGACAACCAAGCAAAATTCAGTATCGTCAACTGATCCTACTGTGCCGAATCCGAGACCATGCTTTGAATTGGGTGGACGACCCGAGTTATTCCATAAATTTTCAAAATGTTGTGATTGACCTTTTGTCCATTGTCGAGGTAAGAAACCACGCTGAATTAAATTTTAAACACAGTGAGAGTACCACTCAAAAGGTAATTCCATTAATTCTGATGAAGTGACATCTTCAAATTGTACATTATTTTCAGTTTTGGAGGAAGAAGCACCACGGTAGAATTTGATGGGCTTTGCACCGCCGCTACGTACCTCTTTGACCTCCATACCCTTGATCTTATTAGAATGGATCGGGGTTAGGGTCATAGTATGTACATAGTGGTTAATCTTCTCGTACATCGATTTATATTCTTCATTCTTTTCATCTTCGAGAGAGATCTTGAATTGCGGCTTCTTCCGACTTATTGTCGCTCCTTCTTGTTTGATCTCTTCTTCTTCTTCGAACTCGTCTTCCCAATCAACATTGATGGCCGGTTTCCTCGTCCAACTCGTCCTAACGTCTTTGCCACGACCTCGTCCCCGGCCTCGACCTCGGATGCGAGTTGTGGAGAATCCTTCACCATCTCGCCGTAAGGGAGTGGTGAGTAACTGTTGGACTAGAACTTCAGGTTCTTCGTTGTCCCGAACTTTCTTCGCTTCATTCGTTATGGTATTTCTGGAGAAGATTGTTTTCTTCGGAGGTGCATAATAAGCTGCATCTTCATGGATTCCAATTTCATGTACGGAGAATGGTTGTAAGTCACCTTTGATGCACCGTTCCCCTCCATCGTAGTATTTGATGCACTGATGTAGAGATGATGGTACCATCCTGTTTTCATGTATCCATGGTCGGCCCGATAGAGCGTTGAACGACGTTTCGAATCAATTATGTGAAATTTTGTGGTTGTCTTTGCTAAGTCATCGGTCTTCATTAGTAGTGTTATTGATCCGAGGGCTCTTTCTCCTTTCTGGTTGAATCCTCTTAATAACATTTTGTCGGCTTCGAGCTCGCGAGCATCAATTTCCAAATATGCTCGTGTTCGAAGACTCATTATATTGATTGATGCTCCTGGATCCACCAATACTCTGGAGAGTGTAAACTTCCCAATTGTAACTGAAATGTACAACGGTCGGTTGTGATCTGCTGTCCCAAGTAGTAGGTCATTGTCTATGAAGGTAACACCTCGCTGTTCTTTTAACGAGCAAACCTCATCTAAGGAATCTCTGGCCATTTTATCTAAGCAAATTTCTGGATCAAGTAAGGCCTTGATTAGAGCTTCTCTCATCTCCTTTGATAAGATGAGAGCGTCGTAGATGCTCAGTTTGGCTGGAAGTTTCCTAAGATGGGCTAGCACGTTGTAGTCCACTTTATTTTCATGTGTCTCGGCTTTTTCCCGAATGGGTATTTCTTCTGCCGGGGTTGATTCTTCTTGAACAACCACCTGCTTTCCTTTGTCTTTTGGACCCATTCTCGGAGGTAAAACTCTTCCACTTCTTAAGTTAACTTCTGTAATTTCTTCTGACTCTAGTATTGAGTTTGCTGGTGTTTCCTCCTGAATCGGAATGACAGGTTCTTCCGGATTAGCTTCAGAGTCTGAAGTCTCTAACTCTATTGTGACTGGAGCTCCTCGAAACTCGTAGATAGATTCATTGCTTGTTGAACTCTCGTAGCCTCCTTGATGGATATCTTCTTCGTCATTTTGATCGTCGAGATTGTGTATGATTTGAGAATTGTCATTTGTATCGAAATCGATGTTCGGATTGTCGCTAGTTACGTAATCGTTAGAAACAGTCAAAACGTAGCCAACGCCATCACCCTTATCATTATAAGATCCCACCGGAGTGAGCAAATAATCATACAGAGTCAGGGGTTCGAGAGATTTCTCCCCCGAATCGGAAACAACTATTCTAGGATAAGCAGCCCCTAGCCTAGCCTTAGGAACCTCGGTCCTCTCTTCTTCGTCGATTTTCTTCCTCTCTTCAATCGTCTCCTGTTGAGGTGGTTCTTCTATTACAAGTGATAGTGCCGACTTTACAGGTTTCGAACTCTGAATTGAACCTCGCACCGAAGCGGTTTGGATGCTGTCTAAAATCTTTTTTGAAGACCTCGTCCAAGCGGTAGTCCATCCATCGTCAGTTGTATAGGGATCTATCGGAACGATGAGATCAGTCGAGACAACATTGACGGAACCTCATTTCTGGGGTTCCTTCACGTACTCCTTCGGGATTGTTATATTCCCTTTCCGAAGGTTGTCGTTGAGCCAACTTTTGAAGGTAATGCAATCTTTTATCTTGTGTCCAAGCATCCGGTGATAAGGGCAAAAGTTGGGATCACCTTTCTTGTTGACTTCTTCTGGTCTCTTAGGCTCTGGCAGCTAGAAATCTGGAGTCTTCATCAGATTACGGAACATTCTCGGCACTGCCTCATTCTTGAACGGGTACTCCCTGCTCAGAAGCTCCCTTAATGTATGTTGCGGACGAGGCGGTTGTTCATAGTGTGGAGATGGCTGATAGCTAGGTCGGGGTTGTTGATAATTCTGTTGAGGTTGCTGCGGCCGTTCGGACGATATTTGTATCGGTTGCTTGCCTTTGTCGACTGCTGCAACGATCCCGGATTTCTTTTCAAAAGTCTTCACTGGCTTTTGCTTGTCTGTCTTGTGGGCGAAACTTAATTGCTTCGCCTCCTCTTGCAATCTCCCGGCCTTGCTTAACAACTTCTCGAAAGTCTTAATAGTGAATCCATTGAGGAGAAGTGCTATCGGGCCGTGAATGCTTTTAAGTAAGATGCCGACTGCATGCTGTTCTTGTAGTTGTGGTTCACACTTCATGCTTAAGTTCCTCCATCGAAGTATGTAATCCACCAAAGTTTCGATCGGCTTCGCTTCTCTACCACTAAATCACCTATAGTGATGTGGTGCCGAGCTCCGGCGAATCGCTTGATGAAAAGGTTTTCTAGTTCCGAGAACGTCTTCATCGAACCATTCGGTAATTCCGCATACCAATCAAAGGCGATCCACGACGAGCTGCCGACGAACGAGTCGGAAGAGTAATGCATCGCTCCCGCCGGCATTGTAACAACTGGCACGAAAGTGTGCAACATGCTGTCGGGGGTTCCCGGTTCCATCAAAGGTCTTGAACAGAGGTGGTACGAAGCCTTTCGTGTATTGGACAGAGTCGAATTCTTCAGGTTAAGGTCTACCCGTCCGAATGGATGTCCCGCTCTATGATTGTGCTAAGGCTTCTCTCACATGCTGTTCCACCAAGCTCTTGATATCCTTTTCTGGAATCATACTTTGTGTTGTATCTTTCTTTAGCTGAACATCCTCGTTGACAGATGTAATCTCCTTTCCTCCGTCTACAATGTGAATGACCTCTGGGGGCGTCTCTCTTTGGGGTTGCACTTGACTCTGGAGAGTGGCTAGGGCTACAGCCATCTCTTCCATCCTTTTCGCCATTTGGGCGATCGTATCGTCTTTCTCCAGAAGCTGTCTTCTCATCACTTCCGGCTCCTCTCTTTTTGCGGCTGCAGGAGCACCTTGTGAAGCTAACGAAACTCGTGTTTCGACCATGTTGATTTCTGCATACTCATCGTCCATGAATTCCGATGAATCAATCTCGTCTCCGAATTTCTCTTCTCTTTCTTTAGCTAGTCGTCGAATATCAGTCCTCAACTTTTCCATAGCGTCCTCTAGCGG
This sequence comes from Papilionanthe hookeriana x Papilionanthe teres, assembly GCA_022702705.1. Lineage (NCBI taxonomy): Eukaryota > Viridiplantae > Streptophyta > Magnoliopsida > Asparagales > Orchidaceae > Papilionanthe > Papilionanthe hookeriana x Papilionanthe teres. Next base: position 96,412,291 of record CM040423.1, read on the forward strand.
TCTTTTACGTGCATCCTCGCGGTTGTCGTGCGATAGCTACCGGGTTCCCTTCTCACGAGTCCCCTTTCTTGCGGTGGCACTTTCTTCGCATTCAAGTCTCCCGACGAGACTCTCCTTCTCGGGCCGTTGTTTCAACCTTAATCGTCCAGGTAGTGGGACGCCATACCATCCTTCTAGCAGCAGAAGGTGCTAGGACCGGATGGTGCGTGCGCCAAATGCTGGAAGGTGGTATCCTCCCTAATCTGCAACCCTGAAACAACGATAGGCAGACTAGCCTTCATCCTTTTATTTAGCTTTTCTGTAACGATGATAGGTTCTACTCGTGGCCCAAGACGGGATTTGACTGCACCCGCCCTATCCTCCTTAGAATCTCTGATACGGGGCATTTCTCTTTCTTTGCTAGCTTCTCTATCACGGTCCGTAGTCGGGCAAATGGCGTGATCCTAGCCCTTTTCTTTCTGTTGTCGTCGTAGTATGCTTGGTCGAGGTAATGTAGAAACAATCCCGCGGACATTTTCCTCGTCGACTGCGGCGGAAAGGGGGTGGAATCTACTTCCTTGCAAAAAGGGTGTATCTTCGGGCAATGGTATGTATTCGGGTAGTGGTGTGTACTCGGGGATTTCGGGATTTCCTCCGGAAAGCAACTTCGGCGGCTACGGCCTTCCTGGCAATCTTCTTACTTCTGTTCCTTCTTTGGGTCCGTGTTAGTGATGGAATTCTTGAGCTGGACCCGATTTCAAAAACAGAAGGTCTCACAGGAAAGTCTGTACCCTCCATGGTAGCAGGTTCACCATAGTTATGGATTTCCTTCCCCTTTAATCTGGCAGAAGCCGGGGTAGGTGCAGAGACAGCTAAACCAGTGGGGGTAGCAAGAACAGTCCTTCTGCGGACAGCTGTACTCCTCTCAGTCGGGATCTTTTGCAAGAAAGGAAACTCTTGGTTTGACCTAAGGTTGAACTCGATCAGCGGCTTCTTAGCTTCAGATACTTTGTTTGTCAATGCGAAAAGGGAAACATTGGTGATCTTGACATTTGTGTTCTCGAATCCTTGTCCAAACCGGATGATCCCATTGTCGGGCAGCTCATCCTTGTAAACAGCGAAGTCGAGTCCATTGGTGAAGGAGAAAATCAGCTTTGGGGCCTCCATTTCGTAGGGCGATTCGATTGTCGATCCCGAGTTATGCTTCTTCTCATCGGGACGAAAAGAAAGGAATCGAAAAGTGTCCGAACACATTCTTGTTCATATATTTATAAGGAGAAGTTATTTGTTAAAAGAGTCATTCATTAGAGGGTTTGTTTATTTAGAACGGAATGTTCAAAGGTGTAGAGAAGGTAATGAATCTGGTTTAGAGTTGGAAAGGAAAAGAAAGTCTTATGCAAGACTTCTCGACTCAAAGGATCACTCCTAAACTAACACCTATTGGGGGTCCACCCCACCTCAGAAATGAGGTAAAAGGATCTCGGAACCTCTCCGTTTAGGGGTGTCTAAACAGTGGCTCCTAAATCCGAGAGAATGTTGGCTATACTTGTTCAAGATAGAAATGAACATAGTATTCCAACGGAAAGAAGCGTAGTTTGATCCATTAGGGACATGGATACACCACCGATTTTTGAAAGCAGAATTGTCTGATTAAAAATGGAGAGAGGAATCTTCCCCAGTGGAGTCGCCAGAAGTTGTCGGCATATTTTTGGGTTTTGTGTTTTATTTTGAAAAGAGGTAGCCTACAGAAATTGTGCGGCTTATTTTAGGTTTAATTTAAATAAATAATTTGAAAAGTAATATTTGATTTTGAAAATAATTTTAAATTTGAAAATTTTAAGATATGAAATCAAACCGATCTCACATCCCGAATAGTTTATATAAACGAGCACCGCACCACAAACCGTGTATCTATCCCGAAGAATAGACACATTGCTTGATGATGGGGCTCGATTAAATAAACTAGAAGATTTGTGACATCCGTTTGGTCTGCGAACCAATTTTATAAGCCAACAAGTTCCCCTGTTTAATATGAAAACATTAAACAGGGTTTATATTACCTAGGTTCTTAAAATTTCCTATAAGGGCAAGCCCCTATAGTTAATTACATCTTAAGTGACGGGAATCACCTAAGAAAACTCTCGATAATAATCGGTAGTTCGCTCTCAAGAATTTCAAAGTTTAAGTTTTCAAGGGATTGAATTTTAGAATTTCAATAGGGAATGGATCAAGTTTGGAACATTTTGTTTTGGGAATTCAAATGAAGAATGGTAGGAGAAATCACAGATTCGAAGCGAACTTCGGTAATTTCCCGACTATCCTATTGTTTGGCTTAAATTTAGGAAAGTCCTAATGTTTATTTAATGTTTTGATCTTGCCAATTTTAATTAATTAGGACTTATATTCGTATGACATGATCACACAAATAGCCTCAAAGATATGAGGGTTTATGTCATATCGGATGACTACCTCAGAATCCTAAGACCGGTTAGGGCTTAATTTGCAATGCAAATGCCTAACAGAAGGTTGAGGATTTATGTTGCACTAGGCAAACTACCTCGAAGTCCTATGGTTTTGTTGTTTAATTCTAGGAAAGTTTTGCTGATGTAGATTCAAGTTTTGCTGACGACGATGGCCGTGCTGCCCACCATGCTCCAAGCTCCTTGTTGTTGCACAGGTTTAGTTATAGAAGTCATAAATCAGGAGATGAGAAAAGTGTTTTGGTTTAGAGAAGTCTTAATTTCCAAGTGTTTTTGTGTTTTAATTAAAAACAAATCTTAAAGTTGATTATAACGACACCGGTTAAGATCCCACGGTTCCATCCTTCCGGCATCATTATTTTTATCGGATTCACTTAGTCCAGATGAATTTGCTAAACTCAACCGAATGAGTTCCACACTTTCATTTAGACCGTGGAAATCCTGTTAGCAACACGCAGGTTACATCATCCGAGGTATTCCCGATCATCCAACGAGACGTTTTAATTTAGTTGTAATTGTAGTTTTGTGTTACGTTTGTGATTAAATTTTGAGTTGTTTTATATTTTGAAATATTGTGGCGGTGAATTTTATCTTGCAATGACTTTTAACTTAGTTTTGGTTTCAGTTTTAGGGACTATCCTAAAGGTGTGGGTTTTCATGCAACAGTTGTTTATCATGCAAGAAAAGTAAGTGCGATGCGATTAAACAAATTGCAATAAGGTAAATTGCAATAAAATAAAAGCGTACCTGGAGGGTCTTCCCGTCATCCCAAGCTGCACTTAAACACAATTTAGAATATTTAAGCAAGTTCCTAGGTGAAGCTAAGGGAAGGGTTATGGTTTTCTACCAAGTTCCTAATCCTATAGCTAGTCATCTCCTATGACGTCTAGGTTCTTGTGTTTCGGTTTGAGGACGATTTTCTTCATCAAAGAATAATTAAGTTCAATTGTTCTTATGAACATCCTATCATATCGAGGAAGTGCTTAAGACGAATCTTAAACATCTTTTCAATATTTCTAGAATTGTTTTAAGTCCAGATGAATTTAATCAATCGTCCGGGAATTCAAGTTTTGTTGTCATCTTGCTCAGTGAACTAGGACATTTGAATATCCTATAAGTGAAGTAACATTTCATTTAATGTTCTGTTTAGGAGTTATGATAACCAAAGCTCTCAAGGGAAAATTGGTGTTCAAATGGTTTATGATTTAGTTTAACTTCAGTTAAAGGTTTTAAATTTGAACTAGTGTTCAAGTTGCTTTATATTTAACTTCTTTATGTCTTAGGTGATGTTATTTTTAATTTAATTTAACTTAATTTAATTTAATTTAATTTAATTTAATTCAATTTAGTTTGATTTGATATAAATTAATTTAGTTTAACTTGATTTAATTTCTTTTAATTTAATTTTTAATTTGATTTAATTTTAATTTATTTTAATTTAATTTAATTTAATTTAATTTAATTTAATATGTTTTAATTTAATTTAATTTAATTTAATTTAACATTTTTTTAATTTAATTTAGTTTAATTTAATTTAATTTAATTTATTTATTTAATTTAATTTAATTTAATTAATTTATTTAATTTAATTTAATTAAATTTATTTAATTTAATTTAATTTAATTTATTTGTTTGATTTAATTTAATTTAATTTAATTTTTTAATTTAATTTTATATTTAATTTAATTGAAAATTTAAAAAGAGTTTAATAATTTAACTTTTTAATTTAATTTTAATGATTAAGTCCTTTAACATTTTAAAATTTAAATTTGAATTATCATTTTTAATTAGGAATTAAATATTTTTTGAGATGATTAATTTAGGGATTTTTAAATTAAAGAATAAGTCTCTTCCTAATAATATCCCTATCTTAATAATTCCAATTTTATTATTCTTCCAAATTTAATCAATTATTTAATTAAGGTTTATTTCAATTATTTTAAATTGTTTAGTTGGTTTCTACCCTTTAATTGTTTAAATTTCAATCATTAAATCAGATTAAGATCAAATATTTTACTTGTTAATTTTATTAAACCTAAAGTTTTAATTAAGGGTTAAAATTTTTAATTACCATTTTGCCCTTCAAGCTTAATAATTTCATACCTCACTAAATTGAGCTTAAATGAATTTGAAATTTTTATGTAACTTTACTCATATGTCAATAAAGACATGAGAGGAGAAAATGTGATTTTTCTGTATTTAATTTATTTATGTAATTATTTTTGGTAGAAAATAGAGATTTCCAAGAAAAATTTAATAACATGAACAAGGGAAAGTTTCTGTCCTTAAGAAAATTATGGGACATTCCTAATGACCAGAGGACCACTTGGACCAATTTTGGTGATTTTTTGAATTATATTATTTTTGTTATAATTATTTTAAGTTTTGGAGTATTAATTAATTTAAAAATAAAATAAAGGTTGAAAAATGAAATTTATATTTTTTAAAAATCTCTCTGATATCAAGGAAATCAGAGAATCAATTTTTTTAATTTTCTGATTTTTTTTTGATTTATTATAATTATTTTAGTGAAAATGCTAGAAAATACATTTTTTTAATTTTAAAATTACCCTAGGGCTTTAAAATTTAATATCTCATTAAATAAACCTAAGAAAAATATGGGATTTGTTCCTAAGTGATTAAAATTTAAAATGTGACATGTTGGTAAATTTTATTATTTTTGTGATTTTTATTATTTTTTAATTATTAAAATATTAAAATAATATTAAAAAAATCAACTTTTTTAGAAAATTAAAATTTTAATTTTCTTAAATTCCCCCGATATCAGAGAGGCTCCAAAACCAATTTGGTGAATTTTTGAAAGGTATTTTGAAAGTTATGAATTTTTAAAGTTCAAATTGAGTAAATGGCTTAATCAACCCATTTAGTAGGGCTAACCAAGTCCAATTGACTTCAAATTTTTATGGTGGGTTCCTCTGATCCTAAAGGTCAGTGGAGAATTGATTTCAATTCAATTTGATGTATGGTTAGCTCTAATTAATTAGGGATCTATTTTGGGTGTTTAAGCCAATTAGGGTTATTTTAAATGAGTTAACTCAAAACCTATTTTTCCTAGGGTCCTCTGGTCATAAGAGACATCCCCAAATTTTCCTAGAATTTATTTCACAACATGTTAATTATTGGAATTAAAGTACTCAAAACAGTAACATGAATTTGAAAAATCAATAACTTCTCATAGGGATGGCCTCTGACTTTGGAAAATTCAGGGAATGTTCCAAAATTTAGAGGCTTCAAAAGCCCTATGGTCTCATGCCATGGTGAATTTCCTATATGCATGGAGAATTAAAATAATGCAGAAGGGAAATAAATTATTAGAAAAAAATAATTGATGAAATTAAATGATTTCTTTTCGACATTATTCTCCTCTGTTCACTGAGCAAGAGGGTATTTTTATTTTATTTTTCTGATTTTTCTACACAAAGTTATGTATTTTTGAAGTTTAGGGAATTAAATAAATCAGAGAATCCCTAATTTTCTATTTATCCAAGTCGGCGCCGCGTCAACCTTAACATCTCCGAAGTGCCGCGTGGCGCGCTCCCATTCGACGCCGCCACTTGAGTCAGCAGCCCGGGTCCCGCCTTCCGCGTATCATCCGTTGATCCGACCTAATCTGAGCCGTCCGTCCGCGCGTGTATTAAATGAACGGCATCCGTTCATCGTCCCCAAGCGTCCTCACCCGAGAGCCGTCCACACTAAAACCCTAAGAACTCACTCAATACTTAACGGATTTTCGTGTTCTTATGCTCTATGGATTCGTCTTAAAGAGACGAACACATCTATACGGTGATCATGCATTGAAAGTAAAGCATTTGAAATGGAGAATCTCCAGAAGCTCGGGATGAAGAATTAGCTCATACCTTTGCTCAGAGAAGTGTGGCTTCAATCCGAGGGTTGTGTCACCTTCGATCGGATCCCGACAAGCTCCGGATGAAGTCTCCCGGTCCGGGAATTACCTAGGTATGATTTCGACCACAGCCCGATCACAAAGCTTGGAGGGCTGGAACGGATGGGTGGCTCTGGAGAGGGGCTTTTGCTGGTGGATTCCTTCCCTCGTCCAGTGAAGGTGTAGGACCAATCAATTTGAGGATTGATCCACTCGTGGAGAAGTGTCCTAGTTTTGGGTGGAATTTTGGCCGAGAAATCGGGTTCCGTTGGTGGGGATTAGGGCAAATTGGCACTGAGGGATCAAGCTCGCTCTAAGTATGGAGAGTGATGCGGAGCAATTTTGGCGCAGTTTCAGTAAGGTCTGGTTCAGCACCTCCCATGGCCGAGAGGGGGTGGTCTTTAAATAGGAGAGGGTGGAGGGCCTCCCAGGGAGAGTTAGGGCTTGGGATCAGCTGCTCTTGGCAAGAGAAGAACAGCTACAATGGCCACTGGGATGGGGCAGCTCAGCAGGTGAGAATTCCAAGTTTGGGCTCACATGTGAGCTCTGCGCCGGTGGTTTCCTGCGGCCGTGGTGGGCTGGCCGGCCGTGGTCAGGTCACTTTTGTCATCGGGGAGGTCGGGTCGGGGCTTAGTGCGATCAATTGGCCAATGCCATGTGTAAAGAGCTTGGATTGAAATGGAATGGGGGGAAGACCATTTTGGGTTCAAATGAGTCAACCCATGATTTTTGGCTAGGTTCACCACCCAAGGCCTAGTTTTGGGCTGAAAAGGATCACTTGGGTCAGCCAAGAGAGAATGGTGTGGTCTCCATCCATGATGAGGTGGCTAAGCATGGTTTAGTGTGTGTCATGCTTAAGGTAAAAAAGGGTTTAAGAAGGATTAGGAAAGGGGGCCCTCCTTTTGCCATTAATGGCTTGATCACATGTCAAACCTTCCATGGCTTCATGTGGCTTGTCCATGGCTTGCATGGCTTGTCTTTGGCTTGGGAAAAGTTGAGTCAATTTCATGGAAATGTATTTAAGAAAAATTTTGGTATTTAGGGGTGATTTGGCATGAGGCTTGATTTGGAATTATTTGATGATGGGATTAGAACTTAGGGAATGGGTTTGATTAAGTGGATGGCAAATGGAAATGTCATGTGGGCTTTAGGGTAGATTTTGGGCTCTTTGAAATGGTTTTAGATGGGCTTTTAAAATGGTTTAGGGAAGTGGACTTATGGATTTTAAAATGGATTTTAGGATGAAATTTTGGTAAAGGCTTGGGCCAAATAATTGTTGGGTTTAGCTCATAGATGTGTCATGAGTGACTTGGAGCAAATTGGGAGTGATTTGGGTTTGAATTAGGTTGAATTTGGACTCCTTTGGTGAATGGGCCAATATAGGTCAAATTGGGCTAACTTGGGCCAATGTTGGGCTAGGGTTGAAATTGATGTAAAATTAATGTTGGGAAATGTTTATGGGAGTGTTTCAAAGAGGTTTTGACTTTGGTTGGGTTTTGATTTTGGGGTTTGGGCTCATTTGGGTTAGGTTTGGGTTTAGGTCAACATTGGGCCTTTTAGCTTTGGGCTGAATTTGAGTGGGGTTTGAGTCTAAATGTTGGGCAAATCATGTTAGTGTTTTTTTTGTGGGGATGTTAAGGAAGGTTTAGAAAAGATTTGGGGTCAATTGGAGCTGAATTGGGTGAGTTTGGGTTAGGTTTGGGTCATGGGTCCAAATAGGGCTTTAAGGCCAAAAGTGAAATTGGATCCAAATGTCAATCGAATTGGACTTGGATTTGGTCTAGATTGGTATTGGGAATGTTGAATTGAAGTTTAGAATTGAATTGGACCAGAATTTGGGTCAATTGGGTAGGTTTGGTTTGACATTGAGTTCACTATGGGTTAAAATGGGTCAAATTGGGGGTTTTGATAAAAGTGGAGTAAATTGACAAAATTTGCCCATGGTGTAGTTAAAAAAAATGAAATTGGGAGTATTTGGGATTTTCTGAAATTTTCTGGGAATTTTCTGAATTTTTGGACTTTTGGGTCAAGAGGGTATTGGGAGGTATTTTTGGAATTTTTGGTATTTTTGGCTATGGATGATCAACTTGAGTGGAGAGAAATGTTTAGGAATGATTTTGGGGAATTTTGGGTGATTTGGAAATTTTTGAGAAATTTGGGTAATTTCAAGGGTTTTGGGTAGGCTAAGCGGGTGTAGGGTCGCGGGGGTCAAAAATTGAAAATTTGGGAAATTGAAGATTGGGTGAATGTAAGTGGAATGAAATCATCTTGGTTGAGCCATTAAGCCATATCAAGCCCACATGAGCCATGAAGGGACTCATTTGAGGCATCCACTATGTTATTCCTAACCCTCTTAGCCAAGGGCTTAGGGGTTAAGGACCATCCATGTGAATCACCTACATGAGTCAGGAGGTCAAGTTAGGTATGGGTGTGTGAAAGTGTAGTGTATAGGTGTAGTGTGTGTGTAAGTCGGCCCCTTCACCGGACCGGGCCACCTAGGGTAGTCCTAAGGCCAAAGAGTCCCATAGGAACTCATCCTTTAAACTTCCACATTTGATTTCAACCCTCTAGGTGATTAGGGGTCTACGATCGAGTTTGTGGAGTTTGCGGGGAGTTAAGAAGTGGTTTGAATTTCTAAAAGGTGGGTCCCAATTCTAGTCCTCTAAGATAGTCAAAGGAAAAGCCTAAGGCTAGATCCTAAGTATTAAAGAGAAGAAGAGAAGACCTCATCAAAAATGAGGTCAACAGTATCACATGTCCTATAATCCACGAATAACTGCCAATCTTCTAGATGGTCCAATAACCTATAACACCATCAAAATAACCGTCCAAAAGTCGTCAAAAATCTTACAGAAGTCTGTATCGAACTGGTGCTTAGGAGCCGGATTCTGGAGCCTAGGCGCCAGGCCAATTATTTTGACCATTTTGCATTTTGGCTCCATTTTTGCTCCTTTTTGCTCCTTTTTCATCCTTTTTTTCTTCTTGAACATTTTTGCATCACCTACATCCAAAACACAAAAATACCTTTCATTAAAGCATAATATCTTTAAAAATTTGATAAAAATCAAGGCATAAAAATAGGTTTTTTTTTTCTTGGATCATCTCCCCAAATTAGCCAACCCGAAAACCTTAATAATAGGACACAAATTGAGTTTGAAATGAAGTTGTCCAAAACTTAAAATTATCCTTTCCAAAAGCTTCCTAGGACCCTGCGAAGTTGAGCTCTTTCGAAATTTCTCTCTCCCATAGACTCCAAACTAGTTCCCAACTTCAACTCCTCAAGTCGAATCACACATTAAACAAATTCATACCTAGGCATAAATAAAGTCCAAATTGAAGCTAGGGCAAGCTTGCTGAGGTCATAACAAAGGTTTAGAACCAATCAAATAAAAGTTTCATACAGTGAGGTCAAGGTATGGCTCATTCGACCTAACTTACACTCGAGTTTGAAACTTTGTGAAACAAATCATTTAAAAACCCTAGCATTACTGTATGAATGTCTTCGTCTCTTCGAGTGAAATCTTGCTTATAGACCGTGGATGGTCCATGGGATACACCGGACTGAGGGAGATGCACAAATTTCGTCCATTTTATGTTCTAAAAAACGGATGGTTGTGATTTAATCCAACTGAATCAACTGTTCGGAGCCCCACAATGGATCAAGCACTTTTCGATCAATCCGAGGACACATGGCATCGTTTAGTTATTTTGAATTAGTTAAGGATTTAATTAGATCAGTTAAACCTTAAACTATTCAAAAATTCGTAACTTTGCAAACAAAAATCACAAAAATAAAACAAAAATACCTTTAAACTCAAAGCGTGAGAGGAACAATGTGGGTTTAATTTTATGAATTAAGGAAATATATTGGATTTTTAATTAATTAAATACTCTATGGAGTATCTTAATTATTAAAAATTATTTATAAATCAGAAAAATATTAAATTTTGAGCGATTAATCTGAAGGACTTTAAGAACATTCTTTGATTTTTCTATGGCCAGGAAAGTTCCCTAGGACAACATTTCCAAATTTCTATGAGATTTAGGAATTATTCTCAACAATAATTCGAAAAATCAAAAAATTAGAAACTTAAATTGGAAATTATTTAGAAATTTATGGGGACAAATTTAAACCCTAAAATGAAAAACTCTAGCCTTTTGAAAATTTAAGATTATATTTTTTTATTAGGGTTAAATTTTCCAAAATTTAAAGCCATAAAAACATCAAAAATTAAAAAAAAATTCATTTCATTTAATTCATGCCTCAATGAGTTAAGTCAAATTTGAATTCAAACATCTAATGGACTCAAACCAAAATATAATTAGGTTTAATGCAACATTAGACCTAATTAACACTATTAAACTTTAATCAAATTAAGTTTAATATAAATGAAATTGTAATTAAGTCTAAGACACCATTAAGACCTAACTAAACCAAGTTAAACCTTAAGTACATTAGGTTTAACTAAACCAACCCTAATTAGGTCTAAGACATCAATAAGACCTAATTAAACCAACTTAGACCTTAATTACATTTGGTTTACCTAAATAAACCCTTATTAGGTCTAACCTATTATACCTAATTAAATCATTAAACCTCAACTAACTAAGGTTTAATCATACCTAAACCCAAATTATGTCTAACCCATTAGACCTAATTAAATCATTAAACCTTAATTAACTAAGGTTTAATCATACCTAAACCCTAATTAGGTTTAACCTATTAGACCTAATTAAATCATTAAACCTTAACTAACTAAGGTTTAATCATACCTAAACTCTAATTAGGTCTAACCCAATAGATATAATTAAATCATTAAACCTTAACTAACTAAGGTTTAATCACAACTAAATCCTTATTAGGCCTAACCCATTAGACCTAATTACATCATTAAACCTTAAATAACTAAGGTTTAATCATACCAAAACCTTAATTAGGTCTAACCTATTAGTCCTAATTAAATCATTAAACCTTAACTAACTAGGGTTTAATCATACCTAAACACTAATTAGGTCTCACCCATTAGACCTCATTAAATCGTTAAACCTTAGTTAACTAAGGTTTAATAATACCTTAAACTCTAATTAGGTTTAACCCTTTAGACCTAATTAAACCCTTAAGCCTTACTTAAATTAGGCTTAAACAACCTTAAACTCTAATTAGGTCTAACCCGTTAGACCTAATTAAACCCTTAAGCCTTACTTAAATTAGGCTTAAACAACCTTAAACTATAATTTGGTCTAACACATTAGACCTAATTAAACCCTTAAGCCTTACTTAAATTAGGCTTAAAAAACCTTAAACTCTAGTTAGGTCTAACCCATTAGATCTAATAATGAGGTCTAACCCATTAGACCTCATTAAACCTTAAGCCTTGATTAGATTTGTCTTAAACAACCTTAAACTCTAATTAAGTCTAACCATAATTAGACCTAATTAACCCTTAAGCCTTACTTTAAGTAATCTTGAACAATCTTAAATTCTACTTAAGTCCAACCCTAATTAGACTTAAGTAACATTTAAGCCTTACTTACATTAGGCTTAAACAACCTTAAATCCTCATTAAGACTAACCCTAGTCAGATTTAATTAAACCCTTAAGCATTACTTAAATTAGGCTTAAATAGCCCTAAACCCTAATCAAGTCTATCTTTAATTTGACTTAAACCAAAATCTAACTTAAGTTCAACCTAAACCAAAATCTAACTTAAGTTCAACCTAACTTGAACCCAAATTAACCCAAATATTAGGTTCAACCCATATTGAACCTAACCTAACTAAAACCTAACTTGAGTTCAACCTAACTTGAACTCAAGTTAACCCAAACTTAGGTTCAAACCATTTTGAACCTAACTCAACTAAAATCTAACTTGAGTTTAACCTAACTTAAACCCAAGTTTACCAAATATTAGGTTCAACCCATATTGAACCTAACTCAACTAAAATCTAACTTGAGTTCAACCTGACTTAAACCCACGTTAACCTAAACATAAGGTTCAACCCATATTGAACCTAAGTCCACCAAAACTTCTAACTCGAGTTCAATCAAACTTGAACCCAAGTTAACCAAACAGTAACTTCAACCCATATTGAACTTAATTGAAACTTAATTTAAGTTCAATCCAACTTGAACTTAAGTCAAACATAAAACCATTTAGATTTAACTTATATTGAACCTAACTTAAGTTGAATCCAACTTGAATTAAGTCAAACTTAAGTTCATTATAAAGTTCAATTCGCCATAAACTTAAGTTAAACCTGAAATTATTTAGTTTTAATATTTATTGAACCTAATTTATAACTTAGGTTCAACCCACACTGAACCGAAATTGAACCTTCAACTTAAGATCAACCCAAAGTTGAACTTAAGTTAAAATTTTTAATTTAAGTTCAAACAACAAATTAAAGGTATTAGATTCAAACTACATTGAATCTATTTATCAAAGTATAATTTATATTAGACTTAATACCTTTTAGATTCAAATGACATCGAATCTAAAATTCTAAAGTCTAACTTATGTTAGATTTTACATAATTTAAGTCTAATCTAGATTAGACTTAACATCTTTTTAGATTCAAACGAAATTGAATCTAAAATTCTAAAATCTAACTTATGTTAGATTTAACATAATTTAAGATTAATTTACATGAAACTTAACACCTTCTAGATTCAAAAAACATTGAATCTAAAAATTTTCAAGGTTAATTTGATTTTACAGACTTTAAATCTAAATAAACTTGACCTTTTTCTTTAAGTCTAAATTACGTTAGACTTAAAATGAACAAATCAGAACCTGATATATGAAAATCAATCCAAATAACATATAAAATTTTAATAAATCATAAACAACTTAAAAATTTCCAAGCTAAAATTTGAAAAGACATTAAGACTTGAATGAAACCTTAATTAACAAAGATCACCGAACATAACTTGAATCTTAGTGTTTTTGATCTATGAAAATTTCTTGGACGATGCAATCTTGGTTTTTTATTGGAGTTTTCCGGGCTCGATTTAAACACCTTCTGGACTAAGGCCCTTAATAACCTTGGGATGAAGGAGCAAGAGACATCTTTACCGGTTATCTAAAATTTAATCAACTAAAATAAAAGATTTAAGAAATAAAACTGACACTATTTCTCTTAAATCTGACATTGTTCTCCTGGCAGGATAAACAAGAGTTTCGTTTTAGTTTTTAAATACATTTTTTATAGGGTTTCTAACTCTGTTTTGCAAGAAGATCAAGACGAAACAAAAACATTAGTTTCGTTTTAGATTTTCATTGCATGGTATAGGATGTCCTAACTTTGTTTTGCAGGGTGAAATTCTGAAGAGAGCACAAACAATAAAATCAATATGACATTAAAACAACAACATTACAAAACTGATCAAAACAAAATATAAAAATGACATTAAAATGACAAAACCAAAACAAAACCTAAACTTTTAGGATAGCCATAAAACCTAAACTTTTAGGATAGTCACCAAATAAATGACAAACTACATGACAAAATGACAACAAAATGACAAACAACACATCAAAAATTTAATCGACATAACAAATGATATTGACAAAAATAAAACTCTTAAGTTAGTATGACATTTTACCCTTAGGATTGAACATTGATGTTTCTCCTTGTTCTCGAAACTTATTAGAAAACAAGTGGTTAACATTAATCAGAAGTTTTCTTAGATAATTTAAAATTGTCTAAGATGTAATTAACTCTAGGAGCTTACTCCTATAAAAGATTTAAGAACTCAAGAGAGGTATTACACCTATAAATCTCTGGTTATTAAAATTTTATATGAGATTTTCCATATATAAAATTTCTAGGATGAGGTATTCTAGATTCTCCCTTTATAAGGATTATCATTGGCATTCTACTATTTTCTTTTTTATCAATCCTTATTTTCTTTAAGTTTCTTATTATCCGAGGATCTTTTACATGATCTGAAGAAATGAGATTTCGTGAAGATTAGGGCGATATGATAAACAAATAGATTGGCGACTCCAAAACAACGTCATCGACACTGTAAAAATCTTTGACACGGCTCTGGATGCCAAGAAGAAATTTTATTTGGCGGATCCGCTGAGGAGTATCTTTCTTCTCATTTTTTGTGAAATCACTTGTTGTTAATAATGTTTTATTCTTTGACAAATAAGATCACATCTAACTATTTGAAGAGTTCCTTTTAACATTCCATAACAATAAAATAAGAAAAATAAATTCCCATTCTATAAATAAGTCCATGACATTTTATTCCTCTTGAATTTTCAGAAATTTGCAATGAAATCCCCGAATTCAATCTTTTCGTGTTATCAAAGTTTCAATACACTGATTGATGAAGATGTTTACCTTTATCAGAATAATTTTGAATTATTTGATGAAACTGAATTTGCATTAGAGAATCCATATCAAAATGATATACAATCCTTTGAGGAACTCAAACCTTATAAAAATGTTATTAATTTTACAGAAGATTTAACTCCATACATTCCTATGGAACAATATACTTTTGAAGAATGAAAGAACAACTTGATAGAAAAGGAAAGAAAATTTGTGTTGAACAACAAAATGACATTCCACCTCCATTCATATATGAAGTTGGATCTTACTCTAAGAATGTTTCAAAAACTCAACGAAGAAATAAAACTCATTCTCTTAAAAGAAAGGAAAAATTGAACGAAGATGACAATTTTGAGACGTCTAAATTTGAACAAAGTGTTTTCGGGAACCCTTCCTTCTCAAAGGAAAACTGAAATATTCCAATACTTGTTGAATATGAGGAAAATACTTTCCAACCTAGAAATTCTCCGTCAATTGATGCCTTATTCTCTGTGTTTATGAGATTAGCATGAAAAGACATGTGTTCAATTTCCCAACTGTTAGATAAAATGGGATGTGCGGTCTCTATGATAATAAAAAGAAGGATTCTCTCAATTAAAGATCCTACTTAAAAATGGATCAATAATTCCCATTAGACAGTCAGGGTACTTAGGTACCAGTGAAATTTTTTCTAGGGCCAAGAGTAAAAGATTTGATTGTCACAAGAAATAGAACTAAGATTAACAAATTATTATTAGAAGCAGAAGACACATCTGCTAAAATGAATGCTTTGGTCCAAATGTTACATTGTGGAGACCCTTCTTATGCACAAAACGATGATACCCTTCCCACAATATCTCGTCCTATACTAAAAAATAATGCATGGATACGAAAATCATCAGGAGGAATCTCGGATACCATGAGTACCCCTGATGATAGTTCTCAAGAGCAAACTTATGAAAAACATCCTGTAAAATCATTCAATGAAAGATTGAAGAAGTTGAAAAATGACAACAAATAATTTTCAATACGAAGAAAGGATAATTCTTCAAATAGTTCAAATGAGGAAGTCACTGAGATAAGGCATTGTAGAAACACGATCTACCTCCTTAGTACAAGAATTAAGTGAAGAAGATGTGATAGAAATATGGTGATTGTTCTTCAACTGCCTGGTTACAATGTTCATCTGTTGGGTCTATAGGCTTCCAAGGTAGAACTAATCTTTCCTAATTCTTATATGACACTTGTGATTGATTGCAGAGGAGAAATATGGTGGAAGGATGTCCAAGCCCATACTTTGATCCATGAATGATCAATCACAAAAAAAACTTAACAACTATCGAACCAACATCAAAAGGCATCCTTATTTGAATATAATAGTTCTGGATAACACACTCCTTTGTTACTTTACTGATTTTCATAGTTGGGAGCAATTTTGCACATATGAAATATTATAAGTACTTCGACGTAGGATTTAACAGTGTAGTCAAAAAACTTACATACCTGTTATCTCTTATCTCCCAATCATCACTTTCATCTATCAGATATCTGTATATATCATTCATATTGTCCTTCGTTGGGGCAAAGTTTGAATAGTGGCAGATTGACACATTCTCAATCATGTATAAATCATTAATCTTTGTAAGAGTAAATGTGACAAACCTACCTAGCACATAAACTGATCCTTGGTTGATTCCATGAAGTTTTGCATATAACTCCTTCACAACCGGGACAACTACGGTGGTAGTAGTATAACATATCACTGCCCAAGATCTCTAAATAATGATTTCATCAATTCTAGTAGTAGGATAATTCATACCTCGATTCAAAAAGCCTCAATCTTTAATCAACCTCATCTTTAAAATTTATTAAATAGACATTGCGCTTTGAAACTGATGAACTTTCTGTGGTTGGAAACTTGAAGGCATAAAGTTTCTATCGAGTCAGAATCCATTTGAACGAGATTTGTAATCTTCCTTTTCGTTCCTCTTGTAGTTTCTGCATCTAGGGGTGGTTTTTGAGAGTTCAAGTGGAAAATTTAATGCATAGAACTGCAAAAATGTGGATTTAAAGACAAGAAACTGTTTTCGGAACAGCGGTGCAGTATGGCGCTGATAACAGTGCCGTTCGGTGCTAGTTCAAGTTTTGTCAAGCTTCATTTCATGTAAATTCTTTCCAAATTTAAATTCGATTGATTTCTTTAATGTTTCTAATGATATTTAAGGAAGAGTAGGACTTAATTAAGTAACAAACAAACACAAATAAAACATTAAACAAAGCAAACACTCAATAATTGTTGGTTGCCTCCCACGAAGCGCTTGGTTTAACTTCATCAGCCTGACATAACTTCAAGTTATTCAAGTTGATTCAACAATAAAACCTCTTTAAAATTAGGTCTATTGCCTTAGAAATAAAGTTTTAATCTTTGTCCATTAACTTTGAATATTCTTCTAGATTTAGGGTCTTTGATAATCACAACTCCAATTGATAGATTTTTATGATAATGAAAGGTCTTGACCATCTAGATTTCAATTTCCTGTGAAATAACTTCAAGCTTGTATTGAATAATAAAACTTTTTGTCCTGGTTCAAATTTATTTTTAACAATCTTCTGATCATGCCATATTTTTCTTCTCTCCTTATATTTTCTATCATTATCATATAATTCATTTCTGATTTCATTCAATTCATTCAATTGCAACAGTCTTTTCTCACCAGCATCTTTCAAATTAAAGTTCAGTTTATTTATCGCCCATTATGCTTTTTATTCTAGTTCTACCGGCAAGTGACAAGTCTTTCAAAAGATTAATCTGTAAGTGACATTCTTATAGGAGTTTTATAAGCAGTTATGTGTGCCCATAAAGCAGTGTCTACTCTAGCAAACCAATCCAATTTCTCAGGATTAATGAATTTCTCCAAAATTCATTTATTTTCATGATTAGATATCTCTGCAAAGCCATTAGTTTGAGGATGATAAGCTGTAGAGATTCTACGCATAATATTATATTTTTTGCCAATCTCTGAATCAGATTGTTCTTAAAATGGGATCCTCAATCAGTGATGATTACTCTAGGCATTTCATATCGTGTGAAAATATTTTTGATTAAAAACCTCGAAACACTTCTAGCATCACACCTAAGTAAAGCTATTACCTCAATTCATTTTGATACATAATCAACAACAATCAGTATGTTTATATTTCTAAATGAAGGTATAAATGCTCCCATAAAATCTAATCCCCAAGCACAAAAAATTTCAACTAAATTAAATTAAAAAATGTTAAATTAAATTAAATTAAATTAAATTAAAACATATTAAATTAAATTAAATTAAATTAAATTAAATTAAAATTAATTCAAATTAAATTAAATTGAAGGAAGTTAAATTAAATTAAATTAAATCAAGTTAAATTAAATTAAATTAATTTATATCAAATCAAACTAAATTGAATTAAATTAAATTAAATTAAATTAAAATTAAATTGAATTAAATAACATCACCTAAGACATAAAAAAATTAAATATAAAGCAACTAGAACACTATTCCAAATTTAAACTCGATAACTAAAATTAAAGTAAATCACAAATCATTGGAGCACCAATTTGCCCTCGAAAACCTTTATTATCATAACTCCTAAATAGAACATTAAATGAAATGTTACTTCACTCATAGGATATTCAAATGTCCTAGTTCACTGAGCAAGATAACAAAACTTGAATCCCCGGACGATTAATTCATTTGGACTTAAAACAATCCTAGAAATATTGAAAAGATGTTTAAGATTTGTCTTAAGCACTTCCTCGTTATGATAGGATGTTCATAAGAACAATTGAACTTAATTATTCTTTGATGAAGAAAATCGTCCTCGAAACCAAAACACAAGGACCTAGACGTCATAGGAAATGACTAGCTATAGGATTAGGAATTTGGTAGAAAACCATAACCCTTCCCTTAGCTTTACCTAGGAACTTGCTTAAATATTCTAAATTGTGTTTAAGTGCGACTTGGGATGACGGGAAGACCCTCCAGAGTGCGCTTTTATTTTGTTGCAATTTACTTTATTGCAATTTACTTAATCGCATCGCACTTAATTTTCTTGCATGATAAACAATCATTGCATGAAAACCCACACCTTTAGGATAGTCCCTAAAGCTGAAACAAGAACTAAGTTAAAAGTCATTGCAAGATAAAATTCACAACCACAACATTTCAAAATATAAAACAACTCAAAATTTAATCACAAACGAACACAAAACTACAATTACAACTAAATTAAAACGTCCCGTTGGATGATCGGGAATACCTCGGATGATGTAACCTACGTGTTGCTAACGGAATTTCCCACGGTCTAAATGAAAGTGTGGAACTCATTCAGCTGAGTTTAGCAAATTCATCTGGACTAAGTGAATCTGATAAAAATAACAATGCCGGAAGGATGGAACCGTGGGATCTTAACCGGTGTCGTTATAATCAACTTTAAGATTTGTTTTAATTAAAACACAAAAAACACTTAGAAATTAAGACTTCTCTAAACCAAAACACTTCTCTTATCTCCTGATTCATGACTTCTATAACTAAACCTCTGCAACAACAAGGAGCTTGGAGCATGGTGGGCAGCACTGCCATCGTCGTCAGCAAAACTTGAATCTACATCAGCAAAACTTTCCTACAATTAAACAACAAATCCATAGGATTTCGAGGTAGTTTGCCTAGTGCAACATAAATCCTCAACCTCTTCGTTAGGCATTTGCATTGCAAATTAGGCCCTAACCGGACTTAGGATTCCGAGGTAGTCGTTTGGTACGACATAAACCCTCACATCTTCAAGGGCTATTTGTATGATTCTATCATATAAATATAAGTCCTAATTAACTAAAATTGGCAAGATCAAAACATTAAATAAATATTAGGACTTTCCTAAATTCAAGCCAAATAATAGGATAGCCGGGAAATTACCGAAGTTTGCTTCGAATTTGTAATTTCTCCTACCTTTCCTCCTTTGAAATCCCAAAATAAAATCTTCTAAATTTGATCTATTCCCTATTGAAATTCCAAAATTCAATCCTTTGAAAACTTAAACTTTTAAATTCTCGAGAGCGTAATTACCGATTATTATCGAGAGTTTTCTTAGGTGATTCCCGTCACTTAAGATGTAATTAACTATAGGGGCTTGCCCTTATAGGGAATTTTAAAGAACCTGAGTAATATAAACCCTGTTTAATGCTTTTATATTAAGCAGGGGAATTTGTCGGCTTATAAAATTGGTTCGCAGACCAAACGGATGTCACAAATCTTCTAGTTTATTTAATCGAGCCCTATCATTAAGTAGTGTGTCTATTCTTCGTGGTAGATACACGGTCTGTGATGCGGTGCTCGTTTATATAAACTATTTGGGATGTGAGATCAGTTTGATTTCATATCTTAAATTTTCAAATTTAAAATTATTTTCAAAATCAAATTCAACTTTTCAAATTATTTATTTAAATTAAATTAAAAAAATTTGGCCGACAATTTCTGTTAGGCGACCCCTTTTCTAAATACAACACAACCTAAAAATAATGCTGACAATTTCTGGCGACTCCGCTGGGGATGATTCCTCTCTCCATTTTTAATCAAATAATTCTGCTTGCAAAAATCGGTAGTGTATCCATACACCTTGTGGATTAAGCTACCCTTCTTTCCGTTGGAACACTATGTTCATTTCTACCTTGAACAAGTGTAGCCAACATTCTCTCGGATTTAGGAGCCACTGTTTAGACACCCCTAAACAGATAGGTTCTGAGATCCTTTTACCTCATTTCTGAAGTGGGGTGGACCCCCGATAGGTGTTAGTTTAGGAGTAATCCTTCGAGTCGAGAAGTCTTGCATAAGACTTTCTCTTCCTTTCCAAGTCTGAATCGGACTCCTTACCTTCTCTACACCTTTGAACATTCCGTTCTAAATAAACAAACCCTCTAACGAATGACTCTTTTAACAAATAACTCCTTCTTATAAATACATGAACAAGAATGTGTTCGGACTCTTTCCAATTCCTTTCTTTTCGTCCTGATGAGAAGAAGCATAACTTAGGATCGACAATCAGGATCTACCCCGTGAAATGGAAGCCCCAAAGTTGATTTTCTCCTTCACCAATGGATCGGACTTCGCCGTTTACAAGGATGAGTCTGCCCGACAATGGGATCATCCGGTTTGGACAAGGATTCGAGAACACAAATGTCAAAATCACCGACGTTTCCCTTTTCGCGCTGACAAACAAAGTATCTGAAGCTGAGAAGCCGTTGATCGAGTTCAACCTTAGGTCAACCCAAGAGTTTCCTCCCTCGCAAAAGATCCCGACCGAGAGGAGTACTGCTGTCCGCGGGAGGAGCATTCTTGCTATCCCCACCTGGTCTAGTTGGCTCTACACCTACCCCGAGCTTCGCCGGATTAAAGGGGAAGGAAATCCGGAACTATCGTGAACTCGCTACCGTGGAGGGTACGAGACTTTCTGTGAGACCCTCTATTTTTGAAATCGGGTCCAGTCTCAAGAATTCCATAACTAACACGGACCCAAAGAAGGAACAGAAGTAGGAAGATTGTCAGGAAGGCTAGAGCTGCCGAAGTCGCTTTCCGGAGGAAATCCCGAAATCCCCGAGTACACACCACTACCCGAATACATACCATTGCTCGAAGATACACCCTTTTTGGAAGGAAGTAGATTCCATCCCTTTCCGCCGCAATTGTCGAGGAAAATGTCCGCGAGATTGTTTCTACATTACCTCGACCAGCATACTACGACGACAGCAGAAAGAAAAGGGCTAGGATTATACCATTGGCCGGACTACAGACTGTGATCGAGAAGCTAGCAAAGAAAGAGAAATGCCTCATATCACAGATTCTAAGGAGGATAGGGCGGGTGCCAGTCAAATCCCGTCTTGGGCCACGGGTAGAACCTGCCATCGTTATAGAAAAGCCAAATAAAAGGATGAAGGCTAGTCCGCCTATCGTTGTTTCAGGGTTGCAGATTAGGGAGGATACCACCTTCCAGCATTTGGTCGACGTGCACCATCCGGTCCTAGACCTTCTGTCGCTAGAAGGATGGTATGGCGTCCCACTACTGGACGATTAAGTTGAAACAGACGCCAAGAAGGAAAGTCTCGTCGGAAGACTTGAATCCGAAGAAAGTGCCACTGCAGTAAAGGGGACTCGTGAGAAGGGAACCCGGCAGCTATCGCACTACAACTGCGAGGATGCACAGAAAAGACCGCAAGAGGATGCTATGGAAAAGTTGAGGACTGATATTCGACGATTAGCAAAAGAAAGAGAAGAGAAATTCGGAGACGAGATTGATTCATCGGAATTCATGGACGATGAGTATGCAAAAATCAACATGGTTGAAACACGAGCTTCGTCAGCTTGGCAAGGTGCTCCTGCAGCCACAGAAAGAGAGGAGCCGGAAGTAATGAGGAGGAAACTTCAAGAGCGAGACGATACGATCGCCCAAATGGTGAAGAGGACAGAAGAGATGGCTGTAGCCCTAGCCACTCTCCAGAGTCAGGTGCAACCCCAAAGAGAAACACCCCCAGAGGTCATTCACATTGTAGACGGAGGAAAGGAGATTACATCCGTCAATGGGGATGATCAGCTAAAGAAAGATACAACACAAAGTATGATTCCGTAAAAAGATATCAAGAGCTTGGTGGAACGAGCGAGTGCGAGAAGCCTTAGCACAATCAAAGAGCGGGACATCCATTCGGACGGGTAGACCTTACCCGGAAGAATTCGACGCTGTCCAATACCCAAAAGGCTTCGTACCACCTCTGTTCAAGGCCTTTGATGGAATCGGGAACCCCCGATAGCATGTTGCACACTTTCGTGCCAGTTGTTGCAATGTCGGCGGGAGCGATGCATTACTCTTCCGACAATTCGTCAGCCACTGTCAGGGATCGCCTTTGATTGGTATGCAGAATTACCAAATGGTTCAGTGAAGACATTCTCGAACTAGAAAACCTCTTCATCAAGCGATTCGCCGGAGCTCGGCACCACATCACTATAGGTGATTTAGTGGTAGAGAAGCGAAGCCGAACGAAACTTTGGTGGATTACATACTTCGATGGAGGAACTTAAGCATGAAGTGTGAACCACAACTACAAGAACAACATGCAATCGGCATCTTACTTAAAAGCATTCACAGCCCGATAGCACTTCTCCTCAAAGGATTCACTATTAAGACTTTCGAGATGTTGTTAAGCAAGGCCGGGAGCTTGCAAAAGGAGGCGAAGCAATTAAGTTTCGCCGACAAGACAGACAAGCAAAAGCCTGTGAAGACTTTTGAAAAGAAATCCTGGATCGTTGCAACAGTCGACAAAGGCAAGCAACCGATACAAATATCGTCCGAACGACCACAACAACCTCAACAGAATTACCAGCAACCCCGACCCAGCTATCAGTCATCTCCACAGTATGAACAACCGCCTCGTCCTCAACGTACATTAAGGGAGCTTCTGAGGAGGGAATATCCATTCAAGAATGAAGTAGTGCCGAAAATATTCCGTAGTCTGTTGAAGACTCCAGATTTCCAGCTGCCAGAGCCTAAGAGACCAGAAAGTCAACAAGAAAGGTGATCCCAACTTTTGCCCTTACCACCGGATGCTTGGACACAAGATAGAAGATTGCATTACTTTCAAAAGTTAGCTCAACGACAACCTTCGGAAAGGGAATATAACAATCCCAAAGGAGTACATGAAGGAACCCCAAAAAGGAGGTTCCGTCAATGTTGTCTCGACTGATCCCATTGTTCCGATAGATCCCTATGCGACTGATGATGGATGGACTACCGCTTGGACAAGGTCTTCAAAAAAGATTTTTGACAGCATCCAAACCGCTTCGGTGCGAGCTTCAATTCAGAGTTCGAAACCTGTCAAGTCGGCACTATCACTTGCGATAGAAGAACCACCTCAACAGGAGACGATTGTAGAGAAGAAGAAAATCGATGAAGAAGAGAGGACCGAGGCTCCTAAGGCTAGACTAGGGGCTGCTTATCCTAGGATAGTTGTTTCGGATTCGGGAGAGAAATCCCTCGAACCTCTGACTCTGTATGATTATCTGCTCACTTCGGTGGGATCTTATAATGATAAAGGTGATGGCGTTGGCTACGTTTTGACTGTTTCTAACGATTATGTAACTGGCGATAATCCAGACATCGATTTCGATACCAATGACAATTCTCAAATCATACACAATCTCGACGATCAAAATGACGAAGAAGACATCCATCAAGGAGGCTACGAGAGTTCAACAAGCAACGAATCTATCTCGCGAGTTTCAAGGAGCTCCGATCACTAATAGAGTTAGAGCCTTCGGACTGCGAAGCTAATCCGGAAGAACCCGTCATTCGGATTCGGGAAGAAACACCGGCAAGCTCAACACTAGATTCGAAGAAATTATAGAAGTTAACTTAAGAAGTGGAAGAGTTCTACCTCCGAGAATGGGTCCAAAGGACAAAGGAAAGCAGTGGTTGTTCAAGAAGAATCAACTGCGGCGAAGAAATACCCATTCGAGAAGAAGCCGAAACACATGAAAATAAAGTGGACTACAATGTGCTAGCCCATCTTAGGAAACTACCGACCAAGCCGAGCATCTACGACGCTCTCATCTTATCAAAGGAGATCGAGAAGCTCTGATCAAGGCCTTACTTGATCTGGAAATTTGCTTAGCTCAAATGGCTGGAGATTCCTTAAATGAGGTTTGCTCGTTAAAGGAACAATGAGGTGTTACCTTCACGGACAATGACCTATTACTTGGGACAGCAGACCACAACCGACCGTTGTAAATTTCAGTTACAATTGGGAAGTTTACACTCTCCAGAGTATTGGTGGATCCAGGAGCATCAATCAATATAATGAGTCTTCGAACACTAGCGTACTTTGAAATTGATGCCCGCGAGCTCGAAGCCGACAAAATGTTATTAAGAGGATTCAACCGGAAAGGAGAAAGAGCCCTCGGATCAATAACACTACTAATGAAAACCGGTGACTTAGCAAAGACAACCGCAAAATTTCACATAATTGATTCAGAAACATCGTTCAACGCTCTACTGGGCCGACCATGGATATATGAAAACAGGATGGTACCATCATCTCTACATCAGTACATCAAATACTACGATGGAGGGGAACAGTGCATCAAAGGTGACTTACAACCATTCTCCGTACATGAGATTGGAATCCATGAAGATGCGACTTATTATGCACCACCGAAGAAAACAATCTTCTCAGGAGATACCATAACAAATGAAGCAAAGAAAGTTCGGGACAACGAAGAACCCGAAGTTCTAGTCCAACGGTCACTCACCACTCCCTTACGGCGAGATGGTGAAGGTTTCTCCACAACTCGCATCCGAGGTCGAGGCCGGGGACGAGGTCGTGGCAGAGACTTTAGGACACTTGGACAGAGGAAACCAGCCATCAATGTCGATTGGGAATTCTGAAGAAGAAAAAGAGATCAAACAAGAAGCTGCGACAATAAGTCAGAAGAAGCCGCAATTCAAGATCTCTCTCGAAGATGAGAAGAATGAAGAATACAAATCAATGTACTAGAAGTTTAACCACTATGTACATACTATGACCCTGACCCCGATCCATTCTAATAAGATCGAGGGTATGGTGGTCAAAGAGGAACGTAGCGGCGGTGCAAAGCCAATCAAATTCTACCGTGGTGCTTCTTCCTCCAAAACTGAAATAATGTACAATTTGAAGATGTCACTTCATCAGAATTAATGGAATTACCTTTTGAGTGGTACTCTCCCTGTGTTCAAAATTTAATTCAGCATGGTTTCTTACCTCGACAATGGACAAAAGGCCAATCACAACATTTTGAAAAATTATGGAATAACTCCGGTCGTCTACCCAATTCAAAGCATAATCTCGGATTCGGCACAGTAGGATCAGTTGACGATACTGAATTTTGCTGGGTTGTCACTTGCAAGTCCAATGAAGACTGCATGGAAGTTACAGAAGAGCTCGAAGATTTACAAATTGGAGACGCTCCACCAGAATTCGAAGAAGAGATTAAATCTACAATAGATGAGTTAACGGAAGTTAACTTAGGTACTAGCGAAGAGCCTAGACCTACCTTTGTTAGCTCCTTACTCAATAAACAAGACTCCGAAGAAATGATCAAGTTATTAATGGAATTTAAAGATCGTTTTGCTTGGAGCTACGATGAGATGCCGTGGTTAGCTCCAGAGGTTGCAGTCCATAAGCTAGGAGTAGATCCTACTTCTGTCCCAGTCAGGCAAGGTCCCAGAAGAATGCGTCTAGAAATCGAACAACATGTCATAGCTGAAGTTAAAAAGCTAATAGAAGTCAAATTTATCCGTGAAGAACAATACCCGACTTGGTTAGCCAATGAGGTGCAAGTCAGAAAGAAGAATAGTCAGATCAGAATTTGTGTGGACTTCAGAGATTTAAACAAGGCATGTCCAAAAGATGAATTCCCTACCGATCCCGAATTAATGATCGACATTGCTTCAACACATGAAATATTCTCATTCATGGATGGATCTTCGGGATACAACCGGATAAAAATGGCTCCAGAAGATGAAAAACTTACAGCATTCGAACGCCGATCGGAGTATATTGCTACACGGTGATGTCATTCGCACCGAAGAACGCGAGAGCAACATACCGAGAGCTATGACAAGAATTTTTGATGATCTCATCCACAATCAAGTCGAATGCTACGTGGACGATGTGGTCATTAAAAGCAAAGTAAAGGAAAACCACTTGTATGATTTGAGAATTGTTTTCGAACGATTAAGACAATTTAACCTTAAGATGAATCCCT
This sequence comes from Papilionanthe hookeriana x Papilionanthe teres, assembly GCA_022702705.1. NCBI lineage: Eukaryota > Viridiplantae > Streptophyta > Magnoliopsida > Asparagales > Orchidaceae > Papilionanthe > Papilionanthe hookeriana x Papilionanthe teres. The sequence goes on from CM040423.1 coordinate 96,438,804, forward strand.
TAAAATGCGCCTTCGGCGTCACCTCCGGGAAATTCTTAGGATTCGTTTTCCGACATCGTGGAACTGAAATCGACCTAGAAAAGATTAAAGCTATCTTAGAAATGCCGCCTCCCAAAACCTTAAAACAACTACGATCCTTTCAATGGAAGCTGGCATATCTTCGACGCTTTATCTCAAACTTGTCGGTAGGTGTCAGCCTTTCTCGGCACTAGTTAAAAAGGACGCCAAATTTATTTGGGAAGAGAAATGCCAGAAGGCCTTCGAGGACATTAAGCAATATTTAATGACACCTCCTGTCTTAGCAGCCCCAATCTCAGGTAGACCGCTGATACTTTATACCGCGGCTCTAGACGACTCTCTTGGAGCCCTGTTAGCCCAGGTCAATGATGAGGGTAAAGAAAATGTTCTTTACTACTTAAGCCGTCGTTTACTTCCGACGTAAATAAGGTATCCCGGAATTGAAAAGCTTTGTTTGGCCCTGATCTTCGCCGCTCAAAAGCTCAGGCACTACATGCTTTCTCATAAGGTCAACCTGATCTCGAAATTTAATCCATTGCAATACTTGATGACCCGTCCAACACTTTCCGGCGGACATGCCGGATGGTCAATGATATTATTGCAATTCGATATAACTTTCATGCCTCTTCGTGCCGTAAAGGGACAAGTCCTAGCGGACTTCCTTGCAGAGCACACCCTTTGCGGCAGAATCTCCTCTCAATGATGATCTCGCCGGATGAACAAATAATGAGCCTAGAAGACCACGATGATCGACGTTGGGAATTATATTTCGACGGAGCATCTTCGACACACAAAGACGAAGAATCGCAAGTGATAGTGCCCGGTAAGGCAGGGATCGGGCTAATCTTTATAACACCGGAGCGGGGGATGTTAAGATACTCCTACCACTTAACAGAACCGTGTACAAACAACGAAGCAGAATACGAAGCCCTCATAATAAGACTGGAATTAACTATTTAAATGGGGATAACAGACATCAACATCTACGGGGATTCGCAGTTGATCATTCAACAGATCGCCGAACAGTATAGAATTTTAAAGCCAAGACTCGAGCAATACTTCCAGTATGCCATACAGTTGTTGGAACAAATTCCGAATGTGACAATCTACAAAATTCCCAGAAAAGAAAATGCCTTAGTAGATGCATTAGCTCGCCTTGCAAAAGAATTTGCCTGTTTGCAAGATGAGTCAGTAGAAGTGTCAGTTCACGGACGTCAGGTCCTATCGCAGCTCGACATAGACACAATACACAAATCAGAAAAAGAAGAAAAATCAGTTGCAACAGTGACGTGAAAACACGGAAGATTGGCGACGGCCATTAATGAACTACCCGCAAACGAGAAAGCTACTAGACGATAGGTCGCTAGCCCATCGGATCAAGAAAAGAACTCGTCCTACACATTAATAAACAACACGTTATACGGAAGGTCTTTCGATCAAATGTGGCTAAGGTGCCTAGGTGGGTCCGAGGCCCGTGAAATTGTTAAAGAGGTGCATTCGGGACTCGCGTGGCGCTCACCGATCGAGTCCGAAGATGAAGATGAAAATTAAAAGACTAGGGTACTACTGGCCCTCGATGATGACCGACTACATGAAAATCGCCAAGAGCTGTCACCAATGCCAAGTGCACGGAGTGGTTCTACACCAACCTCCAAATGTGTTACATCCGACAATTGCCTCATGGCCATTTGAATGTTGGGGCACGGATATAGTGGGTCCAATAGAACCACCATCTTCAAAAGGACATCGCTTCATTCTTGCGGCTACAGATTACTTTTCCAAGTGGGCGAGGCGGTTCCACTTAGAGAAGTGAAAGCACACCACGTGCTTACGGTTTTCAAGAACCAAGTTGTCTACCGTTTCGGAGTGCCGCGCGAGATCATCTCGGATAATGGGTCGGCATTCGAAGCACACAAATCAACAATTTTGTCAGGTGACACGGAATAGACTTGCGATATTCAACAATTTACTACCCAAGAGCAAACGGCCTGGCTGAGGCTTTTAATAAAACTCTCGTTCAAATCTTAAAGAAAACCTTGGACGATAATAAGAGAAATTGGCACGAGAAGTTATTAGAAGCCTTATGGGCCTACCGGACAACCTTCGTAACTCCTACTCAAGCTACACCTTACGCTCCGGTGTATGGGTCCGAGGCGAGTGTTACCTTTAGAGGTTCGGCTTCCTTCACTCGAATTGCGAGTTACAAATAAGATCACGACGAAGAGAATGCCAAATTACGACTAGAGGAATTAGAAAGCCTGGAAGGTAAAAGACTTGCAGCGCGACGAGAATTTAGAACTATACCAAGCTAAGATGGTTCAAGCCCATGACAAACTGGTCCGCCGAAGAACCTTCAAAGTTGGTGACTTAGTTCTCGTTCTCAAAAGACCTATCCTTGCACAACGCAAGATAGTAGGAAAATTTGAACCCACTTGGGAAGGGCCGTTCGTGGTTGAAGTAGTATACTCAGGAGGTTCCTACCAGCTAGTGAATTGCCAGGGAGAACGACATATGCTTTCGATCAACGGACGATACATGAAAAAGTATTACGCTACCTGATGTTTCGAAGGAATGAATTCTTCATCCCTAGAAGCACGGGCGAAGTAGTTACTTATGACTGGGTCCGAACCCAAAAATAAAAAAATGTGCTAAAATAAATAAAATCATGATAATAAAGTTTTCCTTGTTTTCTCCTCCATATCAAGATCTCTTTCCTGATCTTATCCCATTTCATTCCTGTTAAAAAAAATAATAATAAATAATAATATAATAAAAAAATGTCTTTAATAAACATTTTCTGAATGTTCTTATTCTTAGTACAGCCCCTGATCCTTTTCCTTGTCTTTTCGCAGGGAAATGTAGAACGGGCGGTTGGTCCTGAACTTTAGAAATGGCGTAAGCCTTGCACTCGATGAAAAGAGGGTGAAAAATGGAGTGATAATCGAGATTGACTCGCACTTCGTACCAGCAGGCCTACAGTACGAGGAAAGTGACCGGGTCCCGATTGGCCAGGAAGAGCCGCCCAGCGGACGGTGATGAAAGTGGGTGGCCCGAGCCACCAATCTAGCAACAAGAAAAGAAAGGCAAACACCGAAGAAGATAAGAAAATGAAGTACCGTAGTCGCTACGGCGAGAGGGCGAGCTTGTCGGCGCCGCGCCCACGGAGATTCAAGAAGTTCGAAGAGCTACTCTCACAGCAACGCAACGAAGAAATAAAAATCGCCGTATCCGCAAGATGTTAACCAAACTAGCTGCGGACCAGCGCGACGAGGCAGTTGCTACTGCCAATACATACACTTCAAGGACTCCAATTCACCAGGAACCTGAAGAAAGGAGGCCAGCTCCTAGGATAACAGAAAGGACCAGGGAAATCTCACGAAGATCAGAAGAAAGAAGGCTACCACGCTACCAGATAGAACCACCAGTAATGGATGACCTTGTTGCAGAAGCAACCCCGAGGGATGTCCCGACGAACATCATCCCCGAGGAGCCGAGGTATGCAGGAGAACGTGAAGGGATTGAGCCGTATATCCCACAATACGTCACCAGGCCTCGCCATTTGCAGATTATTCTGGACTACGAGCTGGAAAAAATGCAGAATGTTGAAAAGAAAACCTTTGAATACTTCGAGAGAATCAGAGGCAGAATGATCAATATACTAGAAGGCCTCGAGCTACATACAGACATATTCTCAGAATATGAACAACAGTAAATCGTGGATTGCATCCGGGATTTGAAAAGAATGGGCCGAGCGAGCCGCCTAAGGAAAACACCTACTCGAACCCCGGAGATGGATGCCGGGGAAAGGTAGAATTACAATACAATGCGGATGCCGTTACAACTTTGCGAGAAGACGGGAAGGGAAACCCACCGGGGATACTCCGTCATGGGCAAGTGGATCCGATGCCATTAGTCATCAAGAGAATGGTAAAGAGATTGATAACGCGGAGGGTACGCGGCCAGTTGCATACCCAATAGCTGCATTATTAACATCTACAAGCGAGGGTGACTTCATACCCCCACACATAGATCACCACGACTTTGTCGGACCTTTCGCACGGTCTCTTTCCTGAACGAGTGTAACATCATGTTCGGATCCGACCTCCGGATAGCGAGCCAGTGTGAGTTCCGAGGGCCGGTGAAGATACCTTTACCGGTAGGTTCCGTCATGATGCCGAAAGGCAACGGAGCGGATATCGCTAAGCATTGCATACCGGGAGTACCAGTGAAGCGGATCTCAGTTACTTTCAGAAGGATGGACGACAAGAAGACACCTTACCATTTTCAGCAAGACCCGGAGCTAGAGAGCCTCCAGCCTTACGAGCTGTGAGCTACATGGAAAATATCACACCTCCAATGTACATCCATACGGCACCCTTGCCAAGGATGGCTTGAAAGGTGATATTGTTGACCATGTACCCCACTATTCAGACATGGATTTTTGACAGATGCTTCTTTGGATGGATCGACGAAGATCATACATAGTCCGTTTTGAGTCTACATGGATTGTATGAGATGTATTCCAGATCGAGTTGTATGATGTATATTCGACATGATTGGAATGAAAGTGACCATGTCACATTTTTGGCCTTCACCTCTTTTGTGCAAATTGATCTGGAAACGCCATTAAAGTTAAATGAACTTCGAACAAAGAACGAGAAAAGAAATAAAAAAAAGAATAAAAGAAAACTTTCCTTAAAAATCTGAAAATGATAAACACCAAATTCACATGAACATTAAATTCACGATAAAATAAAATTTGAATCGTTAAAGGATAAACAAAATGAACATAGATTTCAAATCAAATCTCAATCAAATTTCAAATTCAATCTTTCCAGATCCCAAATCAAATTTCAATCAAATTCCAAATCCAATCTCGATCAAATTTCAAATTCAATCCTTCCAAATTTCAAATCAAATCTCAATCAAATTTCAAATTCAATCTTTCCAAATTCCAAATCCAATCTCAATCAAATTCAAATTCAATCTTTCCAAATTTCAAATCAAATCTCAATCAAATTCGAATTCAATCTTTCCAAATTTCAAATCAAATTTCAATCGAAAATTCAAATTCAATCTCCCAAATCTGAAATCCAATCCGTTCTACTCTTTCCCTTGTCTGGGATGGAAGCGGTTGATTCCACTGACACGGATCGAATCTGATGGCGAGGAATTATACCCAATCCAAACCAGCAACTTTCGATTAACTCTTTTGAACGGGGTATGTAACATCTACATATGCCCTCCCAATCTATTTCCTTCCATGAAAGTCTTCTACAACTTTCATGAAATTTTCGAAACACCAAAATTCCACACTTTTCAAATCAACACTACAAATCTTTGCAAAGCCATTGACTATTCAAAATTCAAACTTTTAGAGTCGAGGATTTTACATCCAAGACTGCATTGCTTTAGGATTCTTGCCCTATCGCAATGAAATACATCAAAATCAAACTTTTGGAGTTGAGGATTTTACATCCGAGACTGCATTGCTTTAGGATTCTGTCCCTATCGCAATGAAATACATCAAAATTCAAACTTTTGGAGTCGAGGATTTTACATCCAAGACTGCATTGCTTTAGGATTCTTTCCCTATCACAATGAAATACATCAAAATTCAAACATTCGGAGTTGAGGATTTTACATCCGATACCGCATTGCTTTAGGATTCTTTCCCTATCGCAATGAAATACATCAAAATTCAAACTTTTGGAATCGAGGATTTTACATCCAAGACTGCATTGCTTTAGGATTCTTTCCCTATCGCAATGAAATACATCAAAATTCAAACTTTTGGAGTTGACGATTTTACATCCGAAACTGCATTGCTTTAGGATTCTTTCCCTATCGCAATGAAATACATCAAAATTCAAACTTTTGGAGTCGAGGATTTTACATCCGAGACTGCATTGCTTTAGGATTCTTTCCCTATCGCAATGAAATACATCAAAATTCAAACTTTTGGAGTCGAGGATTTTACATCCAAGACTGCATTGCTTTAGGATTCTTTCCCTATCGCAATGAAATACATCAAATTCAAACTTTTGGAGTCAAGGATTTTACATCCAAGACTGCATTGCTTTAGGATTCTTTCCCTATCACAATGAAATACATCAAATTCAAACTTTTGGGTCGAGGATTTTACATCCGAGACTGCATTGCTTTAGGATTTTGTCCCTATCGCAATGAAATACATCAAATTCAAACTTTTGGAGTTGAGGATTTTACATCCGAAACTGCATTGCTTTAGGATTCTTTCCCTATCGCAATGAAATACATCAAAATTCAAACTTTTGGAGTTGAGGATTTTACATCCGATACCGCATTGCTTTAGGTTCTTTCCCTATTGCGATGAAATACATACAAATCAAACTCTTGAGGTTAAGGATTTTACATCGAATACCGCATTGCTCTGAGATCTCTCCTCATTGTAATGATTTAATCCAATCGATTTAATTTTCTTTTGAGGTTGAAGATGTTACATCTAAAACCACAAAATTCCAATTTTCATTTCAAATCAAATCCCTTCAAATTAATCTTAACATAACTTCAATCTAAATTAAAACTCCAAACTAAAATCTAAGCTTACACATCAAAACTTAAACTAAAACAAAATGAAATCTGAATCGAAATTCCCCTAGATCATGTGATTTGGAAGTCACCTTCTTTTCCTTTCCCCGGCGAGAGTTCAGGAATCTCCAGTTTCAGAGATATACTTGACACTCCCCAGCGGAAACTTTTCTACTTCGTCCTAAGTTTGTCACTTGGACATTTGTGTTGGTTTTGTTGATCGCTTCGGTCAACACCAATACGCGCGGTATGCTTCGTCAGCTCACCACACCTATTGGGGGTCCATTTGTTGACCTCATTTTTGATGAGGTCTTCTCTTCTTCTTTTTAGTACTTAGGATCTAGCCTTCGGCTTTTCCTTTTACTGTCTTAGAGGACTAGAATTGGGATCCACCACTTAGAAATTCAAACCACTTCTAAACTCCCTGCAAACTCCACAAACTTGACTGTAGACCCATAATCACCTAGAGGGTTGAAATCAAATGTGGAAGTTTAAAGGATGAGTTCCTATAGGACTCTTTGGCCTTAGGATCGCCTACAGGTGGCTCTGGTCCGGTGAAGGGGCTGACTTACACACACACTACATTTATACACTACACTTTCACACACCTCCTAAAACCACACCCATACTCAACTTGACCTCCTGACTCATGTAGGTGATTCACATGGATGGTCCTTAACCCCTAAGCCCTTGGCTAAGAGGGTTAGGAACAACGATGTGGATGCCTCAAATGAGTCCCTTCATGGCTCATGTGGGCTTGATATGGCTTCATGGCTCAACCAAAATGATTTTATTCCACTTATATTCACCCAATCTTCAATTTTCTAAATTTTCAATTTTTGACCCCTGGGACCCTACACCCGCTTAGCATACCCAAAACCCTTGAAACTACCAAAATTTCTCAAAAATTTCCAAATCACCCAAAATTCTCCAAAATCATTCCTAAACATTTCTCTCCACTCAAATTGACCATCCATACCCAAAAATACCAAAAATTCCAAAATACCTCCCAATACCCTCCAAATACCCAAAATACCCCTCTTGACCCAAAAATCCAAAAATTCAGAAAATTCCCAGAAAATTCCAGAAAATCCCAAATATTTTCAATTTCATTTTGTTCAACTACACCATGGGCCAATTTTATCAATTTACCCTACTTTTGTCAAACCCCCAATTTGACCCATTTTAACCCAAAGTGAACCCAATGTCAAACCAAACCTACCCAATTGACCCAAATTTTGGTCCAATTCAATTCTAAACTTCAATTAAACATTCCCAACACCAATCTAGACCAAATATAAGTCTAATTTGATTGACATTTGGATCCAATTTCACTTTTGGCCTTAAAGCCCAATTTGGACCCATGACCCAAACCTAACCCAAACTCACCCAATTCAACTCCAATTAACCCCAAATCATTTCTAAATCTTCCTTAACATTCCCACAAACAAAACACTAACATGATTTGCCCAACATTTAGACCCAAACCCCATTCAAACTCAACCCAAAGCTAAAAGGCCCAATTTTGACCTAAACCCAAACCTAACCCAAATAAGCCCAAACCCCAAAATCAAAGCCCACCCAAAGTCAAAACCTCTTTGAAACACTCCCATAAACATTTCCCAACATTAATTTTACATCTATTTCAACCCTAGCCCAACATTGGCCCAAGTTAGCCCAATTTGACCTATATTGGCCCATTCACCAAAGAAGCCCAAATTCAACCCAATTCAAACCCAAATCACTCCCAATTTGCTCCAAGTCACTCATGACACATCTATGAGCTAAACCCAACAATTATTTAGCCCAAGCCTTTACCAAAATTTCATCTTAAAATCCATTTTAAAATTCAAAAAGCCCACTTCCCTTAAACCTTCCTAAAAGCCCACTTCCTTCAAATTCAAAAGCCCAAATTCATCCAAATCCCACATGACACTTCCCCTCATCATCCATTTAATCAAAATCACCCCTAAGTTTCAAAATCATCAATTAAACAATTCCAAATCAAGCCTCATAACAATTTCCATTAAAATGCCAAAATCCACAAAATCCCTTTTTATGAAATTGACCCAATCTTTTCCCAAGCCACATGGAGCTATGAAGCCACATGCAAGCCATTGGCAAGCCATGAGGATCTCTAAGTTGTCAACTCTCCTTAAATGGCAAAAGAAGGAGGTCCTTTAAGCACCTCCTAAAAGTCATTAACCTTAAGCATGTTTCACCTTAACTCAAATTTAATCCAAATATATTTGGATAAGGACTTCTCCATGCTAAGCCGACTGATCCTTTTGACTCCCCACAACACCCAAAGCCACCTCGAAGGGTGAACAAAGCCCAAAATGATGGGTTGACCCAAACCAAGCCAAAATGGCCTCTTCCCCATTCCATTCCAAGCCATCCCCTTTACACATGGCAAGGCCCAATTGACTGCACTAAACCCCAGCCTTGACCCACCTGGACCTGAGGGTGACCCATGCCTGCCGGCCAGTCGCTTGGGTCGCCGGAAAACTCCATGGCCGAGACATGGGGAGGAGCCAAACTTTGGAATTCCACCTTGCTGAGCTGCCCCATGCCAAATGGCCACCATGGCTGTTTTGCCCTTGACCTAAGCAGCTGATCCCAACCCTTGGCCATCCCTGTGAGGCCCTCCACCCTCTCTTATTTAAACACCACCCCCTCTCGGCCATGAGAGGTGCTGAACCAGACCTTACTGAAACGCTGCCAAAATTGCTTTAGATCACTCTCCATACTTAGAGCAATTGATCCCTGGTGCCAATTTGCCCTAATCCCCACCAACAGAACTCAATTTCTCAGCCAAAATTCCACCCAAAACCAGGACACTTCTCCACGGTGAGCCAATCCTCAAATTGACTGGTCCTACACCTTCACTGGACCAAGATGAGAAGTCCACCAGCAAAAGCCCCCTCTCCAGGCCACCCAGTTGCTCCAGCCTCCAAGCTTTGTGATCGACTGTGGTCGAAATCATACCTAGGCAATTCAGCAGACCAGAAGACTTCATCTGGAGCTTGCGGGATCCAATCGAAGGTGACACAACCCTCGGATTGAAGCCACACTTCTGCGAGCAAAGGTATGAGCTAATTCTTCATCCCGAGCTTCTGGAGATTCTCTATTTCAAATGCTTTAATTTCAATGCATGATCACCGTATAGATGTGTTCGTCTCTTCAAGATGAATCCATAGAGCACAAGAACACGAAAATTCGTTAAGTATTGAGTGAGTTCTTAGGGTTTTAGTGTGGACGGCTCTCGGGTGAAGATGCTTGGGGACGATGAACGGATGTCGTCCATTTAATACACGCGCGGACGGACGACTCAGATTAGGTCGGATCAACGGATGATACGAGGAAGGCGGGACCCGGACTGCTGACTCAAGTGACGGTGACGAATGGGAGCGCGCCACGCGACACTTCGGAGATGTTAAGGTTGACGCGGCGCCGACTCAGATATATAGAAAATTAGGGATTTTCTGATTTATTTAATTCCCTAAACTTCAAAAATGCATAACTTTGTGTAGAAAAATCAGAAAAATAAAATAAAAATACCCTCTTGCTCGAGTGAACGTGAGGAGAATAATGTGGAAAGGAAATCATTTAATTTCATCAAGTATTTTATTTTTAATGATTTATTTCCCTTCTACATTGTTTTAATTCTCCATGCATATAGGAAATTTACCATGGCATGAGACCATAGGGATTTTGAAGCCTCTGAATTTGGGAACATTCCCTGAATTTTCCAAAGTCAGAGGCCATCCCTATGAGAAGTTATTGATTTTTCAAATTCATGTTACTGTTTTGAGTATTTTAATTCCAATAATTAGTATGTTGTGAAATAAATTCTAGGAAAATTTGGTGATGTCTCTTATGACCAGAGGACCCTAGGAAAAATAGGTTTTGAGTTAACTCATTTAAAATAACCCTAATTGGCTTAAACACCCAAAATAGATCCCTAATTAATTAGAGCTAACCATACATCAAATTGACTTGAAATCAATTCTCCACTGACCTTTAGGATCAGAGGAACCCACCATAAAAATTTGAAGTCAATTGGACATGGTTAGCCCTACTAAATGGGTTGATTAAGCCATTTAGTCAATTTGAACTTTAAAAATTCATAACTTTCAAAATACCTTTCAAAAATTCACCAAATTGGTTTTGGAGACTCTCTGATATTAGGGGAATTTAAGAAAATTAAAATTTTAATTTTCTAAAAAAGTTGATTTTTGTATTATTTTAATATTTTAATGATTAAAAAATAATAAAAATAATAAAAATAATAAAAATCACCAAAATGTCACATTTTGAATTTTAATCACTTAGGAACAAACCCCATATTTTTCTTAGGTCTATTTAATGAGATATTAAATTTTAAAGCCCTAAGGTAATTTAAAAATTAAAAAAATACAATTTTTGGCATTTCCACTAAAATAATTATAATAAATCAAAGAAAAAATCAGAAAATTGCAAAAATTGATTCTCTAATTTCCTTGATATCAGAGAGATTTTTGAAAAATATAAAATTTATTTTTCAACCATTATTTTATTTTTAAATTAATTAATATTCCAAAACTTAAAATAATTATAATAAAAATAATATAATTCAAAAAATCACCAAAATTGGTCCAAGTGATCCTCTGATCATTAGGAATGTCCCATAATTTTTCTTAAGGACAGAAACTCTCCCTTGGTCATGTTATTAAATTTTCCTTGGAAATCTCTATTTTTTTACCAAAAATAATTATATAAATAAATTAAATACAGAAAAATCACATTTTCTCCTCTCATATCTTTATTGGCATATGAGTGAAGTCACATAAAAATTTCAAATTCATCTGAGCTCAATTTAGTTAGTTATGGAATTATTAAGCTTGAAGGGCAAAATGGTAATTAAAAATTTTAACCCTTAATTAAAACTTTAGGTTTAATAAAATTAACAAGTAAAATATTTGATTTTAATCTGATTTGGATGATTGAAATTTAAATAATTAAAGGGTAGAAACCTATTAAACAATTTGAAGATAATTAAAATAAATCTTAATTAAATAATTAATTAAATTTGGAAGAATAATAAAATTGGAATTATTAAAATAGGGATATTATTAGGAAGAGATTTATTCTTTAATTTAAAAATCCCTAAATTAATCATCTCAATAATAGTTAATTCCTAATTAAAAATGATAATTCAAATTTAAGTTAAAGGACTTAATCATTAAATTAAATTAAAAAAAAAGAGTTAAATTATTAAACTTTTTTTTAAATTTAAAAATAAAATTAAATTAAAGATTAAATTAAATTAAATCAAATAAATAAAATTAAATTAAAGATTATTTTAAAATAAATTAAATTAATAAATTAAATTAAATTAAATAAATAAATAAATTAAATTAAATTAAACTAAACTAAATTAAATTAAAAAATGTTAAATTAAATTAAATTAAATTAAATTAAAACATATTAAATTAAATTAAATTAAATTAAATTAAAATTAATTCAAATTAAATTAAATTGAAGGAAGTTAAATTAAATTAAATTAAATCAAGTTAAATTAAATTTTTATTAATTTATATCAAATCAAACTAAATTGAGTTAAATTAAATTAAATTAAATTAAATTAAATTAAATTAAATTAAATTAAATTAAAATTAAATTGAATTAAATAACATCACCTAAGACATAAAGAAATTAAATATAAAGCAAGTAGAACACTATTCCAAATTTAAACCCGATAACTAAAATTAAACTAAATCACAAATCATTGGAGCACCAATTTGCCCTCGAAAACCTTTATTATCATAACTCCTAAATAGAACATTAAATGAAATGTTACTTCACTCATATGATATTCAAATGTCCTAGTTCACTGAGCAAGATAACAAAACTTGAATCCCCGGACGATTAATTCATTTATATAATTAAATTCATTTGGACTTAAAACAATCCTAGAAATATTGAAAAGATATTTAAGATTTGTCTTAAGCACTTCCTTGATATGATAGGATGTTCATAAGAACAATTGAACTTAATTATTCTTTCATGAAGAAAATCGTCCTCAAACCAAAACACAAGGACCTAGACGTCATAGGAAATGACTAGCTATAAGATTAGGAATTTGGTAGAAAACCATAACCCTTCCCTTAGCTTTACCTAGGAACTTGCTTAAATATTCTAAATTGTGTTTAAGTGCAGCTTGGGATGACGGGAAGACCCTCCAGGTGCGCTTTTATTTTGTTGCAATTTACTTTATTGCAATTTACTTAATCGCATCGCACTTACTTTTCTTGCATGATAAACAACTGTTGCATGAAAACCCACACCTTTAGGATAGTCCCTAAAATCGAAACCAGAACTAAGTTAAAAGTCATTGCAAGATAAAATTCACCGCCACAACATTTCAAAATATAAAACAACTCAAAATTTAATCACAAACGGAACACAAAACTACAATTACAACTAAATTAAAACGTCCTGTTGGATGATCGGGAATACCTCGGATGATGTAACCTACGTGTTGCTAACGGGATTTCTCACGGTCTAAATGAAAGTGTGGAACTCATTCAATTGAGTTTAGCAAATTCATCTGGACTAAGTGAATCCGATAAAAATAACAATGCCGGAAGGATGGAACCGTGGGATCTTAACCGGTGTCGTTATAATCAACTTTAAGATTTGTTTTAATTAAAACACAAAAAACACTTGGAAATTAAGACTTCATTAAACCAAAACACTTCTCTCATCTCCTGATTCATGACTTCTATAACTAAACCTCTGCAACAACAAGGATCTTGGAGCATGGTGGGCAGCACGGCCATCGTCGTCAGCAAAACTTGAATCTACATCAACAAAACTTTCCTAGAATTAAACAACAAAGCCATAGGATTTCGAGGTAGTTTTCCTAGTGCAACATAAATCCTCAACCTCTTCGTTAGGCATTTGCATTGCAAATTAGGCCTTAACCGGACTTAGGATTCCGAGGTAGTCGTTTGGTACGACATAAACCCTCACATCTTCAAGGCTATTTGTATGATTCTATCATATAAATATAAGTCCTAATTAACTAAAATTGGCAAGATCAAAACATTAAATAAATATTAGGAGTTTCCTAAATTCAAGCCAAACAATAGGATAGCCGGGAAATTACTGAAGTTTGCTTTGAATTTGTAATTCTCCTACCTTTCCTCCTTTGAAATCCCAAAATAAAATCTTCTAAATTTGATCTATTCCCTATTGAAATTCCAAAATTCAATCCTTTAAAAACTTAAACTTTTAAATTCTTGAGAGCAGAATTACTGATTATTATCGAGAGTTTTCTTAGGTGATTCCCGTCACTTAAGATGTAATTAACTATAGGGGCTTGCCCTATAGGGAATTTTAAAGAACCCAGGTAATATAATCCCTGTTTAATGTTTTCATATTAAGCAGGGGAATTTGTCGGCTTATAAAATTGGTTCGTAGACCAAACGGATGTCACAAATCTTCTAGTTTATTTAATCAAGCCCTATCATTAAGTAGTGTGTCTATTCTCCGGGGTAGATACACGGTTCGTGATGCGGTGCTCGTTTATATAAACTATTTGGGATGTGAGATCAGTTTGATTTCATATCTTAAATTTTCAAATTTAAAATTATTTTTAAAATCAAATACAACTTTTCAAATTATTTATTTAAATTAAATTAAAAAAAATTCACCGACAATTTCTGTTAGGCGACCCCTTTACTAAATACAACACAACCTAAAAATAATGCTGACAGTCTACAATTGGTATTTCCTTGGTTGTTTAGATTTCCAACTGTTTTCACAGGATTGTTTCCCCATTGTGGGTTAACAACAACATTGGTGTTTTTCCAATTGAAGTTTGGGTGATTCCTTAAACTAGGTTTATAATAATTTGAATAATGATTATTGATTTTATTATTTATGGAATTCAAGCATTCATAAGGTATTTAAAAGTCTATCATCTATCCTGATGAATTTTCCTCTAACACTGGTGTATGGACACTTTCTCAAAAGATCTTTGAATCTTTCCCAAGCTTCATACATGGATTCTCCATCAAACTGACTAAAAGATGTGATATCATTCCTCAGCTTTGCAGTTTTTGAAGGGGGGAAATATTTTGACAGAAACTTTTGTGAAAGCTTTCCCCATGTTCTGATAGATCCAGGTGCTAACAAATTTAACCATTCCTTAGCCATATTCCTTAATGAAAAGGGAAAAATTCTAAGTCTAACAACATCGTTTGACACTCAATCGTATTTAAAGGTAGTACAGAGTTCTAGAAAACTAGTGGGGTGTAAGTTAGAATCTTCATTAGGTGTTCCTCTAAATTGATTATTCTATACCATTTGGATAATAGTAGGTTTAAGCTCAAATGAATTAGTAGCAACATCGGGATTTTGGATAGTTAAGTGAATTTTATCAGCTGTTGGATTAGCATAATCTCTTAAAGGTCTTGAAATATTTTTGTTTTGATTGTTTAAATTTTCCTCCATTTTCTGAGGATTTTCAGATTGTTTTTATTATTTTTAAGTTTTTCTAACAGTACGCTTACACCCAAAATATATACGATTTTTGCTATATAATTTTATCCATTTTTAGTAATATTGCACTTTAAAGAAAGGTATTTTTCATGATTTGTTGCAGGTATGATGATTTTAGGTGATTGGAGTGAAAAGAAGCGAAAAAGGAATGAATTCAGAGCAAAAAGGAGGAAAAAGGAGGAAAAAGAAGGAAAACAGGTTCTAGTGCCGCCAGCGCCACTTTCCAGATAGTTCAAAATTAATTCGACAAAAGAGAACTGTCGGCGCCCTATCGAGTGCCACCAGAGCCCAATGTCGATGGAATTCAAATTTTAGGATTTTTGGTAGAAGTGATAATTTGAGATGAATTCTTCTCTAAGGAGTGAAGGAGAAGAAGTAAAGTGAGAGACTTCTTCTTCGTTTCCAATCTTAAAAGGGAATTTAGTGTTTTAAAGAAGAGAGAAAATGATTCAAAGGAACTTCAAGTGAATTGCATTGGGGAAGAGAAAGTGATAAGTTGTATTTTCTGTTGTGGTTTGTATGACTTTTCTTTTATATATAAAATCCATGTTTTATTGCATCTTCTTCAAGAATTTTGAGTAATCTCATTTATCTTTCTTCTTGCATAGATATGTGATGATGGATTGATGTGGATTTGATGTGCTTTTAACGTATTCAAGAAATTGTGATGGTTTTTCATTTCAAACTTAATTTACTTTTCGATTTGGCTAATTGAATTGTTAAAATATATTGTTGAACATTCATTCTGAAAGGATTTAATGTCCTACAACAATAATGAAGAATCCATTTCATTTCCATGGATGAATTGCATAGTTCATGGGAATTGAGTGCAAATAAATATGGGAAATGTGTTTTGATGGACTTTAATTTGGAGGTTTCAGGGTCACAGGATGAGATCCCCGAATTGGTTCTAATATTAGTAACTAAAATCGAAGGTTAGCCTTCAGGTGAAGGGTGAGTGGGAGCTCCGAAGTGAGAGCCGGTATCCTCCCAACCTAGCCTTAGATTTAGTGACTAAACTTAGGCTATGTCAATGTTCTTTTCATGCTTGGATGAGGGGTACACTTTTAAGGGTAAAGAAACATTTATGCTTCTATTTGGCATAATAACATAGACATTTGTTCCATATCACCCACACATTTACATGACGAAAGATACTTTTCTCATATATCAAAAACCTTTCAAATACATAGT
Organism: Papilionanthe hookeriana x Papilionanthe teres; assembly: GCA_022702705.1. NCBI lineage: Eukaryota > Viridiplantae > Streptophyta > Magnoliopsida > Asparagales > Orchidaceae > Papilionanthe > Papilionanthe hookeriana x Papilionanthe teres. Next base: position 96,455,136 of record CM040423.1, read on the forward strand.
TTAGTGTTCTTGTTAGTTAATTCTATTTTAAAAGTTATTAGAAGTAATAGTAGTTTTGTTAATTATTACTGTTGTCTGTATAGTGGTAGTAGAAGTAAGTAGTAAACTTTAAGTGCAATTTGAGTATCAGATTTTAGGTCTACATTATCTATTATGAAACATTTTCTTCAACTTTGTAACTTCCCTGTGAGGACGATAACCAGGACTCCATTAAAGCCATGTATTACTTGATAAGATATGTATACTTGCGTTGAGTGCTTGGACTTTACAAAATCATTATAAATATTTATATATAAATTTGAGCATAAATTCTTGCAATATAAATGTCTGTAAAACGTCTCGGTCAAGGTTTTGGCGCCATTGTCGGGGAAGGTAACGAAGTAACTAAGTAAGTTAGTAAGGAAGAAAGTATAAACGGTATTTACTGATAATATAGTAACAAAAAACCTTTACTTTGTAGTTTATAATTGTGTGTTTGTTTACTTTTTAAAAGTATTTGTGTAATTGTATATGCGTAGTAGTGGATCTATAGGTTTAGTGCCTTACGATTCAGAGTTAGAGCGTACTGTCAGAAAAATAAGTAAACAACAATAACAAATTAAAAATCCTTATGAAATGATGAATAATCAAGATAATCAGAGCGATGATCTTGGAAATTTTCCAAGGCCTTTTAGAGATTATGCTAACCCAACAGCAGACAAAATTCACATAACTATTCAAAATCTTGATGTTGCTGCTAATTCATTTGAACTTAAACCTGCTAATATCCAAATGGAACAAAATATTCTATTCGGAGGAACACTTAATGAGGATCCAAATTTACATCTCGCTAGTTTTTCAGAACTTTGTGCTACTTTTAAATATGATGGAGTATCTAGTGACTCTGTCAAACTTAGACTTTTCCTTTTTCATTAAGGGATAAAGCTAAAGCGTGGTTATACTCTTTAGCACCTGGATCTATTAGAACATGGAGAGAATTATCTCATAAGTTTCTATCAAAATATTTCCCTTCATTATGAATTGCTAAACTAAGAAATGATATTACTTCTTTTATCAGTTTAAAGGAGAGTTACTATATGAAGCTTGGGAGAGATTTAAAGATCTTCTTAGGAAGTGCCCACATCATGTTTAACTAGATTGGTTAATAATTCAAACATTTTATAATGGATTAGTGGGATTAATGAGATCTATTATAGATGCTGCTAGTGGTGGATGGTTAATTTCAAAACCTTTTGATGAAACATACGCATTATTGAAGAAATGGCTACTAATAATATTCAATGGCCCTCTGAACGGGTAAATCCTAAGAGAGTAGCTAGTGTTCATGATTCAGATATGATGACTATGGTAGTTTCTCAAATTGCAGCCCTCTCTAAGAAAATACATCAATATGGAATGAATTATTCTCAACCACTTCAAGTGTTGGAGGAAAATTCATTTGGACAGATAACAAAATCTCAAACACCTTATGAGACTTTAAATGCTATTAATAGACCTAACAATTCTTATTCAAATTATTATAATCCTGGATGGAAGAATCACCCAAATTTTAATTGGAATTAGTAATGCCAATGTTAACCCACATTGGGGTAAGAGTTCTATAATTATAATTGGAAATTCAAAAAATCAAGGAAATACTAATTTTAGACCATCTTATCCTCTTGGATTCAATAGTAACCTACAATTTAAGGATAAAAGGTTTTCTACTGAGGAATTGATTCTTAATATGGGAAATCAATTACAAGCTCAAGGTGTTGCTATGAAAAATATTGAAAATCAATTGGGGCATATTTTTACTGCACCTAATAATAGACCTTCTGGAAAGCTTCCAAGTAATGTTGAGATCAATCTAAAAGATCAAAATAATAAACAACTTAAGCCTATTCAATTAAGGAGTAGAAAAGAATTGAAAACTAGAGTGCAAAAACAATTTGAAACAGAAAAGGAGAAGGTGGAAATCGAAAATGGTTCAAAAAAGATTTATCCAAATTTGGATTATCCTCTTGATCTAATGAAGATAACTGTTGAAAAACCACCACCTCCATTTCCTCAAAGACTGAAGAAACAAAACATGGATAATAAATTTGGAAAATTTTTGGAGATCATTAAGAAATTAACGATAAATATTCCTTTTGTTGAAGCATTAGAACATATGTCTGACTATGCCAAGTTTATGAAGGATATCTTGAGAAAGAAAAGAAAGTTTACAGATCATGAAACTGGAGTGTAGTACAATTATTCAGAAGAAGCTTCCAGAAAAACTTAAAGATCCTGGTAGTTTCACTATTCTGTGTGCTAAAGGTGAAATTTTTTTTAGAAAAGCCTTATGTGATCTGGGAGCCAGTATTAATCTTATGCCTTTATCAACTTTCAAAAGATTGGAAATAGGAGAAATTTCTCCTACATATGTTACTCTTCAGTTAGCTGATTGTTCCATTACTTACCCTAAAGGACTGGTGGAAGATGTGTTAGTGAAAGTGGATAAATTTATCTTTCCCGTGGATTTTATTGTACTTGATATGGAGGAAGATAAAGAAATTCCAATCATTTTGGGAAGACCATTACTTGCTACTGGAAGAGCAGTGATTGATGTTCAAAAAGGAGAATTAACTATGAAAGTTAATGATCAAGAGGTGACCTTCAATAGTTTAAAATCTATAAAGTATCCCTCAGTGGAAAAGGATAATGAATGTTTTAGGATGGAGGTCTGTGAATATTTGAGAAACGATCATTTTGAAAATATATTTAAAAAAGAAGTAGAGTATGAAAATATGTTTGAAGAGGAAGATGATGAAAATTCAGATAGTAAGAATGAAGATTTAGAGTATGTTCAGGAGAGATTCGAAGTATTAGACACTATGGAAGGTGGAAATAAAAGTTTAATTCCATCTATAATAAAACCTCATGAATTTAAGATGAAAAATCTCCCTAATCATTTAAAGTATATGTTTTTAGGAGAATCATCTACCCTGCCAGTTATTGTATCTTCGGAGTTAAACGATTATCAAGAACAGAAGTTGTTGGAAACTTTAAAAAGATACAAGAAAACTTTTGGATGGACTTTAGCAGATATTAAAGGAGTTAGTCCTTCAATTTTTATGCAAAAAATTTTATTAGATGAAGAACATAAACCGAGAGTTGATCCGCAAAGGAGATTGAATCCAATAATGAAAGAAGTAGTTAAGAAAGAGATATTAAAATGGCTGAATGTTGGAATTATTTATCCTATTTCAGATAGTGCTTGGGTGAGTCCAATACATTGTGTATCGAGAAAGGGAGGAGTGACTGTTCAAGTGAATGAATGTAATTAAATTATACCCACCAGACAAATTAATGGAAGGGAAATTTTTATTGACTATAGGAAATTAAATGCCGCCACCATAAAAGATCACTTTCCTCTTCCTTTTCTCGATCAAATGCTAGATAGACTTGTTGGACACAAGTACTGCTGCTTTTTGGATGGATATACTGGTTACAATCAAATACTTATTGCTCTTGAGGATCAATAAAAGACAACATTTACTAGCCCTTATGGAACCTTTGCTTTTCTAAGAATGCCTTTTGGATTGTGTAATGCACCTGCAACATTTCAGAGATGTATGATGTCTATCTGTAGTAGCATGATAGATAATGGAATAGAAGTTTTTATGTCTGATTTCTCTGTATTCAGGACTTCATTTGAAATTTTCCTGAAAAACTTAGTAAAAGTTTTGGAGCTCTGTGAGAAAACAAATCTAGTTCTGAATTGGGAGAAATGTCAATTAATGGTTGCAGGAGAAATTGTGCTTGGGGATAAAATTTTTGAACATGGTATGGAGATCGATCCTGCTAAAATTATAGTGATTGAGAGATTGCCGCCACCCACTACTGTGAAAGAGGTGAGGAGTTTCTTAGGACACGCTTGATTTTACAGGCGATATATTAAAGATTTTTTTAAAATTACCAAACCTTTGTGCCGACTTTTAGAAAATGATAGAAAATTTGATTTTAATGATGAATGCTTGAGTGCTTTCAAATTATTAAAAGAGAAATTAATCACTACACCTATAATTGTTTCACCAGATTGGGAGAAACCATTTGAACTTATGTGTGATGCGAGTGATTATGCGATCGGAGTAGCATTGGGGCAAAGGCATGATAAAGTTTTTAAAGTCATTTACTATGCTAGTAAAACTCTTAATGAAGTTCAAATTAATTATACCACAACTGAAAGAGAGTTATTAGTTATAATATTTGATTTTGAAAAGTTTAGACCTTATTTAGTTGAAGCTAAAAGTACTGTGCATACAGACCATTCAATTATCAAGTATTTAATGCAAAAGAAGGATGTGAAACCTAGGCTAATTAGATGGATACTTCTTCTGGATGAATTTAATTTTATGACAGTTGATAGGAATGGAGCTGATAACCAGGAAGTTGACCATCTGTCAAGATTAGAGTATGATAAATTATCTGAATTTGAGAAGGAAGTTACAAAAATTTTCCCTGATGAGTAACTTTACACTATTATGGGAAGTAATTTGCCTTGGTATGCTAATATTGTGAATTATATTGTAAATGATATTTTACCATCTGATTTAACAAGGAAACAATAAAAGAAATTTAAATATGATGCAAAATTTTATGATGCAAGATTTTATTTTTGGGATGAACCCTATCTATATAAACAGTGTAAGGATCTGATTATTAGGAAATGTGTGCCACAAGAAGAAACAAATTTGATTATTCAACGATGTCGAGATTCTGAATTTGGAGGTCATTTTAGTGCTGATAAAACTGCTTTTAAGATTTAACAATCTGGATTTTATTGGCCTACTCTTTCTAGAGATGTTTATAGATATATTAAATCATGTGATCGATGTCAGAGAGTAGGTAATATCTCTAAAAGAAATGAGATGCCTCTAAATTATAATTTGGAAGTTGAATTTTTTTATGTATGGGGATTAGATTCTATGGGGCCATTTACTCCTTCATTTGGAAATTTATATATATTGGTTGTTGATTATGTCTCAAAATAGATTGAAGCTATTGCTTTACCTTGATGTGATGCTCGGAGTGTTTCAAAATTTTTAAAGAAAAATATATTTAGAAGATATGGAATGTCGAGAGTGATCATAACTGATGGTGGATCCCATTTCAGGAATAATCAAATTAGGATATTGATTGAGAAATATAATATTAATCATAGAATTTCTACTGCTTATCGTCCCCAGATTAGTGGTTTACCAGAAGTGTCTAATCGTGAAATTAAATGAATTTTAGAGAAAACTGTGGATAATCATAAAATAGATTGGTCTGCTTGATTAGGTACTGCTTTAAGGGCTTATAGGACTGCTTTTAAAACTTTTATTTAAATGTCTCCTTATAGATTAATATTTGGTAAGACTTGCTATTTACCAGTTGAATTGGAGTATAAAGCATATTAGGCAAAAAAAGAGTTGAATTTTAATTTGAAAAATGCTGGAGAAAAAAGATTTATGCAATTGAATGAAATAGAAGAGATTAGAAATGCATCTTATCACAATGATAGGATTTCTAAAGAGAAAATGAAATTTTGGAATGATCGAAAAATATTTAGAAAGAAATTGGAATTTGGACAAAAAGTTTTGTTAGGGAAATATGATAGATAAATAGAGTGGTGACTCCTCGATAACAACAACAATAATGATAATGATAGTGAATTGATAGCGACGGTAGCAATGAGCTTCCAGATGCCATCAGTTATAATTCAATTTCAAAAAGATGGCTAAAAATTTGACCTAATTTATATTTAGTGGCTAGTGTGAAAAATTGATATGTCATAAAATTTTAAAAAAATGTTTACACACTAGGGGTACTACACAAGTATACATATCCTTTCGAGTAAAATAGGACTTTTTTAAAGAACCCAGTATCGATCCTATAGAAAAATGAAGTAAGAAATCCCTTAGGATAATTCTAGTCTATTACTATCAGGTCTTAGTTTGGAATATACAAAATTTAGGTTTTCCTAAGCATACTAATTTACTATAAAATTAATGTTTACCAAATTAAATAAAAAAGCCTAATATAGGGAAGCTTATTAAATTTTGGAAAGTTCTTATATAGTTAAAATCCCTATCCCTTTGCAATGAGATTATAATCGGCTAAGGAATAAAATATTTTAAGTTAAAGATGTAGTTTGTTGACAAATAGAAGAACACCTATTCTTTACCCACTTACGAGTGCATAAAGAACATTGGCTAATCCAGATTCAAGTTCCTGAATCCTTGGTCAGACCGGGAAGATACAAACTCTCACTCTAGAGTTCTTACTATCCCTCCGCCTAGAGGCTAACATCTAGCCTCAGGTTCTAAACTTCTGGATTAAATTGGAGATTCTATTTTGTCACTCTAGAATCACCAATTCACGCTCATCAAGACTAATGCCCCTATATTTTGTACTTATCTTATATTTTGGTCAGCCTCCTCGTAAGGTTAGTGTGGTATTCACTAGTTGGGTGAAATCATAACCCTCCAATGTCGTTATGTTTCACAACGGATTTTATCATTACAAGTTAACAATTTGTAAATTATCTTAAGAGCTAGTGAAAAAACCATCAAAATTTTGAAATAATAGTAATCTTTAAACCTTTCTACTAATACACATGACTAATTCTCATCCCAAGGATAAAATGTAAGGAAAAATTACTCACTAAGCATGGAGAAAAAATATGGATACATCAATGCAACTGACATTGAAAGGTACACAACTATATTGCAATAATTTAAAACAAAAATACAAAAGAGTCCAAGAATTATATTTACAGAAGATTCACGTCCTCCTTGAACAGTAAATAACAACACCTTACACTTCTTCAAATGTCCCAAAAGCCACCAAGAGTCCACAAGAGACTTCTCCTCTTATACACACACACACACACACCACCACCACCACCACCTAGAAGAGGCACACCAAACTCCTCTAAAATCAATTCTAAACTCTCTTCTTCTATTCATCTATTAAAATATTAATATTATATAGTGTAGGGCCAAATTTCCAAGAGTCACCATATGCACCATTTCAAAATTCATCCAAATTCACTGAATTTGGAAAATAAAACGTCTCTCGCACCTAGGTGTCAAAATCTAGTGCCTAGGCACCAAAATCTAGCACATAGCTGCCGTAATTTATGTAAACTGGTGATCAGGCACCATTTATTGGTGCCTAAAAGTTATCATCTCTGTAAACTAGTGCCTAGGTGCCAGTTTCAGGCATTAAGGCACCACTATATAGGCAGCTTCATCGTTTCGCTCTGTTTCAGCTCCGTTTCACCCTATTTTAGCTCCATTTCTCTCCAAATTATTATAACAATAAGATAAATATGAAATTAACCATTATTTAAAGTATAATTTAATTCAAAAACATATCATAAATGCAAAAGATATTAAGCATTGAAAGACATCAAAATGTGCTAGGTCAAAATTTTCTTCCTCGCTCGATTTGGCTCCAAATTGCACCTTTTTGCTTTATTTTCTCTAAAGCTTCACTTTGTACTTGAAATTAAAAACATGCAAAATACCTTCCTTTAAATTGCAATATCATTAGAAAAATTAAAAATAAACATGAAATGTATATAAAAATTAGTAAATTTTTAGGCATGTCACCAAGCCCAAACCTTAACCCAGGTCTGACCCAACCTAGACTTGACTCAACCTAGCACAAATCCTAAAACCATGTCTGACATACCCTATTCCCAAAACAACCTAGCTTAAACACTAGACTGATCCAACATATGCCAACACAGGTTAACTCGAATGAACCCTCAGCCAACTCAAGTTTACCCATCATAACCCGCCTCAACTTGAATTAAAACCCAATCTACCCGATATGCTTAAGTCAACCCACATCAACCAAAATTAAAGCCTGACTTATTTGTGTCAACTAAAGTCAACCCAACGAAAATCAAAGCCTAATCGATATGGGTAAATTTAAATTAAATTATAACCTACCAGAGTAAACTAAAATCAACTTGAGTTAATTTAAATCAAACTCTAACATCTATAGGTCAACCTAAGTAAACTCAAGCCAACAAAAATCAAATCCTAATCTACGCGAGTTAACTAAGTTAACTCAAGCTAATACATATTAAACTTTAACCATCTATTCAAACCAAATGAAACTCTAAAATATCCAACCCAAGTTAACTCGGGTCAAGCTAAATGAAATCCCTAATCAACCCACGTCAAACCAAGTCATCATGGGTAAACCTAAATTAAATCCTAACCAAACCATGTCAACCCATATCAACCTGAGTCAACCTAAATATAACCCTAATCTACTTGAGTCAACCCAAATCAAACCTTTACCTATTTGGGTCAACCTAAGTCAACTTGGGGCAACCCAAGCCTGACCCAAGCCTACCCAGGTCAATCCAGCTTGACCCAGGTTAATCCTAAACTCACCCATAGCTAACATAGTTCAACCCAAGTTAAACCAGTTTATACCTGAACTACCCAGAATTAGTCAAAGTCTAATCCAACGCTATAGCTATGTTATTTTAAGCATGTCTTCATTTTTTATTATGTTCATTCATAATTTATTGCATTATTGCATGTCTGTCAAGTTCTATTGCATGTTTTATTATTTTTTTATGGTTAAAGAAGAAAAATTAAAAATGAAAAAGAGTATTAAACAATGAAAGCCTCTTCCAATTTGTTTTCTTTTCAAACAAAAATATGAAATAACAAACTTCAAAACTTAGAAAACTATGACTATCCAACATAGCTAACAAGATATAGGATACAAAACATATTTTTAATTAAATATTTATCTTCAAATTACAATTGTAATATACCAATATATAGAACTAAAACAAATCCTTTGCAGATTCCACATGAACACTAGGTTAGCTATCCTAACCACCATAACTTAGGGCCATACGCTTGTCCTAGGTTAGTCTTAATATAGAAGCCTATGCCAGTTTAGGTACATAGCTAGAATTAAGGAATATGAAAAAAAACCTACCTACTAAGACTAAAGGCAATACCTTAAAGGGATGTAACCCATGGATACCCACGAAGGTATTTCAAACATCTTCAATACTACTAATCTTTCAAACTATGGAATTTAAAAGGGATTCCTGGTTATGAGGCTATAATAGTTGATAGGTTCCGATTTTCTCGAGACAACGGAAAGAAATAGGTGACATGACCTAGTAAGTCTTTCTCAGTATCTTGGTTAGTCCTCTAATTAGTCTTCTTTATAGATTTTATATTCAACTTCCATCTAAAGGTCTTCCCTGCCATACTCTTTTGTACAATGGTTTTGATTAATTCATGTCTATTATTCTAAATGTCATTGTTCATCTTTTTAAACCCTATCTAACATTTTAAATCAAAATTCCAATCTTTAAGAACTCTAAATATCCTTGAATCATAATTTTTTAGTTTAGATATATCAATTTAATCCTTTCAAACCTATTAAAATATTAGTCCTTGAGTGTCCAACTTTCTTTGTCACATAATCAAGATTTTCTACCCTTCTAAGCTCAAATTATTTATATCATTTCATAATTTAACTCATTACATTAATCAAAAGTTTTTTGTAAGGTTCAAAACTTTATGAATATAATTAACTATGAGGGTTTGCCCTTATAGAAATCATAACTGTAGAATTGAAATAAACCTTTTCTTACACCCGTAATGTAAGGGAAAAATCCTGGGTTTCGTAGACTAAAAGAGGGCTTTCATTATCCAGGTGGTTAGACTCATTTCTAAGCTAATATTCTCTTCCATATGTAGTACATATTATTCTTTCAAATGTCATGCCCGATCATCTTGATAGAATATCATTCAGAAGGCATAATGGTGTTGGCAAACAAAAATTTACCCACTAATGACTTGAAAGAAATGGACATAATCAATTTCTAATAAGCATGCTTTTGGTGATCTTTTGGTTATTATTCCTTAATCATAAAGAGGTTACTAGTTATTTTGATTAATATAACAAATTTGTTTTTTAGAAAGCTTGATTTGCTAAGATGTGAATGCAATGTATTGATGCAATTTTATTTGGGGTTATAAATTTCAGTTTGTTTCAAAAATTATATTTCATACGTTTGGCTGGGGTAGATAATATAGTCCTTATCGAGCCTACATAAATATAGGCAAAGAGCACGTAAAGGGACAAAGTTTGAATTTTGATCAGACATGTCAATCTCACTAAACAATAGACACTATTAAAGGTACTAATATTTGATCTTCGTTAGAATTGTCAGTCTAAAATTGACATCCAAAGATCATTGCCTTAATGTTGGGGGTTATCCTTGGCATGTCATTCATCCTTTTATGGATTATTTGGATGTTAATAGTTGAATAACTTGATAAACCCCAAAACACTATAAAAGATAAAGTTCCAACAAGAAAGAGAAGCCTAATAAATAATAGTAACCTAGCTCAAATTTGTCTCTGTTACTAAAATAGCTCTACAAAAATAAGTTTATACATAATAGGTTCACCTGTAGAAGTATAGATAAATCCATGCAAAGTAGTGCAACCAAAACTAGTAGGCATATAAATGCACAAAATGTTTTATTTACTCATCCTAAACATTCCATCAATTAGATTCAATCAACAAAAACCAAACACGTCTAATGATAAAGTCATGCAACAAACTTATTTGCTACTATGTTGTCTCTTGGTAAGTGGCTTAAGATTTCTAGGTTAGAGGTTGTGAAAAGGTGAACGAATCTTAAGAAGGTTTTATTATTCAAATAGACTAAGTTTGATGTTAGTTTTAAATTTTATTAAAGACGAGATTCTTTATTATGTTTGTTTAAATTTATTTATTTTTTATGTTTTTTATGAGTATTTATGAATTTTATAGAATTTTGGATTTAAATATTTTTATAAGCTATTTTAAAACATATATGGAGGCATTCAGAGCCGTATCTGAGATTTTCTCGTGTCGATGTCGATGTCATGTTTTGGAGTTTTCACTCTGTTTATTTATAATATTGCCCTACTCTTCAAGAAATCTTATTTCTTTTGAATCATGTAAAGGATCCATAGATAATAAGAAGTTTAAAGAAAGTAAGTGCTAATAAAATAAAAAACAGTAAAATAAGAAATGTTGGTGATAATCCCTATAAAAGGAGATTCTAGAATGCCTTGTTCTAGAAATTTTATATATGGACGATCACATATGAAAATTTGATGACCAGAAATTTATTGGCGTGTGTTGACCTCATTTTTGATGAGGTCTTCTCTTCTTCTTTTAGTACTTAGGATCTAGACTTAGGCTTTTCCTTTGACTATCTTAGAGGACTAGAATTGAGATCCACCACCTTTTAGAAATTCAAACCACTTCTTAACTACCTGCAAACTCCACAAACTTGACTGTAGACCCCTAATCACCTAGAGGGTTGAAATCAAATGTGGAAGTTTAAAGGATGGGTTCTATAGGACTCTTCGGCCCTAGGATCGTCTCAGGTGGCTGGTGCAGTGAAGGGGCTTACTTACACATACACTTACACATACACTACACTTTCACGCACCTTCTAAAACCACACCCATACCTAACTTGACCTCCTGACTCATGTAGGTGATTCACATGGATGGTCCTTAACCCCTAAGCCCTTGGCTAAGAGGGTTAGGAACAACATAGTGGATGCCTCAAATGAGTCCCTTCATGGCTCATGTGGGCTTGATGTGGCATCATGGCTCAACCAAAATGACTTCATTCCACTCAAATTTACTCAATCTTCAATTTTCCAAATTTTCAATTTTCCAAATTTTCAATTTTTAACCCCCGGGACCCTACACCCGCCTAACCTACCCAAAGCCCTTGAAACTACCCAAATTTCTCAAAAATTTCCAAATCACCCAAGATTCCTCAAAATCAATCCCAAACATTTCCAAATCACTCAAATTGATCATCAATACCCAAAAATACCAAAAATTCCAAGAAAACCTCTCAATACCCTCCAAATACCCAAAATACCCCTCTTGACCCAAAAATCCAAAAATTCAGAAAATTCCCAGAAAATTCCAGAAAATCCCAAATATTCCCAATTTTATTTTATCCAACTACACCATGGGCCAATTTTGTCAATTTACCCTACTTTTGTCAAAACCCCCAATTTGACCCATTTTAACCCAAAGTGAACCCAATGTCGAACCAAACCTACCCGATTGACCCAAATTCTGGTCCAATTCAATTCTAAACTTCAATTCAACATTCCCAATACTAATCTAGACCAAATCCAAGTTCAATTTGATTGACATTTGGATCCAATTTCACTTTTGGCCTTAAAGCCCAATTTGGACCCATGACCCAAACTTAACCCAAACTCACATAATTCAACTCCAATTAACCCCAAATCTTTTCCAAATCTTCCTTAACATTCCCACAAACAAAACACTTACATGATTTGCCCAACATTTAGACCCAAACCCCACTCAACTTCAACTCAAAGCCAAAAAGCCCAATTTTGACCTAAACCCAAACCTAACCCAAATAAGCCCAAACCCCAAAATCAAAGCCCAACCAAAGTCAAAACCTCTTTGAAACACTCCCATAGACATTTCTCAACATTAATTTTACATCAATTTCAACCCTAGCCCAACATTGGCCCAAGTTAGCCCAATTTGACCTATATTGGCCCATTTACCAAATCAACCCAAATTCAACTCAATTCAAACCCAAACCACCTCAAATTCATTTCAAATCACTCATGATACATCCCTAAACCAAAACCAACAATTATTTGGCCCAAACTTCTACAAAATCCCCATCCATAAATTCATTCCTAAACCTAAAGGCTCATCCCCTTAAACCTTCTTAAAAGCCCATCTAAAACCATTTCAAAAGGCCCAAAACCTACCCTAAAGCCCACATGACATCTCCATTTGCCATCCACTTAATTAAAGCCATTACCTAAGTCCTAAATTCATCATCAAATAATTCCAAATCAAGTTTCATACAAATTTCCATCAAATTACCAAAAATTCCTAAAATCCATTTTCATGAAGTTGACTAAACTTTTCCCAAGCCAAATGGAGCCATGAATGAGCCAATCACAAGCCAAATGAAGCCATGAAAGTTTGGCATGTGACCATGCCATTAATGGTAAAAGGAGGGGCTCCTTTCCTAATCTTTCATTAAGCCTTTTTAACCTTATTCATGACACACACTAAACCATGTTTAGCCACCTCATCATGGATAGAGACCATACCATTCTCTCTTGGCTGACCCAATTGATCCTCTCAGCCCAAAATCATGCCATGGGGAGGTGCACCCAACTCAAACCAATGGGTTGACCAAATTGAAGCCAAAATGACCCCTTCCCCATTCCATTTTAATTGAAAGCCTTTACACATGGCAATTGCCGATTGTGTGCACAAACCTCCGGCCACGACCCACTGGACACGAGGGTGACCCATGCTGCACGGCCGGCACGCACAGGTCGCTGGGAAAACACCATGGCCGAGACCTTGGGAGGAGCGAAACTTTGGAATTCCACCTTCTTGAGCTGCCCCATGCCCGATGGCCACCATGGTTGTTCTTCCCATGACCGGAGCAGCTGATCCCAACCCTTGGCCATCCATGTGAGGCTCTCCGGCCACCTCTATTTAAACATCGCCCCCTCGCGGCCATGAGAGGAGAGTTGCACAAACCTTGCCGAAACTACGCAAAATTGTTCCAAACCCTTCTCCACCCTTAGAGCGATTGATCCCGAGTGTCGATTTGCCCTAATCCCCAACGACGAGATCCAATTTCTCCACTGAAATTCCACCTAAAACCAGGACACTTCTCCACGGTGAGCCAATCCCCAAATTGATTGGTTCTACACCTTCACCGGACCGAGGGAAGGTGTCCGCCGGCAAAAGCCCCATCTCCGGAGCCACCCGGTTGCTCCAGCCTCCAAGCTTTGTGATCGGCTGTGGTCGAAATCATACCTAGACAATTCACCAGACCAGTAGACTTCATCTGGAGCTTGCTAGGATTCAATCGAAGGTGCAACACGCCTCAGATCGAAGCCACACTTCTTTGAGCAAAGGTGTGAGCTAACTCTTCATCTCGAGCTTTTGGAGATTCTCCATTTCAAATGCTTTAATCTCAATGCATGATAACCGTATAGATGTGTTCGTCTCTTCAAGACGAATCCATAGAGCATAAGAACATGAAAATCCATTGAGTATCGAGTGAGATCTTAGGGATTTAGTGTGGACGGCTCTCGGGTGAGGACGCTTGGGGACGATGAACGGATGCCGTCCATCCAATACACGCGCGGACGGACGGCCAGGATCGCATCGGATCAGAAGACGGAACGATACAGCGGGCCCCGGGAGCGCTGAGTCAGATGGCGGCGTCGAATGGGAGCGCGACACGCGGCGTTTCGGAGCTGCCGAGGTTGACGCGGCGCCACGTGGATAAATAGAAAATTAGGGGTATTTTCTATTTATTTAATTCCCTAAACTTCAAAAATTCATAACTTTGTGTAGAAAAATCAGAAAAATAAAATAAAAATACCCTCTTAGCTCGGTGAACGAGAGGAGAATAATGTGGAAAAGAAATCATTTAATTTCATCAAGTATTTTATTTTTAATAATTTATTTACTCTCTGCATATTTTTAATTCTCCATGCATTTATACAATTCACCATGGCATGAGACCATAGGGCTTTTGAAGCCTCTGAATTTGGGAACATTCACTGAATTTTCCAAAGTCGAGGCCATCTCTATGAAAAGTTATTGATTTTTCAAATTCATGTTACTGTTTTGAGTATTTTAATTCCAATAAATAGCATGTTGTGAAATAAATTCTAGGAAAATTTGGTGATGTTTCTTATGACCGAGAGGACCCTAGGAAAAATAGGTTTTGAGTTAGTTCATTTAAAACAACCCTAATTGGCTTAAACACCCAAAATGGATCTCTAATTAATTAGAGCTAACCATACATCAAATTGACTTGAAATCAATTCTCCACTGACCTTCAGGATCAGAGGAACCCACCATAAAAATTTGAGGTCAATTGGACTTGGTTAGCCCTACTAATTGGGTTGATTAAGCCATTTAGTCATTTTAAACTTCAAAAATTCATAACTTTCAAAATACTTTTTAAAAATTCACCAAATTGGTTTTGGAGCCTCTCTGATATAAGAGGAATTTAAGAGAATTAAAATTTCAATTTTCTAAAAAAGTTGATTTTTTAATATTATTTTAATATTTTAATAATTAAAAAATAATAAAAATCACAAAAATAATAAAATTCACCAAAATGTCACATTTTGAATTTTAATCACTTAGGAACAAACCCCATATTTTTCTTAGGTCTATTTAGTGAGATATTAAATTTTAAAGCTCTAGGGTAATTTTAAAATTAAAAAAATGTATTTTCTAGCATTTTCACTAAAATAATTATAATAAATCATAGAAAAATCAGAAAATTGCAAAATTTGCTTCTCTGATTTCCCTGATATCAGAGAGATTTTTGAAAAATATAAAATTCATTTTTCAACATTTATTTTATTTTTAAATTAATTAACACTCCAAAACTTAAAATAATTATAATAAAAATAATATAATTCAAAAAATCACCAAAATTGGTCCAAGTGGTCCTCTGATCATTAGGAATGTCCCCTAATTTTCTTAAGGATAGAAACTTTCCCTTGGTCATGTTATTAAATTTTCCTTGGAAATCTCTATTTTCTACCAAAAATAATTATATAAATAAATTAAATACAGAAAAAATCACATTTTCTCCTCTCATGTCTTTATTGACATATGAGTGAAGTCACATAAAAATTTCAAGTTCATTTTGAGTTCAATTTAGTGAGTTATGAAATTATTAAGCTTAAAGGGTAAAGTGGTAATTAAAATTTTAACCCTTAATTAAAACTTTAGGTTTAATAAAAAATTAATAAGTAAAATATTTGATCCTAATCTGATTTGGATGATTGAAATTTAAATAATTAAAGGGTAGAAACCCATTAAACAATTTTAAAATAATTAAACCTTAATTAAATAATTGATTAAATTTGGGAAGAATAATAAAATTGGAATTATTAAAATAGGGATATTATTAGGAAGAGATTTATTCTTTAATTTAAAAATCCCTAAATTAATCATCTCATTAATATTCAATTCTTAATTAAAATGATAACTCAAATTCAAAACATTAAAAGACTTAATCATTAAACTAAAATTAAATTATTAAATTCTTTTAAAATTTCAATTAAAAAAAATAATAATAAATAAAATTAAATTAAAAAATTAAATTAAATTAATTAAATTAAATTAATTAAATTAAATAAATTAAATTAAATTAAATGAAATGAAATTAAAATTAAATTAAATAAACAAATTAAATTAAATCAAATCAAATTGAATTGAATTAAATTAAAATCAAATTAAATTAAAATTAAATTAAATTAAATCAAATTAAATTAAAATCAAATCAAATTAATTTAATGTAACATCAAATCAAACTAAATTGAATTAAATTGAATTAAATTAAATTAAAACTCAATTAAATTAAATTAAATTAAATTAAGTTGAATTAAATATAACATCACCAAAGACATAAAGAATTCAAAATAAATCTAAAATAACTTGAACACTATTCCAAATTAATTGAAATTAAACTAAATCACAAATCATTTGAATATCAATTTAACCTCAAAAGCTTTAGTTATCACAACTCCTAAACAGAAAATTAAATGAAATGTTACTTCACTCATAGGACATTCAAATGTCCTAGTTCACTGAGCAAGACAACAAAATTTGAATCCTCGGACGATTAATTCATTTATATAATTAAATTCATTTGGACTTAAAACAATCCTAGAAATATTGAAAAGATGTTTAAGATTTATCTTAAGCACTTCCTTGATATGATAGGATGATTATAAGAACAACTAAATTTAATTATTCTTTGATGAATAAAATCGTTCTCAAACCAAAACACAAGAACCTAGACGTCATAGGAAATGACTAGCTATATGATTAGGAATTTGGTAGAAAACCATAACCCTTACCTTAGCTTTACCTAGGAACTTGCTTAAATATTCTAATTGTGTTTTAAGTGCAGCTTGGGATGACGGGAAGACCCTCCAGGTACGCTTTTATTTTATTGCAATTTACTTTCATGCAATTTACATTATTGCAATTTCATTAATCGCATCGCACTTACTTTTTTTGTATGATAAACAATGCGTTGCATGAAAACCCACACCTTTAGGATAGCCCTAAAACTGAAACCAAAACTAAGTTAAAAGTCATTGCAAGATAAAATTCACCGCCACGATATTTCAAAATATAAAACAACTCGAAATTTAATCACAAACAGAACACAAAACTACAATTACAACTAAATTAAAACGTCCTTTTGGATGATCGGGAATACCTCGGATGATGTAACCTACGTGTTGCTAACGGGATTTCCCACGGTCTAAATGAAAGTGTGGAACTCATTCAGTTGAGTTTAGCAAATTCATCCGGACTAAGTGAATCCGATAAAAATAATGATGCCGGAAGGATGGAACCGTGGGATCTTAACCGGTGTCGTTATAATCAACTTTAAGATTTGTTTTAATTAAAATATTGAAAACACTTGGAAATTAAGATTTTCTCTAAATCAAAACACTTTTCTCATCCCCTGATTTATGACTTCTAAAACTAAAACCTCTGCAACAACAAGGAGCTCGGAGCATGGTGGGCAGCACGGCCATCGTCATCAGCAAAACCTGAGTCTACTTCAGCAAAAACTTTCCTAGAATTAAATAACAAAGCCATAGGACTTCGAGGTAGTTTGCCTAGTGCAACATAAATCCTCAACTCTTCGTTAGGCACTTGCATTGCAAATTAAGCCCTAACCGGTCTTAGGATTCCGAGGTAGTCGTCTGGTACGGCAATAAACCCTCACATCTTCGAGGCTATTTGTTTGATTTTATCATACAAATATAAGCCCTAATTAATTAAAATTGGCAAGATCAAAACATCAAATAAATATTAGGACTTTCCTAAATTCAAGCCGAACAATAGGATAGTCCGGAGATAACCGAAGTTCACTTCGAATCTGTGATTTCTCCTACTTTTCTTCCTTTGAATTCCCAAAACAAAATGTTCCAAATTTGATCCATTCCACTATTGAAATTCCAAACTTCAATCCTTTGAGAACTTAAACTTTGAAATTCTTGAGAGCAGAATTATTGATTATTATCGAGAGTTTTCTTAGGTGATTCCCGTCACTTAAGATGTAATTAACTATAGGGGCTTGCCCTTATAGGGAATTTTAAAAGAACCAAGGTAATATAAACCCTGTTTAATGCTTTCATATTAAGCAGGGGAATTTGTCGGCTTATAAAATTGGTTCGCAGACCAAACGGATGTCACAAATCTTCTAGTTTATTTAATTGAGCCCCACCGTCGAAGCCAGTGTGTCTATCCTTAGGGATAGATACACGGTTTGTGGTGCGGTGCTCGTTTATATAAACTATTTGGGATGTGAGATCGGTTTAATCTCATATCTTAAAACCTTCAAATTTAAAATTATTTTCAAAATCAAATACTACTTTTCAAAATTATTTATTTAAATTAAATTAAAAATTTGCCGACAACTTCTGTTAGGCGACCCCCTTTTCAAAATAAAACGAACAACCTAAAAAATAAGCCGTACAATTTCTGGCGACTCCGCTGGGGACAATTCCTCTCTCCATTATAATCGGATAATTCTGCTTTCAAAAATCGGTAGTGCATCCATGTCCTTAATGGATCAAACTACCATTCTTTTCGTTGGAATACTATGTTCATTTCTACCGTGAACAAGTATAGCCAACGTTCTCTCGGATTTAGGAGCCCTTTGTTTAGACACCCCTAAACAGAGAGGTTCCGAGATCCTTTTACCTCATTTCTGAGGTGGGGTGGACCCCCAATAGGTGTTAGTTTAGGAATGATCCTTCGAGTCGAGAAGTCTTGCATAAGACTTTCTTTTCATTTTCAACTCTGAATCGGATTCCTTACCTTCTCTACATCTTTGAACATTCCGTTCTAAATAAACGAACCCTCTAATAAATGATTCTTTTAACAAATGATTACTTCTTATAAATAAATGAACAAGAATGTGTTCAGACTTTTTTCAATTCCTTTCTTTTTCGTCCTAACGAAAAGAAGCATAACTTAGGACGACGACCGGAATCTACCTGCGAAATGGAAGCCCCAAGGCGATTTTCTCCTTCACCAACGGATTTGGACTTCGCTATGCTATAAGGATGAGTTGCCCGATAATGGGATCATCCGATTCGGACAAGGATTTGAAAACACGAATGTCAAGATCACCGACGTCTCCCTCTTTGCCGCGACGAACAAGGTATACGGGCGAGAAGCCGCTGCTCGAGTTCGACCTTAGGTCGACCTAAGAGTTTCCTCCTGCGAAGGATCCGGGCGAGAGGAATGCTGCTGTCCGCGGGAGGACCGTTCTTACTACCCCTACTTGGTCTAGTTGTTTCGCACCTACCCGGACTTACGCAAATTAAAGGGGAAAGAAATCCGAATTATGGTAAACCTGTTACCGTGGAGGGTACGAGATCTTCTTGTAAGACCTTCGTTTTCGAAATCGGGTCCGGTTCGAAGATTCCATCAGCGACGAGGACCCGAAGAAGAAACGAAGTAGAAGGATCGCCGGAGAAGCCGGAATTGCTCGAAATTGCTTTCTGGAGGAAATCCCGGAAGCTGCCTGAATATACACCGCTACCGGAATATACACATTGCTCGACTACATACCACTTTTGGGAGGAAGCGGGTTCCATCCCTTCTCCGCCGCGGAGGACGAGGAAAATGTTCTCGAGATTCTTTGCCGCATTGCCTCGACCCGCATATTACAACGATAGCCGCAAGAAAAGGACTAGAACTACGCCGTTTGCTCGGCTGCGAACTTTGGTAGAAAAGTTAGCAAGAAGGAAAAGCGCCGTATCGGAGATTCTACGAAGGATAGGGCGGGTGCCGAGTCAAATCCGTCTAGGGCCCGAGTAGAACCCGTCATCATGACGGAAAAGCCAAGTAAAAGAATGAAGGCTAGTCCGCTGTCGTCGTCTCGGGATTACGGATTAGGGAGGATACCACCTTCCGGCATTTGGCGAGCGGACCATACGGTCCTAGACCTTCTGCTGCTAGAAGGATGGTATGGCATCCCACTTCTTGGGCGATTGAGATTGAGACAACGGCCCGAGAAAGAAAGTCTCGCCAGGAGACTTGAATCTGAAGAAAGCGCTACTGCGATAAAGGGGACTCGTGAAAAGGGGACCCGGCAGCTATCTCAAGACAACCGCGAGGACACACAGAAAGCCCCGCTAGAAGATGCCATGGAAAAGTTGAGAACCTATATTCGACGATTGGCAAAAGAAAGAGAAGAAAAGTTCGGAGACGAGATTGATTCATCGGAGTTCATGGACGACGAATATGCGGAAATCAACATGGTCGAAACACGAGCTTCATCGGCTTCGCAAGGTGCTCCTGCGGCCGCGGAAGAGAGGAGCCGAGGCGATGAGAAGGCGGCTTCGGGAGAAAGACGACACGATCGCTCGAATGGCGAAAAGGATGGAAGAGATGGGCGTAGCTGCGGCCACTCTCCGGAGTCGAAGTACAACCACAAGAGAGACACCCCCGAGAGGTCATTCACATTGTAGACGGAGGAAAAGAGATTACATCCGTCAACGGGGATGATCAGGCGAAAAAGGATACAACACAAAGTATGATCCACGAAAAGGATATTAAGAACTTGGTGGAACGGCGAGGTGCGAGAAGCCTTAGCACAATCGAAGAGCGGGACATCCATTCGGACGGGTAGACCTTACCGGAAGAATTCGACGCCGTCCGATAACCGAAAGGCTTCGTACCACCTCGCGTTCGAGACCTTCGACGGAACCGGGAACCCCAGACGGCATGTTGCACACTTTCGTGCCGGTTGTTGCAATGCGGCGGGAGCGATGCATTACTCTTCCGACGGTTCGTCGGCGGCTCGTCGGGAATCGCCTTCGGCGAGTATGCGGAGTGCAAATGGTTCGGTGAAGACGTTCTCGGAGCTGGAGAACCTCTTCATCGAGCGATTAGCCGGAGCTCGGCACCACATCAGCTATAGGTGATTTAGTGGTAGAGAAACAAAAGCCGAATGAAACTTTGGTGGATTACATACTCCGATGGAGGAACTTAAGCATGAAGTGTGAACCACGATTACAAGAACAACATGCGATCGGCATCTTACTTAAAAGCATTCACGGCCCGATAGCACTTCTCCTCGAAGGATTCACTATTAAGACTTTCGAGAAGTTGTTAAGCAAGGCCGGAAGCTTACAAGAAGAGGCGAAGCAATTAAGTTTCGCCGACAAGACGGACAAGCAAAAGCACTGTGAAGACTTTCGAAAAGAAATGCGGGATTGTTGCGGCGAGTTGACAAAGGCAAGCAACCGATGCAAATACCACCAGAACGGCCGCAGCAACCACAACAGAACTACCAGCATCCCCGGCCCAGCTATCAGTCATCTCCACAGTATGAACAACCGCCTCGTCCGCAACCAACATTAAGGGAGCTTCTGAGCAGAGAATATCCGTTCAAGAATGAAGCAGTGCCAAAAATGTTCCGTAGTCTGATGAAGACTCAGATTTCCGAGCTGCCGAGCCTAAAAGACCGGAGGAAGTCAACAAGAAAGGTGATCCCAACTTTTGCCCCTACCACCGGATGCTTGGGCACAAGATAGAAGATTGCATTACCTTCAAAAGTTGGCTCGATGAAAACCTTCGGAAAGGGAATATAACGATCCCGAAGGAGTACATGAAGGAACCCCGAGAAGGAGGTTCCATCAATGTTATCTCAACCGATCCCATCATTCCGATAGATCCCTATACAGTCGACGATGGATGGACTACCGCCTGGACGAGGTCTTCGAAAAAGATTTTAGACAGCATCCAGACCGCCTCGGTGCAAGCTTCAATTCAGAGTTCGAGACCTGTTAAGCCGGTACTATCACTTGCGATAGAAGAACCACCTCAACAGGAGACGATTGAAGAGAAGAAGAAAATCGACGAAGAAGAGAGGGTCGAGACTCCAAAGGCTAGACTAGGGGCTGCTTATCCTAGGATAGTTGTTTCCGATTCGGGGGAGAAATCCCTCGAACCTCTGATTTTGTATGATTATCTGCTCACTTCGGTGGGATCATATAATGATAAGGGTGATGGCGTTGGCTACATTTTGACTGTTTCTAACGATTACGTAACTAGCGACAATCCGGACATCGATTTCGATACCAACGACAATTCTCAAATCATACACAATCTCGACGATCAAAATAACGAAGAAGGCATCCATCAAGGAGGCTACGAGAGTTCAACAAGCAACGAATCTATCTGCGAGTTTCGAGGAGCTCCAGTCACAATAGAGTTAGAGCCTTCAGATTCTGAGGATAATCGGGAAGAGCCTGTCATTCCGATTCAGGAGGAGACACCGACAAGTTCGACACTAGATTCGAAGAAATTATGAAGTCGACTTAAGAAGTGGAAAAGTTCTACCTCCGAGAATGGGTCCAAAGGACAAAGGAAAGCGGGTGGTTGTTCAAGAAGAACCAACCCCGACAGAAGAAATACTCATTCGAGAAGAAGCCGAGACACATGGAAATAAAGTGGACTACAATGTGCTAGCCCATCTTAGGAAACTACCGATCGAACCGAGCATCTACGACGCTCTCATCTTATCGAAAGGAGATGAGAGAAGCTGCGATCAAAGCCTTACTTGATCCGAAATTTGCTTAGCTCAAATGGCCGGAGATTCCTTAGATGAGGTTTGCTCGTTAAAGGAACGACGGAGTGTTACCTTCACGGACAATGACCTACTTACTTGGGACGACGGATCACAACCGACCGTTGTTTATTTCGGTTACAATTGGGAAGTTTACACTCTCTAGAGTATTGGTGGATCCAGGAGCATCAATCAATATAATGAGTCTTCGAACACTAACATACTTGGAAATTGATGCTCGTGAGCTCGAGGCCGACAAAATGTTACTAAGAGGATTCAACCAGAAAGGAGAAAGAGCCCTCGGGTCAATAACGCTACTAATGAAGACCGGTGACTTAGCAAAGACAACCGCAAATTTTCACATAATCGATTCAGAAACGTCGTTCAACGCTCTACTGGGCCGACCATGGATACATGAAAACAGGATGATACCATCATCTCTACACCAGTGCATCAAATACTACGATGGAGGGGAACAGTGCATCAAAGGTGACTTGCAACCATTCTCCGTACATGAAATTGGAATTCACGAAGATGCAGCTTATTATGCACCGCCAAAGAAAACAATCTTCTCCAGAGATACCGTAACAAATGAAGCAAAGAAAGTTCGGGACAACGAAGAACCTGAAGTTCTAGTCCAACAGTCACTCACCACTCCCTTCCGGCGAGATGGTGAAGGTTTCTCCACAACTCGCATCCAAGGTCGAGGCCGGGGATGAGGCCGTGGTAGAGACGTTAGGACAGTTGGACAGAGGAAACCTGCCATCAATGTTGATTGGGAAGAAAATCAAACAAGAAGCAGTGACAATAAGTCAGAAGAAGCCGTAATTCATGATCTCTCTCGAAGATGAGAAGAACAAAGAATACAAATCAATGTACGAGAAGATTAACCACTACGTACATACTATGACCCTAACCCCGATCCATTCTAACAAGATCGAGGGTATGGTGGTCAAAGAGATACGTAGCGACGGTGCAAAACCAATCAAATTCTACCGTGGTGCTTCTTCCTCCAAAGCCGAAAATCATGTACAATTCGAAGATGTCACTTCATCGAATTAATGGAATTACCTTTTGAGTGGTACTCTCCCTGTGTTCAAAATTTAATTCAACGTGGTTTCTTACCTCGACAATGGACAAAAGGCCAATCACAACATTTTGAAAAATTATGGAATAACTCCGGTCGTCCACCCAATTCAAAGTATGGACTCGGATTCGGCACGTGAGGATCGGTTGACGATATCGAATTTTGCTTGGTTGTCACTTGCGAATCCAATGAAAACTGCATGGAAACTACAGACGAACTCGAAGATTTACAAATTGGAGACGCTCCACCAGAATTCGAAGAAGAGATTAAATCTACAATAGATGAGTTAACGGAAGTTAACTTAGGTACTAGCGAAGAACCTAGACCTACCTTTGTTAGCTCCTTACTCAATAAAGAAGACTCCGAAGAAATAATCAAATTATTAATGGAATTTAAAGACTTTTTTGCTTGGAATTATGACGAGATGCCAGGATTAGCTCCAGAGGTTGCAGTCCATAAGCTAGGAGTGGATCCTACTTCGTCCCGATCGGTCGAGGTCCCGGAAGAATGCGTCTAGAAATCGAACAACAAGTCATAGCCGAAGTTAAAAATCTAATAGACGCTAAATTTGTCCGTGAAGAACAATACCCGACTTGGCTAGCCAATGTAGTGCCGATCGAGAAGAAGAATGGTCGGATCGGAATTTGTGTGGATTTCGGAGATTTAAACAAGGCATGTCCAAAGGATGAATTCCCTCTATCGATCCCGGAGCTCGATGATCGACATTGCTTCAACACATGAAATATTCTCATTCATGGTTGGATCTTCGAGGATACAACCGGATAAAAATGGCTCCGGAAGATGAAAAGCTTACGGCATTCGAACGCCGATCGGAGTATTTTGCTACACAGTGATGCCATTCGGACTGAAGAACGCAGGAGCAACCTACCAGAGAGCAATGACAAGAATTTTTGATGATCTCATCCACAATCAAGTCGAATGCTACATGGACGATGTGGTCATCAAAAGCAAAGTAAAGGAAAACCACCTGTATGATTTGAGAATTATTTTCGAACGATTAAGACAATTTAACCTTAAGATGAATCCCTTAAAATGCGCCTTCGGCGTCACCTCCGGGAAATTCTTAGGATTCGTTGTCCGACATCGTGGAATTGAAATCGACCCGGAAAAGATTAAAGCTATCTTAGAAATGCCGCCTCCCAAAACCTTAAAATAATTACGATCTTTTCAAGGGAAGCTGGCTTATCTTCGACGCTTTATCTCAAACTTGTCAGGTAGGTGTCAGCCTTTCTCGGCACTAGTTAAAAGGACGCCACATTTATTTGGGAAGAGAAGTGCCGAGAAGGCCTTCGAGGACATCAAACAATATTTAATGACACGTCCCGTCTTAGCGATCCCGATCTCGGGTAGACCGTCGATACTTTACACCGCGGCTTTAGACGACTCTCTCGGAGCCCTGTTAGCCCAGGTCAATGATGAGGGTAAAGAAAATGCCCTTTACTACTTAAGCCGTCGTTTACTTCCGACGGAAGTAAGGTATCCCGCAATTGAAAAACATTGTTTGGCCCTGATCTTCGCCGCTCAAAAACTCAGACACTACATGCTTTCTCATAAGGTCAACTTGATTTCGAAATTTAATCCATTGCAATACTTGATGACTCGTCCGACACTTTCCGGCAGACTTGCCAGATGGTCAATGATATTATTGCAATTCGATATAACTTTCATGCCTCTTCGTGCAGTAAAGGGACAAGTCTTAGCAGACTTCCTCGCGGCGACACCCTTGCTTGGCAGAATCTCCTCTCAATGACGATTTTCCAGATGAACAAATAATGAATCTAGAAGACCCTGATGATCGACGTTGGGAATTGTATTTCGACGGAGCATCTTCAGCACACAAAGATGAAGAATCACAAGTGATAGTGCCCTGTAAGGCAGGAATCGGGTTAATCTTTATAACGCCGGAGCGGGGGATATTAAGATACTCCTACCACTTGACAGAACCATGTACAAATAATGAAGCAGAATACGAAGCCCTCATAACAGGACTGGAATTAGCTATTCAAATTGGAATAACAAACATCAACATCTACGGGGATTCACAGTTAATCATTCAACAGATCGCCGGACAGTACAAAATTTTAAAGCCAAGACTCGAGCAATACTTCCGAGTATGCCATACGGTTGTTGGAACAGATTCCGAATGTGACGATCTACAAAATTCTCAGAAAAGAAAATGCTTTAGCAGATGCTTTAGCCCGTCTCGCAAAACAATTTGCCTGTTTGCAAGATGAATCAGTAGAAGTGTCAGTTCACGGACGACAAGTCCTATCACAGCTCGACATAGACACAATACATAAATCGAAAAGGAAAAAGGATCGATTGCAGCGAGTGACGTGAAAACACGGAAGATTGGCGACGGCCATTAATAGACTACACCGCAAACCGGAAAGCTACCGGACGATAGGTCGCTAGCCCATCGGATCAAGAAAAGAACTCCGTCCTACGCATTAATAAACAACACATTGTACGGAAGGTCTTTTGATCAAATGTGGCTAAGGTGCCTAAGCGGGTCCGAAGCCCGTGAAATTGTTAAAGAGGTGCATTAAGGACTACGTGGCGCTCACCGGTCGGGTCAAAGATGAAAATGAAAATTAAAAGACTAGGGTACTGGCCCTCGATGATGACCGACTGCATGAAAATCGCCAAGAGCTGTCACCAATGCCAAGTGCACGGAGTGGTTCTACACCAACCTCCAAATGTGCTACATCCAACAATTGCGTCGTGGCCATTTGAATGTTGGGGCACGGATATAGTGGGCCCGATAGAACCACCATCTTCGAAAGGACATCGCTTCATTCTTGCGGCTACAGATTACTTTTCTAAGTGGGCAGAGGCAGTTCCACTTAGAGAAGTGAAAGCACAGCACGTGCTATAGTTTTTCAAGAACCAAGTTGTCTACCGTTTCGGAGTGCCACGCAGGATCATCTCAGATAATGGGTCGGCATTCGAAGCACGCAAATCAATAATTTTGTCGGAAGACACGGAATCGACTGGCGATACTCAACAATTTACTACCCAAGAGCAAACGGCCTCGGCGAGGCTTTTAATAAAACTCTCGTTCAAATCTTAAAGAAAACCTTGGACGATAATAAGAGAAATTGGCACGAGAAGTTGTTAGAAGCCTTATGGGCCTACCGGACAACCTTCGAACTCCTACTCAAGCTACACCTTACGCTCGCGGTGTATGGGTCCGAGGCGAGTGTTACCTTTAGAGGTTCGGCTTCCTTCACTCGGAATTGCGGTTGCAAATAAAATCACGACGAAGAGAACGCCAAATTACGACTCGAAGAATTAGAAAGCTTGGAAGGGAAAAGACTTGCGGCGCAACAGAATTTAGAACTATACCAAGCTAAGATGGTCCAAGCCCATGACAAGCGGGTCCGCCCGAGAACCTTCAAAGTTGGTGACATAGTTCTCGTTCTCAAGAGACCTATCCTTGCACACCGCAAGATAGGAGGAAAATTTGAACCCACTTGGGAAGGACCGTTTGTGGTTGAAGGAGTATACTCAGGAGGTTCCTACCAGCTAGTGAATTGCCAGGGAGAACGACATATGCTTCCGATCAACGGACGATACTTGAAAAAGTATTACGCTACCTGATGTTTTGAAGGAATGAATTCTTAATCCCTAAGAAACACGGGTGAAGTAATTACTTATGACTGGGTACGAACCCAAAAAATAATAAAAAATGTGCTAAAATAAATAAAATCACGATAATAAAGTTTTCCTTGTTTTCTTTTCCAAATCAAAATCTCTTCCCTGATCTTATCCCATTTCATTCCTGTTAAATTTGAAAAATAAAAAAAAAATAATATAACAAAAAAATGTCTTTAATAAACATTTTCTTAATGTTCTTGTTCTTAGTACAGCCCCTGATCCTTTTCCTTATCTTTTCGCAGGGAAATGTCGAACGGGCGGTTGGTCCTGAACTTTAAGAATGGCGTAAGCCTTGCACTCGATGAAAAGAGGGTAAAAGATGGAGCGATAATCGAGATTGACTCGGATTTCGCACCAGCAGGCCTACAGTACGAAGAAAGTGACTGGGTCCCGGTTGACCGAGAAGAACTACCCGGGCAGACAGTGATGAAAGTGGGTGGCCCAAGCCACCAATCCAGCAGCAAGAAAAGAAAGGCAAACACTGAAGAAGATAAGAAAATGAAGTCTGTAGTCGCTACAGCAGAGGGCAGGCTTGTCAGCGCCGCGCCCACAGAGATTCAAGAAGTTCGAAGAGCTACTCTCACAGCAACGCAACAAAGAAATAAGAATCGCCGTATCCGTAAGATGTTAACAAAACTAGCTGCGGACCAGCGCGACGAGACAGTTGCTAATGCCAGTACATACACTTCAAGGACACCGGTTCATCAGGAACCTGAAGAAAGGAGGCCAGCTCCTAGGATAACAGAAAGGACCAGGGAAATCTCCAGAAAATCAGAAGAAAGAAGACTACCACGCCACCGGATAGAACCACCAGTGATGCATGACCTTGTTGCAGAAGCAACCCCGGGGATGTCCCGACAGGCATCATCCCTGAGGAGCCGAGGTATGCAGGAGAACGTGAAGGGATTGAACCATATATCCCACAATAGGTCACCGGGCCTCGCCATCTACGGATCATTTCGGAATACGAAGTCGGAGAGAATGCGAGAATGTTGAAAAGAAATCCTTTGAATACTTCGAGAGAATTAGAGGCGGAAGAATCAATATACTAGAGGGCCTCGAGCTACATACGGACGTATTCTCGGAGTATGAACAACGAGCAAATCGTGGATTGCATCCGGGATTTGAAAAGAATGGGCCGAGCGAGGCCACCCGAGGGAAAACACATACTCGGAACCCCGGAGATGGATGCCGGGGAAGGGAAGAATCACAATACAATGCGGATGCTTGCTACAACTTTGCCGAAGACAGGAAGGGAAACCCACGGGAATACTCCGTCATGGGCAAGTGGATCCGATGCCATTAGTCATCAAGAGAATGGTAAAGAGATTGATAACATGGAGGGTACGCCGCCAGATTGCATACCCAATAGCTGCATTATCAACATCTACAAACAGGGTGACCGCATACCCCCGCATATAGACCACCACGACTTTGTCGGACCTTTACTGCACGGTCTCTTTCCCGAATGAGTGTAACATCATGTTCGGATCCGACCTCCGGATAGCGAGCCCGAGTGAGTTCCGAGGGCCGGTGAAGATACCTTTACCGGTAGGTTCCGTCATGATGCCGAAGGGCAACGGAGCGAGATATCGCTAAGCATTGCATACCGGGAGTACTAGTGAAGCGGATCTCGGTTACTTTCAGAAGGATGGACGACAGGAAGACACCTTACCATTTCCAGCCATTCCCTGAGCTAGAGAGCCTCCGGCCTTACGAGCTGTGAGTTACATGGAAAATATCACACCTCCAATGTACATCCATACGGTATCCTTGCCAAAGATGGCTTGGAAGGTGATGTTATTGAACATGTACCCCACTATTCAGACATGGATTTTTGACAGATGCTTCTTTGGATGGATCAACAAAGATCATACATAGTCCATTTTGAGTCTACATGGATTGTATGAAATGTATTCCAGATCGAGTTGTATGATGTATCTTCAACATGATTGGAATGAAAGTGACCATGTCACATTTTTGGCCTTCACCTCTTTTGTGCAAATTGACTGGGAAACGCCATTGAAGTTAAATGAACTTCGAACAAAGAACAGAAAAGAAATAAAGAAAAAAAGAATAAAAGAAAACTTTCCTAAAAAAAAAAAAAATCTAAAAAATGACGAACACCAAATTCACATGAACATTAAATAGACGATAAAATAAAATTTGAATCATTAAAGGATAAACAAAATCAACATAAATGTTAAATCAAATCTCAAATCAAATTCTCAATCAAATTTCAAATCCAATCTAGATCAAATTTCAAATTTGATCTTCCAAATTTTAAATCAAATCTTAAATCAAATCTCAGCCGAGTTCAAACTCATCCTTCCAAATTTCGAATTCAATCTTTCCAGATCTCAAATCTCAATCAAATTCAAACTTTTGGGTCGAGGATTTTACATCCGATACTACAATGCTTTAGGATTCTTTCCCTATTACACTGAAATACATCAAAATCAAACTTTTTGGGTTGAGGATTTTACATCCGATACTGCACTGCTTTAGGATTCTTTCCCTATTGCACTGAAATACATCAAAATCAAATTTTTTGGGTTGAGGATTTTACATCCGATACTGCACTGCTTTAGGATTCTTTCCCTATTGCACTGAAATACATCAACATCAAACTTTTTGGGTTGAGGATTTTACATCCGATCTTGCCATTGCTTTAGGATTCTTTCCCTATTGCACTAAAATACATCAAAATCAAACTTTTTGGGTTGAGGATTTTACATCCGATACTGCACTGCTTTAGGATTCTTTCCCTATTGCACTGAAATACATCAAAATCAAACTTTTTGGGTTGAGGATTTTATATCCGATACTGCACTGCTTTAGGATTCTTTCCCTTTTGCACTGAAATACATCAATATCAAACTTTTTGGGTTGAGGATTTTACATCCGATACTGCACTGCTTTAGGATTCTTTCCCTATTGCACTGAAATACATCAAAATCAAACTTTTTGGGTTGAGGATTTTATATCCGATACTGCACTGCTTTAGGATTCTTTCCCTATTGCACTGAAATACATCAAAATTCAAACTTTTGGGGTTGAGGATTTTACATCCGAGACTGCATTGCTTTAGGATTCTTTCCCTATCGCAATGAAATACATCTAAATTCAAACTTTTGGGTCAAAGATTTTACATCCAAGACTGCATTGCTTTAGGATCCTTTCCCTATCGCAATGAAATACATCAAATCAAATTCCTGGGGTTAAGGATTTTACATCCGAGACTGCACTGCTTTAGGATTCTTTCCCTACAGCAATGAAATACATCAAAGTCAAACTCTTAGGGTTAAGGATTTTACATCCAACACCGCATTGCTCTGAGATCTCTTCTCATTGTAATGATTCAATCCAATCATTTCAATTTTCTTTTGGGGTTGAAGATGTTATATCTAAAACCTCAAAATTCCAATTTTCATTTCAAATCAAATCCCTTCAAATTAATTTTGATAAACTTCAATCTAAGTCGAAACTCCAAATTGAAATCTAAACTCACACATCAAAACTTAAACTAAAACAAAATGAAATCTAAATTGAAATTCCCCCAGATCATGTGATTTGGAATTTACCTCCTTTTCCTTTCCCCAGCGAGAGTTCAGGAATCTCCAGTTTCAGAGATATACTTGACACTCCCCAGCGGAAACTCTTCTACTTTGTCCTAAGTTTTTCACTTGGACATTTGTGTTGGTTTTGTTGATCGCTTCGGTCGACACCGATACACGCGGTGTGCTCCGTCAGCTCACCACACCTATTGGGGTCCATTTGTTGACCTCATTTTTGATGAGGTCTTCTCTTCTTCTTTTAGTACTTAGGATCTAGACTTAGGCTTTTCCTTTGACTATCTTAGAGGACTAGAATTGGGATCCACCACCTTTTAGAAATTCAAACCACTTCTTAACTACCCGCAAACTCCACAAACTTGACTGTAGACCCCTAATCACCTAGAGGGTTGAAATCAAATGTGGAAGTTTAAAGGATGGGTTCCTATAGGACTCTTTGGCCCTAGGACTGTCCTGGGTGGCCTGGTCTGGTGAAGGGGCTGACTTACACATACACTTACACATACACTACACTTTCACACACCTCCTAAAACCACACCCATACCTAACTTGACCTCCTGACTCATGTAGGTGATTCACATGGATGGTCCTTAACCCCTAAGCCCTTGGCTAAGAGGGTTAGGAACAACATAGTGGACGCCTCAAATGAGTCCCTTCATGGCTCATGTGGGCTCGATGTGGCTTCATGGCTCAACCAAAATGACTTCATTCCACTCAAATTTACCGATCTTCAATTTTCCAAATCTTCGATTTTCCAAATCTTCAATTTTCCAAATCTTCAATTTTCCAAATCTTCAATTTTCCAAATCTTCAATTTTCCAAATCTTCAATTTTCCAAATCTTCAATTTTCCAAATTTTCAATTTTTAACCCCCGGGACCCTACACCCGCCTAACCTACCCAAAGCCCTTGAAACTACCCAGATTTCTCAAAAATTTCCAAATCACCCAAGATTCCTCAAAATCAATCCCAAACATTTCCACATCACTCAAATTGATCATCCATACCCAAAATTACCAAAAATTCCAAGAAAACCTCCCAATACCCTCCAAATACCCAAAATACCCCTCTTGACCCAAAAATCCAAAAATTCAGAAAATTCCCAAAAAATTCCAGAAACTCCCAAATATTCCCAATTTCATTTTGTCCAACTACACCAAGGGCCAATTTTGTCAATTTACCCTACTTTTGTCAAAACCCCCAATTTGACCCATTTTAACCCAAAGTGAACCCAATGTCAAACCAAACCTACCCAATTGAACCAAATTCTGGTCCAATTCAATTCTAAACTTCAATTCAACATTCCCAATACCAATCTAGACCAAATCCAAGTTCAATTTGATTGACATTTGGATCCAATTTCACTTTTGGCCTTAAAGCCCAATTTGGACCCATGACCCAAACTTAACCCAAACTCACCCAATTCAACTCCAATTAACCCCAAATCTTTTCCAAATCTTCCTTAACATTCCCACAAACAAAAAAACTAACATTATTTGCCCAACATTTAGACCCAAACCCCACTCAACTTCAACTCAAAGCCAAAAAGCCCAATTTTGACCTAAACCCAAACCTAACCCAAATAAGCCCAAACCCCAAGATTAAAGCCCAGCCAAAGTCAAAACCTCTTTGAAACACTCCCATAGACATTTCTCAACATTAATTTTACATCAATTTCAACCCTAGCCCAACATTGGCCCAAGTTAGCCCAATTTGACCTATATTGGCCCATTTACCAAATCAACCCAAATTCAACTCAATTCAAACCCAAACCACCTCAAATTCATTTCAAATCACTCATGATACATCCCTAAACCAAAACCAACAATTATTTGGCCCAAACTTCTAAAAAATCCCCATCCATAAATTCATTCCTAATCCTAAAGGCTCATCCCCTTAAACCTTCTTAAAAGCCCATCTAAAACCATTTCAAAAGGCCCAAAACCTACCCTAAAGCCCACATGACATCTCCATTTGCCATCCACTTAATTAAAGCCATTACCTAAGTCCTAAATTCATCATCAAATAATTCCAAATCAAGTTTCATACAAATTTCCATCAAATTACCAAAAATTCCTAAAATCCATTTTCATGAAGTTGACTAAACTTTTCCCAAGCCAAATGAAGCCATGAATGAGCCAGTCACAAGCCAAATGAAGCCATGAAAGTTTGGCATGTGACCATGCCATTAAGGGTAAAAGGAGGGGCTCCTTTCCTAATCTTTCATTAAGCCTTTTTAACCTTATTCATGACACACACTAAACCATGTTTAGCCACCTCATCATGGATAGAGACCATACCATTCTCTCTTGGCCGACCCAACCGATCCTCTCGGCCCAAAATCAGACCATGGGGAGGTGCACCCAACCCAAACCAATGGATTGACCAAATTGAAGCCAAAATGACCCCTTCCCCATTCCATTTTAATTCAAATCCTTTACACATGGCAATTGCCAATTGACTGCACAAACCTCCAGCCCTGACCCACCTGGACCTGAGGGTGACCCATGCCTGCCGGCCAGCCGCCTGGGTCGCCGGAAAACACCATGGCCGAGACCTTGGGAGGAGCAAAACTTTGGAATTCCACCTTGCTGAGCTGCCCCATGCCCAATGGCCACCATGGCTGTTCTTCCCATGACCAGAGCAGCTGATCCCAACCCTTGGCCATCCCTGCGAGGCTCTCCAGCCACCTCTATTTAAACACCACCCCCTCACGGCCATGAGAGGAGAGTTGCACAAACCTTACCGAAACTACGCCAAAATTGTTCCAAACCCTTCTCCACCCTTAGAGCGAGTTGATCCCCGAGTGTCAATTTGCCACTAATCCCCACCGACAAGATCCAATTTCTCGACCGAAATTCCACCCAAAACCAGGACACTTCTCCACGGTGAGCCAATCCCCAAATTAATTGGTTCTACACCTTCACCGGACCAAGGGAAGGTGTCCACCAGCAAAAGCCCCATCTCCGAGGCCACCCGGTTGCTCCGGCCTCCAAGCTTTGTGATCGGGCGTGGTCGAAATCATACCTAGACAATTCACCAGACCAGGAGACTTCATCTGGAGCTTCTTAGGATCCAATCGAAGGTGCAACAACCCTCAGATCGAAGCCACACTTCTCTGAGCAAAGGTATGAGCTAACTCTTCATCCCGAGCTTCTAGAGATTCTCCATTTCAAATGCTTTAATTTCAATGCATGATAACCGTATAGATGTGTTCGTCTCTTCAAGACGAATCCATGAAGCATAAGAACATGAAAATCCATTGAGTATCGAGTGAGATCTTAGGGATTTAGTGTGGACGGCTCTCGGGTGAGGACGCTTGGGGACGATGAACAGATGCCGTCCATCCAATACACGTGCGGACGGACGGCCAGGATCGCGTCAGATCAGAAGACGGAACGATACAGCGGGCCCCAGGAGCGCTGAGTCAGATGTGGCGTCGAATGGGAGCGCGACACGCGGCGTTTCGGAGCTGCCGAGGTTGACGCGGCGCCGCGTGGATAAATAGAAAATTAGGGGTATTTTCTATTTATTTAATTCCCTAAACTTCAAAAATTCATAACTTTGTGTAGAAAAATCAGAAAAATAAAATAAAAATACCCTCTTGCTCGGTGAACAGAGGAGAATAATATGGAAAAGAAATCATTTAATTTCATCAAGTATTTTATTTTTAATAATTTATTTACTCTCTGCATATTTTTAATTCTCCATGCATTTATACAATTCACCATGGCATGAGACCATAGGGCTTTTGAAGCCTCCGAATTTGGGAACATTCCCCGAATTTTCCAAAGTCGGAGGCCATCCCTATGAAAAGTTATTGATTTTTCAAATTCATGTTACTGTTTTGAGTATTTTAATTCCAATAAATAGCATGTTGTGAAATAAATTCTAGAAAAATTTGGTGATGTTCCTTATGACCGAGAGGACCCTAGGAAAAATAGGTTTTGAGTTAGTTCATTTAAAACAACCCTAATTGGCTTAAACACCCAAAATGGATCTCTAATTAATTAGAGCTAACCATACATCAAATTGACTTGAAATCAATTGTCCACTGACCTTCAGGATCAGAGGAACCCACCATAAAAATTTGAGGTCAATTGGACTTGGTTAGCCCTACTAATTGGGTTGATTAATCCATTTAGTCATTTTAAACTTCAAAAATTCATAACTTTCAAAATACTTTTTAAAAATTCACCAAATTGGTTTTGGAGCCTCTTTGATATCAGAGGAATTTAAGAGAATTAAAATTTCAATTTTCTAAAAAAGTTGATTTTTTAATATTATTTTAATATTTTAATAATTAAAAAATAATAAAAATCACAAAAATAATAAAATTCACCAAAATGTCACATTTTGAATTTTAATCACTTAGGAACAAACCCCATATTTTTCTTAGGTCTATTTAGTGAGATATTAAATTTTAAAGCTCTAGGGTAATTTTAAAATTAAAAAAATGTATTTTCTAGCATTTTCACTAAAATAATTATAATAAATCATAAAAAAATAAGAAAATTGCAAAATTTGCTTCTTTGATTTCCCTGATATCAGAGATATTTTGAAAAATATAAAATTCATTTTTCAACATTTATTTTATTTTTAAATTAATTAACACTCCAAAACTTAAAATAATTATAATAAAAATAATATAATTCAAAAAATCACCAAAATTGGTCCAAGTGGTCCACTGATCATTAGGAATGTCCCCTAATTTTCTTAAGGATAGAAACTATCCCTTGGTCATGTTATTAAATTTTCCTTGGAAATCTCTATTTTTTACCAAAAATAATTATATAAATAAATTAAATACAGAAAAAATCACATTTTCTCCTCTCATGTCTTTATTGACATATGAGTGAAGTCACATAAAAATTTCAAGTTCATTTGAGTTCAATTTAGTGAGTTATGAAATTATTAAGCTTAAAGGGTAAAGTGGTAATTAAAATTTTAACCCTTAATTAAAACTTTAGGTTTAATAAAAAATTAATAAGTAAAATATTTGATCCTAATCTGATTTGGATGATTGAAATTTAAATAATTAAAGGGTAGAAACCCATTAAACAATTTTAAAATAATTAAACCTTAATTAAATAATTGATTAAATTTGGGAAGAATAATAAAATTGGAATTATTAAAATAGGGATATTATTTGGAAGAGATTTATTCTTTAATTTAAAAATCCCTAAATTAATCATCTCATTAATATTCAATTCTTAATTAAAATGATAACTCAAATTCAAAACATTAAAAGACTTAATCATTAAACTAAAATTAAATTATTAAATTCTTTTAAAATTTCAATTAAAAAAAATAATAAATAAAATTAAATTAAAAAATTAAATTAAATTAATTAAATTAAATTAATTAAATTAAATTAATTAAATTAAA
Organism: Papilionanthe hookeriana x Papilionanthe teres; assembly: GCA_022702705.1. Lineage (NCBI taxonomy): Eukaryota > Viridiplantae > Streptophyta > Magnoliopsida > Asparagales > Orchidaceae > Papilionanthe > Papilionanthe hookeriana x Papilionanthe teres. The sequence goes on from CM040423.1 coordinate 96,491,612, forward strand.
TTAAATTAAATTAAATTAAATTAAATTAAATAAACAAATTAAATTAAATCAAATTAAATTAAATTGAATTAAATTAAAATCAAATTAAATTAAAATTAAATTAAATTAAATTAAATTAAATTAAAATCAAATCAAATTAATTTAATGTAACATCAAATCAAACTAAATTGAATTAAATTGAATTAAATTAAATTAAAACTCTATTAAATTAAATTAAATTAAAACTCAATTAAATTAAATTAAATTAAATTAAGTTGAATTAAATATAACATCACCAAAGACATAAAGAATTCAAAATAAATCTAAAATAACTTGAACACTATTCCAAATTAATTGAAATTAAACTAAATCACAAATCATTTGAATATCAATTTAACCTCAAAAGCTTTAGTTATCACAACTCCTAAACAGAACATTAAATGAAATGTTACTTCACTCATAGGACATTCAAACGTCCTAGTTCACTGAGCAAGACAACAAAATTTGAATCCTCGGACGATTAATTCATTTATATAATTAAATTCATTTGGACTTAAAACAATCCTAGAAATATTGAAAAGATGTTTAAGATTTGTCTTAAGCACTTCCTCGATATGATAGGATGTTTATAAGAACAACTAAATTTAATTATTCTTTGATGAATAAAATCGTCCTCAAACCAAAACACAAGAACCTAGACGTCATAGGAAATGACTAGCTATATGATTAGTAATTTGGTAGAAAACCATAACCCTTACCTTAGCTTTACCTAGGAACTTGCTTAAATATTCTAATTGTGTTTTAAGTGCAGCTTGGGATGACGGGAAGACCCTCCAGGTACGCTTTTATTTTATTGCAATTTACTTTCATGCAATTTACATTATTGCAATTTCATTAATCGCATCCCACTTACTTTTCTTGTATGATAAACAACTGTTGCATGAAAACCCACACCTTTAGGATAACCCCTAAAAACTGAAACCAAAACTAAGTTAAAAGTCATTGCAAGATAAAATTCACCGCCACAATATTTCAAAATATAAAACAACTCAAAATTTAATCACAAACAGAACACAAAACTACAATTACAACTAAATTAAAACGTCTCGTTGGATGATCGGGAATACCTCGGATGATGTAACCTACGTGTTGCTAACGGGATTTCCCACGGTCTAAATGAAAGTGTGGAACTCATTCGGTTAAGTTTAGCAAATTCATCCGGACTAAGTGAATCGATAAAAATAATGATGCCGGAAGGATGGAACCGTGGGATCTTAACCGGTGTCGTTATAATCAACTTTAAGATTTGTTTTAATTAAGATATTGAAAACACTTGGAAATTAAGATTTTCTCTAAACCAAAACACTTTTCTCATCCCCTGATTTATGACTTCTAAAACTAAAACCTCTGCAACAACAAGGAGCTTAGAGCATGATGGGCGACGACGGCCATCGTCATCGACAAAACACCGAGTCTACTTCAGCAAAAACTTTCCTAGAATTAAATAACAAAGCCATAGGACTTCGAGGTAGTTTGCCTAGTGCAACATAAATCCTCAACTCTTCGTTAGGCACTTGCATTGCAAATTAAGCCCTAACCGGTCTTAGGATTCCGAGGTAGTCGTCTGGTACGGCAATAAACCCTCACATCTTCGAGGCTATTTGTTTGATTTTATCATACAAATATAAGCCCTAATTAATTAAAATTGGCAAGATCAAAACATCAAATTAATATTAGGACTTCCCTAAATTCAAGCCAAACAATAGGATAGTCGGGAGATTACCGAAGTTCACTTCGAATCTGTGATTTCTCCTACTTTTCTTCCTTTGAATTCCCAAAATTTGATCCATTCCCTATTGAAATTCCAAACTTCAATCCTTTGAGATCTTAAACTTTGAAATTCTTGAGAGCAGAATTATTGATTATTATCGAGAGTTTTCTTAGGTGATTCCCGTCACTTAAGATGTAATTAACTATAGGGGCTTGCCCTTATAGGGAATTTTAAAAGAACCTGGGTAATATAAACCCTGTTTAATGCTTTCATATTAAGCGAGGGAATTTGTCGGCTTATAAAATTGGTTCGCGGACCAAACGGATGTCACAAATCTTCTAGTTTATTTAATTGAGCCCCACCGTCAAGCGAGTGTGTCTATCCTTAGGGATAGATACACGGTTTGTGGTGCGGTGCTCGTTTATATAAACTATTTGGGATGTGAGATCGGTTTAATCTCATATCTTAAAACCTTCAAATTTAAAATTATTTTCAAAATCAAATACTACTTTTCAAAATTATTTATTTAAATTAAATTAAAAATTTGCCGAAAACTTCTGTTAGGCGACCCCCTTTTCAAAATAAAACACACAACCTAAAAAATAAGCCGTACAGCGTGATAGCTATCCTGAGTTTTAAAATTTACTATAAGAGCAAGATTCTATAGTTAATTACTTCTTTGACAATTAAAATTACCTACGAAAACTTCAGATTAATATTAGTCACTTATTTTCTAACAAGTTTCAAGAACGAGGAAAGAAACGTCAATGTTCAATCTTAGGGGTAATATGTCATACGACCTAAGAGTTTGATTTTTGTCAATGTCATTTGTTATGTGAATTTTATTTTTATTTTATTATTGTTTTGTCTTGTAGTTTATTAGTTATTTAGTGACTATCCTAAAGTTTAGGTTTTGTGGCTATTTGTTTCAATTTTTGTCATTTTAAGGTCATGTCATTTATATTTTGTTTTGTTCTGTTTTTTCGTTGTTTTTGTGTTGCTTTTATTTTGTTTTAATGTCGCTTGTCCTATGATCCACCTAAAAATGTACAACATTTTATGCTAAATTTTATAAAGATATTACACTGTAAGGCATGTTTTCTTGTTTTTTTTAATATTCATCAACTTGAAGAAGTTGAAGTGATTGGAGCAAAATGAACAAAAATGAAGCAAAACAGTGTAATTTTGAACCAAAACGAGCAAGAAAGAAAATTCTAACCTGACACATTTTGATATGTCGTTCTATGCTTAATCTCTTTTACATTTATCACATATATTTAAATGAATTTACACTTTATTTTATATCTAAATTGTAAGTATATCTGTTAGGAACAAAACGCAACTAAAATGAGGCAACACGGAGTTGAAATGGAGCTAAATGGAGCAAAATAGTGGAGTTGCACATAGGATGACACCTAAGCACCAAAGTTGGTGCATAGCCGCCAGAAATGGTGCCTGACCGCCACCAAACTGGTGCATAAGCACCATAAAATGGTTGCTGACGGTTTTTTCCATAACTTCATGAAGAAAGGTGAGATTTGGACAATTTTCAAAGAGTTGCGAAGTGTGGCTTTGGGGAATTTGTTGGGAATGACAAAATAGACTTTCTAGAAGATGTTGGGGCGGTTAGAAGGTGATTATTGAAGTTATAAGTAAAAAGATGTATCACTTGGAGTTAGAAGGAGTTATTTTTGATGAGAGTCGCCCTTTGGAAGATTCATTGAATATGAACACTTTAAAAGAGGCACAATCTCTCTCGCTACTTGTTTTATTTTTACACGTCACCAATTTCATTTCATGAGGAAGATTACTTTTAATATATTAAACTCCACCTTCTAATTTTCATTAAGTATTTTAGTTAAGGATTAGAAGTTGTATTGTAGTAATAATTTTAGGATTTAATTAAAACCAAACTTTTATCGAGTTTCCAAGCTAGGGCGTGTTATTGTAGACTAGAATTTCTCTTGGAAGCCACTGTGATTTACCGCGATCTTTGTGGGATCTATATTCAGGGCTTAATTAGAAAGCTCTATATTACTTGATAAAGATACGTATACTTACGTAAAATCCCTACTATTTAAAGACATAATTGAAATCTTACTTTTCTTTGGTGTCATGTTTTTGGCACCATTGTAATAGATAAAATTTAAACAAGAAAATTAAAGGATTAAACACTTGAATATTGTAATCGGGAATCATGTTTTTGGCACTGTTGTTGGGGATTGCAACAGTTGATCTTGACTTTTAGGAGGATTTTATTTGAATTAATTAGGCCTAAACTTGGAGAATTGCAGTTTCGTAAAAACTATTTTGTGTGAAAAGTGTTTTCTGTATGAAAACGTGTTGTGAAGAAACCTTTTGTGTAAAAAGCAAGGTGTTTGTGAAAATGTTTTCTTTTGTTGAAAATATTTTTTGTTTAATTGTTAATGTATTTTATGTTGTTTTATGTATGCGAACTAAAGGATCTGCAGAACTTGTGCCTTATGATCCTAACTTAGAGAAAAATAAAAAACAATCAAAAAACAAAAAAGACTTAAAAAACTAAAAATGGAAATGAAAAAAATTCATCATAAATCATCGAGGGATTATGTAAATCTTACAATAGGTTAAATTCACTCGACTATTCAAATCCCTGTTGTAGAAGCTGACTCGTTTAAACTAAATCCAAAGATGATCCAATTGGTGCATAACAAACAGTTTGGGGGAACTCCTTCGGAGGATCCCTATTTACACTTATCATGTTTTCTAGAACTTTTTGTTACATTTCATTATAAAGGCATGTCAGATGATGTTGTTAGACTAAGGTTTTTTCCTTTCTCGCTAAGGGATAAGGCTAAAATGTGGTTGTACTCACTAGCACCTGGCTCTATTAAAAACTGGGAGGAGTTAACTCAGAAATTTCTAGCTAAGTATTTTCCACCATCAAGGACTACTAAAATTTGAAACGATATTATCTCATTTTGTCAGTATGAAGAGGAATCAATATATGAAGCCTAGGAAAGATTTAAGGAACTCCTAAGAAAGTGTCCATACCGTGCACTGCCTAATTGGTTAATCATTCAAACTTTTTACAATGGGTTAGTAGGATCCTTTAGGTCTGTAATTGATACTACCACTCGTGAATCATTAATGTCAAAACCATTTGATGAAGCGTATGCTTTAATTAAAAGAATGGCTACCAATGAATTTGAATGGCCCTCTACAAGGGTAAATCCTGAAAGGGTTGCCAGTGTTCATGATACAGATGTGATTACAATTCTTGCATCTCAGGTTGTTGCAATATCAAGAAAGTTAGACTAATTTGGAATGAACCAGTCTCAATTTACTCCATTAAGTGAGAAAAGTTCATTAGAGCATATGATTGATTCTAACTTATCATGCGAGACTTTAAATACCATAAACAACCCATACTCTAACTTTTACAACCTAGTTTGGAAGAACCATTATAATTTTAACTGGAATCACACTACTAGGGATGGAAACCAACAATAGGAAAATATTCATGCAAACCCTAATGGAAGTTGGAATAATCTATGGAACACAAACTATAGAGCTTCTAATCCACGGACTCTAACAATGATCAACAATTTGAGGATAAGAAGATGTCTGTAGAAGAAGTGGTATTGCAAATGGAAAACCCGTTTTAATTTCAAAATGTTGCAATTATAAACATAGAGAAAAACTGGGACAAATCGCTAACTCACTTAGCAATAAACCCCAAGGAACACTTCCTAGCAACATTGAGATCAATCCTAAAAAGGACACTAATGAACAAGTAGAAGTTGTCCGATTAAGAAGTGGAAGAGAGACAAATGATGTGTTTAGAAAAGAGAAAGAAGTTGTGGGAGAAACAGAAGAAGCTAAAAGACTTAAAGAAGGTGATTCTTAGGATATGAAAAAATTTATATCTCCAACTAAAATCAATTTAGAAAGACCACCACCTCCATTTCTTTAAAGACTTAGATAACAAGAGTTGGATAAATAATTTTTAAAGTTACTGAAAGTACTTAAGAAGTTAATGATAAATATTCCTTTCGCTGAAGATTTGAAACAGATAAAAGTATGCAAAGTTTATGAAGGAGATATTAAACAAGAAAAGGAAACTTGGGGATTACGAGATAGTTGCACTAAGTGAGGAGTGTAGCACTATACTTCAGAAAAAACTTCCAAAGAAACTTAAAGATCCTTTTAGCTTTACAATTCCTTGTGTAATTGGAGAAAAATTATGTGGAAAAGATTTATGTGAGTTAGGACTGAGCATTAATGTGATGCCTCTATCTATATCTAAATGGTTAGGTTTAGCTGATATTTCTTCCACTACTGTAACCCTTCAGTTAGTTGATCGATCTATCATTTATCCAAAAGTGGTTATAGAAGATGTGCTTGTTAAAGTGGATAAATTTATATTTTCTTTACACTTTGTTGTAAAAGAAATGATGGATGATAAAGATAATACAATTATGTTGGGGAGACCTTTCCTTATTACTCGATAAGCTATGATAGATGTGCAAAAAGGAGAGTTGACTATGAATATTAATGACCAGGAAGTAACTTTTAATGTATTAAAGACTATGAAATATCCAACTGAGAGAAAAAATGATGCTTTTTTTGGATGAATGAAATTGATTATCTAAGTAAAAATAATTTCTAAGAGGGTTTTTAGAGTAAGTTAACAGATGAGATCGAAATGGACTTTCATGATGAGTTGAAAATATTGTTTAAAGAAGATTGCATGTATGATCAGGAGATGTGTGAATTGATCTATGTCACCAAAAATAGTAATCTTTTAATTCCATATTTTAAAAACCTCATGAACTTAAGATGAATGTACCCCTTACAATTTTAAAGCCTGCCTATTTAGGGAATTCATCTACACCACCAGTCTTTATATCTTTAGATTCGACATAATCACAAGAAGAACCTGAATTGAATGATGAAATAAGTAAAAGATCTCTGAAGAAAGATTTATTCAAAATCACTGAATCGTATATTCTATGGTATACAGACAAAAAAATGAGATTATGATGCTGGGTCAACCAGATAAACATTGGATACATCAGGTCCTCAATGTTAGACCAAGCACTTAGTGGGAGTCAACCTATGGTTATCTTTGTTAACTGTTTAGTGTGATTGTTGTTATGTTGGAATGGATAATAGTAAGATTTTGGACTTTGATCCTTGTTTGATGTGTAAGAGTGTTTTGGATTAATTTTGTGAGGTTATGCCTTGTTCTTGACTAAGTTTGTATATGACCTCTGGTAGTAGTAAGCTGACGAGTCTGTTACAACTTAGTTCTCAACCGGAGCTAAGAATTACCTTGAAGCATGTAGAGTTTGGACTTGGACCACTCCATATCAAATCTATTACTTCTTTTATCTAACTTTGTCTTTACTGAGTAAGATTATGAACTTACATAGTGAACAACATCTGGATGAACTGCACTACTTTTATTTACCAAATTGTGTATACCTTAGACTTAGAGTTAACATGAAATTGGAAACACATACATTTTTATAAAAGAGGAATTCTTATCCAAGGGAGACAACCATATAAAAAATTTTTATATTACACTCACGTTATTAGTGTAGTTTCTTCTGATAGAAATTGAAAGTAAGGAGGGGAAATGTGAGTAGGAGGGAGATCAAATTAACCTCAGTTGTTGTCTGTTTATGAAATTTGTGATTCTACGTAAGGAGTTTTTGTCTCTATGTTTGTGAGTCAAGTTGAATGATTAATTGGAGACAACAAAACTTATCTTAATATTTTAAACTTGTTAGCATCCAGCAATTCCTTTATAAAGTATAAAATGTGTTCCTGTTTAATAATCAGTTTGTACCTGTTATATAATTTAAAATTCCTTTATAGTGTTATGTCAAGCATGTTTAGGCCAGATTTACTTTCTACTGCAATATTCTACTATGTGCTATTTGTTGATATTCTTATGGGATGTGTAGTGAATTGTAAAAGTGATTTTTCCCTGCCGCATATTTTTGTACTTCATTGTTACACATGTTTGAGCTTAAGTTTGTGGGTCAAAGAAAAATGTTTCAAATTTAAACCTTACTTGTTTTAAAAACTACTACAAATAAATTTGAATTTTATTTCTAATTATTTTTGTTATGTGGATAAAAATGGAGTAGAAAAACTTAATTAATATTTTAGTGAAAAGGGTGAACCTAGAGTTAAGGATATTAAGTGAAGAACATGGGAAAATGAATAACTATCTTTAGAAAATTATGGATTACTAGAATTTTTATTTTCAAACTTTTAAGGCTCTTTTAAAAAGTATTTAATAAAATTATACATCTCTTCAAGTAAAGTAATAAGTTTTAACTTTAGAGGATGAAATTGGAATTCAAAATCATGTAAGGACTTCTCCAGATATAGTAATCCTCACATATATATAAAATAAAATAAAAGAGCAAAAAAAGGATAAAAAAGATCCTGAAAAAGAAAAAAAGCTGTGAGTAGATGCTTGAGGAGGGTCCTAATCAAAAATTAGTTTCACTTGAGTCTTTCTAAAGTAAGGAACTTAGAATCTGAAGCTTGATTTTTATACTTATATTAGTTAATTATTTGTAAGAGAGTTCTTAAAGTCTAGAAAGTAAAGTTCATAGGATTCAAGGTTTGAAAATTTTGTATATTTTTCTGAATTAGATAGGAAAACAAATTCCCAAGTTTGATGATAAATATTTAAGACCCTGGGCTAGTCTAATTCACTAGAAGTTCTTCTAGGTTGAACTGTCACATATTTAGAACAAAATTTTAGCAATTCTAAAGGATGACCCATTAACTCTAACCCACATAAATTATTTTAAGAGTGTAGTATTACTTGAGGATAAGTAATATTTAAGTTTGGGAGATTGTGATCCACCTAAAAATGTATTACTTTTTATGCTAAATTTTATAATGATATTGCACATTAAAGGTATGTTTTCTTGTGTTTTTGGTTATAGGTACATCAAATTGAAGAATTTGGAGTGATTGGATCAAAAGGAACAAAAATGAAGCAAAAATGGTGTAATTTGGAATCAAAACGAACAAGGAAGAAAATTCTGACCTGACACATTTTGATATGTCTTTCTATGCTTAATCTCTTATACATTTATCGCATATATTTAAATGAAATTACACTTTGTTTTTTTATCTATCTTTTAGGTGTATCTGTTAGGAGCAAAACTCAACTAAAATGAGGCAAAACGGAGTCGAAACGGAGGCAAACGAAGCGAAACTATAGAGCTGCACGCAAGATAACGCCTAAGCACCAAAGTTGGCTCATAGCACAGAAATGGGGCTTAATCGCCGCCAAATTGGTGCATAGAAGCCAGAAAATGGTTTGTGACAGTTACTTCCATAACTTCTTGAAGAAATGTCAGATTTGAACTATTTTTGAAGCGTTGCAAAGTGTGTCACTTAGGGAATTCATTGGGAATGATAAAATAGACTTTCCAGAAGAGTTTGAGGCTGTTAGAAGGTGGTTATTGAAGTTATGAGTGAAAATATGTATCTCTTGGAGTGAAGGGGTGTGTCTTTTGGTTAGAAGGAGTTATTTTTTAAGAGAGGCACCTGTCGGCATATTTTTAGGTTGTAAGTTTAATTTTAAAAAGGGGCCGCCTACAGAAGTTGTCAGCGGATTTTAGATTTTAAATTTAATTTAAATATGTATAATTTAGAAAATAGCATTTGATTTTGAAAGTAAGTTTAAAAAAAGATTTAAGATATGAAATCAAACTGATCTCACATCTCGAATAGTTTATATAAACAAGCACTGCATCAAAAACCGTGTATCTATCCCGAAGAATAAAAACATTGCTTGATGATGGGGCTCGATAAAATAAACTATAAGATTTGTGACATCCATTCGGTCTGCAAACCAATTTTTTAGGCCGACAAGTCCCTTGCTTAACATAAAGGAATTAAGTAGGGTTTATATTACCTGGGTTCTTAAAAATCCCTATAAGGGCAAGCCCCTATAGTTAATTACATCTTAAATGATGGGAATCATTTAAGCAAACTCTTGATAATGATCATTGGTTTTGCTCTCAAGAATTTCAAAGTTTAAGGTTTTCAAACAATTAGATTTTGGAAATTTCAATTGGGAATGGATAGAATTTGGAACAGTTATTTTAGGAGTCCAAGGGAAGAAAAGTAAGAGAAGCTGAGGATCCAAAAAGAATCTTGGCAACTTCCCAAACTATCCTATTGTTTGGCTTCAATTTGGGAATTTATTCAATGTTATAATCTTGCCAGTTTTGAATAATTAGGACTTATATTTGTATGACATAATCATACAAATAGCCTCGAAGATATAAGGGTTTATGTTGTACCGGATGACTACCTCGGAGTCCTAAGACCAGTTAAGGCTTAATTTGTATAACATGATTATACAAATTCCTAACGAAGAGTTGAGGATTTATGTTGCACTAGGAAAACTACCTCAAAATCCTATGGCTTTGTTATTTAATTCTAAGAAAGGTTTTGTTGATGTAGATTCCAGTTTTGCTGACTGTTGACCTCATTTTTGATGAGGTCTTCTCTTCTTCTCTTTAATACTTAGGATCTAGCCTTAGGCTTTTCCTTTGACTATCTTAGAGGACTAGAATTGGGACCCACCTTTTAGAAATTCAAACAAATTCTTAACTCCCCGCAAACTCCACAAACTCGACCGTAGACCCCTAATCACCTGGAGGGTCGAAATCAAATGTGGAAGTTTAAAGGATGAGTTCCTATAGTGACTCTTCGGCCTTAGGATTACCCCCGGGTGGCCCGGTCCGGAGAAGGGGCTGACTTACACACACACTACACTTATACACTACACTTTCACACACCTCCTAAAAACACACCCATACCTAACTCGACCTCCCGACTCATGTAGGTGATTCACATGGATTGGTCCTTAACCCCTAAGCCCTCGCTAAGAGGGTTAGGAACAACAATGTAGATGCCTCAAATGAGTCCCTTCATGGCTCATGTGGGCTTGATGTGGCTTCATGGCTCAACCAAAATGATTTCATTTCACTTATATTCACCCAATCTTCAATTTTCCCAAATTTTCAATTTTTGACCCCCGGGACCCTACACCCGCCTAACCTACCCAAAACCCTTGAAATCCTCCAAAATCACCTAAATTACCCAAAATTCCTCAAAATCATTCCTAAACATTTCCACATCACTCAAATTGATCATCCATACCCAAAAATACCAAGAATTCCAAAAATACCTCCCAATACCCTCCAAATACCCAAAATACCCCCCCTTGACCCAAAAATCCAAAAATTCAGAAAATTCCCAGGAAATTCCAGAAAATTCCAAATATTCCCAATTTCATTTTGTCCAACTACACCATGGGCCAATTTTGTCAATTTACCCTACTTTTGTCAAAACTCCCAATTTGACCCATTTTAACCCAAAGTGAACCCAATGTCAAGCCAAACCTATCAAATTAACCCAAATTCTGGTCCAATTCAATTCTAAACTTCAATTCAACATTCCCAACACCAATCTAAACCAAATCCAAGTCCAATTTGATTGACATTTGGATCCAATTTCACTTTTGGCCTTAAAGCCCAATTTGGACCCATGACCTAAACTTAACCCAAACTCACCCAATTCAACTCCAATTAACCCCAAATCTTTTCTAAATCTTCCTTAGCATCCCCACAAGCAAAAAACTAACATGATTTGCCCAAAATTTGGACCCAAACTCCACTCAAATTCAACCCAAAGCTAAAAGGCCCAATTTTGACCTAAACCCAAACCTAACCCAAATGAGCCCAAACCCCAAAATCAAACCCAACCAAAGTCAAAACCTCTTTGAAACACCCCCATAAACATTTCTCAACATTAATTTTACATCAATTTCAACCCTAGCCCAACATTGGCCCAAGTTATCCCACTTTGACCTATATTGGCCCATTCACCTAAAGAACCCAAATTCAACCCAATTAAAACCCAAATCACCCCCAATTTGCTTCAAGTCACTCATGACACATCTATGAGCTAAACCCAACAATTATTTGGCCCAAGCCTTTACCAAAATTTCATCCCAAAATCCATTTTAAAATTCAAAAGCCCACTTTCCTAAACCATCTTAAAAGCCCATCTAAAACCATTTCAAAAAAGCCCAAAATCCACCCTAAAGCCCACATGACATCTCCATTTGCCATCCACTTAATTAAAGCCATTACCTAAGTCCTAAATTCATCATCAAATAATTCCAAATCAAGCCTCATGCCAAATCACCCCTAAATACCAAAATTTTTCTTAAATCCATTTCCATGAAATTGACTCCACTTTTCCCAAGCCAAAGGTGAGCCATGCAAGCCATGGACAAGCCACATGAAGCCATGGAAGGCTTGACATGTGATCAAGCCACTAATGGCAAAAGGAGGAGCCTCTTTTAAGCCCCTTAAAAAGGTTTTAACCCTTTTAATGCTTCACCTTAATCCATGTTTAATCAAAATATTCATGGATGGTGACTTCTCCACCCTTTCCTAGCTGATCAATCTGATCTTCCCTCAGCCCAAATCAGCCATGGGGAGGTGAACCAAGCCCAAAAGGTGGATTGACCCATTTGGACCCAAAATGAGCTCATCCCCCATTCCATTTCAATTCAACTCCTTTACACATGTCCATGGCCAATTGATTGCACTAAGCCCCAGCCCTGACCTCCCTGACCAAGATGGTGACCAATGCCTGGCCGGCCAGCCACCACAGCCTCCGGAAACCACCGTGCCGAGAGCTCACATGTGAGCCCAACTTGGAATTCTCACCGCTAAGCCGCCCCATCCCCAGCTGGCCATCGGAGTTGTTCTTCTCTCGCCAAGAGCAGCTGATCCCAAGCCCTAACTCTCCCCGGGAGGCCCTCCACCCTCTCCTATTTAAACACCACCCCTCTCGGCCATGAGAGGTGCTAAAAACAAACCTTAAGGAAACTCTGCCAAAATTGTTCCAGACTACTCCCCATACACAGAGCACTTGATCCCCACTGAAATCCCCCTGCCATTTCTTCTCTGTGAGCTCAATTTCATAGTTGAAATCCAAGCCCAAAACCAGGACACTTCTCTACAGTGAGCCAATCCCCAAATTGATTGGTTCTACATCTTCACCAGACCAAGGGAAGGTGTCCACCAGCAGAAGCCCCATCTCCGTGCCACCCGGCTTGCTCCAGCCCTCCAAGCTTTGTGGATCGGGCTTGGTCGAAATCACACCTAGACAAGTCACTGCGACCAGGAAACTTCATCCGGAGCTTGCTGGGATCCAATCGAAGGTGCAACAACTCTCAGATTGAAGCCACACTTCTCTGAGCAAAGGTATGAGCTAATTCTTCATCCCGAGCTTCTGGAGATTCTCCATTTCAGATGCTTTAATTTCAATGCATGATCACCGTATAGATGTGTTCGTCTCTTCAAGACGAATCCATAGAGCATAAGAACATGAAAATCCATTGAGTATCGAGTGAGATATTAGGGATTTAGTGTGGACGGCTCTCGGGTGAGGACACTTTGGGATGATGAACGGATGCCGTCCATTCAATACACGCGCGGACGGACGGCTCAGATGGCGTCGGACCAGGAGATGGTACGAGAACCGCGGGGCCCGAGCTGCTGACTCAAGCGGCGGCGTCGAATGGGAGCGCGACGCGTGTGCGTTCTGAGATGCCGAGGATGACGCGGCGCCGCGTGGATAAATAGAAAATTAGGGGTATTTTCTATTTATTTAATTCCCTAAACTTCAAAAATTCATAACTTTGTGTAGAAAAATCATAAAAATAAAATAAAAATATCCTCTTGCTCAGTGAACAGAGGAGAATAATGTGGAAAAGAAATCATTTAATTTCATCAAGTATTTTATTTTTAATAATTTATTTACTCTCTGCATATTTTTAATTCTCCATGCATGTATACAATTCACCATGGCATGAGACCATAGAGCTTTTGAAGCTTCCGAATTTGGGAACATTCCCCGAATTTTCCAAAGTCAGAGGCCATCCCTATGAAAAGTTATTGATTTTTCAAATTCATGTTACTGTTTTGAGTATTTTAATTCCAATAAATAGCATGTTGTGAAATAAATTCTAGGAAAATTTAGTGATGTTCCTTATGACCAGAGGACCCTAGGAAAAATAGGTTTTGAAGTTAGTTCATTTAAAACAACCCTAATCGCTTAAACACCCAAAATGGATCTCTAATTAATTAGAGCTAACCATACATAAAATTGACTTGAAATAAATTCTCCACTGACCTTTAGGACCAGAGGAACCCACCATAAAAATTTGAAGTCAATTGGACTTGGTTAGCCCTACTAATCGGTCGATTAAGCCACTTAGCCATTTTAAACTTTAAAAATTCATAACTTTCAAAATATCTTTCAAAAATTCACCAAATTGGTTTTGGAGCCTCTCTAATATTAGGTGAATTTAAGAAAATTAAAATTTCAATTTTCTAAAAAAAGTTGATTTTTTGTATTATTTTAATATTTTAATAATTAAAAAATAATAAAAATCACAAAAATAATAAAATTCACCAAAATATCACATTTAAAATTTTAATCATTTAGGAACAAACCCCATATTTTTCTTAGGTCTATTTAGTGAGATATTAAATTTTAAAGCTCTAGGGTAATTTTAAAATTAAAAAAAATGTATTTTCTAGCATTTTCACTAAAATAATTATAATAAATCATAGAAAAATCAGAAAATTGTAAAATTTGATTCTCTGATTTCCTTGATATTAGGGAGATTTTTGAAAAAATTAAAATTCATTTTTCAACATTTATTTTATTTTTAAATTAATTAACATTCCAAAATTTAAAATAATTATAATAAAAATAATATAATTCAAAAAATCACCAAAATTGGTCCAAGTGGTCCTCTAGTCATTAGAAATGTCCCCTAATTTTCTTAAGGACAAAAACTTTCCCTTGGTCATGTTATTAAATTTTCCTTCGAAATCTCTATTTTCTACCAAAAATAATTATATAAATAAATTAAATAAAGAAAAATCACATTTTCTCCTCTCATGTCTTTATTGACATATGAGTGAAGTCACATAAAAATTTCAAGTTCATTTGAGTTCAATTTAGTGAGTTATGAAATTATTAAGCTTAAAGGGTAAAGTGGTAATTAAAATTTTTAATCCTTAATTAAAACTTTAGGTTTAATAAAAAATTAACAAGTAAAATATTTGATCCTAATCTGATTTGGATGATTGAAATTTAAATAATTAAAGGGTAGAAACCCATTAAGCAATTTAAAATGATTAAACCTTAATTAAATAATTGATTAAATTTGGAAGAATAATAAAATTAGAATTATTAAATTAGGGATAATATTAGGAAGAGATTTATTCTATAATTTAAAAATCCCTAAATTAATTATCTCATTAATATTCAATTCTTAATTAAAATGATAACTCAAATTCAAAACATTAAAAGACTTAATCATTAAACTAAAATTAAATTATTAAACTCTTTTAAAAAATTTCAATTAAAATTAAAAAAAATTAAAATTAAATTAAATTAAGAAAATTAAATTGGATTAAATTAAATTAAATTAAATTAAAAATTAAAAGTTGAATTAAATTAAATTAAATTAAATTAAATTAAATAAACAAATTAAATTAAATTAAATGAATTAAATTAAATTAAATTAAATAAATGAAACTAAATTAAATTAAATTAAATAAACAAATTAAAAATTAAATTAAATGAATTAAAATTAAATTAAATTAAATTAAATTAAATCAAATTAAATTAAAATTAAATCAAATCAAATTAATTTAATGTAACATCAAATCAAACTAAATTGAATTAAATTGAATTAAATTAAATTAAAACTCAATTAAATTAAATTAAATTAAATTAAGCTGAATTAAATATAACATCACCAAAGACATAAAGAATTCAAAATAAATCTAAAATTACTTGAACACTATTCCAAATTTAAACCCATTAATGGAAATTAAATTAAATCACAAACCATTTGAACACCAATTTACCCTCAAAAACTTTAGTTATCATAACTCCTAAACAAAATATTAAATGAAATGTTACTTCACCTATAGGATATTCAAATGTCCTAGTTCACTAAGCAAGATAACAAAACTTGAGATTCTTGGACGATTAATTCATTTGTGTAATTGAATCCATTTTGACTTAAAACAATTCTAGCAATATTGAAAAGATGTTTAAGATTCTTCTTAAACACTTTCTCAATATGATAGGATGTTTATAAGAACAATTGAATTTAATTGTTCTTAGATGAAGAAAATTGTCTTCAAACCAAAACACAAGGAATCTAGACGTCATAGGAATTGACTAGCTATAGGAGTAGGAATTTGTAGTAAAACCATAAGCCTTCCCTTAGCTTTACCTAGAACTTGCTTAAATATTCTAATTGTGTTTTAAGTGCAGCTTGGGATGACGGGAAGACCCTCTAGGTACGCTTTTATTTTATTGCAATTTACTTTCTTGCAATTTACATTATTTCAATTTCATTAATCGCATCGCACTTACTTTTCTTGCATGATAAACAACTATTGCATGAAAACCCACACCTTTAGGATAGTCCCTAAAACCGAAACCAAAACTAAGTTAAAAGTCATCGCCGCATAAAATTCACCGCCACAACATTTCAAAATATAAAACAACTCAAAATTTAATCACAAATAGAACACAAAACTACAATTACAATTAAATTAAAACGTCCCGTTGGATGATCGGGAATACCTCGATGATGTAACCTACGTGTTGCTAACTGGATTTCCCACTGGTCTAAATGAAAGTGTGGAACTCGTTCAGTTGAGTTTAGCAAATTCATTTGGACTAAGTGAATCCGATAAAAATAATGATGCCAGAAGGATGGAACGGTGGGATCTTAACCGGTGTCGTTATAATTAACTTTAAGATTTGTTTTAATTAAAGTATCGAAAACACTTGGAAATTAAGATTTTCTCTAAACCAAAACACTTTTCTCATCCCCCGATTTATGACTTTTAAAATCGAACCTCCGCAACAACAAGGAGCTCGGAGTATGGTGGGCAAGACGGCCATCGTCATCAAGAAAACTCCGAGTCTACTTCAAGCAAAACTTTCCTAGAATTAAATAACAAAGCCATATGACTTCGAGGTAGTTTGCCTAGTGCAACATAAATCCTCAACTCTTCGTTAGTGCACTTGCATTGCAAATTAAGCCCTAACCGGTCTTAGGATTCCTAGGTAGTCGTCCGACACGACAATAAACCCTCACATCTTCGAGGCTATTTGTTTGATTTTATCATACAAATATAAGCCCTAATTAATTAAAATTGGCAAGATCAAAACATTTAAATAAATATTAGGACTTTCCTAAACTCAAGCCAAACAATAGGATAGTCGGGAAATTACCGAAGTTCGCTTCGAATCCGTGATTTCTCCTACTTTTCTTCCTTTGGATTCCCAAAACAAAATGTTCCAAATTCGATCCATTCCCTATCGAAATTCCAAAATTCAATCCCTCGAAAACTTAAACTTTCAAATCCTTCGAGAGCGAATTATTGATTATTATCGAGAGTTTTCTTAGGTGATTCCCATCACTTAAGATGTAATTAACTATATGGGCTTGCCCTTATATGGAATTTTAAAGAACCTGTGTAATATAAACCCCGTTTAATACTTTTATATTAAGCTGGGGAATTTGTCAGCTTATAAAATTGGTTCGCGTACCAAACGGATGTCACAAATCTTCTAGTTTATTTAATCGAGCCCCACCATCAAGCAGTGTGTCTATCCTTAGGGATAGATACACGGTTCGTGGTGCGGTGCTCGTTTATATAAACTATTTGGGATGTGAGATCGGTTTAATCTCATATCCTAAAATCTTCAAATTTAAAATTATTTTCAAAGACAAATACTACTTTTCAAATTATTTATTTAAATTAAATTAAAAATTCGCCGACAACTTCTGTTAGGCGACCCCCTTTTCAAAATAAAACACACAATCTAAAAATGTGCCGACACTAACGACGATGGTCGTGCTGTCCACTGTGCTCCAAGCTTCTTGTTGTTGCATAGGTTTAGTTTTAGAAGGTGAAAATCAGGGGGATGAGAAAAGTGTCTTGGTTTAGAGAAATCTTAAAGTCCAGGTGTTTTTAATATTTTGTTAGGGGAATATTAAAGTTGATTATAACAATACCGGTTAAGATCCCACAGTTCCATCATTCCGACAACGTTATTTTTATCGGATTCACTTAGTCCAGATGAATTTGCTAAACTCAACCAAATGAGTTCCACACTTTCATTTAGACCGTGGGAAATCTCGTTAGCAACACGTAGGTTACATCATCCGAGGTATTCCCGATCATCCAATGATTCATTTTAATTTAATTGTAATTGTAGTTTTGTTGTTCTATTTATGATTAAATTTTGAGTTGTTTTATATTTTGAAATGTTGTGGCGGTGAATTTTATCTTGTTGTGACTTTTAATTTAGTTTTGAGTTTCAGTTCTGTGTCTATCCTAAACGTTTTAGTTTTCATGCGACAATCTTGTTTATCATGCAAGAAGAGTAACGTACAGCTTATATAAATAAATTACAATAAAGTAAATTGCAATAAAATAAAAGCGTACCTGGAGAGTCTTCTTGTCATTCGGAGCTGCACTTAAAGCACATGTTAAGGCATTTAAATATTTATGACAAGTACCTAGGTTAAGCTAAGGGAAAGGTTTTGGTTGTCTACCAAAGTCCTAATCCTATTGCTAATCATCTCCTATGACGTCTAGGTTCTTGCTTTTTGTTTAAGGGTGATTTTCTTCATCAAAGAACAATTAAATTCAATTGTTCTTCTAAACCATCCCATCATATTGAGGAAGTGTTTAGGACGAGTCTTAAACATTCTTTCAATATTTTCGGGATTATTTTGAGTTCAAGTGAATTTAATTGCACTGGTGAATTGATCATCCAAGAATTTAGTTAAATTTTGCTTCTTGCTCAGTGAATTATGATGTTTGATTATCCTACAAGTAAAGTGACATTTCGCTTGATGCTCTACTTAAGAGTTATAATAATGAAAACTTTTAAGGGCAAATTAATTTGTTAAAGAATTTAATGATTTAAAATTAGAATTGATGTTTTAAGGTGATTTAATTTAGTTATAAAATTTTAATAAATTTAAGTTTGGAATAGTGTTCAAGTTGTTTTATTCTTAAATGTTTTAAACCATTTGAATTGAAAGATGAGTTTAAATTATTTAATTTAGACTTTAATGATTTAATTTTAATTTAATGATTTAATGTTAATTTAATTGCAATATTCTGGATTAACTTGTTATTGGTTTGATTATTACCCTTTTTTTTAATTAAGAATTTATTTTTATGAAATTAATTTTTAATGTTTCAAATTTTCTTTAAATTTGCTTTCAAGTGATTTTTGAAATTAATAATTTTTTTTGTTTTCAATTTATTTCAATTTAATTATCAAATTATTTAATGTTTTCAGTTTCAATTTAATTAAGGTTCACTTTCCTTTTAATTATTTAATTATTAATTTCAATTATCACTTTAAATTTAATTAAAAAGTTAAATATTATTAGAGTGATTTATTTGGGGATTTTAGTTTAAGTTATTATAGTCTCTCTAAATTATATCCCCATTTTAATAATCCAAATTTTAACTTACTCTTCCAAAATTTAAAATGTTTAATTAATTAAGGTTTACTTTATATATTTTCAAGATGATTAATGGGTTTATACCCCTTAATTCCCTAGGTTTCAATCATCTCTGAGAAAAGTTAAGATCAGATGTCTAACCCTCCCTTTGATTAGACCTAAATATTGATTAGGGTTAAAATCCTTTAATTACCTTTATGCCCCGTCAAGCTTATTTATTTCATAACTCACTAAATTGAGTTCAAATGAACTTGAAATTTTTATGTCACTTTACACATATGACAATTAAGACATTAGATGAGAAAATGTGATTTTTCTAAATTTAATTTAATTTCTATAATTATCTTAATGAAAAATAGGGATTTTCAATGGAAATTCAACAACATGATCAAGGTAAAGTTTTTGTCCTTAGGAAAATTATGGGGTGTTCTTACTGACTAGAGGACCACTTAGACCAATTTTTGTGATTTTTTAATTTATATTTTATTTATTATAATTATTTTAAATTTTAGAGTGTTAATTAATTATAAAATAAAATAAAGGTTGAGAATTAAGTTTTATGTTTTTATTAAGTCTCTCTAACATTAAGAAGTTCAGAGAAACAAATTTTATAATTTTTTGATTTTTCTTTGATTTATTAGAATTTAATTTAGTGAGAAGGTTGGAAATTCATTTTTTAATTCAAAAATTGTTTTAAGCATTTAAAATTTAATATATTTACTTTGAGACTTGGGAAAAATATTTGGTTTGCTCCTATGTGATTAGGAGTTAAAATATGATATTTTTATGATTTATAATATTTTTGTGATTTTTATTATTTTTTAATTATTTAAAATATTAAAATATGGTGAAAAATGATGATTTTTAAAAAATTTTAATTTTAATTTTTTAAGACTCTGCTAACATCAGAGAAGCCCAAAAACAAATTTAGTGAATTTTTAAAGTGTATTTTTGGAGTTATGAATTTTTAAAGTTTAATTTTAGTTATGTGACTTAATTAATCCATTTAGTGGGGTTAAACATTTCTAATTGATTCCAAATTTTTATGTGAAGTCCCTCTAATCCTAAAGATTAGTGGAGAATTATTTTCAACTTCTTTTGATGTGTGGTTAACCTTAATTAATTAATGTTCAGTTTTGAGTAATTAGGATAATTAGGGTTATTCTTAATGAATTAACTCAAGATATAATTATCCTAGGGTTCTCTAGTCCTAAGAAACTTCCCCAAATTTTCCTAGAATTTTCTAAGTAATATGCTAATTAATTTAATTAAAATACCAAAAACAGTGACATAAACTTGGAAAATACATAACTTGCCAAAGAGATGGCCTCTAACCTTTAAAAATTCAGGGAATGTTCCCAAGATCAGAGGCTTCAAAAGCCCTATGGTCTCATGCCATGGTGAATTATCTATGCAAATGGAGAATCAAAATACTAAAATGAGTAAATAAATAATTAAAAATAAAATATTCATCAAATTAACCTATTTCTTTTTACACATTAGTCTCCTCTGTTCACTGAGCAAGGGGGTATTTTTAGTTTATTTTTGTAATTTTTCTACACAAAGATATGGATTTTCTAAGTTCTGGGTATTTAAATAAATCAAAAAAATCCATATTTTCCTACTTATCCACACGGCGCTGACTCATCCTCTGCAGCTCTGAAAGCCCACGCGTCGCGCTCCCATTTGACGCTGCCATCTAGCTCAGCACTCCAGGGGGCCCACGGTTCATGTAATGTTCTCTAATCCGGCGTAATCTGGATCGTCCACTCGATACACGCTCGATCGGACGGTTCCTGGTCATCGTCTACGACTGGTGTGCACCCGTGACTGTCCACACTATAACCCTAAGAACTCTCTCTTTTCTCAACGGATTTTGGCGTTCTTATGCTCTATGGATTCGTCTTGAGGAGACGAACACATCCATACGGTTTAGATGCTATGAAATTAAGCCAATCAAAATGGAGTCTCACTGGAAGCTCAGGAGAAAGGAGAGGTCTATACCTTGGCTCTGGAAGTGAAGCTTTAATCAGAGAGTTGTGGCACCTTCGATTGAACCCAAGGAGGCTCAAGATGAAGTCTCTTGCTCTGGGGAATTTCCTAGGTACAACTTTCACTAAGACCGATTTCAAAGCTTGGTCGATAGAGAGAATGGCTGGCCTGGTGAGGGGGCTTCCACTGGGGAACTTCTTCTCTTGGTCCTGTGCAGGTGTGGGTGAGTTTAATTTGATTTTACTGGAGGTTTCAGAGATGTCCTAGTTCTGGGCTGAGAATTGAGCTCCAAAATTGAGCTCAATCAATGGGGTTTAGGGCAGGAGAATAGTGGGGATCAATTTCTCTAGGCTAGGAGAAGGTCCTGGAGCAATTTTGGCAGAGTTTTATTAAGCTTTGGTTCATCACCTTGTTTGACCGAGAAGGTAGTCGGTTTAAATAGACATGGCTGGAGGGCCTCCCAGAGGGAGTTAGGGCTTTGGATTGGCTGCCTTGGTCAAGGGAAGAACAGCCATGGAGTCCAATTGAGTTGGGACAACTCAGCTTGAGAGAATTTTGGAGTTTGGTTCCCATGGAGCTCTCAGCCATGGTGTTTTCCGGAGACCCAGGCAGCTGGCCGGCAGGGTCAGGTCACCATCTTGACTCGGTGAGTCCAGGGATTGAGTTTTGTGCAAACAATGGGGGTTAGCCATGTGTAAAGAGCTTGATTCAAAATGGAATTGGGAAGGGGCTCTTTTGGACTCGGTTTGGTTAACCCATCGAAATGAGCTTCGGTGCACCCACCAAGGTCTAATTGGGCCGAAGGGAATCGTGTAAGTCGGCCTAGCTTAGTGGGGAGAAGTCACCATCTAGGCATATTTAAGCTTAAGCATGGTTTTGGGGAAGCATGAAAAGGTTTAATCATTCTTAAGGGAATCATTAAAGGACCCCCTCCTTTTGCCCAATATGGTATGGTCACATGAACACCACTCACATGGCTTGCATGAGGCTTAAGGATGGCTTCATGGCTAGCCTATGGCTTGCCCATGGATTGGCTCAATTTCATGAAATTGGATCTTGGGATTTTTGATGGATTTAGGGGGAATTGCCATGAGGCTTGATTTGAAAATATTTGATCATTGGTTTAGGACTTAGAGATGATTTTAATTGAATACATGATGAAGAAGAATGCCATATGGACTTTGGATGAATTTTTAGGCTTTTGGATTTGGTGGAAGTGAGCTTTTAGAATGGTATACGAAAGTTGTCCTTTAGGTTTGAAAACAAATTGGTGGATGGAAATTTTGTGAAGGATATGGCCAACCAAATGTTGGGTTTAGTTTAGGGATGTGTCATGAGTGATTTGAAACAAATTTGAGGTGATTTAGAGATGAATTGGGTTTGATTTGGGTCTTTTTGGTAAAGGGGCCAAAGTGGGTCAAATTCGGCTTACTTGGGCTAAGGTTGGGCTAAGGTTAGATTTGATGTAAAATTAATGTTGATAAATGTTTATGGTAATGTCACAAAGAGTTTTCAACCATGGTTGGGCTTTGATTTTAGGATTTTGGCCCATTTGGGTTAGATTTGGGTTTAGGCTAATTTAGGGGATTTTTGTTTTGGATAGGTTTGGGTGGAGCTTAGGTTCAAATTTGAGGCAAATCAAGTTAGTGTTTTGATTTTGGATATGTTAGGAAAGTTTTAGAAAAGATTTGGGGCCAATTGGAGTTGAATTGGGTTGGTTTGGGCTAGGTTTAGGTCATGTGCCAAAATTCGGCTTTAGGCTTTAAATTGAAATTGGATCCAAATGTCAATAAATTGGGCTTGGATTTGGTCTAAATTGATATTAGGATATTGAATTTAAGTTTAGAATTGGATTGAATCAAAATTGAGGTCAATTGGGTTGATTTTGTTTGACATTGGGTCTATTTGGCGTTAAGAATGGGTCAAATTAGGGGTTTTTACAAAAGTGGGTTAAATTGACAAAATTGGCCTATGGTGTAGTTGAACAAAATGAAATTGGGAATATTTGGGTTTTTTTGTTAGTTTTTGGGAATTTTTGGAATTTAAGGATTTTTTGGTTAAGAAGGGCATTTTGGCTATTTGGAGGGTATTGGGGGGTATTTTTGGAAATTTTGGTATAGTTGGCTAAGGATGATCAATTTAAATGGTGGGAAATGTTTAGGATTGGTTTTTTGGAATTTTGGGTAATTTAGGTAATTTTGCAAATTTTGGGTAATTTCATGGGCATTTGGTAGTCTTGGTGGGTGTAGGGCCCCGGGGGTCAAAAATTGAAATTTTGGAAAAAAAAAAGATTGATCATGTTTGAGTAGAATGGAATCACTTTGGTTGAGCCATGAATCCATATCAAGCCCATAAAAGCCATGAGAGGACTCATTTGAGGCATTCATTATGTTGTTCCTTACCCTCTTAGCCAAGGGCCTAGGGGTTAAGGTCCATCCATATGAATTACTTACATGAGTCACGAAGTCAAGCCAGGTATGAAAGATTTTAGGATTTGGAATGTGTGTGAAAGTGCAATGTGTAAAGCATCATATTAAAGCATCATACTAACATATGTTCTTTATTGAACTAAGTAAAGCTAGGTATGAATGATTTTAGGATTTTAAAGCATCATATTAACATATGTTCTTTATTGAACTAAGTAAGGGTAATGAATATAATTGCTCCAATTTGTCACAATGTATCTCGCTAGTTGTTTTATTTTAACATATATCACTAATTTCATTATATGAGGAAGAGTACTTTTAATATATTAAACTCCACTTTCTGATTTTCACTAAGTATTTTAGTTAAGAATTAGAAGTAGTATTATAGTAAAAATTTTAAGATTTAATTAAAACCAAACATTTATCAACTTTCCAAGCCTGGGTGTGTTATTTTAGACTAACCAAACATTTATCAACATATATCTCTTAAAAGCCGTTGTGATTTATTGTGATCTCCATGGGCTCGATATTTGGTGCTTAATTAGAAAGCTCTATATTACTTTATAACAATACATAATATTTCATAAAATTCCTACTATTTAAAGACATAATTGAAATCTTACTTTTCTATGGAGTCAAGTTTTTTGCACCATTGTAAAGGAAGAAATTTAAACAAGAAAATTAAAAGATTTAGCTCTTGTATATTGGAATAGGGATCATCCTGTCTTCAGAATGTCATCCTACAAAACAGGGTTATCACATCCTAATAACATGTAAAGTAAATCTAAAGCATAATTTTTCTTCAACTTGCAAATGAAATGGCTGTCAGATTTAAAAGAAATTATGTCAATTTTATTTATTAAATATTTTTAGTTTAGTTGGTTAGATTTTAGATAACCCGATCAAGATGTCACTGGCTCCGTCATTCCAGGGTTATCAGGCGCCTTAATCTACTTAGTCCGAAAGGTATTTGAACATGGACCAGAAGACTCATGTTGACAACTAGGATTGCATTTGCCGTCGAATTTTGGGATTAAAATTTAATTAAAATATATTTATGTAATTATAGAAATTAGCATTTTGATTTTTTTAAATAGTTTTAAGTTTGAAAAATTTTGAAGTATTAAGTTAAACTAATCTCACACCTCGAAAAGTTTACATAAATGAGCACCACATCACAAACCCTGCATCTATCCCGTGGAACAGACACACTGCTTGATAATGGTGCTCGATTTAAATAAACTAACGGATTTGCTACATCTGTTTGGTCTGTGAACCAATTTTATAAGCCGACAAATTTCTCCTACTTAATAAAAAGGAATTAAGCAGGGTTTATATTACCTGGGTTCTTAAAGTTCCCTATATGGGCAAGCCCCTATAATTAATTACATCTTAAATGACAGGAGTCATTTAAGAAAACTCTCGATAAAGATCAGTGGTTTTACTTTCAATAATATTAAAGTTTGAGGTTTCAAAGGATTGGATTTTAGATATTTCAATAGGGAATAGTTCAAATTTGGAACAGTTATTTTGGGAATCCAAAGGAAGAGAAGTAGGGGGTATCAAAGACCCGAAGTGAACTCTGGTGACTTTCCGACTATCCTATTGTTTGGATTCAATTTGAGAATTTATTTAATGTTTCAATCCTGCCAATTTTAATTACGTAGGACTTATACTTGTATGATATGATCATACAAATAGCCTCGAGAATGTGAGGGTTTATGTCGTACCAAACGGCTACCTCAGAGTCTTAAGACGAGTCAGGGCTTAATTTATACAATATGATTATGCAAATGCCTAAAGACATGTTGAGGATTTATGTTGCATTAGGCAAACTAGCTCGAAATCCTATGGCTTGGTTATTTAATTCTAAGGAAGGGTTAAGCTGATGAAGACTTGTTTTGCTGTTGAAGATGAACGTGCTACCCACTATGGTAGCTTTAAGCTCCTTGTTATTGCAGAAGATTTAGTTTTAGAATGTGGAAATCAAGAGATGAGAGGAGTATTTTAGTTTAGAGAAGTTGAAAATTGAGATAGCTTATTTTTTTAATTAAAACAAATCTTAAAGTTGATTAAGCAGAACCGATTAAGATCCCACGGTTCAGTCATCTCGGCACCAATATTTTCAACGGATTCACTTACTCCAAATGAATTTGCCAAACTAAACTGAATGAGTTCCACACATTCCTTTAGACCGTGGGAAATCTCGTTAGCAACGCGTGGGTTACATCATCCTAGGGATTCCCGATCATCAAACGAGAGTTTTGAGTTGTTTAATATTTTACATGTTGTGGTGGTGAATTTTATCTTAATATGATTTTTTAATTTAGTTTTAGTTTAGTTTCACGGCTATCCTAAAGGTTTCGGTTTTCATGCATAGTGACATTGTTGTTTAACATGCAAGCCTACAATAAGAAGAAAGTACATCGCAGGTAAATAAAATGCTATAAAATAAAAGCGTATCCTATCACTAGTCAAGTCCTAAAGTGTGTTTTAAGAATATTTTCTTTATCAAAGAACAATGAAGTTTAATGGTTCTTTTAAAACATCCCATTAGGTTGGGAAAGTGCTTAAGACGAGTCCTGAACATCCTTTCAACGCTGTTAGGATTATTCTAAGTCCAAATGAATTTCATCTTATGGATGAATTGATCATCCGATAATTAAGTTTTCATTCTTGCTCAGTGAGTTAGGATGTTTGATTATCCTATGAGTAAAGTGATATTTCATTAGATGCTTCATTTAAGAATTATAAAGGTGATAACCTTTAGGGGCAAAGTGGTTTATTAAAAGACTTAACCTTAGTTAAATTGATGGTTTAAAAGTGATTCAATTATAAATTTTAAGATTAATTTTCAAATATTTTAGGTCATTTAAGTTGAAAAGGTTTTATATTTTGAATTTATTTGATCCAGTTAAGTTCTAATGATTTAAGATTATTTTTACTTAATCATAGCAATTTAGATTAATTTTAATCGGTTTAGTTTTAATGTTTTGATTATGAATTATTTTTAAATTAACCTTAATATTACAATTTTGTTTTAATTTTAGTTTTGGGTGATTTCAAGTTGATTTTGATATCTTAAGTCATCCTTAAATGTTTTTAAATCGTTTTACATTAACTTAAATATTTTAAAGCTTTTAATTTAATTATAAAATTTTCAAGTTCATTCCTTTTAGTTTCAAAACATCGTTTGTTATGATTTCATTAAAAATTAAGTGATGTTTGATCAATTCACTGG
Organism: Papilionanthe hookeriana x Papilionanthe teres; assembly: GCA_022702705.1. NCBI lineage: Eukaryota > Viridiplantae > Streptophyta > Magnoliopsida > Asparagales > Orchidaceae > Papilionanthe > Papilionanthe hookeriana x Papilionanthe teres. The sequence goes on from CM040423.1 coordinate 96,518,662, forward strand.
TTAGGGATTCAATTTCAAAGTATTAGAATCTTCCTATATCAAAATCCCTTAACCTTAATAACTCACTTCTTAATTAACTTCCAAGGTTTAACAGTTTGATTAATTAAGACTTTTTTTTTCAAGGTGATTAATGGGTTTCTACCCCTTAACTTCCTTAGTTTCAATCATCCAAATGGAAAATTAAGATCAAATATTTTACCCTTTCCCTTGGTTAAGCCTAAGTATTAATTAAGGTTAAAGCGTTTTAATTACTTTAATGCCCTCTTAAGCTTATTTACCTCATAAATCATTAAATCAAGCTCAAATGAACTTGAAATTTTTATGTCACTTCACTCACATGTCAATTAAGACAATAAAGGAGAAAATGTGATTTTTCAACTTTTTATTTAATTTATATAATTATTTTAGTGAAAAATAGGGATTTTTAATGAAAACTCAAGAACATGACCAAGACAAAGTTTCTGTCCTTAGAAAAATTAGTAGAGGTTCCTACTGAGCAGATGACCATTTGGACCAATTTTGGTGTTTCTTTTTAATTTTATTTTATTTATTATAATTAATTATAAAATAAAATTAAATCTGAAAATTCAGTTTTATATTTTTTCATAAATCCCTCTCCGGTCGTAGAACTCGTAGATTCAATTTTTATATTTTTCTGATTTTTCTTTGAATTTTTAGAATTATTTTTGTGAAAGGGTTAAAAAAAGTCATTATTTTAATATTAAAAATTACCCTAAGCCTTAAAAATTTAATATCTTTACTTAAAGACTTGAGAAAAATATTTGGTTGGTTCCTAAGTGGTTAGGGGACCAAATATGACATTTTTATGAATTTTGATATTTTTATGATTTTTATTATTTTTTAATTATTAAAATATTCAAAATTAGGTTAAAATTGAAAATTTTAGAAAAATTCTAATTTTAATTTTCTTAGACTCCTCTGATATCAAAGAGGCCTCAAAACTGATTAGGTGAATTTTTAAAATGTATTTTGAGTTTTATAAATTTTTCAATTTCAAAAGTGGTCATGTAACTTGAACAATCCATTTAGTGGGTCAAATCATTTCCAATTGACTTGAAATTTTTATGTGGGGTTCCCTTGACCCTGAAGATCAGTGGAGAATTAATTTCATATAATTTTGATGTGTGGTTGTTCCAAATTAATTTAATTTCATTTTTGAAATTTTAGCCAAAATAGAGAAGTGAATTAAATCAAGTTACAATTTTCCTAGAGTCCTCTGGTCTAGAGAAACACCCCCTAATTTTTCTGGATTTTTATGATCAGCATGTTAAATTTCACAATTAATTTTTGATAAAATGACTCTGAAATTAGAAAATAAATAACTTTCCATAGACATAGTCTTTAGCCTTGAAAAATTCAGGGAATGTTCCCAAGATCAGAGGCTACAAAAGCCCTATAGTCTCATGCCATGATGAATTATGCATGCTTATGGAGAATTAAAACATTCAACATAGTATTAAATTAATTAAAAATTAATGACTTAACAAAATAACTTAATTCATTTTACACATTATTCTCTTTTGTCCACTGAGCAAGAGGGTATTTTTCTTTTAATTTTATGATTTTTCTATGTAAAGTTATGCATTATCAAAGTTTCAGTTATTTAAATAAATTAGAAAAACCCTATTTTTCTACTTAAGTGACGCGGCACCACCTAATCCTAGGCAGATCTGAAGTACCACGCGGTACACTCCTATTCGATGCAGCCATCTGAGTCAGTGCCACGTGGCCCACGTTTTACGCTTTGTGGTTCCACCCGGCTCCATCTCCACTGTCCGTTCGATACAAGCTCGATCGAACGGTCTCCGATCATCGTCTCCGTTTGGTTCAACCTTAGAGTTGTCCACACTAGAACCTTAAGATCTCGCTCATTTCTCAACCAAATCACATGAGGTTTGGTCCTACGTGTTCATCTAGACAAGAGCTACAAATACATACGACTAACATGCATCAAAATTAAGTTAAATAAAATGGAGAATCGCTGGAAACTTGGGAGGAAGAGAGGTCTCCATACCTTGGTTCAAGAGGTGAAGCCTCGATTAGATGTGCTCAACACGTTTGTTAGAGTCCAAGGAGCCTACAGATTGAGCCTTGAGCGATGATGAAATTTCTTTCTACGAAAGTGACCAAACCAGATTTGGTGTTCTGAAGGATAGAACAAATGGTTGGCCTAGAAAGGTGGCTTTCACTAGGGAACTCCTTCTCTACCTTTGGTGAATGTGTGGGAAGTTTTAATTTAATTTTTGTTGAATTTCCAGGAGTTTCCTATTTCTGGCCTGATTTTTGACTAAGAAATTGGGCTCAGCCAGGGGGATTGATGTGTGACTCAGCCTAACGGGGCTTTATATATACTATCAAATGAAAAAATTTGATACCACTGTAAGAAGATTTAATCCCCGGCAACGGCACCAAAACTTGATGTGATTTTACTTATGAAAGATTATATGAATATATATTTAGATTTTTATAATTTATAAAAGTCACAATTTCAAATGTAAGTATATGTATAGTATCAAGTAATGCAGGGCTCTGGTGGAGTCCTGGTTATCGATCCCAAAGGGAAGATTTTTAGAATATTAAGTAATATTTTTAGATTTTTCAAATTAAAATTAATTATTATTTTTATTTCTTTTTAAGGTTTTGATTTTAGATTTAATGAAATTTACACTAAATGTAAGTAAGCAACACTAAAATAAATATTAATGCAGGTATAAATAAAACAACTTTCTCCTTTTCAACTAATCTAAGATTTTTAGAATAATTATCATTTGTGGAGAATTTAGATTATAGTATTGTACCAAATAGAAGCATTCATATTATTTACCCTTTGGTCCAGGCTTAATGAACATTGATTAATCTATAGATCGGTTCAGGATGTTTTATTAGTAGAATTGGTTAATCTAGGCTCCCACTACTAGATGTCCAAGGGTGGCTATGGTCGGCCCTACCAGTGACCCGTTCCCTTTCTATAAATCAAATTATTAGAATTTAGTCTGTCACTCTAAAAACTAATTAATTTTGCGCCCAGTAAATCATATCTTCCTATTTATTTGCACTTCACCTTGAATAACCCGCATAAAGCCTTCGACTACCCAAGGATTCATGTGATATCTACTAGTTAAGAATTCATCTCCGGATAGGTCTCAATTCTTCAACAGGTTTTAATAATTTAAATGGCCAATTTAAAAAGTAAACTAAGATTAGGTATTAAAATCATGATAATTTTTATACATATTTTAAGTTAAATTCTCCAACAAAGTTTAATAATCTTATTATCTTTTCATAGTTGAAAGGAGAAAGAAAACTAACTACTCAAAAAAGATTGAATTCACACAATAAAACATATTTATAAAACTTTGAACCAAGCTACAATTACTTATCTGGAATGTTCCTTCAAGTGATTTGCTTACTCCTACTGACTTCAATGTAATGATGAAAGACTTCAATAGCAAAAACACTAATAATCTCACACTTAACACTCAAAATAAAATAAAAATAAACTCACTAAATAATAAAGAAGGTGGCTCCCAAAAATTATTGGATGGCTATATAGTGCTTGGGGACTAAAGGATGCTAGAAGGGGTGAAGGGGCGTTTTTTCTCTATAGAGTGGCCTCCTATTTATAGAGCTCTGAATTTGACCATGGGTTGCTTAAGACACCTCTTCAAAATTCATCCAAATACAATGTATCTTCTAGAAGGTAACTGTCGTGGCTAGGCGCCGAGATCTGGCGCCTAGGCGCCGGGTTCGGGCCCCTAGGCGCCGGACTACGTGACCAGGTATTCTCACCTCTTCGCGATTAAAATTGTTTTCATGCGTCTACATGCATTGTATCACATGTCCTATATATTAGGAGTAACTTCCAGTCTTCTAAAAACTCTAATAACCGCTTAACACCATCAAAATAACTGCCTAAAGTCGTTAACAATCTTGTTTGCGTCTGTATAGAACTGGCGTTAGGCGCCGGATTCTGGCGCCTAAGCGCCAGGCCTACAATTTCGACAACTTTGCTCTTTTAGCTCCATTTTTGCTCCTTTTTGCTCCTTTTTCCTTCTTGAACTCTTTTTTTATCACCTACATCCAAAAACATAAAAATACCTTTCATTAAAGCATAATATCCTTAAGAATTAAATCATAAATAAGGCATAAAATGAGTATTTTTAAAGTGGATCAAATTCCCCCAAACTTAAACGTTACTTGTCCTCAAGTAACCCTTTTAATTAAATAAAATATATAACATTTGAATTAAGTTTTAAATATTTAAGATTTCTTTTAATTTTTGGTTTTATAAAAGTTTTAGCAAATCATCAACTAAATTTCACTAATTAAGTTTAATTTTTAGAATTTAAAGAATATTTAACTACCAAATCATAAGACTTCCAATTTTTCATTTATTTCAAGAATAACTGTAGTTTATCATATTAAGTTCACATAGAATATTTACAAGAAAAAAATTTTCATGAAACATTTTTCTAGTAAAAATAATTTTACATAGAAATTAAGTTAAAAATGTAATTGGTTTTCTTCCTATAAGATAATTTAAGTGAAGTCAATTTTTGATTAGGCATTTCCTCAAGCTTCTCCTCACATTTCCCTTTTTTTTTGTTTTTTTCTTTTCTTTTCTTTTTTTCTCTTTTTTTTCCTTTCTTTAAAGGATATTTTTCAATCCACAATTTTTTTTATTTCTGAGGATTACTATTTTTGGATAGCCTGTTAATGATTTTGAACTTGACTATCCTTAACTTATATTTAAAAACTTATACATTTTTTTTACTTAATAAATATGACATTATTAATAAATATTTTTCAAAAATTCTTTCAAACATTCTCTTTTTCAAGTAATAATCTTGATTCCTTAGTATTTCTAAAATACAATTCTCTTTACTATAAATAGAAAAAAATATTAATCTTATTATTCTTTAAGTTAAATAATTCTATTCTTAAAATCAATCAAAATTATTGAAATTCTAGTTAAGTTTACTAAATTATTTATAAATTCCAAAAAAATTTAAGTAATCTTAAATAGATTTTTCATTCCTTATATTATGTTAATATTTTTTTTTAAAGAAAATATTAGTTCATTAAGGACAAATAATATTTAAATTTGAAAAATGTTTTCCCTTCCCCCTAACTTCAACTTTAGTATATAAATGAATCATAAAATTTTCAAAAGCATGAAAGAAAGAATTAAATAGGAATTTATCTAGATACAGTTATAATACAGTAAGGAAAAACTCATTTCTAATCCTACACATGCTTTAATATGAACATAATAGAAATAATTAAGCATATATAGAAAAATTTGCAGAGCAGGAGTTAATTTTTTATTTTTTTTATTTTTAATTAAAACATGCGAAATTACTAACTATTTATGAATACTAAACAGTAGGCTGAAACAAAAATAAACATTTATCATAGAAAATAAAAAAATATCTATATTTCAGTTTTAAACACTTAACACAGCAGATGCTCTAAAATAATATCAATATCAAAAGTTCACACAAAGTTACTTAAGCAAATCGACACTAGCAAACAACAATACGATCACACTAATCAGTACTAACAAACTAGAAAAAAACTAAAAAACATAATCACACATCTCAAGAGGTAAATCTAGCTACTAATCACTATCTGTGGCCTCGTCATCGTCATCTCCAAAAGAAAATTCCATATCCTTCAGATCAACATACGGTGAAAATCTAGGACAGGTAGGAAACTCAACATCATGCTCACCCTTCAGGATTCTAACTAAAGACTCAGAATACTCAGCATCATAATCACTCTTCCTTTAGGTATACTCAGAAAGTTGATCGATCTTCTTATCGATCTTATCTACTCTACAATAAGTTAGAAATAACCCATTCTGCTGCTCCATAAACTGATCATGCATGGACTCTCAGAAACTAGATGGTGGCTCAGCAGTAGAAGTAGAAGGTCTAGAAGTAGAAGTTCTACCAAAAGCAGTTAATGAACTAGAAGGTGCACTAGAACTCTTACCTCAAAGTCGATCATAGATACTGACGCTTTTTATTTCTATGGCCATGTAGACTTGAGCTTTTCCTCAGAAAGCTCAACAACTACTATAGTAGTTTCACACAGAGAATATGTCAATGTTAGAAATCCAAGTCCAATAGAAGTTCTAGAATGAGCAGTGGCCTCTACAGAATTATAAATGATACTTCCTACATCAATCAGCTTCCTCTCTTAAATGCAATAGTTGAGGATAGCTCTATCCTCGGTGACCACGCTCAAATGATTGGATGGAAAGAGACGAGTAGAAATAAAATAGCGCCATGCCTTTGAAACACCATTAAGCGAAGAAGATGAAAAATTTACCCTTTTTCCATTCCAGATCTTCCATGATCCAGTACCATCAGTCAGGTAAGCAATAATCATATCTAAATCTCCCTCAGATGGACATAATCCGGAGTAATACACTCGATGTTTGGCGGCAGGCCGTATAAAATGTTGATGCGCTCAGGAGTGAATCCTACTCCAACTCCTCTCACAAAAATCTCGTACTCTTCAGCATCCACGAAATTGGCATAAAGCTCCCAAACCACAGGGATAACAGCAACATCAGTAAAATAGCAGAATCATTGCCAGTTGAGCGTAATGATTGTTTCCTTAATTATTCCTCCCAGATTGTAAAAACTTCGTTCCGAGATAAACTTCTTAGTCGTAGCAAAATCATTGTACCGGAAATGTTCAGCGGCAGTGACAAACTTACTACAATAAAAATTTTCTCATTTCTTTCCTCTCTTAGATTTGGGTGCCATCTAAACATGAAATAAAAAAGCAAAATAAATTCATAGGATCAAAGAAAATATACTTATTTAAGCTTTTCAAACTTGAAAGAGCTTAAAAATCCATGGATTTAACTCTTAAAATCAAAATTTTTCTCAAAATTTCAGTTTTTTCAATGTGAGCAAAATCCATGGAGATAATCGAAAATAATTGGTTTAGAATGTAGATTTGACCTTAGGATGAAGAAATCAAGTGATTTTAAGCTCAAAAACTTGAAAATCCTGCCTCAAATGGGATCTCAAGGGTCTCTTTTCGAGAAAAGTAAAGGAAAGGGAAGCTTAGGCGTCAAAAATGGCGTGGGGGTGTGTAAGAATATGAAGTTTTGGGTTCAGGCCGAACCAGCTCCTAGGCGCTGAATTCTGGCACCTAAGCGCCAGACTCGCCTTTCCAAAAATTTGATTTAAATTTTCTATTTTCTATTTTCCATAAAAAGTTGTCAAATTTGACTCCTAATTACTCTTATAAGATTATTAATCCAATTTATATCCTCCAAACATTTCCACAATCAAATTAAAATGATAACTAAGATCCACATTTCAAACACAAAATTTAACTAAACTCTTCATTCCAATTCATAATTTTCATTCCATACTCAATGAATTCCATAACAAGACTATAGCAAGGTTCATCATTCTATAAACAACACAAACCACATAAATTCAAAGCAAATTCCAAATCCAATGACACAAATTTAACATCAAAGCAAACACACACAAATTAGATAATTGACACACTAGAACTTGACTTAATCACACCTAGAACACATAAGAGATCTATTCACCACCGATCTTCAATTTCCATCTCTTTCGCCATGAAGTTTGCTAGGACTGCCAAGATAGAAAACCAACACCCTTGGAAATTCTAAAGCCGTCTTTTCATCGATCCACTTGTTCTTCGCGTACATTGCTACTTGAGCATCTTGATAGGCCGCCATATGATCAAATTGAAGTTTTGTTTGCCATTCCATGTGTTCAATTTTGATGATACATTTCATGCAAACGATTCCCGATGCTTTGAAGTTCCACTTCAATCTTTTCCAAATGACTAAACAATCTCTCCATACTAACAACAATAAAACTATTAAAATAAAGTTGAGGATCTTTGGGAGATTTGTCTCTTACCTCATTTCCATGATTTCCTCAACCCATTGCTTCCAAAATCTTCTTAACTCCTCCAAAATAGATTTCTTTGGTCGAAATTAAGGTTTCTATGTGATTAAGGACAAAGATAGGTCAATATATAGGGAGATTTCATGTGAAAAATGGAAGAATTTTAGTGTTTACACGACCTGTAACCATGGCACTTAGGTGTCGGATCATCGATATGCGCATGTTATTCTGGCGCTTAGGCGCCGGAACCTCGATCGACTATGATTCGTCTATTGTCAAATTTTTAAAGTTTTGGTTTTAAAAATAAGTTTAATAAAAAGGTGTGATGCACATACGAACATGATTAAGATAAATTCATATCACAAATAATCACACTGATAATAAATGGGTTACCTCCCACAAAATGCTTAGTTTAACCTCGTCAGCTCGACCTAATTAATTAAATTAATCCGGTAAACTCAGTTCATAAGCCTCCTTGTAATTTGGTTTCATTTCTCCCATATAAGGCTTCATTCTTAATCCGTTAACCTTTAGTACTTTTCCAGTTTTGGGATCTTTAATATCCACAGCTCCATAAGGGTACACTTTCTCAATTATATATGGTCCCATCCATTTAGATCATAATTTTCCAGGAAAAAGTTTTTAACGAGCATTAAATAATAACACTTCTTGTCCAGGCTCAAACATTTTCCTCGAAATCTTTTTGTCATGCAATTTCTTCATTCTTTCCTTATATATCTTTGCATTATCAAAGGACTCATTTCTTATCTCTTCCATTTCATTCAGTTGTAATAATCATTTCTCTTCTGCAGCATTCAAATCATAATTGAACTCCTTTATCACCCAGTATGCTTTATGTTCCAGTTCAACAGGTAAGTGACATAGTTTAACATAAACTAACCGATAAAGTGACATTCTGATGGGTGTCTTATAAGCTATTCTATAAGCCTATAATGCATAATCAAGTCTATCAACCCAATCAGTTCTTTTAAAATTAGCAGTCTTCTCTAATATTCTTTTAATTTCTCTGTTTAATACTTCAGTCATTCCACTTGTTTGAGGGTGATAAGCAGTTGCAATTCTATGTTTAATTCTGAATTTTTCTATTAATGATTGAATTCTTATATTTCTGAAATGACTTCCCCCATCTGTGATAATTACCCTGGGCATTCCAAATCTTGTAAAAATCATCTTCTTTAAAAATTTTGAAACACTTTTGGAATCACAGTTAGGTAAAGCTACAACTTCAATCCACTTTGAAACATAATCAACTGCTAATAAAATCTAAATCTTTCCAGATGATGGTATGAAAGGTCCCATAAAGTCTAAACCCCATACATAAAAAATTTCAATTTCTAATATAAATTTTAGTGGAATTTCATCTTTTCTGGATATATTCCCCATTTTTTGACATTGATCACAAGTTTTCACATAATGTCCAACATCTTTGAATAAAGTAGGCCAATAAAATAAAGAATTTAAAATTTTAATGGCAGTTTTATCCACTCCAAAGTGTCCTCAAAATTCAGAATCGTGACATTTTTGAATAATTACAAAAGTTTCTTCATAAGGTACACATCTTCGAATGACAGAATCTCTTCTTATTTTAAATAAATAAGGATCTTCCCAAATATATGATTTACAATCATTCTTGATATTCTTACTATATTTGCTTTTCAACCCATATGGTAAATATTGCTAACCAAATAGTTAACTATATCTGCATGCCAAGGCATTTGTAATCCTTGAATGACATATAATTGTTCATCAGGAAATTTCTCATTTATAATTTCTTCGTAAATCTTCTCACTATTAATTTTTATTCTTGATAAATGATCAGCAATTTGGTTGTCGATTCAGTTTCTATTCATAATCTCAAAATTAAATTCTTGTAAAAGTAAAACCTATCAGATCAATCTAGGTTTAGCATCCCTTAATAGCAGAATGATCAGTATGTACGATACATTTTGTTCCAAGAAGATATGGTCTAAATTTATCAAAGGCATATACTATTGCTAAAAAGCTCTTTTTCAGTAGTACTGTAATTTATTTGAGTTTCATTATGAGTTTTGCTAGCATAGTATATAACTTTGAAATTTTTTTCATATTTTTGTCCCAATACAGCTCTAATTGAATAATCACTTGCATCACACATTAATTCAAAAGGTTTACTCCAATCAGGTGCAATAATAACATGTGCAGTGATTAATTTTTCTTTTAAAATATATAACGCATTCAGAAAATCTTCATTAAATTCAAATTTAGCTTCTTTTTCCAATAAATGGCAAAGAGGTTTAGCAGTTTTAGAAAAATCATTTATATATCTCCTATAAAATCCAGCATGACCTAGAAAACTTCTCACATCAGTAATGGTATTAGGTGGTTGAAGTTCAGCAATAATTTTTACTTTTGTCTGATCAACTTCCATCCCTATTTGTGAAATTTTATGTGCAATTACAAGTCCTTCTCTGAACATAAATTGACATTTTTCCTAGTTTAGAATTAAATTTGTTTCTTCACATCTCTTCAAAAATTTTGTTATATTTTCCAAGCAAGATTCAAAAGATGTTCCAAATACTGAAAAATCGTCCATAAATACTTCAATTCCTTTATCAATTAAATCACAAAATATTGACATCATACATCTTTGAAAAGTTGCAGGTGCATTGCATAAACCGAAAGACATTCTTCTAAAGTCAAATGTTCCATAAGAATTTGTAAATGTTGTTTTCTCTTGGTCCTCAGGAGTAACAGGTTATTGATGATAACCAAAATATCCATCCAGAAAATAGAAATATGAGTGTCCAGCTAATTTGTCCAACATCTGATCCAAGAATAGTAAAGGAAAATGTTCCTTTCTAGTGGCGTTGTTTAATTTTCGATAATCAATGCAAATTTGCCATCCTGTAACTTGTCTTGTTGGGATTAATTCATTTTTTTCATTAACAATGACAGTTACTCCTCCTTTCTTCGAAACACAATGAATAGGACTCACACATTGGCTATCCGAAATAGGATAAATAATTTCAGTATCTAACCATTTCAAATTCTCTTTCTTTACAACCTCTTTCATAATTGGGTTCAATCTTCTTTAAGGTTCAATAGTGGGTTTATAATTTTCTTCCATTAAAATTCTTTGCATACAGATTGAAGGGTTTGTTCCTTTTATATCTGCAATAGTCCAACCAAAAGCTTTATTATAATTCTACAGAACTCCTATTAATTTTTTTTCTTGATCTTTACTCAATTCCAAAGATATAATTACAGGTAAAATTAATGAATTTCTAAGAAATGTATACTTTAAATGTGCAGGTATCATTTTTAATTCCAGTTCAGGGGCTTTTTCAATTGAGGGTAAAAGTATATCATTTTTAGTTGTGCTTTAAATTTCTCAGTTTTCATGAATATAATGAGTTTCTTCATATAATTTTTCTTCATTTACTCTTTCAATTTCTTTAGTTGATGACTCATTATATAACACAGATTCATCATTTTTATCTTCAGAAATGACCTTACATTTTTCTTGATAATTTTTTTCAATTATATAATTAAAAATATCCATTCGATAGCATTTTTCTTTATCAAGATACCTTATTGATTTTAGAACATTAAATGTTATCTCTTGATCATTAACTCTCATCGTTAATTCTCCTTTTTACATGTCAATCATGGCACATCCGGCAGCTAGAAAAGGTTTCCCTAAAATAATAGATATTTCTTTATCTTCTTCCATATCTAGCATAATAAAATCCACTAGAAAGTAAAATTATCTACCTTAACAAAAACATCCTCTATAACTTTTTTAGGATAAGTGATAAATCTCTCCTAAATCTAACCTTCGAAAGATTGAAAATGGCATGAGATTAATACATGCTTCTAAATCACATAAGGCTTTTCCACAAAATTTTTCTCTAATAGCACATGGCATAGTGAAACTTCCAGGATCTTTAAGTTTCTAAGGTAGTTTCTTCTGAATTATTGCACTACATTCTTCACTTATAGTAACAGTTTCATAAGCTTCAAATTTTCTTTTTTTGCTTAAAATATCCTTCATAAATTTTGCATAGCTTGACATTTTTTCCAACGCTTCAGCCAAAGGAATGTTGATGGTAAGTTTCTTAAAAATATTAAAGAACTTAGAAAATTGATGGTCAGGCTTCTGCTGTTTTAATTTTTGAGAAAATGGTGGTGGTGGTCTTTCAACTTCCACTTTAATATGAAATACAGTCTAATCTTTATTTGGAGAAAGAGTATCTTTGGGTTTTTCAATTTATTCTACCTCTCTCTCTTTTTCATTTTCATTCCGTATTTTCTCTTTTAATTCCTTTCCACTTCTAAGTTGTACAGCTTTTGCTTGTTAATGTTCTTTCCCAATTTCTTTAGGATTAATTTTGACATTGCTAGGTAGTGTTCCTTGAGGTCTGTAATTAATAAAATTAGCAATTTGTCTCGTCTGATACTCAATATTACGAATAGAAGTTTTTTGACTTTGTAGCTGATTACCTAGTTGCAAGACCAATTCTTCTATAGATAACTTTTTTTACTGATTATTAAAACCAGGAGGGTAAGTTGGTCTAAAGTTTGAAGTTATTACTCCACTATTGATGTCCATCATTCCAATTAAAATTAGGATGATTTTTCCAACCAAGATTATAATAATTAGAATAAGGGTTATTAGTTTTACTAGCAATAGCTTGCAAAGTTTCCATTGTTTGAGAATCATCAGTATTTGTAGAATTATCAATACTTACATGCGGTATATTAATAGCAAATTTAATTTCTTAGATATCGCATCCACTTGCGAAGCTGAAATAGAAAAGGCTTCATTATCTTAAATACTTGTCATTCTTTTAGGATTAACCCTTTCAGAAGGCCATTGAAAATTATTATTAGTCATTTCATCAATCAAAGTATAAGCTTCCTCAAATGTCTTGGCCATTAAAGAACCACCACCAGCAGCATCAACAATAGATCTAAGTGATCCAATAATTCCATTATAAAATGTTTGAATAATTAACCAATATGGCAAAGCATGATGAGGATATTTTCTTAATAGTTCTTTAAATCTCCAAGCTTCATAAATTATTTCTCCATTAAATTGTGTAAATGAAGTTATATCATTTCTTAATTTAGCAGTTTTAGAAGGAGGAAAATATTTAGCAAGGAATTTTTGTGCCATGTCTTTCCACGTTTTAAAAGAACAAATTGCTAATGAATTACGCCACATCTTTGTTTTATCTTTTAAGGAAAAAGAAAAGAGTCTGAGCCTAACGGCATCATCAGAACATTATTATATTTAAAGGTAGCACAAAGTTCTAAGAAACTATTAATGTGTAAATTTGGATCTTCATTAGGTGCTCCTCCAAATTGATTATTTTGAACCATTTGATTAATATAAGGTTTAAGCTCAAGAGAATTAGCATCTACGACTAGCATTTGAATACTAATATGAGGTTCATCAGTTGTAGGATTTGCATAATCCCTTTATGGTTTATAAACATTTTTTCATTGATTTATAATGGATTTTGATTATTGTTATGTAAGTTAGTCATTTCCTCATATTTTTGAATTTTTTTACCTTGTTTTCCTTTTTTAATTCTTTTAACTGTTCTTTCTAATTCAGAATCAAAAGGTAATAATCCTTTCGATCCAGAACTACGCATAAAATTAAAATCTTTTTGGTATTATTTTTTTTTATATATATTTGTTTATGTTTTATATTTTAAAAGAAATAAAACTGTATAAATTATATTTAAATTGAAAAAAATTTCTTTTTAACTTTCTTACTTATTTTTCTTATCTTACCCGGCAACGACGCTAAAAACTTGATGCGTGACACAGCCCAATGAGGCTTTATATATACTTTCAAATTCAAGAATTTGATACCACTGTTAGAAGATTTAATCCCGGCAACGGCGCCAAAAACATGATGTGATTTTACTTATGAAAGATTTTATGAATTTATATTTAGATTTTTATAATTTGTAACGTCACAATTTCAAACGCAAGTATATGTATCGTATCAAGTAATACAGGGCTCTAGTGGAGTCGTGGTTATTGATCCTACACGGAATATTTTTAGAATATAAGTAATATTTTTAGATTTTTCAAATTAAAAGTAATTGTTATTTTTATTTCTTTTTAAAACTTGATTTTAGATTTAATGAAATTTATACTAAATGTAGGTATGCAACACTAAAATAAATATTAATGCAAGTATAAATAAAACAACTTTCTCCATTTCAACTAATCCAAGATTTTTAGAATAATTATCATTTGTGGAGAATTTAGATTATGATATTGTGCCAAATAGAAGCATTCATACTCTTTAGCCTTTGGTCTTGCCATAAAGAATATTGACTAATCTATAGATCAGTTCAGGATGTTTTATTAGTAGAATGAGTTAATCTAGGCTCACACTACTAGATGTCAAAGGGTGGCTATGGTCGGCCCTACCAGTGACCTGTTCCCTTTCTATAAATCAAATTATTAGAATTTAGTCTGTCACTCTAAAAACTAATTAATTTTGTGCCCAATAAATCATATTTTCCTATTTATTTGGACTTCACCTTGAATAACCCGAATAAAGCCTTCGACTACCTAAGGATTCATGTGATATCTACTAGTTAAGAACTCATCTCCGAATAAAGCCGTTCCCTTTCTTCAACAGGTTTTAACAATTTAAATGGCCAGTTTAAAAAGTAAACTAAGATCGGGTATTAATATCATCACAATTTTTATAAACATTTTAAGTTAAGTTGTCCAAGAAAGTTTAATTATCTTATTATCTTTTCATAGTTGAAAGGAGAAAGAAAACTAACTACTCATAACACATTGAATTCACTCTACAATATATATATATATATATATAATTTTGAACCAAGTTACAAATACTTATCTGGAATGTTCCTTCAAGTGATCTGCTGACTCCTACTGACTTCAATGCAATGATGAAAGACTTCAGCAGCAACAACACTAATAATCTCACACTTAACACTCAAAATAAAATAAAAATAAACTCACTAAATAATAAAGAAGGTGGCTCCCTAAAATGATTGGATGGCTGCAATTTTCTCTGTAGAATGGGCTCCTATTTATAGAGCTCTGAATTTGACCAGGGGTTGTTAAGGCACCTCTTCAAAAATCATCCAAATACAATGTGTCTTCTAGAGGGTAACTGTCGCGCCTAGGCGCCGGATCCGGCGCCTAGGCGGCTGGACTCCATTACTAGGCCTTTGCACCTCTTCACTTTGGATCGCACCTCTTAGAGATTAAAATCGTTTCCCTTCGTCCAGATGCATTGTATCACATGTCCTATATATTAGGAGTAACTTCCAGTCTTCTAAAAGCTCTAATAATAGCTTAACAACATCAAAATAACTGCCCAAAATCCTAAAAATCTTAGCTGCATCTGTATCAAACTGGCGCTTAGGCTCCGGATTCTGGTGCCTAGGCGCCAGGCCTATAATTTCGACAACTTTGCTCTTTTAGCTCCACTGTTTCTCCTTTTTGCTCCTTTTTTCCTTCTTGAACTCTTTTTTTATCAACTACATCCAAAAATACAAAATTATGTTTCATTAAAGCATAATATCCTTAAGAATTGAATCATAAATAAGGCATAACAAATTGGTACTTTTAAAGTAGATCAGGGATTCAGGGTAGGAGGACAGTAGGGCTCTTCTTCTATAGGTTAGGAAAAGGTTTGGGAGTGATTTCAGGAAATTCTATGAGAAAATTTTTGACACCTAGTTCATAGCCAAAAGGTGTGGATTTTATAGCCAAGGCTGTCTGGTGGAGCTCTGGGCCAGGCAATGAGTGGTTTTGGTCGCTTAGGGTGACGGCTGAGCAGGCAAGGTGGCTGAAGAGTGGATGACACACTACCAAGGCTCAATTTTGGGTTTCAAGGACAAATGGGGTGCTTGGGCATGGCTATTCCGACGGCTAGGGTGGCTGGCAAAGACAGTGAGGCTGCTGGGCAGACTGAGGAGGAGTAGAGGGGAAGTTCAGCTCAATTAATTAAGGCAGGGGGGTTGCTTAAGGTGAGTTAGAGGATGGGAAATGGCTTTAGCCTAATGGCTTGATCAATAGGTCCAAAGTAATGGACCATTGTTCCATTGCTCAAGGGGTAAGGGATGGGTCAAGTCAAACCCACCCTAGGAGGCCTAGGGTTGGCTACCAAGAGGTTGGTTTGGTCAACTTTGAATTGGTTGGGTTCAACTTAAATCAAGTGTGCACATGTCTTGGTTTGGGTTCAAATTGAGCTAGCTTGAGTTTGGGTTTGGTTTAAATCTAATTTATTGATCAAAAGTGTGTAAATGATTGTCATAAAGCCTTTGGATAAGGTTTGGATGAAATTGAATTGATTTGGGAAGTGTATTTGGTGGAATGATTGGTTTGGTTTAATTTTGGTCACCATGGGTTAAGCTTGGGTTTAGTTTAGGTTAGAGCTTGGATAGAGCTCAATTTGTGGTTCAAAATCATGTATGTGATTTTTATGGAAGGTTTAGGGTAGAAATTGGGTGGAATTTTAGGGTTTGGGGATTCAATTTGGAGGTTTAGGGCTAGGTGACAACTTTAGGGCAAATTTGGGGATTTTGGTTTCAAATGATTTTTCATGGGATTTTGATCAAAATTTTGGAAAAACAAATGTTGTATTTGTTATATGAATGTGTTAGGAAGAGTTTGGAATTTGATTTGGGGAAAATTGAGTGTCTTTGGGTCATTTTGGGGTGAATTGGGTCATAAGGCCAAAATTGGGGATTTTGGTTTAAGGTTGAAATTGAACTCAAATGTGAACCAAATTGGGCTTGGTTTTGATTTAAATTGGTATTGGGGATGTTTAATTGAAGTTTAGAATTGAATTTGATTAAAATTTGGGTCAATTGGGTTGACTTGGTTTGACATTGGGTCCTTTTGGGTTAAGAATTGGTCAAATTGAGGATTTTTATAAAATTGGATCAAATTAGCAAAATTGGGTTATGGTGTAGTTAAAAAAAATTCAATTGGGAATATTTAGGATTTTCTGGAATTTTTTGGGGATTTTTGGAATTTTTGGATAAAAGGGATATTTAGGTTATTTGGAGGTTGTTTAGAGGGTATTGGGGCATGTTGTTGGATTTTAGAGGCGGGAGTTGTTTTGAAACGATTCTTAGGAATTTTGGGAAATTTTGGTAATTTTTGGGAAAATTTTGGGGAGTTTGGTGGTTGTAGGGGCAATTTAAATAATTTTAGGTAGGCTTAAGAACCCAATGTCAAAATCAAAAATTTGAATTTGTAATTTGGTTATGGTTGGTTGAAGTGGAATGGTCTAGATTGAGCCATGGAACAAGGAAGTTCCAACTTTGAACATCTCATAGGTTATTCCTAACTCTCTCAGCCAAGTGGCTAGAGGTTTAGATCCATCCATATGAGTCCTCTAATGAACCAGGAGTCAAGACTGGGTAGAGATGGTTCAGGGTTAGGATGAGTGTAGGAGTGCAGTGTATGCAAGCTAGACCCCACCAAGACCAGGCCACCCAGAGCTGTCCTAAGGCTTGAGCATCCTATAGGAATTCATCCTTGTTTTCCTGCAGATTGGTCATAACCTTCCAAGTGGTTAGGAGGTTGATGACCATCCATGTAAGATTCCAAAGAGAGTCAAGATTTGGTTTGAATTTCTAAATGGTGGGTTCCATCTCTAGTCTTCTAGGATAGCCAAGGAGAAGTCCTATGGCTAGCTCCTAAGCACTAAGACGAAATAAAAGACCTCAACAAAAATGAGGTCAACAGCATTGTCTAAGAAATCTTCATAGATCAAGAACACACGGGTTCAAGTTACTTTCAGAGATCTATGTTCATTAAGGTTTCATTCAAGTTTTAATGTCTTTTCAGATTTTAGGTTGGAAAATTTTAAGTTGTTTAAGATTTATTGACCAATTAAAATTTTTCATATCTCATTTTGATTGATTTTCATATGTTAGTTTTAATTTTTTTATTTTAAGTCTAATGTAAATTGGACTTAAAAAAAACGTCAAGTTTATTTAGATTAAACTTGAGAATTTTTTATCCAATTTTGAATAAAATTTAACATAAGTTTGACTTTAAAACTTTTAGATTTGATGTCATTTGAATGTAAAAGGTGTTAAGTCTAATGTAGATTAGACTTAAATTATGTAAAATCTAACATAAGTTAGAATTTAGTATTTTAGATCCGTTGTCATTTGAATCTAAAAGGTGTTGAGTCAAATGTAGATTAGACTTAAATTGTGTAAAATCTAACATAAGTTAGACTTTAGTATTTTAGATTCATTGTCATTTGAATCTAAAAGGGGTTAAGTCTAATGTAGATTAGACTTAAATTGTGTAAAATCTAACATAAGTTAGACTTTTTAGTATTTTAGATTCGTTGTCATTTGAATCTAAAAGGTGTTAAGTCTAATGTATATTAACCTTAAATTGGAGTTGGAAGTATTGACTTAAGTTTAGCATGGGTTGAGTTTAATTTTGGGTTAACTGGGGTACAATTTAGGTTGAACCAAAGATGGAAAAGTTAACTTAAGTTCAAATTGGGTTGGACTTAAGTTTGAGTTAACTTGGGTTCAATTTAGGTTGAACCTAATTTAGAGGTTTTGATTTAAGTTCAATATGGGTTGAACTTAAATTTGAGTTAACATGGGTACGTTGAACATAAGTTAAAAGTGTTGATTTAAGTTCAATATGGGTTGAACTTAAGTATGAGTTAACTTGGGTTAAATTTAAACTTAACCTAAGCTAGAAGTGTTGATTTAAGTTCAATATAGTTTGAACTTAAGTTTGAGTCAACTTGGGCTCAATTTAGGTTGAACCTAAGTTAGAGGTGTTGATTTAAGCTCAATATGATTTAAACTTAAATTTGACTTGACTTGGGTTCAATTTAGGTTGAACATAAGTTAGAATGGTTGATTTAAGTTTAATATGGGCTGAACTTAAGTTTGGGTTGACTTGGGTTCAATTTAGGTTGAACCAAAGTTGGAAATATTTATTTAAGTTCAATATGGGTTGAACTTAAGTTTAACTTGGGAACAATTTTGGGTGAACCTAAGTTGGAAATGTTAACATAAGTTGAATATGAGTTGGACTTAATTTGAGTTAACCTGGGTTCAATTTAGGTTTAACCTAAGTTAGAGGTGTTGATTAAAGTTCATTGTGGGTTGAACTTAAATTTGAGTTAACTTTTGTTCAGTTTAGGCCGAACCTAAGTTAAATGTGTTGATTTAAGTTCAATAACACAAGTTTGAGTTAACTTGGGTTCAATTTAGGTTGAATCTAAGTGAGAAGCGTTGAATTAGGTTCAATATGAGTTGAGCTTAAGTTTGAGTTAACTTGGTTTCTATTTAGGCTGAACCTAAGTTAGAAGTGCTGATTTAAGTTCAATATAAATAGAACTTAAGTTTAACCTGACTTGGGTTTAATTTAGGTTGAACCTAAGTTGGAAAGGTTGACTTAATTTCAATATGGGTTGAACTTAAGTTTGAGTTAACTTGAGTTCAAGTTAGACTGAATTCAAGTCAGGTTTTAGTTAAGTTAAGTTCAATATGGATTGAACCTAAGGTTGGGTTAACATGGGTTCAAGTTAGATTGAACTCAAGTTAGGTTTTGGTTGACTTAGTTTCAATATGGGCTGAACCTAAAGTTTAGGTTAACTTGGGTTCAAATATTATTGAACTGAAGTTTGGTTTTGGTTGAGTTAGGTTCAATATGTGTTAAACCTAAGGTTGGGTTAAATTAACTTCAAGTTAGATTGAACTCAAGTTAGGTTTTGGTTGAGTTAGCTTATATATGGGTTGAACCTAATGTTTGGGTTAAATTAGGTTCAAGTTAGATTGAACCCAAGGTAGGTTTTGGTTGAGTTAGATTCAATATGGCTTGAATCTAATTTTTAGGTTAACTTGGGTTCAAGTTAGATTGAACTCAAGTTAGTTTTTTGTTGAGTTAGGTTCAATATGGGTTGAAGTTATGGTTGTGTTAACTTAGGTTCATGTTAGATTGAACTAAAGTTAGTTTTTGGTCGAGTTAGTTTCAATATGGGTTAAACCTAATGTTTGGGTTAACTTGGGTTCAAGTTAGATTGAACTCAAGTTAGGATTTGGTTGAGTTACTTAAATATGGGTTGAACTTATTGTTTAGGTTTACTTGTGTTCAAGTTAGATTGAACTCAAGTTAGGTTTTCGTTGAGTTAAGTTCAATATGGGTTGAACATAAGGTTGGGTTAACTTGGGTTCAAGTTAAATTGAACTCAAGTCAGGTTTTGGTTGAGTTAAGTTTAATATGAGTTGAACCTAATGTTTGGGTTAACTTGGATTCAAGTTTGATTGAACTTAAGTTAGGTTTTTGTTGAGTTAGGTTCAATATGGGTTGAACCTAATGTTTGGGTTAACTTAGGTTCAAGTCTGGTTTTGGTTGAGTTAGGTTCAATATGGTTTGAACCTAAGGTTGATTTAACTTGGATTCAAGTTATATTGAACTAAAGTTAGGTTTTGGTTGATTTAAGTCAATAAGGGTTGAACCTAATGTTTGGGATTACATGGGTTTAAGTTAGGTTGAACTCAAGTTAGGTTTTGGTTGAGTTAGGTTCAATATGGGTTGAACCTAATGCTTGAGTTAACCTGGGTTCAAGTTAGGCTGAACACAAGTTAGGTTTTGGTTTAGTTAAGTTCAATATTGATTAACTTGTGTTCAAGTTGGGTTGAATTCAAGTTAGGTTTTGGTTTAAGTCTAATTAAAGAGAGATTTGATTAGGGTTTAAGGTTGTTTATGGCAAACTTAAGTAAGGATTAAGATTTTAATTAGGTCGAATGGGTTAGTCCAAATTGGGATTTAAGGTTGTTTAAGCCTAATGTAAGTAAGGCTTAAGAGTTTAGTTAGGCATAATGGGTTAGATAAAATTAGAGTTTAAGGTTGTTTAAGCCTAATTTAAGTAAAGCTTAAGGGTTTAATTTGGTCTAATGGGTCAGACCTAATTAGAGTTTTTGATTCTTTAAGCCTAATTTAAGTAAGGCTTAAAAGTTAATTAAACCTAATTTATGTAAGGTTTAAATGATTAATTAGACTTCATTAGGGTTATGTCTAACTTGTTTAAGGTTAATTAAACCTAATTTAAATAAGGTTTAATTGATTATTTAGACGTAGTTAGGGTTAAGACTAAGAGGTTTAATGTTAATTGAACCTAATTTAGGTAAGATTTAATTGATTAATTAGACAAAATTAGGGTTAAGTCTAATTGGTTTACGGTTAATTAAACCTAATTTAGATAAGGTTTAACTGATTTATTAGACATAATTATGGTAAAGTCTAATTAGTTCAAGCTTAATTAAACCTAATTTTGGTAAGGTTTAATTAATTAATTAGACTTAATTAGTTTCAAGTCTAATTGGTTTATGATTAATTAATCCTAATTTAGGTAAGGTTTAATTAATTAATTAGAGTTAACTAGGGTTAAGTCTAATTGGTTTAAGGTTAATTAAACATAATTTAGGTAAGGTTAAATTAATTAATTAGACTTAATTAGAATTAAGTCAATTGGTTTTAGTTATTAATCTTAATTTGATTAATGTCTAACTTGGTTTAATTAGGTCTAAATGGTATCCTAGACCTATTTAGGGTTTGTTAAGTTCAACCTAATATGATTAAGGTCTAACTTGTTGAATTAGGCCTAAATGGAATCTTAGACCTAATTAGGGTTCGTTAAGTTAAGCCTAATATGATTAAGTTCTAACTCGGTTTAATTAGGACTAAATGGTGTCTTAGACCTAATCAAGGATTGTTAAGTTAAACCAAATATGATTAAGGTCAAACATGGTTTAATTAGGCCTAAATGGTGTCTTAGACCTAATTATGGTTTGCTAAGTTAATCCTTATTGATTTAGGTTTAACTTATTTGAATTAGGTCGAAATGGTTTCTTAGACCTAATTAGGGTTTAAGGTATGAAGCCTAATGTATTTAAGGCTTAATGAATTAATTAGGTCGAATGGGTTAGACCTAATTGGGATTTGATTTTTTTAAGTGTAATTTAATTAAGGTTTTAATTGTCATTTAAACCTACTTTTATTAAGGCTTAAACTAATCAATTAAGTCTAATGATGATTAGATGTAATTAGGGTTTGTTTAGTTAAACCTAATGTAATTAAGGTCTAACTTGGTTTAATTAGGTCTTAATGGTGTCTTAGACCTAATTAGGTTTTATATAGTTAAACATAATGTGACTAAGGTCTAACTTGGTTTAATTAGGTCATAATGGTATCTTAGACCTAATTAAGGTTAGTTTAGTTAAACCTAATGTAATTAAGGTTTAACTTGGTTTAATTAGTTCTAATTGATATATTAAACCTAATTAGGGTTTAATTTATATTAAACCTAATTTGATTAAAGTTTAATAAGGTTAATTAGGTTTAATGTTGGATTAAACTTGATTACGTTTTGGTTTGAGTCCATTTGAAGTTTGGGCTCAAATTTGACTTAACTCATTGTGGCATGAATTAAGCGAAGTAAATTTTTGATTTTTGATGTTTTTAGGGTTTTAAATATTGGAAATTTTAACTCTAATAAAAAAATGTCATCTTAATTTTTCAAGAGACTAGAGTTTGTCATTTTAGGGTTTAAACTTGTCCCTCAAAATTTCTAACGAATTTCTAATTTAAATTTCCTATTTTCTGATTTTAGAATTATTGTTGAGAATAATTACTAAATCTCATAGAAATTAGGAAATGCTCTCCTAGGGAAATTTCCTAGCTTTTGAAAAATCAAAAGTTGATCTTAAGGACCTAGAGATTAAGCCCTCAAAATTTCATACTTTTCTGGTTTATAAATAATTTTTAATAATTAAAATACTCTAGATAATATTTAATTAATTAAAAATTAAATATAAGTCCTTTATTCATGATTTTAATTCTAAATTGTTCCTCTCACTTCCCATGAGCTCAGAGGTATTTTTATTTCCTTTTTTGTGATTTTTGTGTGCAAAGTTATAAATTTTTTAATAGTTTAAGGTTTAACTGATATAGTTAAATCTTTAACTAATCCAAAAATAACCAGAAGGCGCCGCATTTCCTCGGATCAATCGAAACATGCTTGATCCGCTATGGGGCTCCGAACAGCGGATCTAGTGGGACTAAATCACAGCCATCCATTTTTGAAACATAAAAAATAGACAACATCTATGCATCTCCCTTTGTCTGGTGTATCCCGTAGATCGCCCATGATTAAAGCTTAAGATCTTGGTCAAATTTTAATGAAACTTCATGAGGATTGTACCATAAGCTTCAACGTGGGCATACCAGCATATCCATATGGATTTATGGGTATCTTGAGATGGGTTTTTAGGTTTAAGTGAACATACCAGGGATTGATTAAGTGAAGCTTCAATCAAGATTGTTTGGAGTGATTGCCTTGCTCTTGCACACCTTACCCTATGCTCAATCTGATGTGAAATTGAGTTTGAGTTTGAGTTCACCAAAATGGGCTCATGGCCAAGTGTATAGATGGGTTAGAGCTTGCGGGAAGATCCAATTTTGATTAGGATCTTCTTCGTACACCTTAGGGAAGGTGTAGGAGTTCTTAATTAAGGATTTGGACGGGTTTCATTTCAAACTCTAAATTTGTCCTTTTTTAGGGTCTTTCGGGTTGGCTAAATTGGAAGAGGAAAGTGGGTTTGAAAGCCTGAATCTATAGGGGATCAACTACTTAGGTCCTAGAGAGTAACTTCGATGTTCAAACTTAAAGGATTTTGACAGTGTATAGGTGTCTTCTATTTTCGGTCTTTGATACACCTAAAATATATAGTATTTTTATGCATATTTTTATACCTATTTTTAATGATATTGCACTTTAATGGAAGGTATTTTGTTTTTTTCTTGCATGTATGACGAAAATGGATGGTCATGATGAAAGGAACAAAATTGGATCAAATTTGGAGCAAAAAAATGAAAAATCAAAATGTTTGCACTAGCGGCTAAACGCCGCTGGGCCGGGGCTTAGCCACCATAGTTAAAAATTGAGATTAAATTGAATTTGGCGCCATTTTAAAAGGGAATGGGATGCATCTCTTGGTGGTATATTCCAAAACATCCTTTGGGCGGAAAGTTTAAATGAAGGGGTGCATTCTTTGGTAGATACATTGAATCTGGACACATTTTGAAGAGGCACCAAGGCAACTTTTGGTTTAATATTTAAAGAGAGTCATAGGATAGATTAGGGGGCTCTTCCTTTGCATTTTGAAGGGTTATTTCTTTCTTTCTTGGGCTCTTCCTTTGCATTTTGAATGGTTTTTTCTTTCTTTCTTGGGCTCTTCCACTTGCATTTTGAAGAGAGCATTTACAGTATTTTACTTTTATTTTGTGAGAGTTTTTATTAAGAGTAGGAGCAGAGAGTAGAAAGGAGAAAAGGGTCGGAGTGAAGTCTTCTTCTTCCCACTTATTTTCTTTCTTTTAGTTTAGTTTCTATTAAAGTCTGAAGTTTATTCTAAGTCATCGAAGTTGGGAGATCCGCTCTTAGGAGTAGTTTAGTGAAGAGTTAAAGTTTCAGAGGAACTTCCAGAGTCTTGTGGAGAGAATTTTGAGATAAGTGTTTACTTTTGTTCTTACATTTAGTTTTTTTAATTAATACTTATTTTTGTTTGTTGTTTTTCTTATGGTTTTTAATTTCAAATCAATGTGTTTTTGTATTTTCTCAATGTATTCTGAGTAGTTTACTTTATCTTTTTCTTTCTTAAATGGAGAAGTAATTAGTTTATAGAGAATTGTTGTGGAAAGTATAAGTGTTTAAAAATGGAAGAAGTTGTGAAGTTTGATTTTGAAAACTTTATTTACTTCTTAATTTGGCTTGTTAGGTTGTAGAATTTCTTGAGATTATGTAAGATCCAATGCGGTATTGTCTCATAAAACTTAGTAAGAATCACATGCAATTATATGGGTGAGAATTGTAGTCCATATAATTGAATGTAATATTAGAAGATATTTTTATGGAAAGGAGTAAAATTAAAGGATTTTAGAGTGACAGGCTAAAACCCCCTAATTTGGTTTGAAGTTTTGAGTTTTGTTATGAGAAGTTAGCCCCCAGTTGGTGGGAATCGAGGAAACTCTAGAGTGAGAGACTAGTAACTTCCCTGCCTCACCATGTTCAAAATGATAAAAATTTCAAATTAACCTATGTTTTTTATAGAACCAAGTAAGGGTAAAGAGCACATTTGCTTCTATCTGTCACAACAAATTTAAATACTTCCACAACAATACTTTAATAATTATTACTACTTCATAAAAGAAAAGAAAAAGATATTCTAGTTAACAGTGTTTTACTGACAGTGTTATTAGTTATTATAATTTTAATTTCTTGCTTAACATTTTATTAAGGAAATTTCAAAATAAAAATCAACTTTCAAAACTTTTCAAAATCATAAAATACTTTTTAAAAACCATTAAAAAGTAAAAATATAATTTTCTGATTCCTTTAAATATTTTCATCCTTTCCCTGTGGGTTCGATATCTCGGGGCTTAATCAGAAAGTCCTATATTACTTGATAAACGATACGTATACTTGCGTAGTATCCACATTACAAATCAAAATCACCAGCATATATGTATCTGGAGGGATCAAGTTTTTGGTGTCATTGCCAATTTTCATATCATATTTGTAGGTATAAATATCTGGTGGATCAAGTTTTTGGCGTCTTTGCTGGGGAAAGAAAAATAATTGCATTTTAAAGAGAATTAACAAATTTTAAATTTTTACTTTTATTTATTTTTGTTAGTGTGTTGTGTTTTTTTTTTTGTTGTTGTATGCGTAGTTCAGGTTCTGAGGGACTTGTGCCTTACGATTCTGAATTAGAAAGAACTATCAGAAAAATCAAAAAAATTAAAAATACAAAAGAGATAAAAATATTCAAGAAATGGAAAATCATTAAGATAAAAATGTTGGCATCCATCAAGAATTAAGACCTCTAAGAGATTATGTTAACCCTACAGTAGATGAACTTCGTGGTAGTATTCAAAACGCTGCTGTTGCTGCTAATTCCTTTGAGCTTAAACCTGCTATTATCCAAATGGTGTCTAATAATCAGTTTGTGGGAGCAACAACTGAAGATCCTAATTTGCATCTTGCTAATTTTCTAGAGTTTTGTGCTACTTTTAAATATGATGGTGTTTCGGATGATGCTATTAGACTTAGACTTTTTCCTTTCTCACTAAGGGATAAAGCTAAAATATGGTTAAATTCGTTACCACCTGGATAAAAAAGAACTTGGGGTGAATTGTCACAAAAATTCTTTCCTAAATATTTTCCACCATCTAAGACTGCTAAGTTGTGAAATGATATAACATCTTTTTTTTAGTTTGAAGGGGAAACAATATATGAAGCATGGGAAAGATTTAAAGATCTCCTTAGGAAATGTCCACATCATGCGATACCTGATTGGTTAATAATGCAAACTTTTTATAATGGATTAGTTGTATCTCTTAGATCAATCATCGATATTGCTGGTGGATCATTAATGTCTAAACCATTTTTTGATGCTTATGCTTTAATTGAAGAAATGGCTACAAATAAGTTTCAATGCCCTTCTGCAAGGTTAAATCCTAAATAGGTAGCCAGAATTTATGAAAATGATGATTTTAAAATGTTAGCAAATCAAGTTGCTGCTGTATCAACAAAGGTAGACCAATTTGGTATGAATTTATCTCAGCCAAATCTCTTGATTGAAGAAACTTCATTAGGCCAAATGGTTGATTCTTATTCTGCACCAGAAACTGTGAATGTTATAATCAAACCTAACTACCCATATTCCAATTATTATAACCTAGGTTTGAAGAATCATCTAAATTCAACTGGAATAACAAAAATTTGGGTGGTGTTAATCAACAATGGGGGAATCACCAAGTAATCCCATTAGGGAGTTGGAACAACTAAGGTAATAAAAATAATAGATTAACTTATCCTTCAGGTTATAACAGTGCTTCACAATTAAAGGAGAAGAAGTTATCTATGGAAGAAGTAGTATCACATATGGGAAATCAATTACAAATTCAAGGGGAAACCATTAGAAATATTGAAAATCAATTGGGACAAATTGCAAATGCCTTATGTAATAGATCCCATGGAATGCTTCCAAGTAATACTGAAGTGAATCCAAGAGGAAAGAATAAAGAACAAGTAAAAGCAATTCAACTGAGAAGTGCAAAAGAATTGGAAGGTAGAATTTAAAAAGAAACTGAAGAAGAGAAAGAAGAGATTGAAAGACTTAAAGAAGACACTCCAAAAGGTTTTGAAAGACCTATTTCTCCATCTAAGGTTGATTTAGAAAAACCACCACCTCCATTTCCTCAGAGACTTCATCAACAAAAGTTTAATAAGCAATATTCAAAATTCATAGAGATATTAAAGAAGCTTACCAATAATATTCCATTTGCTGAAGCCCTAGAACAAATGCCAAGCTATGTGAAATTTATGAAGGATATTCTTAAAAAAAAGAGGAAGTTTAAAGAAAATGAGACTGTTGCACTTAGTGAGGAGTGCAGTGCGATAATTCAGGAAAAGCTTCCTGAAAAACTTAAAGTTCTTGGTAGTTTCACAATTCCATGTGCAATCAGAGAAATATTTTGTGGAAAAGCTTTATGTTATTTGGGTGCAAGCATTAACCTTATGCCTCTATCAATATTCAAAAGACTGGGACTAGGAGAAATAACCCCAACTACTGTAACTCTGCAATTAGCAGATCGTTCGATCACATATCCTAAAGGAGTTATAGAAGAAGTATTGCTAAAAGTGGATCAATTTATTTTACTGTGGATTTCATTGTGTTAGATATGGAGGAAGATAAAGAAATATTTCAAAAAAGAGAATTAACGATGAGGGTTAATGATCAGACTGTTACATTTAATATTTCAAAAATGATGAAATATCCTGCTAGAGGTAAAGAAGATGAGTGTTATAGGACGGATGTTATTGAATATTTAAGTGAATGTCATTTCAAATTAACTTATGAAGAGAAAGCTGAAAGAGAAGAATGGGAATATGAGCAAGAAGAGGAGTTATTTTATTCTGAAGATTTTCAAGAGGAAGATTTAAAGCATGTTCGTGAAAGTTTTGAATTGTTCGATGTGACTGAGAAAGATGAATCTTATGGTCCATCAATTGAAAAATCTCCTGAACTTGAGTTAAAAATGCTTCCTGATCATTTGAAGTATGTTTTTCTAGGTGAATCCTCAACCTTGCCTGTTATAATTTCCTCTCAATTAACTGAAAAAGAAGAAGAGAGTTTGCTTGAAATTTCGAAGAAGCACAAGAAAGCCTTTGGATGGACAATTGCTGATATTAAAGGAATCAGTCCTTAAATTTGTATGCACAAAATTCTTATGGAAGATAATTGCAAACTGCGGGTTGATCCTCAAAGGAGATTAAATCCTATTATGAAAGATGTTGTTAAGAAAAAAAATTTAAAGTGTTTGGATGCTGGAATTATCTACCCTATTTCAGATAGTGCATGGGTTAATCCTATTCACTGTGTTCCTAAGAAAGGAGGAGTAACTGTGATATTTAAAGAAAAGAATTAAATAATACAAACAAGACAAGTTACAGGGTGGTGAATATGCATTGATTATAGCCACAATGAAAGATCATTCTCCACTCCCTTTTCTAGATCAAATGTCGGATAGACTGGATAGGCCTAAATACTTTTATTTTCTGGATGTATATACTGGTTACCACCAAATTTAAATTGCTTCTAAGGATCAAGAGAAAACTATGCTTATCAGTCCGTATGGTACGTTTGCTTTTAGAAGAATGACCTTTGGCTTATGTAATGCCTCTGCTACATTCCAGAGATGTATAATGGCTATTTTTTGTGATTTGATTGACAAAGGGATTGAAGTTTTTATGGATGACTTTTCAGAGTTTGGAATTTCATTTGAATCATGTTTAGAACATCTATCTAAAGTTCTAAAACGCTGTGAAGAAACTAATTTGCTCCTTAATTGGGAAAAATACCAATTTTTGGTAGCAGGAGGAATTATTTTGGGACATCGGATTTCAGAAAAAGGTTTGGAGTCAGATCCTGCAAAAATTCAAGTTATATCTAATTTACCTTGCCTAACCAATGTAAGCAGAATTTGAAGTTTTTTAGGACATGCTGGATTCTACAGGATTTACATCAAAGACTTTTCAAAGATTACAAAACCTTTATGTTTACTGGAGGATGCAATTTTTAATTCTGATGGTGACTGTCGTAAAGCCTTTGAAACATTAAAAGATAAATTAATCACTGCACCTGTAATAATTTCACCAAATTGGGAAAAACCTTTTGAATTAATGTGTGATGCTAGTGATTATGCTATTGGTTCTATTTTAGGTCAGAAATATGATAAAATTTTCAAAGTTATTTATTATGCCAGTAAAACTCTTAATGAAGCTCAAATTAATTATACCACTACTGAGAAAGAGTTATTAGCAATAGTATTTGTCTTTGATAAATTTCGATCATATTTAATTGGAACTAAATGTGTTGTGCATATTGATCATTCTGTTATTAAATACTTAATGAGGAAAAATGATGCAAAACCGAGACTGATAAGATGGATTCTTCTTTTGCAAGAATTTGATTTTGAGATAGTAGATTGTTGATCATTTGTTCAGGCTTGAAATTGAAAAATCTCTATGTGATATTGAAGAAATTAATGAACATTTTCTTGATGAAAAACTGTTCACTGTTAAAGAATGGTGAGTTCCGTGGTATGCATACATAATAAACTTTATTGTTAGTAATATTATACCCTATGGTTTGACAAACTAAGAAAAGAAGAAATTTCTGTCTGATGCTAAAACTTATTTCTGGGATGACACATTTTTATATAGACGAGGAAAGGATCTTATAATTTGAAGATGTATACCTTTGGAAGAGACTTATGAAATTATTCAAAAATGTCATGATTCTTAATATGGGGGACATTTTGGAAGTGATAAAACTGCATATAAAATATTACAATCAGGATTTTGTTGGCCTACAATTTTTAAGGATGTGAATGTTTATATTAAAAATTGTGATAGATGTCAGCGTGTAGGCAATATTTCTAGAAGAAATGAGATGCCCCTCAATTATATGTTAGAAGTTGAAATATTCGATGTTCGGGGACTAGATTTTATGGGACCATTTACACCATCTTTCGTAAATGTTTATATTTTGATAAGCAAGTAGACTATGTTTCTGAATGGATTGAAGCTATTGCTTTACCTCGATGTGATGCTCAAAGTGTTGCAAACTTTTTAGAAAAGAATATATTTTGCAGATTTGAAATACCAAGAGTAATCATAACTGATAGGGGAAGTCATTTTAAAAATGTGATTATTGGGAAGTTAGCAAAGAAATATCATATTAATCATCGCATTGCTACTGCTAATCATCCGCAAATAAGTGGTTTGGTTGAATTATCCAGTCGTGAAATTAAAAGAATATTGGAAAAAACTGTTAATCCAAATAGAATGGATTGGTCAATCAAACTGGATTATGCTTTGTGGGCCTATAGGACTGCTTACAAAACACCTATAGGAATGTCCCTATATAGGCTGATTTTTAGAAAAGCTTGTCATTTACCTTTTGAACTTGAGCATAAAGCTTATTGGGCTATTAAAGAGTTCAATTATAATTTAAAAGATGTTGCTGAAAAGAGATTATTGCAATTGAATGAGCTTGACGAAATAAGGAATGAATCTTAGGAAAATGCTAATATTTATATGGAAAAGATGAAGTTATGGTATGATCGGAAGATTCTTACTAAAAATCTTCTACCAGGACAAAAAGTTTTACTGTATAATGCTAGATTGAGAATATTTTCTGGAAAACTTAAGTCCAGATGGATGGGTCCATTGATTGTGATAAAAGTTTATTCTTATGGAGCTGTAGATATTCAAGATCCTAAGACTGAAAAAATATTTAAAGTTAACGAACATAGACTTAAACAATATTTTTCAGTCAATAAATATAAATCTGATAATAATTTGTTGTTGGGTCACTCAGAATGAGTTCTGGGTATGTTAGCCTGAAGACGTTAAAACAAGCGCTTTGTGGGAGGCAACCCATAATTATCGGTGTGTTTTGCTTAATGTTAGTTTAGTGTGCTTTGTTTGCTAGGTTTGGTTTGTTTTTATATTTTTAGTGGTAGTAATTTGGAGTTTTTAAACTATAGTAGAGTTTATTTGACTTTATTTGATGGCTTAGAGGAGTCAGAATGAAAATTTGGACACTTAGAAGAACCGTGCTAAATTGAGCACTGGCGGCTAAGTGCCAACTGTTTGGCGCTTAGGCACCGCAGTTATAAAAAAAACATGAAAAATGAGATTCTAGAAGCCTAGATTGTGGGGGAATAGTTTTGGAAGTTATTTTAGAGTTTTGAAATGTCTTGGGCTGTTTTAGCACTTCCCAAGTCTACAAAAAGGACCTGATTTAAGAGAAACACATGCCCCAAGATTTTTTTTTTCATTTTTGAGTCTTAAGAAGAGATTTTTGAGTGCATCATGTCTTCTTGGGAGAATGAGATTAAGAAGAAGCAATATTCTGACAAGAGTAAGTTCGTTAGTGATAGTGCTAAAGAGTTATTCAATGGATATCTCGCTGTTAGTATTCAAGGGATTGCTGAAATGATTGCAAAAATTGAAGCCCGAGTGACTTCAATGGAAGCAAAAATCTATGAAAGTAATCTTGATTTGGAGAACATGGGATGGCAACTCAAGATGCAATTCAGTCATTCAAGGTACGTGGAAGAAGCGGATAAGGCGATGTTTCTGAAGAACAAATGGATTGAAGAAGATGATTTAAGGATGAACAATTATAGCTTGTTTTATCAGATTTAAATTCAAATTAGAATCATAATGGTTCAAGATAAAATCCACCTAATGGAGAATGGAATTAAGAGTGTTTTGTTCTTATTTTTTTAGTGTTCTTATGTGTTATGTTTAATGTTCATGTGTGTTATGTTTGGTTTGTTTAGTGTTTATATTTAAGTATTAACTAAGCCTGATGATGTGATGGTTACATCCTAGAGATGTATACTTATCAGTTTGAGATTAAAGTCTCTTATATTTAGAGAATTTCATCCTTTATGTGTGGATTAAAATTCTAGAATTGTATTAGGTGTTATGTGTTTTTTGATATAAGTTTGTGTTTGTGTGAAACTTGTGTGGAATCAATCGATATTAAATTTTGATTTGGAATATTAGAAGATTTATATGGGGAGAGATAATTATTTTGGAGTAATTAAGGGTGATTAACAAAGTGATTTAGTGCATATACCTTAATTGTAAAAATTTGGGTACTGGCGGCTAAACGCCAGAGTGCCGGCGCTTAAGCACCAGATTTTGCAGCTAAGCCCAAAGGGGTTCACGTTTATGCACCAGTTCGCGAAAATTGGTTCCCAGTAGTTAAAAACTAGAAAATTGCCATTTTTTAACCACCCCATCGTCTTCAACCTTTAGTTTATCATGAAAAAGGAGCCTAGGGAATCATATTGTGGATCATTTAAGAGCCGATCTCAACAAAAAATGTTAGATTTGGATTTCTTCAAATAAGAGCACTACTCCTAAGCAAAAATTTTTTATTTTCACCACGTATTTTAAGTACATTTTGGAAAATCTTAAAATCACTATTCATGGTGAAAATTTGAGGGAAAACTTGAGAAATTGCTTGGATTTAGTGAAAATATTTTTTGGAAAATAAATTAGCAAGTTTAGTTTGATTTTGGAATTTATGGTGAATTTTTCGTGAATTTTTTACGGATGGCTCCAAAGTTAAAGTGTGCGAGAGAAAAGGCCAGATTTGATTCTGACAAATTTGTTAGCATGAGGGCTGAGGAACGATACGTTGACGCATTGCAGTCACGTAAGTTGATTCTTGAGTGTGTATTTACTAATTCAGGAGAAGTAATTGAAGATATGATTGCTAGAAGGAACTGGGAGAATTACTGTTGCTTCACTGTTGTTGCTGTTGTTTATGTGATCAGAGAATTTTATGCAAATTTGCCTGCTGCAGAAGAGAATCAAGTGATGGTTTGGAGACATGAGGTCAACTTTTCTTCTGGGTCAATCAACACTTTTTATGGAATACCTCCTGACATGTTCTATTTTTATTCTAACTATCATCCTACGGAAGGAGAATTAGATGCGATCATGGAGTTTCTAACTATTGGACGAGGATTATGGAAAATAACAAATGATAGAAGAGTGAACTTTCCTGCTTCCAAATTGAATGCCACTTCTATGGTGTGGCATTATTTTACCTCATCTAAATTGTTACCTTCGAGTCATACTAGTGAAGTAACGAGAGAAAGAGCTGTGTTGAACCATTGCATTCAGCAAGGGAAGCCTATTTACATTGGAGGTATAATTTATGATTATGTGTTGAACTGTGCTAGAGCAACCACTACTGCATGTATAGGATTTCCTTCCTTGATTCATTCATTATGTGAACAATCTGGAGTGAAGTTTGAAACCTGGGAAGAGGTACTTCAGCCATTGAGACCAATTACCAGTGTCAACGTTGGTGCATACACTGTACATTCAGAGTTTCATTAGAGAGGAGGATTTTGTAAGGTTTTTACTACTTCTGCTTCTGCTGCATCTACTTCACGTGCTACTAATTCACGTGCTTTATCATCTACTGATTCACAGACTGGGTTATTAAGAAAAATTTTAAAGAAAGTGAGTCTTACTCGAGAGCATATGAAAGATATGGATGGTAAGATTGATAATGTGGAGAGATATATTGTAAAACATGATGAGTATGAGGATAATTATCAGCATTATTTGGATAGACTGATTAAAGGTGATTAGAGTGCTGAGATGCCCCCTCATCCATTCTACATACCTTATGTGTCATCTAGGGATTGGAACGAGCAGGATGATGATGATGAAGAGGATGAAGAGTAGATGTATGTTGTTTGTTTTAGTTATTGTGTTGTTGTTCTGTGTTATTGTGTACTTTATCTAGTATTTTGTTTGATGATTGTGTTGTGATGTGAATTATGATAGTATGCAGGTTATAGTTGTACTATTTATTTGTTATGCATATTCAGATGTATTTTTGTTGTTGTATTGACGATTTATATGTTGCTTTGAGTGTAGTGTGTGTGGCAGTAAATGTTTTAATGTGTATGTTATGTTAGAGTTTTTAGTAGTGTGTACTTTAATTCAAAAACTATTAGGAGATTACAACCACTATTGGGAACTTCTACTTAGGAAACTATATGTTTAAAATTTTTCAAATTCCATTACCATTTGCTATATGTATTAGTGTATTATTTTAGTTGGTGTGTATTTGCTTTAAAAACGTCCACTATTATAGAAGTCTTTTTGAAATTTTTACTTTTCTTGTTATAAAAAGAAAATTGATTTAGAAAAACTGAATTTGATTTCAATTTACTCATGTTATTTAGATTGTTATACTTGCATATTTGGACATTAAAAATTCCTGCAAGCATGTTATGTTAGTCTTTAATTCTCACCCTGTATCATTTCTTTTGCTTAAATGTTTTACTTAACTAAAAATTAAAGTTTTGGGGGGTGATTTTAAAAACAAAGATTTTCAAAAACCTAATATTTTATATGATTCTCAAGAATACTTAAAATAAATCTTATTTTTGATTGAGAATAATTATATACAAGAAGTTATATTAGGGGACAAAAAATTTTGAATATAGAAATGAATAAAAGAATTTAGTTAAAATTTATATTTATCATGAAAAACTTAAAGTTAAAATTTTCTTAATGAAGAGGTGTTAAATAAAGTTAAAATATCTTTAGTAAGAAGTTTCGTATTTTTGGATAAATAGAAGATTTAACTTTTATTCTTCAAATCTTAAATTTCTTTTATTGAAGAATAATTTTGAAATACTATTTTTATGATTTTTAAGTGAAAGATGTATATTTGACCTTTATTTTAAATGGAAGGGTGGAATTCAAAATCATTAAAGGCCAATTCAAATATAGTAATCCTTGCCTTATAAAAAAAGAAAAAAAAGAAAAAATAAAGAAAAGGAAAAGAGAAATTGAAAAATAGTATATAAAAAGGGAGGAGAAGCTTGAGGATTTAAGGGCCTAATAAAAAATTGGTTTCATACCTAAAGTTTAAGATATAAGTTTAGAGAAAATTTAAAGCTTAAGGTTATCATATAGTAAGTAAATTATTTTCAAATAAAGACTTTTAAGTGAGAAAAATAAGTGATTGAGTCATAAATTTTGAAGAATCTACAAAATATTTCTGAATTAGATAGAAACTTATATTTGTCATTTTCCTTTATTTAAGAACTTTCTAAACTTTAAGTTGGTTTTAATTACTAAAATTTATTTCAAATTGGACTATTCCACTTCTAAAACAAAATTTTGTTATCTTCCTAAGAAACTCATTACATAATTTGCATGCTAAAATGTTTTATAAGATTAGCTGTCACTTGAGGACAAGTAACATTTTAAGTTTGCGGAATTTTGATACACCTAAAATATATAGTATTTTTATGCACATTTTCATATCTATTTTTAATGATATTGCACTATAATGGAAGGTATTTTGTGTTTTCTTGCAGGTATGATAAAAATGGATGGTCATGATGAAAGGAGCAAAATTGGATCAAATTTGGAGAAAAAAAATGAAAAATCAAAATTTTGGCACTGGCGGCTAAGTGCCGCTGGGCCGGCGCTTAGGCGCCACAGTTAAAAATCGAGATTAAGTTTAATTTGACGCCATTTTTAAAGAGGATGGGATGCAACTCTTGGTGGTAACATCCATAACTTCCTTTGGGTTGCAAGTTTGAATGAATGGGTGCATTCTTTGGTAGATACATTGAATCTAGACACATTTTGAAGAGACACCAAGGCACCTTTTGGTTTAATATTTAAAGAGAGTCTTAGGAAAGATTAGGGGGCTCTTCCTTTGCATTTTAAATGGTTCTTTCTTTTTGTCTTGTGCTCTTCATTTGCATTTTGAAGGGTCCTTTCTTTCTTTCTTAGGCTCTTCCACTTGCATTTTAAAGAGAATTTTTACAGTATTTTACTTTTATTTTGTGAGAGTTTTTATTAAAAGTAGGAATAGAGAGTAGAAAGGAGAAAAGGGTCGGAGTGAAGTCTTCTTCTTCCCACTTTTTTTTCTTTTAGTTTAGTTTCTATTAAAGTCTGAAGTTTATTCTGAGTCATCGGAGTTGGGAGATTCTCTCTGAGGAGTAGTTTAGTGAGGTGTTAAAGTTTCAGAGGAACTTCCTGAATCTTGTGGAGAGAATTTTCAGATAAGTGTTTACTTTTGTTCTTACATTTAGTTTTTTTAATTTAATACTTGTTTTTGTTTGTTGTTTTTCTTATGGTTTTTAATTTCAAATTAATGTGTTTTTGTATTTTCTCAATGCATTCTGAGTAGTTTACTTTACCTTTTTTATTCTTAAATGGAGAAGTAATTAGTTTATAGAGAATTGTTGTGGAAAGTATAAGTATTTAAAGTTGGAAGAAGTTGTGAAGATTGATTCTGAAAACTTTGTTTACTTCTTAATTTGGCCTGTTAAGTTGTAGAATTTCTTGAGATTATGTAAGATCCAATGTGGTATTGTCTCATAAAGGTTAGTAAGAATCACATGCAATTATATAGGTGAGAATTTTAGTCCATATAATTGAATGTAATATTAGAAGATAATTTTATGGAAGGAAGTAAAATGAGAGGATTTTAGAGTGACAGGCTAAAACCCCCTAATTTGCTTTGAAGTTTTGAATTTTGTTATTAGAAGTTAACCTCCAGTTGGTGGGAATCGAGGGAACTC
The DNA here is from genome assembly GCA_022702705.1 of Papilionanthe hookeriana x Papilionanthe teres. NCBI lineage: Eukaryota > Viridiplantae > Streptophyta > Magnoliopsida > Asparagales > Orchidaceae > Papilionanthe > Papilionanthe hookeriana x Papilionanthe teres. The sequence continues at coordinate 96,555,384 of CM040423.1, forward strand.
TAGAGTGAGAGACTGGTATCTTCCCTGCGTAACCATGTTCAAAATGATAAAAATTTCAAATTAACCTATTTTTTTTATAGAACAAAGTAAGGGTAAAGAACACATTTGCTTCTATCTATCACAACAAATTTAAATACTTCCACAACAATACTTTAATAATTATTACTACTTCATAAAAGGAAAGAAAAATATATTCTAGTTAATAGTGTTTTACATACAGTGTTATTAGTTATTATAATTTTAATTTCTTCCTTAACATTTTATTAAGGAAATTTCGAAAGACAAATCAACTTTCAAAACTTTTCAAAATCAAGACATACTATTCAAAAACCATTAAAAAAAGTAAAAAGATAATTTTCTGGTTCTTTTAAAGATTTTCATCCTTTCCCTATGGGTTCGATATCTCGGGGCTTAATCATAAAGTCTTATATTACTTGATAAATGATACATATACTTGCGTAGTATCCACATTATAAATCAAAATCATCAGCATATATATATCCGACGGGATCACATTTTTGGTGTCGTTGTCAATTTTTATATCATATTTGTAAGTATAAATATCAGGTGGATCAGTCTTCTCCATGGATGCTCTCTGGTTTGACTTATTTATAGCCATGTGAGGCTATGACTGAGCTCAAGTTTAACTTGAGGGAGGTGTCAATAGATGCATCATAGCTTGGAGATAAGTTTTTAGCTTGGTGGCAATCATGGTTAAGCATTTCTAGGTTGGTCCATGTGGATTCTCATTTAATGCACTAGATTTGGCTAAGCTTTGACCACTTTTCATTGGGTTGGAAGTGAGGTGAGTGGTAACACCACGGTGGGTTAGTTAACTTCCTTCCACATAGGCTAGCATGTCATCAATAATTTTCATGAAGAGATGACACGTAGGTTCCCTCACACTCACTTCTATGACTTGGTCATGATGACCTTTAACCTATGGTGAAAGGGTTGGTTAAATCAAGCTTCTCCTTGATTGGGTCAGTTGAGAGGTGACTAGTGACTCAAAGAGAGCAAACCATCCTTCATTCAATATGTAATTTTAGATTTTGTGAGAGCATGACACATAAACCTTCATTTTTTCTTATTTTAAAAATTTAGTACTTATGAAGTCATCCCATGATGTAATGGTGATCCAAGCCAAGGATTCCTTTCATTTGATGGCTTATGAGGCATATGAGATGACCCTTAAGGTGGCCGGCCACCTCATCCTAAGAAGAAGGTAAATCATGCATGTCATGATTAGTTTTAATCCATGGTTAACCATCATGTCTAATGGGTTTGTCATGTGTTGGTTTATGGCAAGATGGGTTTAATGAGTCATGGCTAACTCATTGATGACCCCCCATAATTTAATAAATCATGGAATTTTTATGTCACATGTGATGTCATGGAATTAATTCCATTTCATGGTTGTTTATCACAATTCCAGTTTTTAATTAATTATGAAATTAATCCAAAATATTTGAAATTATATCTTAGCCAATAAATTAATCAAAATAATTTTTAGAATTAATTATTTGATTAATTTTATCAATTTTTTGTTCAAAATTGTGCATATTGACCAAATTTGTTTAATGTTGACTAGGGTTAACCGATATTGACCTAGGTTGACTAATTATAGTTCAAGGGTGTCCAATGTGACTCATCCAACCTTGTCATGGTTGGGTTAGCCATAAGGTCCATAGGTTTTATCATTATGGGTTTAATTTGGTCATATTGACCAATTTTATGGTTTAGGATGACCCAATAGTCAATATGGTGACTTTTGCGTTCTACATTGGTTATCTTGAATAGTGTTGTTTTGATTAGTTCAATATCTGATCATAAGTCCAATATGGTGGCCATGGGGTCATGGATTGACCAGTTTGACCAATGTTGATCATTTGGGTCAAAGGTTGACCAGTTTGTTCAATGTGGTGTTCATTGGTTCAAGGATTGACAAGTTTGACCAAAGTTGATCATTTGGGTCAAAGGTTGACTAGTTTGGTAAATGGTTGATCAGATCAGGGTTTGTGATTACCGATTTTATCAATTTAAGATGTCATTAAAATTTGGTTTAAAAGTCTTCATTAGTGTTTTACCTTAGACATTAGGGTTTAATCACCATTGGCAAGATTTAGAAGGTCAATGTTGGTAGACTTCCTTTCACAAAATGATCTAGAAATTATCCTCATAAAAGTGAGGTCAACAATATATTTACGTTATAGTGTTTTTAAAGATTAAATATCGAACGAATAACTTTAAAAAATAAAAATGGACCTTATAATCTCAATTATATAATCTGTACGAAATTATGAATTTTATGAAATATTTTGTAGACAATTTTGTGATTTTTAGGGTTTTGAATATTTTCGTTCAATCGACTTTAAAAGGATTTTAATTTAATTTTTTTTTTCATTTCATATTGATTTAAACGTATAATTAAAAATTTTTTGAATATTTGAATTTTATTTGATGTATTAGAATATTTGAATTTTTCAATTTTTTATCCAAAAATTTATAATTTATCAAATTACTTCTAAAATACTTGAAATTATACTGAGATATTTAGAATATGGTTCCAAGTAACCTAAAAATTTATCAGGTTGCTTTAGATTTATTTTAAATTTTATAAGAATTTATTAATTCATTAATGAATAATTATAAAAATATATAAAATTTAGTATATTATTTTATGTTTAAATTCTTTTTTTTGACAATTGACCTATGAGTGAAAACCTCATAATATTTAGAGTTCTATAGGGAAAGTTAAACAATTTTTAGTGAGGAAGGATATGATTGTAAATACTTTATTTTATGTAAGAAAATCTTTAGAGTTCCCTCTTCGATTAATTGACCATTAGATTTAAATTATTGGGCTTTAGCACTTCATATTTTTCATTTGGTAAGTGGAATAGTGATACACCTAAAATATATAGTATTTTTATGCACATTTTTATACCTATTTCTAAAGATATTGCACTTTAAAGGTATGTTTTCTTGTGTTTTTGGTTGCAGGTGCATAAAATTGAATAATTTTGATTAATTTGAGCAAAAGAAACAAAAAGGGACCAAAATTGAGCATACTGGAGCAAAACGGGTCAAACCGGAGCATACCGGGCTAAAACATGTCGAATTGGACACTTATGTACCTGTGTCTAGCGCTTAAGCACCAAATTTGGCACTTAGCCACCAGAAATTGGCGCTTAAGCTCTAAACCGACGGCGCTTAGGCGCCAGTGACGGTTGTGGGCGTAATTTCTTCAATATAACTAGAATTTTGAAGATTTTTGTTGAGTTCCGAAGCTTATTACGAGGGGCACTCATTGGAAATGATAAAATGGGCTTTCTAGAAGATTTGAGGGCTATTATGAGGAGTTACTATTGAATAGATGTGTCTCTTGGAGTGAGAAGGCACTTAAGGCATTCCTTTGGAAGATTCATTGAATGTGGACTCTTTTGGAGAGACACTTAAGCATCTCTTGGGAAATTATAATTAAGGCTTGGGAACTCTTGAAGAAGAAGATTTAGAGAAGGGAGAGGAACTATTAGAAGAGGAGAAGAAGGCCAAGAAGAAGAAAACATGGGTGTGAGCCCCAAGTGGGGCAACAAGGAGAAAGAGAGAAAGAGAGAGTGAGAGATTTCTTTCTTTTCTTTTACTTTGTTTTTGAAGAGGATTGAAGGAGATTGCTTTTGCTATAAAAGGAGAGTTTTATTTTTATCAAAGATAAGTAGTTTCTTTGTTATTTGATTTTGATTTAGTAGTTTTTTTGTGTACTTTTAAAGACTTAAACAATGAAAAGTTATTGTTGTTTCTCCATGTGTAGTGAGTAGTTTTCTTTACTCTTCCCTCTTACAATGAATTAGTATGCATGTGTGGGATCTAGAATTGAGTAGAGTGAGAAAAAATTATGATGATTTTACTTTGTTCTTCATTTACAAGTAAACTTGATCAACTTGCATGTTAAAATCTGTTGTGAGAACATGTAAGAACTAATGCGTTATTATCTCAATCAACAATTAGTAAGAATCACATGAGATTATATGGGTGAGAATGTAGTCCATATAATTGAGTGAAAATAAATAAAGAGATATGCTTTTTATTGGGTGTAGAATTAGAGGACTTTAGAGTGACAGACTAAAACCCCAATTTGGTTTGATGTTTTAAGTTTTGATATGAGATGTTAGCCCCCAGGTGGAGGGAATCGAGGGAAATCTAGAGTGAGAGCATCTTTCCTGCCTAACCCATCTTCATAATTTTAAAGCATTAAATTAACCAATGTTCTTTATAAGGGTAAAGAATATAATTTCTCTTATTAGTAACAATAACTCTCTCTATTTGTTTCAATTTTGCGCATGTCACTAACTTTATTGCATGAGGAAGAGTACTTTTATTATATTAAACTTCACTTTTCTGATTTACTAAGTGTTTTAGTTTAGGAGTAGAAGTAATACAGTAGTGATAATTGTAGGATTTTATTAAAACCAAACCTTTATCGACTTTCTAAGCTAGGGCGTGTTATTGTAGACTAGAACTTCACTTGAAAGCAGCTGCGATGAACTGCAATCTCCGTGGGATTGATATTCTGGGCTTAATCAGAAAGCTCTATATTACTTGATAACGATACGTATACTTGCGTAAAATCCCATTTTATAATAATATCAATTAAATTCTCATTTGCATTAGCATCAAGTTTTTGGCATCGTTGTAAAGAAAGAGATATATTTAAAAGGAAATAAAACGTAAGCATAAATATTTAGGGATCAAGCTGTTGTCGGGGATCACAACTGTTGATCTTGACTTTTAGGAGCATTTTAGTTGAAGTACTTAGTCTTGGACTTGGAAAATTGTAGTATCGTAAAAACTGTTTGTGTGAAAAGCAAGGTGTTTGTGAAAATGTTTTCTTGTGTTGAAAATATTTTTTGTTTAATTGTTAATATATTGTATGTTGTGTTATTTATGCGAACTAAAGGATCTGCAGAACATGTGTCTTATGATCCCGAGTTAGAAAAAAAGAAAAAAATCAAAAAATAGAAAGGACTTAAAAAACTTAAAATGGAAATGAAAAACATTCAAGATAATAACTTAGAAAATCATCATAAATCATTGAGGGATTATGTAAATCCTACGATAAGTGAAATTCACTCAAGTATACAACCCCCTGTCGTAGAAGCTGACCCGTTTGAACTTAATCCAAAGATGATCGAATTGGTGCAGAACAACTAGTTTAGGGGAACTCCTTCAGAAGATCCTTATTTACACTTATCATGTTTTCTAGAACTTTGTGCTACATTTAATTATAACAGCATGTCAGACAATGTTGTTAGACTAAGGATTTTTCCTTTCTCACTAGGGGATAAGGCTAAAATGTGGTTATACTCATTAACACCTAGTTCTATTAAAAATTGGGAAGAGTTAACTCAGAAATTCCTAGCTAAGTATTTTCCACCTTCAAGGATAGCTAAACTTAGAAATGATAATATCTCATTTATCAATATGAAGGGGAATCAATATACGAAGTCTGGGAAAGATTTAAGGAACTCCTAAGAAAGTGTCCACACCATGCTTTGCCTAATTGGTTAGTAAATGAAACTATTTATAATGGGTTAGTAGGATCACTTAAGTTTATAATTGACGCTGTCGCTGATGGATCGTTATTGTCAAAACCATTTGATGAAGCCTATGCATTGATTGAAAGAATGGCTACAAATGAATTTGAATATACCTCTGCAAGGGTAAATCCTAAAATGGTAGCCAGTGTTCATGATACAGATGCGATTGCAATTCTTGTATCTCAGGTTGCTAAAATATCAAGGAAGTTGGACCAATTTGGAATGAACCAGCCTCAATTTACTCCAGTTTGTGAGGAAAGTTCATTAGGGAATATGATTGATTCTAACTTATCATATAAGACTTTAAATACAACAAACAACCCATATTCTAACTTTTACAACCCAGGTTGGGAGAACCATACTAAATTTAACTGGAATCATACTACTGATGGTGGAAACATAAAATGGGAAAATAATCATGCAAATCCTAATGGAAGTTGGAATAATCAGGGGAACACAAACTATAGACCTTCAAACTCTAACAATGATCAACAATTTGAGGATAAGAAGATGTCTACAGAAGAAGTGGTATTGCAAATGAGAAACAAGTTGCAAAGTCAAAATGCTGCAATTATAAACATAGAGAATCAACTCGGACAAATTGCTAATTCACAAAGCACTAGACCCCAAGGAACACTTCATAGCAACACTGCGATCAATCCTAAAGAGAACACTAATGAACAAGTAGAAGATGTCTGATTAATAAGTGGAAGAGAGATAGAGGATGTGATTAGAAAAGAGAAAGAAGTTATGAGAGACACAAAGGAAACTAAAAGACCTGAAGAACATGTTTATAAGGATCTGGAAAAATTAATATCTCCAGCTAAAATCAATTTAGAAAGACCACCACCTCCATTTCCTGAAAGACTTAGACAGTATGAGTTGGATAAAAAATTTTCAAAATTCTTGAAAGTACTTAAGAAGTTAACAATAAATATTCCTGTTACTGAAGCTTTGGAACAGATGCCAAGTTATACAAAGTTTATGAAGGAGATATTAAACAAGAAAAGGATACTTGGGGATTACGAGATAGTTGCACTAAGAGAGGAGTGCATCGCTATACTCGGAAAAAGCTTCCTCAGAAACTTAAAGATCCTTGTAGCTTTACAATTCCTTGTGCATTTGGAGAAAAATTATGTGAAAAAGAATTATGTCATTTAGGAGTAAGCATTAATGTGATGTCTCTATCTATATTTGAAAGGTTAGGTTTAGCAAATATTTCTCCCACTACTGTAACCCTTTGTCGGCATATTTTTAGGTTAAGTATTTTGAAAAGGGGTCGCCTACAGAAATTTGTCGGCGAATTTTCATACTTTAAATTTAATTCATATATAATTTGGAAAGTAGCATTTGATTTTGAAAATAATTTTAAGTTTGAAAATTTGATGATATGAAATTAAACCAATCTCACATCCCGAATAGTTCATATAAACGAGCACCACACCACAACCCATGTATCTATCTCGAAGAATACACACACTCCTTGATGATGGGATGCAATTAAATAAACTAGAAGATTTGTGACATCCATTTGGTCTGCTAACCAATTTTATAAGCCGATAAGTTCCCCTGCTTAATATAAATGAATTAAGCAGGGTTTATATTACCTGGGTTCTTAAAGTTCCCTATAAGGGCAAGCCCCTATAGTTAATTACATCTTAAATGACGAGAATCATTTAAGAAAACTCTCAATAATGATCAGTAGTTTTTTTCTCAAGAATTTTAAAGTTTAAGGTTTTCAAACAATTGGACTTTGGAAATTTCAATTGGGAATGGATCAAATTTTGAACAGTTATTTTAGGGAATCAAAGGAAGAGAAGTAGGGGATGTCACGGATCTGAAGTGAAATTCGGTGACTTCCCAAATATCCTATTGTATGGCTTCAATTTGAGAGTTTATTTAATGTTGTAATCCTACCAATTTTAATTAATTAGGACTTATATTAGTATGACATACTCATACAAATAGCCTCGAAGATGTGAGGGTTTATGTCGTACCAAACGACTACCTCAGAATCCTAAGACCGGTTAGAGGTTACTTTACATAATATGATTATGCAAATGCCTAACAAAATGTTGAGGATTTATGTCGCACTAGGAAAACTATCTCGAAATCCTATGACTTGGTTATTTAAAACTAGGAAAAAGTTTTGCTGAAGTAGACACAAGCTTTGCTGACAAAGATGGTCGTGCTACCCACCGTGCTCCGAGCTCCGTGTTGTTGCAGAAGTTTAGTTTTAGAAAATGAAAATTAGGGGATGAGAGAAGTGTTTTGGTTTATAGAAATCTTAAAGTCTAAATGTCTTTAATGATTTAATTAAAACAAATCTTAAAGTTTGTTAAATAGAACCGATTAAGATCCCACGATTCCGTCATCCCGACACCATTATTTTCATTGGATTCACTTAGTCCAGATGAATTTGCTAAACTCAACTGAATGAGTTCAACACTTTCATTTAGACTTTGGCAAATCCGGTTAGCAACACGTGGGTTACATCATCCGTGGTATTCCTGATCATCCAACGAGACGTTTTAATTTAGTTGCAGTTATAGTTTTGTGTTCTGCTTGTGATTAAATTTTGAGTTGTTTTATATTTTAAAATGTTGTGGCGGTGAATTTTATCTTGTTGTGATTTTTAATTTAGTTTTGGGTTTCAGTTTTGTGGCTATCCTAAAGGTTTCAGTTTTCATGCAACAATCTTGTTTAACATGCAAGAAAAGTAAAGCACAGTACATGTAAGTAACTTGCAATAAAATAAAAGCGTACCTGGAGGGTCTTCCCATCATTCCAAGCTACACTTAAAGCACATGTTAAGGCATTTAGATATATTTGCAAGAAAACACCTAGGTAAAGCTAAGGGAAGGCTTTGGCTATAAACCAAAATCCTAATCCTATTGCTAGTCAATCCCTACAACGTCTAGGTTCTTTAGTATTTTGTTAAAGATGATTTTCTTCATCAAAGGACAATCAAGTTCAGTTGTTCTTCTAAAACATCTCTTCATATTGAGAAAGTGCTTAGGACGAATCTTAACCATCTTTTTAATAATTTTGAGATTAAAATGAACTTTTATTGTAGAGATGAATCAATCATCCAGAAATTTTTAGTCAAATTTTAACTCTTGCTCAGTGAATTTAGGACATTTGATTATCCTATAAGTAAAGTGACATTTCACTTGATACTTTACTTAAGAGTTATAATAATGAAAACTGTTAGGGGGCAAATCAGTTTGTTAAATAATTTAATGATTTAAAACTGGAATTCGTGATTTAGAGTGATTTAATTTAGTTATGAAATTCTAATAATTAAAGTTTGGAATAGTGTTCAAGTTGTTTTATTCTTAAATGTTTTAAACCATTTGAATTGATAGAGGAGTTTAAATTATTTAATTTAGACATGAATGATTTAATTTTTAATTTAATTACAATATTCTAGATTAACTTTTAATTGGTTTGATTTTCTTTATTAAGAATCATTTTTTTTAAATTGATTTTGATTGTTTCAAGTTTGCTTTAAATTTGCTTACATGTGATTTTTGAAATTAATTTTAGTGTTTTAAATTTATTTCAATTTGATTATTAAATTACTTAATGTTTCAAGCTTAATTTAGTTAAGGGTTACTTTATTTTAATTATCATCTTAAGTTTAATTAAGAGTTAAATATTATTAAAGTAATTCATTTAGGATTTTTAAATTAAAGAATTGATATCTTCTTAAATCAATTCCCTAATCTTAATAATCCAAATTTTTAATCTATTCTTCCAAAATTTAAATTATTAAATTAATTAAAATTTACTTTAAATATTTTCAAGATGATTAATGGGTTTCTTCCCCTTAATTCCCTAGGTTTCATTCATCTAATGAAAATTTTAAAATCAGATATTTTACCCTCCCCTTGATTAAACCTAAATATTAATTAGGATTAAAATTCTTTAATTACCCTTATGCCCCTTTTAAGCTTGTTCATTTCATAACTCATCAAATTAAGCTCACATGAAGTTAAAATTTTTATGTCACTTTACTCACATGTCAATTAAGACATTAAAGGAAAAGATGTGATTTTTCTGAATTTAATTTAATTTTTATAATTATTTTAATGAAAAATAGGGATTTTTAATGGAAATTCAACAATATGACCAAGGTAAGGTTTCTATCCTTAGGAAAATTATGGGATGTTCCTACTAACCAGAGGAACACTTGGGCCAATTTTAGTGATTTTTTGAATTATATTTTATTTATTACAATAATTTTGAGTTTTGGAGGGTTAATTAATTATAAAATAAACTTAAAGTTGAAAAATAAATTTTATATTTTTCTTAAGTCCCTCTGACCTCAAGGAGTCTAGAGAAATAAATTTTCTAATTTTCTAATTTTTCTTTGATTTATTAGAATTAATTTAGTGAAAATGTTGGAAAACTCATTTTTTAATATTAAAAATTGTCTTAAGCATTTAAAATTCAATATCTTAACCAAGAGACTTGGGAAAAATATTTAGTTTTTTCCTAAGTGATTAGGAGTCAAAATATGACATTTTTGTGATTTTTATTATTTTTATGATTTTTATTATTTTTTTTAAATTATTTAAAATATTAAAATAAGTTAGAAAATGAAGATTTTTGAAAAATTCTAATTTTAATTTCTTAGACTCCTTTGATATCAGAGAGCCCACAAAACCAATTTGGAGAATTTTTAAAATGTATTTTTAGAGTTATGAATTTTTAAAGTTTAATTTTGGTCATGTAACTTAATTAATCCATTTAGTGGGGTAAACATTTCTAATTGATTCCAATTTTTTATGTGAAGACCCTCTGATCCTAAAGATCAGTAGAGAATTGTTTTCAAGTTCTTTTGATGTGGGCTTAAACCTAATTAATTAATGTTCAGTTTTGATTAATTAGGCCAATTAGGGTTATTCTTAATGAATTAACTCAAAACATAAATATCTTAGGGTCCTTTAGTCCAAAGAAACCTTCTCAAATTTTCCTAGATTTTTCTAAGAAATATGCTAATTAATGGAATTCAAGTATCAAAAACAATGACATAAATTTGAAAAATACATAACTTGCCATAGAGATAACCTCTGACCTTGAAAAATTCAGGGAATGTTCACAAGATCAGAGGCTTCAAAAGCCCTATGGTCTCATGCCATGGTGAATTGTCTATGCAAATGGAGAATTAAAATACTGAAATGAGTAAATAATTAATTAAAAATAAAATACTCATCAAATTAACTCAATTCTTTTTCGACATTATTCTCCTCTGTTCACTGAGCAAGAGGGTATTTTTATTTTATTTTTGTGATTTTTCTACACAAAGATATGGATTTTCTAAATTTCAGACATTTAATTAAATCATAAATTCCATATTTTCCTACTTATCTGACTCAGCGCCACGGCAACCTTAGCGTCTCCGAAGCTCCAAGCGGCGCCCTCCCATTCGCCGCCGTCATCCGACTCAGCGCCACGCTGCCCGTGGTTCACGTACTGTTCCCTGGTCTGACGCAATCTAAGCCGTCCAGTCGATACACGCTCGATCCAACGACGACTGGTCGTCGTCTCCGACTGGTGTGCACCCGTGACTGTCCACACTCAAACCCTAATATCTCCCTCGTTTCTCAATGGATTTTCGTGTTCTTATACTCTATGGATTTGTCTTGAAGAGACGAACTTATCCATATGGTTTACATGCATTGAAATCAGCTCAAACGAAATGGAGAATCGCTGGAAGCTCTCAGGGAGGAGGAGTGTCCATACCTTGGTTCAGGAGGTGAGGCCTCAACTGAGTGTGCTCGGCACATTCGTTGGAGCTGGAAGAGCCTAGGAATGAAGCCTCTGGCCCTGGTTAAAGTTCTAAGTATGAAAGTGACCAGGCCTGATTTCAGACATTGGAGGCTAGAGCAATTGGGTGGCCTGGAGAGGGGGCTTTCACTGGGGAACTACTTCTCTTGGTCCTGTGCAAGTGTGGGTGAGTTTAATTTGATTTTGGTGGAGTTTTGAGAGATGTCCTATTCTGGCCTGAGAATTGAGCTCCAAAATTGAGCTCAATCAATGGGATTTAGGGCAGGAGAACAGTGGGGATGGATTGCTCTTCGCTAGGGGAAGCTCTGTGAGGAGTTTAGAGGGATTCTATGAAGGTTAATTTCAGCTAACCGTTTTGGCCGAGAGGGGTGGCTTGTTTAAATAGAAAAGGCCAGGGCCTACCAGGGGGGTTTGATGGCTTGGATCAACTGCTCTGGTGAAGAGAAGAGCAACTGCAGTGGCCATTGGGCATGGGACAACTCAGCTAGTTCAAATTGAATTTTTGAATCCGTTTAGACCTCTCGGCCATGGTGTTTTCCGGCGACCTGGTGGCTTGCAGGACAGGGTCAGGTCACCATCCTGATCAGGAGGGTCAGGGCTTGATGTTTGTGGGTTCAATTGGCCAATGCCAAGTGTAAAGAGGTTTGATTTAAGTAGTAAGGGGGAAGGGTGATTTTGGGTTCAAATGGATCAAATCATGTCTTAGGGCTTGGTGCACCATCCAAAGATCTGATTTTGGGCTGAGGGAGGTCAGGTGAGTCAGCTTATGAAGAGTGGTGAAGTCCCCATCAAGATTATTTGGATTAGTTTTGGGTTAACGGGAATCATGGGTAGGGCTAATGACTTTTAGGGAGTTCTTAAGGGATCTCCTCCTTTAGCCATTTAGGGAGTGATGACAAGTCTATGGCTCCTCATGGCTTACATATGGCTTATGTATGGCTCCATGGCTCCATTTGGCTTGGGATCAAGCTTAGTCAATTTCATGGAAATGGGTTTTAAGGATTTTAGGCATTTAGGGATAATTTGGCACATGGCTTAGTTGAGAAAAGTTTAATGATGAATTTGAAACTTAGGGAGTGATTTAAATCAAAGGGATGATGAGGTGAAAGTGTCAAGTAGGCTTTGGATTGACTTTGGGCCTTTAGAAATCATTTTGGATGGGCTTTTAAATGGTTTAAGGAAGTGAGCTTTATGTTTCAAAATGGAATTTTGGATAAAATTTTTTGTGAAGGACCATGCCAAATAAATATTGGGTTTAGTTTAGGGATGTGTCATGAGTGATTTGAAACAAATTTGAGGTGATTTGGAGTTGAATTGGGTTTGATTTGGGACTTTTTGGTAAAGGGGGCAAAGTGGTCAAATTGGGCTAACTTTGGCTAAGGTTGGGCTAATGTTAGATTTGATGTAAATTTAATGTTGGGAAATGTTTATGGGAGTGTTACAAAGAGTTTTCAACTTTGGTTGGGCTTTGATTTTGGGATTTGGGCCCATTTGGGTTCATAGTGGGTTTAGGCCAAAATTGGGGATTTTTGGTTTGGGTTAGGTTTGGGTGGAGTTTAGGTTCAAATTTTGGGCAAATCAAGTTAATGTTTTATTTGTGTGGATGTTAGGAAGGTTTTTGAAAAAATTTGGGGCTAATTGGAGTTGAGTTGGGTTAGCTTGGGCTAAGTTTAGGTCATGGGCAAAAATTGGGCTTTAAGCTCAAATTGGAGTTGGATCCAAATGTTAATCAAATTGGGCTTGGATTTGGTCTAAAATGATATTGGGTATATTTATGTTTAGAATTGGATTGGATCAACATTGAGGTCAATTTTGTTGATTTGGTTTGACATTGGGCTTACTTTGGTTAAAAATGGGCCAAATTGGGGGTTTTGGTAAAAGTGGGTAGAATTGACAAAATTGGCCTATGGTGTAGTTTAACAAAATGACATTGGGAATATTTGGGATTTTCTGGAATTATTTGGGAATTTGTGGAATTTATGGATTTTTTGGTTAAAAAGGGCATTTTGGGTATTTGGAGGGTATTAGGGGGTATTTTTGGAAATTGTATATTTGGTTAAGGATGATCAATTTGAATGGTGGGAAATGTTTAGGATTGGTTTTGAGGAATTTTGGGTAATTTTGGTAATTTTTGCAAATTTTGGGTAGCTTCAAGGACATTTGGTAGGTTCAGTGGGTGTAGGGCCCCGGGGGTCAAAAATTGAAATTTTGAAAAAAAGAAGATTGATCAAGTTTAAGTAGAATGGAATCACTTTGGTTGATCCATGAAGCCATATCAAGCCCATAAGACCCATGAGAGTACTCATTTGAGGCATTTACTATGTTGTTCCTAACCCTCTTAGCAAGGGCACAGGGTTAAGGTCCATCCATATGAATTAGCTACATGAGTCAGGAAGTCAAGCTAGGTATGAATGGTTTTAGGATTTGGAATGTGTATCAAAGTGTAATGTGTGCAGGTGAACCCTCACTAGACCAGGCCACCCAGGGTAGTCCTAAGGCCAAAGAGTCCTATAAGGAACTCATCCTTTAAACCTCCACATTTGATCTTAACTCTCCAATTGACTTAGGGGTTTACAATCAAACTTATGGGGTTTGCAGGGAGTTAAGAGGTGTTTGAAACTTCTAAGTGGTGGGTTCCGTTTCTATTCCTCTAAGATAGACAAAAGGAAAGCCTAAGGCTAGATCCTAAGTACTAAGGAGAGAGAAGAGAAAAGACCTCATAAAAAATGAGGTCAACACCCTTCAGTTAGCCGATCGATCTATCATTTATCCAAAAGTGGTTGTAGAAGATGTGCTTGTTAAAGTGGATAAATTTATCTTTCCTTTGGACTTTATTGTATTAGATATAGAGGATGCTAAAGATAATCCAATTATTTTGGGGAGACCTTTTCTTGTTACAGGACAAGCTATGATAGATGTGCAAAAAGGAAAGTTGACTATGAATATTAATGACCAGGAAGTAACTTTTGGTGTATTAAAGACTATGAATGATCCAACTGAGAGAAAAGATGATGATTGTTTTTGGATTGATGAAATTGATTATCTAAGTAAAGACCATTTCCAAGAAAGTTTTGAGAGTAAGTTAACAGACGAGATTGAAATGGATTTTCATGATGATTAAAAAATGTTATTTAAAGAAGACTGTATGTATGTTCAGGAAAGGTGTGAAATGATGGACGTCACCGAAAATAGTAAACTTTTAATTCCATCTGTTGAAAAATCACATGAACTTAAGATGAATGTACCCCACACAATTTTAAAGCCTACCTATTTAGGGAATTCATCTACACCACCAGTCTTTATTGCTTCAGATTTGACTCAATCACAAGAAGAACTTGAATTGAATGATGAATATGATTAAGTTATCGAATTAAGACTTGGAAGAGAATTTGAGGATATATTTCAAAAGAACTTTGAGTTGAGAAAAGAGGATAAGTATTTTGAAAGACCAATAGAAGATAACATGAGACAGAAGAATATCCTAGAAGAATTTGATCTAGAATCTGAATTATCTAAAGAGAATCCAATCCAAAATTTGGGAGATCTTGAAGTATCATATAGAGATCCATTTCTTATAAATTTCAAGGAAGATATTAATATGCAAATTGAGAAAATCATTAGAAGAATATTGGATTTAGAAAGAAATATGTGGAACAATGATACGAATCAATCCGAAAAGGAAGAGTTGAAAGAAAAATTACAATTTGAGGATGTTGTAGGAATCTCTGGATCTGAAAATGATTGGACGATTAATCAAGGATTACTTAAATGGAATTCTGATCCAAGAGGAATCATTTGTCGGGCTGATGACGTTAAACTTAGCGCTTTATGGGAGACAACCCATAGTTATCAATGTAGTTTGATTAAGTGTTCTTGAGAGTTATGATTATTAGTGTTGTATTTTATTTGCTTTAGTGTGGATTGATTAGATTGATTGATGATTGTTGTTATAATGGATTGGATAAAAGTGAGATGTTGGATTTTGATCCTTGTTTGATGTGTAAAAGTGTTTTGGGATAATTTTGTGAGGTTATGCCTTGGACTTGACTAAATTTTTATATATCTTCTGGTAGTTGTAGGCTAACGAGTCTGTTACGACTTAGTTTCTGTAGCTGAGCATTACCTTGAAGCATGTAGATTTTGGACTTGGACCACTCCATTTCAACTCTATTACTTCGTTTATCTGACTTTGTCTTTACTGAGTAAGGTTATGAACTTACTTAGTGAACAACATCTAAATGAACTGCACTACTTTTATTTACCAGATTGTGTATAACTTAGACTTAGAGTAAACCTGATATTGGAAACACATGAGTTTTTATAATAGGGGAATTCTAGTCCAAGGGTGATAACCATATAAAAATTTTTATAATATACACACATTATTAGTGTAGTTTATTTCGTCGGAAAACTGAAAGTAAGGAGGGGAAATGTGAGTAAATGGGAGATCAAATTAACTTCAGTTATTGTTTGCTTATGAAATCTGTGAAAGTATGTATTGATGTTTGTGTGTCTATGTTTGTGACTCAAGTAAAATGAGTCTTTGGAGACAACAAAACTTATCTTAATATTTTAATCTTTTTAGCATTTAGCAATTCCTTTATAAAGTTTAAAATGTGTTCTTATTTAATTTCAGTTTGTACCTGTTCTGCTATTTAAAATTCCTCTATAGTGTTATGTCAAGCATGTTTAGGATAGATTTACTTTATACTGCAATATTATACGATGTGCTTTTTGTTGATATTTTTGTAGGATGTGTAGTAAATGGTAAATGTGATCATATTTTTGTACTTCATTGTTACACATGTTTGAGCTTAAGTTTGGGGGGGAAAGAAAAATGTTTCAAATTTAAACCTTACTTGTTTTCAAAAGTACTACAAATAAGTTTGTATTTTATTTCTAATGATTTTTGTTATATGGAGTCATCTTAAGAATGTTAGAATTTTAAGTATAAAATTGGAGTAGGATAACTTAGTTAATTTTTTTAGTGAAAAGGATGAACCTAGAGTTAAGGATATTTATTGGAGAAAATAGGAAAATGAATAACTATCTTTATTATGAAAAAATGTATTTTTTGAAAATTAAGGATTCTTAGAATTTTTATTTTCAAACATTTAAGGCTCTTTTATAAAGTATTTAATATATATATATATATATATATATATATATATATATATATTTGTATATCTTTTAAAGTAAAGGAAAGTAATAAGTTTTAACTTTAGAGGAGGATAGTGGAATTCAAAATCATTTAAGGACTTCTCAAGATATAGTAATCCTCACATATAAAAAATAAAAAATAAAGAAAAAAAAAGAAAAGAAAAAAAAGGATAAAAAAGATCCTTAAAAAAAGGAAAAAAAATGTGAGGAGAAGCTTGAGAGGTCCTAATCAAAAATTGGTTTCACTTAAGTCTTTCTAAAGTAAAGAACTTAGAACAATCCTAAGCTTGCTTTTTATACATATATGAGTTAAATTATTTTTAAGAAAGTTCTTAAGTCGAGAAAGTAAAGTTCATAGGATCCGAAATTTAAAAAATCTTCATATTTTTCTGAATTAGATAGGAAAACAAATTCCCAAGTTTGATGATAAATATTTAAGACCCTATGCTAGTCTAATTCACTAGAAGTTCTTATAAGTTGAACTATCACATTTTTAGAACAAAACTTTAGCAATTCTAAAGGATGACCCATTAACTCTAATCTATAAAAATTATTTTAAAAGTGTAGTATTACTTGAGGACAAGTAATGTTTAAGTTTGGGGGATTTTGATACACCTAAAATATATAGTGTTTTTATGCACATTTTTATACCTATTTCTAATGATATTGCACTTTAAAGGAATGTTTTCTTGTGTTTTTTATTGCAGGTGCATAAAATTGAAGAATTTGGAGTAATTTGAGCAAAGAAACAAAAAGGGAGCAAAATAGAGCATACTGGAGCAAAACGGGTCAAACTGGAGCATACCGGTCTAAAACAGGTCGAATTGGACAGTTATGTACATGTGTCAGGCGCTTAAGCGCCAAATTTGGTGCTTACCCGCCAGACATTGGAGCTTAAGCGGTAAATCGACGGCCCTTAGGCGCCAGTGACGGTTTTGGGCTTAATTTCTTCAATATAACTCAGATTTTGATGATTTTCGATGCATTGCGAAGCTTATTACAAGGGGCACTCATTGGAAATGATAAAATGGGCTTTATAGAAGAGTTGGGAGCGTTTATGAGGAGTTATGTTTGAAGAGATGTGTCTCTTGGAGTGAAAAGGCACTTAAGGTATCCCTTTGGAAGATTCATTAAATGTGTACTCTTTTGGAGAGACACTTAAGCAAATCTTGGGAAATTATAATTAAGGCTTGGAAACTCTTGAAGAAGAAGATTTAGAGAAGGGAGAGGAACTATTAGAAGAGGAGAAGAAGGCCAAGAAGAAGAAAACTTGCGCGTGTGCCCCAAGTGGGGCAACAAGGAGAAAGAGAGAAAGAGAGAGTGAGATATTTATTTATCTTCTTTTACTTTGTTCTTGAAAAGGATTGAAGGAGATTGCTTTTGCGATATAAGGAGAGTTTGATTTTCATCAGAGATAAGTAGTTTCATTGTATTTTGATTTTGATTTAGTACTTTATTTGTGTAGTTTTAAAGAGTTAAGCAATGAAAAGTTCTTATTATTTCTCCATGAGTAGTGAGTAGTTTTCTTTACTCTTCCCTCTTACAATGAATTAGTATGCATGTGTAGGATCTAGAATTGAGTAGAGTGAGAATAAATTATGACGATTTTACTTTGCTCTTCATTTACATGTAAACTTGATCAACTTGCATGTTAAAATCTGTTGTGAGAACATGTAAGAACCAATGCGGTATTGTCTCAATCAACAATTAGTAAGAATCGCGTGAGATTATATGGGTGAGAATGTAGTTCATATAATTGAGTTAAAATAATTAAGGAGATATTCTTTTTATTGGGTGTAAAATTAGAGGACTTTAGAGTGATAGGTTAAAGCCCCAATTCGGTTTGATGTTTTATGTTTTGATATGAGATGTTAGCCCCCAGGTGGAGGGAATCGAGCGAAATCTAGAGTGAGAGCTATTATCTTTCCTGCCTAACCCATCTTCATTATTTTAAAGCATTAAATTAACCAATGTTCTTTATAAGGGTAAAAAATATAATTTCTCCTACTTGTAACAATCACACTCTCTCTCTATTTGTTTTAAATTTTACGCATGTCACTAATTTCATTGCATGAGGAAGAGTACTTTTATTATATTAAACTTCACCTTTCTGATTTACTAAGTGTTTTAGTTTAGGAGTAGAAGTAATATAGTAATGATAATTGTATAATTTTATTAAAACCAAACCTTTATCAATTTTCCAAGCTAGGGTGTGTTATTGTAAACTAGAACTTCTCTTGAAAGCAGCTGTGATTAACTGCGATCTCCGTGGGATCGATATTCGGGGCTTAATCAGAAAGCTCTATATTACTTGATAACGATACGTATACTTGCGTAAAATCCCATTTTATAATAATATCAATTAAACTTTCATTTGCATCAGCATCAAGTTATTTGGGTCGTTGTAAAGAAAGAGATATATTTAAAAGGAAATAAAAGTAAGCATAAATATTTAGGGATCAAATAGTATTAGGTTGTTTTTGGAAATTCAGAAAAGTTTACAAATCTTCTCTAAAAACAACATTCAATTTTATAAATTTTGCAGTGCATTGTCATTTGATTTTTTTTTATATTTTCATTTTAAATTTTAGTTCATTTGTGTTATATATTGTTTCTTTTCGAGTTTCTAAGGTAATAAGGATATTATTGCAACTTTGAAGAAATTTAGAAGCATGCCTTAAATCCTCTCAAATGTACCAAAATTTTTAAAATTTTTGTTGATCATGCACTAACCTCATTTTAGGTTTACATTATATAATTTTTAATATTTACTTGTTCTATTTTATGAGGTAAGAATAAATAAGGGTAATTATGTAATTAAAGACAAAGAAGGAAAAAGAATTTTATATTTCTACTTAAATTTCTTTCTGTGTTTTATATGGTCTTTGGAACAACTTCCTTACTCTTTCTAAGTCATTGGGTTTGTTTTTTTTCCACAGATTGATGCCTACTGATGATATCCTCAAATTAAAAGGGCTGAGAGGACCTTCCAGATGCTATCTCTTCATGTCTGCTAAGGAATCTTAGAGCTATATCTTCTTTGAGTGCCACTTCTCCAAGAGTTTTTGCATGAAACTATTTAAAATTATTAAAATAAATACCATTGGTTTGTATTGCCAGAAACTTTTCACTTGTTAGGCAGGTTGGCTCTATCCTCTTTGTGATTGCTTGGTTTATTATGATGGAAATGAATCAAAGGATGTTTGAGAGTGTTCGCTCTTCTGTTCATTAGATCTATACTCTCTATATTTCATTCATCTTCGAAATGATCAAATATAAAAATTTCTCTAACATATGTTGTGACCAGTTGATCCACAAAATCCCCTCATTTACTATGATCAGAATTACATGAAGGAAGCCTTGCACTCCTCACATCAAGGTTAACACAAATGGCAGCTGCTCTAAGTCTTGGGTTGGAATTGGGGGTGATTTCAAAGATACACTTGGGCCATAAGATACGTTGTCGCGAACCAATGGAATTACCTCCTATTCCAAATGGACGCAGCCTCACTATGGTAGATTCTAACTGGTGCTGATGATGTTCCCTGGCATATCCTACAGTTGATCAATGCTATTCACTCCTATAGGGATTTGTTACATACACAATTCTCATTTAACTATAGAGAGGCCAATAGAGTAGCCAATTGGCTGGCTAAGCTTGGCAAGGATTCTGGAGGCATTTTGGTTTCTTCTACTCCTGCCCTCCTCTTATTTTTTTATTGAATGGGGATCTTTTTTAGATTCCTTTTTTTATAATTGTAACCTGAATTTTTGTGGTTAATAGAAGGACCTTTTTCTGCACACACACAAAAAAAAAAAACAAAAAAAAAACAAAAAAATCTAATTTCAAATTTTAATAATTTTAATATATTGGATTTTGAATTTTTAATGAAATTAAAAGCTAAAAGGTCAATTGTGTAATTTTCAAAGAAATTAAAAATATCTCAATTCCAACTTTTACTTTTGGTGAAATTTTGCTTTAATACATTTTTAAATATCCTAAAATAATTTTTTCTAATTTTGGAGTTGGCATAGGATCCATTTATCAATTAGGGTATATTTGTAAATTTAACAATTTTCACTCTTTTAAACATATTTCATATGTTCTTTCATGCAAGTTCATCCAAACATTAATAGAACATCCTAATAAGTGCATTATATTTTTCTAAAGAACACATTATATTTTTCTAAAGAACATATATCCATTAACACTTTAAATAATAGAATGTGTTAAATGGTTAATGGATCATATATTCATCGTCCTATGAGTTGATGACCGTTCGACGTTCTTCCTCGATACTTGATGAAAATATATGACTGAAAGTTATAAATGTTCATCTTAACATGTCTATCATTCTAATGGCTAAGATTGAGGAATGCAAAAACCTCCATCAATGATGCCAAAACTAGGTTTCCAAGCACATACCATGGTCCAAGGGTGATCTTATTGATCCAATCCTTAAAAAAATGCGCGTAAAGATCCAATCAAGCTCCTTTGAGTGGTAATATTAAGCTCTCCCACCTCTTTATAAAAATTCAACTAAATTTGAGCATGCTTTGATTGATATCGTCTGGTCCAAGTAATGCAGTTCTTATGGAAAAGAATTCAGGAAGTAGTTGCTAAAATCAGGGAATTATTTAAACTAATTGGATATTTAAATTAAGCTAAGAACAATAAAGTTCTCGAATATCTGGTTTTTCAGGAAAGATAAATTCTATTGTTGCACTACAGTTTTTTTGGTGAAAAAGCTGTATGTGCTCTCAGGAAATGAAAGGGTAGGTCTTCGTCTATGGAATGTGTGTGCATAGGTTTGGCCAAAAACCTATTCCTAATTATAGGTGAAGGAATGGTTAGGGCTGTCTCATATTAGCTCAAGCCTTGTGCCAAGGATTTATGAGGTGCCGCTGCTTAATTCTTTGGGGTAAATGTCGGTGAGCCGCATAGGATGGTCAAAATTAGTTGATCACCATTAAGCATGTCTGATGAATCTTGCTTTGGAAGCTATGGGGATGGGCTAGCTCAAGTTTAGCATACCTTCGGCTGTTATGATAGCTTGAATCTTGCTTTGCAAGCTATAGGGATGGGTTGTGGAATTGATATGCTTGGAGGTTTCAAAAACCAAATGTAGGTGTGGTTGAGTGTGGAAAGATGGCGAATAAAAATGCTTCAAAGGATGAGGGCTTTAAAGTGATTTCCATATGAAGGGTGTTTGTAGAAAAAAATTTTTTAATGATTTTATTTTTTATTTGAAAATTAAGATGCCTTAAAATTTGAAAAAATTTAGATGATCTTTCTAAATGTTTTTATGACTGTTTGATAAAATTTTACTTTTTTTTAAATGTTATTTTAAATTCTTGTGAAATAAATGGAATTATTTTAAATGATATGAGAGTAATGAATTGGACATTATTTTTAAGATTTTTTATTTTCTTCAAAGTTTATTTTAAATATCTATGATTCATTTTGGAAACTTTATTCAATTTAAACAAATTTTTATAATTTTCAAATTTTAATTTATTTTAGTTTCAAATTTCTTAATTAATTTTTAAAATTCAATTATTATTATTAATTTTGAAGATATTATTTATGAATTATGTTACATTTTAATTTCCAATGATTTATTCATCTTTCAACGGATTTCATTATATTAATATTTTCTTAAAAATGATTTTTTGATGATTTCAATATTTCATTTCTTCATTTAGGGGATAAGCATTATTTTTACTATGTGGGGAACTTCATAATCAAATGAGCTCTCCAATAGCTAAAAGAAGAGTTATGATGAAATGAGTGCAGGTGACTGAATTTCTCTAAGGAGTCATCCTCCACAAGACTTAAGTCCATAAGTCTAAAGAGTTTCCTAAGGCATTTCCTGTCTATAGGAAGTCAACCTAAGTTTCGTTATTTTTGCCTTAATCAACTCAACTAACGGTTCAGGATTTAAGATTAAACACACGAAACTATAAGCAGTTAATAAATGGTTCAATTTCTAGTTGGTATAGACCCCAGATCTAGTCCTATATGCAAAGTGATGCAGATTATTAATATTGAAAGAACTTATGAACTCAGAATTATTTATATTTTTAATGATTTTGTAAAGTCCAAACATTCAACGCAAGTATACGTATTGTATCAAATAATATAGGGCTCTAATGGAGTCCTGGTTATCGATCCCACAGGGAAGCAACGATTCTTACAATAGATAACGTAATACTGAAATCCAATACTGAAATTTCAATTAAAGTTTAATGTTTACTTCTACTAACAAGATGCACAAAACAGTAATAATTAAGGAAACTACAATTACTTCTAATATTTTTAAAACAGTATTAACTAATAGACACATAGTAAGCTATGTATTTGAAAGGTTTTGATATATAAGAAAAGTATCTTTCCTGTTGCAATGTGAATATGATGTGTGAATGATATGGAATGATTATTTGATTTTATTGTGCCAAATAAGAGCATAAGTGTTTCTTTACCCTCAAAAGAGTATCATCTCTTCAAGCATGAAAAGAACATTGACATATCCTAAGCTCAGTCACTAAATCTAAGGCTAGGCTGGGAGAATACCGGCAGTCACTACGGAGCTCCCACTCACCCTTCACCTGAAGACTAACCTTCGAGTTTAGTTACCAATCTTAGGACCAAATTGGGGATCTCAGCCTGTCACCCTGAAACTTCCAATTTGGAGTTCATTAAAACACATTTCCCTATATATTTTCATCCAATTCCTATGAACTACGCAATTCATCTATGGAAATTGAATGAATTCTTCATTATTCTTGTAGGACACTAAATCCTTTCAGTGTTAATGTTCAACAACATATTTTAACAATTAAATTGGCCAAATCGAGAAGTAAATTAAGTTCGAAATGAAAAATCATCACAATTTATTCAATACTTTAAAAGCAGTTCAAATCTACATCAACACATCATTACATCTCCATACAAGAAGAAAGACAAAGTAGACTACTCAGAATTCATGGAGAAGACACAATAAAACATGGATTTTATATATAAAAGAAAATTCATACAAAAAACAAAAGAAAATACAACTTATCTCTTTCTCTTCCCTAATGCAAATCTCATGAAGCTCCTTTGAATCTTTTTCTCTCTTCTTTACAACACTCAATTCCCTCTTTATAATGGAAAGGAAGAAGCAATCTCTCACTTTACTCCTTGCCCTTCACTCCTTAGAGAAGAACTCCTCTCTATTTCTCAGTTCTACACTCACGCTTCTAAACCCTAACACTCAACTCACATACAAAACCACTAAAACTCATAAAATACCAGCATAATTTTCGTCAAAAGACAGTTAATAATAAGTTAGAAAAGAATTCCCAAGAGTTTTCTTTAAGCATCCCTTCAAAAAGTCACCAAAACTCTTGAAATTTGAAATTCACCGACATTACCGGGCGTCGACGGTGCTCTATCATCAATTAAATTCTGGGCTCTCGGGAAAATGGCGTCGGTGGTGCCAAAAGCTGTTTTCCTCCTTTTTGTTCTTTTTCACTCCAAATTCTTTCATTTTCGCTTCTTTTCGCTCCAATAACCTAAAATAATCATAACTACAACAAATCATGAAAAATACCTTTCTTTAAAGTGCAATATCACCAAAAATGGCTAAAATTATATAGCAAAAACAGTATATATTTTTGGTGCATCAAAATCCCCCAAACATTAACTATTACTTGTCCTCAAGTAATCCTTCTACTACATAAAAATATAACTCAAGCCAATGCACTTTTCACCTGTAGAGACTTAAGAATTTAATGGCAGGGTAGAGATCTGTCGACGCCCTATCGGGCGCCGCCGGAGCCCGAAGTAGGTGGAATTCAAATTTGAAGAGTTTTGGCGACTTTTTGAAGGGATGTCTATGGAAACTCTTGGGATTTCATCCCTAACTTATAAGTAAGTGTTTTTGGATGAAAAGAAGGGGGGCTCTCTGTCGGCATATTTTTTTAGGTCGTGTGTTTTATCTTGAAAAGGGGGTCGCCTAACAGAAGTTGTCGGCGAATTTAAATTTTAAACTTAATTTAAATATATATATAATTTAGAAAGTAGTATTTGATTTTGAAAATAATTTTAAATTTGAAAATTTTAAGATATGAAATCAAACCGATCTCACATCCCAAATAGTTTATATAAACGAGCACCGCACCACAAACCGTGTATCTATCCCTAAGGATAGACACACTGCTTGATGGTGCGGCTCGATTAAATAAACTAGAAGATTTGTGACATCCGTTTGGTCTGCGAACCAATTTTATAAGCCGACAAATTCCCCTGCTTAATATGAAAACATTAAACAGGGTTTATATTACCTGGGTTCTTTAAAATTCCCTATAAGGGCAAGCCCCTAGAGTTAATTACATCTTAAGTGACGGGAATCACCTAAGAAAACTCTCGATAATAATCAATAATTCTGCTCTCAAGAATTTCAAAGTTTAAGTTTTCAAAGGATTGTATTTTGGAATTCCAATAGGGAATGAATCAAATTTGGAACATTTTGTTTTGGGAATCCAAAGGAAGAAAAGTAGGAGAAATCACAGATTCGAAGCGAACTTCGGTAATTTCCCGACTATCCTATTGTTTGGCTTGAGTTTAGGAAAGTCCTAATATTTATTTAAATGTTTTGATCTTGTCAATTTTAATTAATTAGGACTTATATTCGTATGACACAATCATACAAATTGCCTCGAAGATGTGAGGGTTTATGTCGTATCGGACGACTACCTCGGAATCCTAAAACCGGTTAGGGCTTAATTTACATGACCTGATCATGCAAATGCCTAACAAAGATTGAGGGTTTATGTTGCACTAGGCAAACTACCTCGAAGTCCTATAGCTTGGTTATTTTAATTCTAAGAAAGTTTTGCTGAAGTAGACTCAGGTTTTCTTGATGACGATGGCCGTGCCGCCCACCATGCTCCGAGCTCCTTGTTGTTGCGAGAGGTTTAGTTTTAGAAATCATAAATCAGGGGATGAGAAAAGTGTTTTGGTTTAGCGAAGTCTTAATTTCCGAGTGTTTTTGTGTTTTAATTAAAACAAATCTTAAAGTTGATTATAACGACACCGGTTAAGATCCCACGGTTCCATCCTTCCGGCATCATTATTTTTATCGGATTCACTTAGTCCAGATGAATTTGCTAAACTCAACTGAATGAGTTCCACACTTTCATTTAGACCGTGAGAAATCCCGTTAGCAACACGTAGGTTACATCATCCGAGGTATTCCCGATTATCCAACGAGACGTTTTAATTTAATTGTAATTATAGTTTTGTTGTTCTATTTGTGATTAAATTTTGAGTTGTTTTATATTTTGAAATGTTGTGGCGGTGAATTTTATCTTCGCAATGACTTTTAACTTAGTTTTGGTTTCGAGTTTTAGGCTAACCTAAAGGTGTGAGTTTTCATGCAACAGCTTGTTTATCATGCAAGAAAAGTAAGTGCAATGCAGTTAAATAAATTGCAATAATGTAAATTGCAAGAAAGTAGATCGCAATAAAATAAAAGCGTACCCTGAGGGTCTTCCCGTCATCCCAAGCCGCACTTAAAACACAATTAGAATATTTAAGCAAGTTCCTGGTAAAGCTAAGGTAAGGGTTATGGTTTTCTACCAAGTTCCTAATCCTATAGCTTAGTCATTTCCTATGACGTCTAGGTTCTTTGTGTTTTTGTTTGAAGACGATTTTCTTCATCAAAGAACAATTAAGTCCAATTGTTCTTATAAATGTCCTATCATATCGAGGAAGTGCTTAAGAATAATCTTAAACATCTTTTCAATATTTCTAGGATTGTTTTAAGTCCAAAATGAATTAATCGTCCGTGGATTCAAGTTTTGTTAACTTCGCTCAATGAACCAGGACATTCGAATATCCTATAAGTGAAGTAACATTTCATTTAATGTTCTGTTTAGGAGTTATAATAACCAAAGCTTTCGAGGGTAAATTGGTACTCAAATGATTTGTGATTTAGTTTAATTTCAATTAATGGGTTTAAATTTGGAATAGTGTCCAAGTTGCTTTTTTAATTTCTTTATGTCTTAGGTGATGTTATATTTAATACAACTTAATTTAATTTAATTTAATTTAATTGAGTTTTAATTTAATTTAATTCAATTTAATTCAATTTAGTTTCGATTTGATGTTACATAAAATTAATTTGATTTGATTTAGTTTTAATTTAATTTGATTTAATTTAATTTAATTTAATTTAATTTAATTTTAATTCATTTAATTTAATTTTTAATTTGGTTTAACTTAATTTAATTTGGTTTTATTTATTTAATTTAATTTAATTTAATTAATTTAATTTAATTTAATTTGTTTGTTTAATTTAATTTAATTTAATTTAATTTAATTCAACTTTTAATTTTAATTTAATTTAATTTAATTTAATCCAATTTAATTTACTTAATTTAATTTAATTTTTAATTTAATTTTATTTTTTAATTTTAATTCGAAATTTTTAAAAGAGTTTAATAATTTAATTTTAGTTTAATGATTAAGTCTTTTAATGTTTTGAATTTGAGTTATCATTTTAATTAAGAATTGAATATTAATGAGATAATTAATTTAGGGATTTTTAAATTAAAGAATAAATCTCTTCCTAATAATATCCATATTTTAACAATTCCAATTTTATTATTCTTCCAAATTTAATCAATTATTTAATTAAGGTTTAATTATTTTAGAATTTGTTTAATGGGTTTCTACCCTTTAATTATTTAAATTTCAATCATCTAAATCAAATTAGGATCAAATATTTTATTTATTAATTTTTTATTAAACCTAAAGTTTTAATTAAGGATTAAGATTTTTAATTACCATTTTTACCCTTTAAGCTTAATAATTTCATAACTCACTAAATTCAACTCAAATGAACTTGAAATTTTTTTGTGACTTCACTCATATGTCAATAAAGACATGAGAGGAAAAAATGTGATTTTTCTGTATTTAATTTATTTATATAATTATTTTTGGTAGAAAATAGAGATTTTCAAGGAAAATTTAATAACATGACCAAGGGAAAGTTTCTGTCCTTAAGAAAATTAGGGGACATTCCTAATGACCAGAGGACCACTTGGACCAATTTTGGTGATTTTTTGAATTATATTATTTTTATTATAATTATTTTAAGTTTTGGAGTGTTAATTAATTTAAAAATAAAATAAATGTTCAAAAATGAATTTTATATTTTTCAAAAATCTCTCTGATATCAGGGAAATCAGAGAAGCAAATTTTGCAATTTTTTGATTTTTCTATGATTTATTATAATTATTTTAATGAAAAAGCTAGAAAATATATTTTTTAATTTTAAAATTACCTTAAAGCTTTAAAATTTAATATCTCACTAAATAGACCTAAGAAAAATATGGGGTTTGTTCCTAAGTGATTAAAATTCAAAATGTGACATTTTGGTGAATTTTATTATTTCTGTGATTTTTATTATTTTTTTAATTATTAAAATATTAAAATAATATTAAAAATCAACTTTTTTAGAAAATTGAAATTTTAATTTTCTTAGATTCCCCTAATATCAGAGAGGCTCCAAAACCAATTTGGTGAATTTTTGAAAGGTATTTTGAAAGTTATGAATTTTTAAAGTTTAAAATAACTAAGTCGGCTTAATCAACCAAATTAATGGGGCTAACCAAGTCCAATCGACCTCAAATTTTTATGGTGGGTTCCTCCGATCCTAGAGGTCAGTGGAGAATTGATTTCAGGTCAATTTGATGTATGGTTAGCTCTAATTAATTAGAGACCTATTTTGAGTGTTTAAGCCAATTAGGTGTTTTTTAAATGAACTAACTCAAAACCTATTTTTCCTAGGGTTCTCTCGGTCATAAGGAATATCATCAAATTTTCCTAGAATTTATTTCACAACATGCTATTTATTGGAATTAAAATACTCAAAACAAGTAATATGAATTTGAAAAATCAATAACTCTTCATAGGGATGGCCTCTCGACTTTGGAAAATTCGTGGAATGTTGCCAAATTCGCAGGCTTCAAAAGCCCTATGGTCTCATGCCATGGTGAATTGTATACATGCATGGAGAATTAAGAATGTGCAGAGGGTAAATAAATTATAAAAAATAAAATACTGATGAAATTAAATGATTTCTTTTCCATATTATTCTCCTCCGTTCACTCGAGCAAGAGGGTATTTTTATTTTATTTTTCTGATTTTTCTACACAAAGTTATGAATTTTTGAAGTTTAGGGAATTAAATAAATAAGAAAATACCCTAATTTTCTATTTATCCACGCGGCGCCGCGTCATCCTCGGCATCTCCGAACGCACACGCGTCGCGCTCCCATTTGATGCCGCCATCTGACTCAGCGCTCCCGGGGCCCTCTGTATCGTTCCGTCTTCTGATCCGACGCGATCCTGGCCGTCCGTCCGTGCGTGTATTAAATGAACAGCATCCGTTCATCGTCCCCAAGTGTTCTCACCCGAGAGCCGTCCACAAAGCCCGATCACAAAGCTTGGAGGCCGGAGCAACTGGGTGGCCTGGAGATGGGGCTTTTGCTGGTGGACACCTTCCCTCGGTCCTGGTGAAGGTTTAGAACCAATCAATTTGGGGATCGGCTCACCGCGGAGAAGTGTCCTGGTTTTGGGTGGATTTTCAACGAGAAACGGGGTTTTGTCACCAGGGATTGGGCAAATCGACACCTGGGATCAACTCGCCTAAGGGTGGAGAAGGTTTGGAACAATTTCGGCCGAGTTTCGGCAAGGTTCAGTGCAACTCTCTTCTCATGGCCTCGAGGGGTGGAGTTTGAATCAGAGAGGGTGGAGGGCCTCCCAGGAGAGTTAGGGCTTGGGATCAGCCGCTCTCGGCAAGAGAAGAACGAGCTCCAATGGCCATCTGGGATGGGGCACTCAGCAGGTGAGAATTCCAAGTTGGGCTCACATGCGAGCTCTCGGCCATGGTGTTTTCCGGCGGCTCGGTGGCCGGCCGGCTGGCATCGGTCACCATCTTGTTCAAGTGGGTCGTGGCCGGGTTTGGTGCATTCAATCGAGGTTCGACATGTGTAAAGGGTTCGATTTAGATGGAATGGGGGATGAGCTAATTTTGAGTCTAAGTGGGTCAACCCACCCATTTGGGCTTGGTGCACCCCTCAAGGTGGCTTTGGATGCTGTGGGGGATCAAAGGGATCAGCTGGTTTGGCATGGAGAAGTCTCCATCCAAATATTTTTGGATTAAATTTAAGTTTAGGTGAAACATGATTAAGGCTAATGAGCTTTAGGGATTAAGGAAAGCCCTCCCTCTTCTTACCCAATATGGCATGGTGGAGTGTCCAAAGCTCTCATGGCTCACATGTGGCTCATGCATGGCTTCATGGCTCACCTTCGGCTCGGCAAAAAGTTTGGTCAATTTCATGAAAATGGATTTTAGGAATTTTTGGTAATTTGATGGAAATTTGTATGAAACTTGATTTGGAATTATTTGATGGTGAATTTAGGACTTAGGTAATGGATTTAATTAAGTGGATGGCAAATGGAGATGTCATGTGGGCTTTAGGGTAGATTTTGGGCCTTTGGATGCTAGTGAAGGATGGCTTTTAAAATGGTTTAGGAAAGTGGGCTTTTGAATTTTAAAATGGATTTTGGGATGAAATTTTGGTAATGTCTAGGGCCAAATAATTGTTGGTTTTAGCTCATAGATGTGTCATGAGTGACTTGAGGCAATTTGGGGGTGATTTGGGTTTGAATTGGGTTGAATTTCGGCTCTTTTGGTGAATGGGCCAATATAGGTCCAAGTGGGCCAAGTTGGGCCAATGTTGGGCTAGGGTTGAAATTTATGTAAAATAAATGTTGAGAAATGTTTATGGGAGTGTTTCAAAGAGGTTTTGACTTTGGTTGGGCTTTGATTTTGGGGTTTGGGCTCATTTGGGTTAGGTTTGGGTTTAGGTCAAAAAATGGGCCTTTTAGCTTTGCGTTGAAATTGAGTGGGGTTTGTGTCTAAATTTTGGGCAAATCATGTTAGTGTTTTATTTGTGGGAATGTTAAGGAAGATTTAGAAAATATTTGGGGTTAATTGGTCTGAATTGGGTGAGTTTGGGTTAGGTTTGTGTCATGGGTCCAAATCGGGCTTTAAGGCCAAAAGTGAAATCGATCCAAATGTCAATCAAATTGGACTCGGATTTGGTCTAGATTGGTGTTGGGAATGTTGAATTGAAGTTTAGAACTGAATTGGACCAGAATTTTGGTCAATCGGGTAGGTTTGGTTTGACATCGGGTTCACTTAGTGGTTAAATTAAGTCAAATTGGGGGTTTTGACAAAAGTAGGGAAAATTGACAAAATTGGCCCATGGTGTAGTTGGACAAAATAAAATTGGGAATATTTGGGATTTTCTGGAATTTTCTGGGAATTTTCTGAATTTTTGGATTTTTTGGCCAAGAGGGGTATTTTGGGTATTTGGAGGGTATTGGGAGGTTTTCTTGGAATTTTTGGTATTTTTGGGTATGGATGATCAATTTGAGTGATGTGGAAATGTTTGGGATTGATTTTTGGGAATTTTGAGCAATTTAGGTGATTTTGCAAATTTTGGGTAGTTTTAAGGGTTTTGGGTAGGCTAGGCGGGTGTAAGGTCCCGGGGGTCAAAAATCGAAAATTGGGAAATCGAAGATCGGGTGGATGTAAGTGGAGTGAAATCATTTTGGTTGAGCCATGAAGCCATATCAAGCCCACATGAGCCATGAAGGGACTCATTCGAGGCATTCACTATGTTGTTCCTAACCCTCTTAGCCAAGGGCTTAGTGGGTTAAGGACCATCCATGCGAATCACCTACATGAGTCGGGAGGTCAAGTTGGGTATGGGTGTGTTTTAGGAAGTGTGTGAAAGTGTAGTGTATAGGTGTAGTGTGTGTGTAAGTCAGCCCCTTCACTGCACCAGGCCACCTGTATGGCGTCCTAAGGCCAAAGAGTCCTATAGCACTCATCCTCAAACTTCCACACCGATTTCAACCCTCTAGGTGATTAGGGGTCTATAGTCAAGTTTGTGGAGTTTGAAGGGAGTTAAGAAGTGGTTTAAGTTTCTAAAAGGTGGGTCCCAATTCTAGTCCTCTAAGATAGTCAAAGGAAAAGCCTAAGGCTAGATCCTAAGCACTAAAAAGAAGAAGAGAAGACCTCATCAAAAATGAGGTCAACAAATGGACTCCCAATAAGTGTGGTGAGCTGACGGAGCACACCGCACGTATTGGTGTTGACCGAAGCGATCAACAAAAACAACACAAACGTCCAAGTGACAAACTTAGGACAAAGCAAAAGAATTTCCGCTGGGGAGTATCGGGTATGTTCCCAAAACTGGAGATATCTGAACTCTCGCTAGGGAAAGGAAAAGGAGGTGAATCCCAAATCACATGACCTGGGAGAATTTCGATTTAGATTTTATTTTGTTTCAATTTAAGTTTTGATGTGTGAGCTTGGATTTTAGTTTGGAGTTTCAATTTAGATTGAAGTTTTGTCAAAATTAATTTGAGGGATTCGATTCGAAATGAAAATGGAATTTCGTGGTTTTAGATGTAACATCTTCAACCTCAAAAGAAAAAATTGAAATGATTGGATTGAATCATTATAATGAGGAGAGATCTCAGAGCAATGCGGTATTGGATGTAAAATCCTTAACCTCAAGAGTTTGATTTTGATGTATTTCATTGCAATAGGGAAAGAATCCTAAAGCAATGCAGTCTCGGATGTAAAATCCTCAACTCCAAAAAAAAAAAAAAAAAAATTGAATTTTGATGTATTTCATTGCAATAGGGAAAGAATCCTAAAGCAATGCGATCTCGATGTGAAATCCTTAACCCCAAAAGATTTGAATTTTGATGTATTTCATTGCGATAGGAAAAGATCCTAAAGCAATGCAGTCTCGTATGTAAAATCCTCAACTCCAAAAATTTGAATTTGATGTACTTCATTGCGATATGGAAAGAATCCTAAAGCAATGCAGCTTGGATGTAAAATCCTCGACCCAAAAGTTTGAATTTGATGTATTTCATCGATATAGGAGAAAATCCTAAAGCAATGCAGCCTTGGATGTAAAATCCTCGACCCAAAAGTTTGAATTTGATGTACTTCATTGCGATAGGAAAGGATCCTAAAGCAATGCAGTCTTGATGTAAAATCCTCGACCCAAAATTTTGAATTTGATGTACTTCATTGCGATAGGAAAGAATCCTAAAGCAATGCAGTCTTGATGTAAAATCCTCGACCCAAAAGTTTGAATTTGATGTACTTCATTGCGATAGGGAAAGAATCCTAAGCAATGCGACTTGATGTAAAATCCTCGACCCAAAAGTTTGAATTTGATTTACTTCATTGCGATAGGGAAAGGATTCTAAAGCAATGCGATCTTGGATGTAAAATCCTCGACCCAAAAGTTTGAATTTGATGTATTTCATTGCGATAGGGAAAGAATCCTAAAGCAATGCGATCTTGGATGTAAAATCCTCGACCCAAAAGTTTGAATTCGATCGAGATTCGAGATCCGGAAAGATTGAATTCGAAATTTGGAAGGATGAGTTCGAACTCGGTTGAGATTCGATTTAAGATCCGATTTGAAATTTGGAAGATCAAATTTGAAATTTGATCGAGATTGGATTTGAAATTTGATTGTGAATTTGATTTGAGATTCGATTTAACACTTATGTCGATTTTGTTTATCTTTTAATGATTCAAATTTTACTTTATCGTTTTTTTAATGTTCATGTGAATTTGGTGTTCGTCATTTTTAAGATTTTTTTTTTAGGAAAGTTTTCTTTTATTCTTCTTTTTTTTCTCTTTTCTGTTCTTTGTTCGAAGTTCATTTAACTTTAATGGCGTTTCCCAGTAAATTTGCACAAAAGAGGTGAAGGCCAAAAAATGTGACATGGTCACTTTCATTCCAATCATGTCGAAGATACATCATACAACTCGATCCGGAATACATCTCATACAATCCATGTAGACTCAAAACGGACTATGTATGATCTTGTTGATCCATCCAAAGAAGCATCTATCAAAAATCCATGTCCGAATAAGGGGTACATGGTCAATAACATCACCTTCCAAGCCATCCTCGGCAAGGATGCCGACTGGATGTACGTCGGAGGTGTTATATTTCCCATATAACTCACAGCTCGTAAGGCCGGAGGTTCTCTAGTTCCGGGTCCGGTCGGAAATGGTAAGGTGTCTTCTCGTCATCCATTCTCCCGAAAGTAACCGAGATCCGCTTCACCGGTACTCCCGGTATGCAATGCTTAGCGATATCCGCTCCGTCGCCCTTCGCATCATGACGGAACCCACGGTAGAGGTATCTTCACCGGCCCTCGGAACTCACCCGGCCTCGCTATCCGGAGGTCGCATCCGAACATGATGTTACACTCGTTTAGGAAAGAGACCGTGCAGAAGGTCCGACAAAGTCGTGGTGATCTATGTGCGGGGGTATGCAATCACCCCGCTCAGTAGATGTTAATAATGCAACTACTGGGTATGCAATCCGCTGCGCATCCTCCATGTTATCAATCTCTTTACCATTCTCTTGATGACTAATGTCATCGGATCCACTCGCCCATGACGGAGTATTCCCGTGGGTTTCCTTCCCGTCTTCAAAGAAAGTTGTAGCAAGATCCGCATCGTATCGTGATTCTTCCCTTCCCCGGCATCCATCTCCGGGTTCCGAGTAGGTATTTTCTCAGGCGGCCTCGCTCGGCCCATTCTTTTCAAATCTCGGATGCAATCCACGATTTGCCGTTGTTCATACTCGGAGAATACGTCCGTATGTAGCTCAAGGCCCTCTAGTATATCGATTCTTCTCGCCTCTAATTCTCTCGAAGTATTCAAAAGTTTTCTTTTCAACATTTTGCATCCTCTCCAGCTCGTATTCCGAATGATCTCGCGATGGCGAGGCCTCGGTGACATATTGTGGGATATACGGCTCAATCCCTTCACGTTCTCCCCGCATACCTCGGCTCCTCGTGGATGATGCCCGTCGAGACATCCCCCGGGTCGCTTCCGCAACGAGGTCATGCATTACTGCGTGGTTCTATCCGGTGGTGCGGCAGCCTTCTTTCTTCCGATCCTCTGTGAGATTTCCCCGATTCTTTCCGTTATCCTAAGAGCCGGCCTCCTTTCTTCGAGTTCCCGGTGAACCGGTGTCCTCGAAGTGTATGTACCGGCATTAGCAATCGTCTCGTCGTGCCGGTCCGCGGCTAGTTTTGTTAACATATTACGGATACGACGATTTTTATTTCTTCGTTGCGTTGTCGCGAGAGTAGCTCTCCGCACTTCTCGAATCTCCGCGGGCGCGGCGCCGACAAGCTCGCCCTCTCGCCGTAGCGACTACGCATTTATTTTCTCGTCTTCATCGCATTTGCCTTCTCTTCTCGTCGCCGGATCGGTGGCTTGGGCCACCCACTTTCATCACCGTCTCGCCCGGCAGCTTCTTCTCGTCAACCGGGACCCGGCCACTTTCCTCGCATCGTAGGCTCCGCCGGTGCGAAATCCGAGTCAATCTCGATTATCGCTCCATCTTTCACCCTCTTTTCATCGAGTGCAAGGCTTACGCCATTCTTAAAGTTCGGGACCAACCGCCCGTTCGACATTTCCTCGCGAAAAGACAAGGAAAAGGATCGTGGGCCGTACTAAGAACAAGAACATTAAGAAAACGTTTATTAAAGACATTTTTTTTATTTCTCTTATATTTTAAAATTTAACAGAATGAAGCGGGATAAGATCGAGAAAGAGATTTCGATTTGGAAAAGAAAACAAGGAAAACTTTATTATCACGATTTTATTTATTTTAGCACATTTTATTATTTTTGGGTTCGGACCCAAACATCGATAATTACTTCGCCCGTGTTTCTTAGGGATGAAGAATTCATTCCTTCGAAACATCAAGTAGCCGTAATACTTTTTCAAGTATCGTCCGTTGATCGGAAGCATATGTCGTTCTCCCCGACAATTCACTAGTCGGTAGAACCTCCCGAGTATACCGCTTCAACCACAAATGGCCCTTCCCAAGTGGGTTCAAATTTTCCTCCTATCTTGCGGTGTGCAAGGATAGGTCTCTGAGAACGAGAACTAAGTCACCAACTTTCAAGGTTCTCGGCGGACCCGTTTGTCATAGGCTTCGAACCATCTTAGCTCGGTATAGTTCTAAATTCGCCGCGCCGCAAGTCTTTTCCCTTCCAGTGCTTTCTAATTCTTCTAGTCGTAATTTGGCGTTCTCTTCCGTCGTGATCTTGTTTCGCAACCGCAATTCCGAGTGAAGGAAGCCGAACCTCTAAAGGTAACATCGCCTCGGACCCATACACCGAGCGTAAGGTGTAGCTTCGAGTAGAAGTTCGAAGGTTGTCCGGTAGGCCCATAAGGCTTCTAACAACTTCTCGTGCCAATTTCTCTTATTATCGTCCAAGGTTTTCTTTAAGATTTGAACGAGAGTTTTATTAAAAGCCTCGCCGAGGCCGTTTGCTCTCGGGTAGTAAATTGTCGAGTATCGCCGCCGATTCGTGTCTCCCGACAAAATTATTAATTTGTGTGCTTCGAATGCCGACCCATTATCCGAGATGATCTCGCGCGGCACCCCGAAACGGTAGAAAACTCGGTTCTCGAAAACCAGTAAGCACGTGGTGTGCTTTCACTTCTCTAAGTGGAACCGCCCTCGCCCACTCGGAAAAGTAATCCGTAGCAGCAAGAATGAAGCGATGTCCCTTCGAAGATGGTGGTTCTATCGGACCCACTATATCCGTGCCCCAACATTCAAATGGCCACGACGTAATTGTCGGGTGTAGCACATTCGGAGGTCGGTGTAGAACCACTCCGCGCACTTCGCATTGGTGACAGCTCTTGGCGATTTTCATGCAGTCGGTCATCATCGAGGGCCAGTAATACCCTAGTCTTTTAATTTTCATTTTCATCTTCGGACCCGACTGGTGAGCGCCACAGAGTCCTGAATGTACCTCCTTAACAATTTCACGGGCCTCGGACCCGCTTAGCACCTTAAGCAACATTCGATCAAAAGACCTTCCGTACAAGGTGTTGTTTATTAATGCGTAAGACAGTAGTTCTTTTCTTGATCCGATAGGCTAGCGACCTATCGTCCGGTAGCTTTCCGTTTGCAGGTAGTCTATTAATGGCCGTCGCCAATCTTCTCGTGTTTTTTGTCACTACCGCAACCGATTCTTTTTCTTTCTCGATTTGTGTATTGTGTCTATGTCGAGCCGTGATAGGACCCGACGTCCGTGAACCGACACTTCCACCGATTCATCTTGCAAACGAGCAAATTCTTTTGCGAGATGGGCTAAAGCATCTGCTAAAGCATTTTCTTTCCGGGAATTTTGTAGATCGTTACATTCGGAATCGTTCCAACAACTCGTATGGCATACCTGGAGGTATTTTTCGAGTCTTCGCTTTAAAATTTTGTATTGTCCGACGATCCGTTGAATGATTAACTCGCGAATCCCCGTAGATGTCGATGTTTGTTATCCCCATTCGAATAGTTAATTCCAGTCCCGTTATGAGGGCTTCGTATTCCGCTTCGTTGTTCGTACACGGCTCCGTCAAGTGGTAGGAGTATCTTAACATCCCCCGCTCCGGTGTTATAAAGATTAGCCCGATTCCCGCCTTACCGGGCACTATCACTTGCGATTCTTCGTCTTTGTGTGCTCGAAGATGCTCCGTCGAAATATATTTCCCAACGTCGATCATCAAGGTCTTCTAGGTTCAATATTTGTTCATCCGGCAAATCGTCATCGAGGGAGATTCCGCCGCAAAGGGTGTGCTCGCGAGAAAGTCTGCTAAGACTTGTCCCTTTACGGCACGCAGAGCACGAAAGTTATATCGAATTGCAATAATATCATCGACCATCCGGCAAGTCTACCGGAAAGTGTCGGACGAGTCATCAAGTATCGCAATGGATTAAATTTCGAGATCAGGGTCGACTTTATGAGAAAGCATGTAGTGCCCGAGCTTTCGAGCGGCGAAGATCGGGGCCAAACAATGCTTTTCAATTGCGGGATACCTTACTTCCGTCGGAAGTAAACGACGGCTTAAGTAGTAAAGAGCGTTTTCTTTACCCTCATCATCGACTCTAGCTAACAGTGGCTCCGAGAGAGTCGTCTAAAGCCGCAAGTAGTAAAGTATCGCCGGTCTACCCGAGATCGGGCTGCTAAGACAGGAGGTGTCATTAAATATTGTTTAATGTCCTCGAAGTCTTTCGGGCATTTTTCTTCCCAAATAAATTTGGCGTCCTTTTTAACTAGTGCCGAGAAAGGCTGACACCTACCTGACATGTTTGAGATAAAGCGTCGAAGATATTCCAGCTTCCCTTGAAAAGATCGTAGTTGTTTTAAGGTTTTGGGAGGCGGCATTTCTAAGATAGCTTTAATCTTTTCCGAGTCGATTTCAATTCCACGATGTCGGACAACGAATCCTAAGAATTTCCCGGAGGTGACACCGAAGGCGCATTTTAAGGGATTCATCTTAAGGTTAAATTGTCTTAATAGTTCGAAAACAATTCTCAAATCATACGGTGGTTTTCCTTTACTTTGCTTTCGATGACCATGTCGTCCACGTAGCATTCGACTTGATTGTGGATGAGATCATCAAAAATTCTTGTCATTGCTCTCGGTAGGTCGCTCCCGCGTTCTTCAGATCCGAATGGCATCACCGTGTAGCAAAATACTCCGATCGGCGTTCGAATGTCGTAAGCTTTTCATCTTCTCGGAGCCATTTTTATCTCGGTTGTATCCCGAAGATCCATCCATGAACGAGAATATTTCATGTGTCGAAGCAATGTCGATCATTAATTTTGGGATCGGTAGAGGGAATTCATCTTTTGGACATGCCTTGTTTAAATCTCTAAAGTCCACACAGATTCCGATCCGACCATTCTTCTCTCGATCGGCACCACATCGGCTAGCCGAGTCGGTATTGTTCTTCACGGACAAATTTGGCGTCTATTAGCTTTTTAACTTCAGCTATGACTTGTTGTTCATTTTCTAGACGCATTCTTCTGGGACCTTATCTGACTGGTACAGAAGTAGGATCCACTCCTAGCTTATGGACTGCAACCTCTGGAGCTAATCCTGGCATCTCGTCATAGTTCCAAGCAAAACAGTCTTTAAATTCCAATAACAATTTGATTATTTCTTCGGAGTCTTCTTTATTGAGTAAGGAGCTAACAAAGGTAAGTCTAGGTTCTTTCATTAGTACCTAAGTTAACTTCCGTTAACTCATCTATCGTAGATTTAATTTCTTCTTCGAATTCCAGTGAGCGTCTCCAATTTGTAAATCTTCGAGTTCGTCCGTAGTTTCCATGCAGCTTTCATTGGACTTGCAAGTGACAACCAAGCAAAATTCAGTATCGTCAACTGACCCTACTGTGCCGAATCCGAGACCATGCTTTGAATTGGGAGGACGACCGGAGTTATTCCATAATTTTTCAAAATGTTTGTCGGCATATTTTTAGGTTGTGTGTTATTTTAAAGGGGGGGTCGCCTAACAGAAGCTGTTGGCGAATTTTTAATTTAATTAAAATAAATAATTTGAAAAGTAGTATGTGATTTGGAAAATAATTTTAAATTTGAAGGTTTTAAGATATGAGATTAAACCGATCTCACATCCCAAGTAGTTTATATAAACGAGCACCGCACCACAAACCGTGTATCTATCCCTAAGGATGGACACACTCGCTGACGATGGGGCTCGATTAAATAAACTAGAAGATTTCGTGACATCCGTTTGGTCCGCGAACCAATTTTATAAGCCGACAAAATTCCCCTGCTTAATATGAAAACATTAAATAGGGTTTATATTACCTGGGTTCTTTAAAATTCCCTATAAGGGCAAGCCCCTATAGTTAATTACATCTTTAGTGATGGGAATCACCTAAGAAAACTCTCGATAATAATCAATAATTCGCTCTCAAGGATTTCAAAGTTTAAGATTTTCGAAGGATTGAATTTTGGAATTTCAATAGTGGAATGGATCAAGTTCGGAACATTTTGTTTTGTGAATCCAAAGGAAGAAAAGTAGGAGAAATCACGGATTCGAAGTGAACTTTGGTAATTTCCCGACTATCCTATTGTTTCGCTTGGATTTAAGAAAGTCCTAATATTTATTTAAATGTTTTGATTTTCGCCAATTTTAATTAATTAGGACTTATATTTATATGATAGAATCATACAAATAGCCTTGAAGATGTGAGGGTTTATGTCGTACCCAACGACTACCTCGGAATCCTAAGTCCGGTTAGGGCTTAATTTGCGATGGCAAATGCCTAACAAAAGGTCGAGGATTTATGTTGCACTGTGCAAACTACCTCGAAGTCCTATGGCTTTGTTATTTAATTCTAGGAAAGTTTCGTTGAAGTAGACTCGAGTTTCACTGATGACGATGGCCGTGCTGCCCACCATGCTCCGAGCTCCTTGTTATTGCAGTGTTTTAGTTTTAGAAATTATAAATCAGGGGATGAGAAAAGTGTTTTGGTTTAGAGC
This sequence comes from Papilionanthe hookeriana x Papilionanthe teres, assembly GCA_022702705.1. Classification (NCBI taxonomy): domain Eukaryota; kingdom Viridiplantae; phylum Streptophyta; class Magnoliopsida; order Asparagales; family Orchidaceae; genus Papilionanthe; species Papilionanthe hookeriana x Papilionanthe teres. The sequence continues at coordinate 96,595,427 of CM040423.1, forward strand.
AAATCTTAATTTCCAAGAATTTTTTATGTTTTAATTAAAACAAATCTTAAAGTTGATTATAACGACACCGGTTAAGATCCCACTGGTTCCATCCTTCCGCATCATTATTTTTATCGGATTCACTTAGTCCGGATGAATTTGCTAAACTCAACCGAATGAGTTCCACACTTTCATTTAGACCGTGGAAATCCTGTTAACAACACGTAGGTTACATCATCCGAGGTATTCCCGATCATCCAACGAGACGTTTTAATTTAGTTGTAATTGTAGTTTTGTGTTCCGTTTTGTGATTAAATTTTGAGTTGTTTTATATTTTCAAATGTTGTGGCGGTGAATTTTATCTCGCAATGACTTTTAATTTAGTTTTGGTTTCAGCTTTAGGGCTATCCTAAAGGTGTGGGTTTTCATGCAATGATTGTTTATCATGCAAGAAAAGTAAGTGCAATGCAGTTAAATAAATTGCAATAATGTAAATTGCAAGAAAGTAAATTGCAATAAAATAAAAGCGTACCTGGAGGGTCTTCCCGTCATCCAAAGCTACACTTAAAACATAATTAGAATATTTAAGCAAGTTCCTAGGTAAAGCTAAGGGAAGGGTCATGGTTTTCTACAAAATTCCTAATCCTATAGCTAGTCATCTCCTATGACGTCTAGGTTCTTTGTGTTTTGGTTTAAGGACGATTTTCTTCATCAAAGAACAATTAAGTCCAATTGTTCTTATAAATGTCCTATCATATTGAGGAAGTGCTTAAGAATAATCTTAAACATCTTTTCAATATTTTCTAGGATTGTTTTAAGTCCAAATGGGTTTAATTATACAAATGAATTAATTGTCCAAGAATTCAAGTTTTGTTGTTATCTTACTCAAGTGAACTAGGACATTCGAATATCCTATAAGTGAAGTAACATTTCATTTAATGTTCTGTTTAGGAGTTATAATAACCAAAGCTTTCGAGGGTAAATTGGTATTCAAATGATTTGATTTAAGTTAATGGGTTTAAATTTGGAATAGTGTTCAAGTTGCTTTATATTTAATTTCTTTCTGTTTTAGGTGATGTTATATTTAATTTAATTTAATTTAATTTAATTGAGTTTTAATTTAATTTAATTCAATATAGTTCAATTTAATTTGATTTGATTTAATTTTAATTTAATTTGATTTAATTTAATTTAATTTAATTTAATTTAATTTGATTTAATTTGATTTAATTTAATTTAATTTAATTTAATTTAATTTAATTTAATTTAATTTGTTAAATTTAATTTAATTTGATTTAATTTAATTTAATTTAATCTTTAATTTAATTTAATTTTTTAATCTTAATTTAATTTAATTTAATTTGATTTAATTTATTTAATTTAATTTAATTTTAATTTAATTTTATTTTTAATTTTAATTGAAATTTTTAGAAGAGTTTAATAATTTAATTTTAGTTTAATGATTAAGTCTTTTAATATTTTAAATTTGAGTTATCATTTTAATTAAGAATCGAATATTAATGAGATAATTAATTTAGGGATTTTTAAATTAAAGAATAAATCTCTTCCTAATAATATCCCTATTTTAATAATTCCAATTTTATTACTCTTCCAAATTTAATCCATTATTTAATTAAAGTTTAATCATTTTAAAATTGCTTAATGGGTTTCTACCCTTTAATCATTTAAATTTCAATCATCCAAATCAGATTAGGATCAAATATTTTACTTGTTAATTTTTTTTTTATTAAACCTAAAGTTTTAATTAAGGGTTAAAAAAAAATTTAATTACCACTTTATCCTTTAAGCTTAATAATTTCATAACTCACTAAATTGAACTCAAATGAACTTGAAATTTTTATGTGACTTAACTCATATGTCAATAAAGACATGAGAGGAGAAAATGTGATTTTTCCGTATTTAATTTATTTATATAATTATTTTTGGTGAAAAATAGAGATTTCCAAGGAAAATTTAATAACATGACCAAGGGAAAGTTTCGTCCTTAAGAAAATTAGGGGACATTCCTAATGAACAGAGAACCACTGGCCAATTTTGGTGATTTTTTGAATTATATTATTTTTATTATAATTATTTTAAGTTTTGGAGTGTTAATTAATTTAAAAATAAAATAAATGTTGAAAAATAAATTTTATATTTTTCAAAAATCTCTCTAATATCAAGGAAATCAGAGAAGCAAATTTTGCAATTTTCTGATTTTTCTATGATTTATTATAATTATTTTAGTGAAAATACTAGAAAATATATTTTTTTAATTTTAAAATTACCTTAAAGCTTTAAAATTTAATATCTCACTAAATAGACCTAAGAAAAATATGGGGTTTGTTCCTAAGTGATTAAAATTCAAAATGTGACATTTTGGTGAATTTAATTATTTTTGTGATTTTTATTATTTTTTAATTATTAAAAGTATTAAAATATTATTAAAAATCAACTTTTTTAGAAAATTGAAATTTTAATTTTCTTAGGTTCTCCTGATATCAGAGAGGCTTCAAAACTAATTTGGTGAATTTTTGAAAGGTATTTTCAAAGTTATGAAATTTTAAAGTTTAAAATGGCTAAGTGGCTTAATCAACCCAATTAGTGGGGCTAACCAAGTCCAATTGACCTCAAACTTTTATGGTGGATTCCTCTGATCCTAAAGGTCAGTGGAGAATTGATTTCAAGTCAATTTGATGCATGGTTAACTCTAACTAATTAAAGACCTATTTTGGGTGTTTAAGCCAGTTAGGGTTGTTTTAAATGAACTAAGTCAAAACCTATTTTTCTTAAGGTTCTCTGGTCATAAGAAACATCACCAAATTTTCCTAGAATTTATTTCACAACATGCTATTTATTGGAATTAAAATACTCAAAACAACAACATGAATTTGAAAAATCAATAACTTTTTATAGGATGGCCTCTCGACTTTGGAAAATTCGGGGAATGTTCCCAAATTCGTAGGCTTCAAAAGCCCTATGGTCTCATGCCATGGTGAATTGTATACATGCATGGAGAATTAAAAGTATGCAGAGAGTAAATAAATTATAAAAAATAAAATACTTGATGAAATTAAATGATTTCTTTTCCACATTATTCTCCTCTGTTCACTGAGCAAGAGGGTATTTTTATTTTATTTTTCTGATTTTTCTACACAGAGTTATGAATTTTTGAATTTTAGGGAATTAAATAAATCAAAAAATACCCTAATTTTCTATTTATCCATGCGGCGCCAACTCATCCTCGGCATCTCCGAAACGCCTCGTGTCGCGCTCCCATTCGACGCCGCCACCCGAGTCAGAGCCCGGCCCCGCGGTTCTCGTACCGTCCCCCGGTCCGACGCCATCCGAGCCGTTCGTCCGCGCGTGTATCGAATGGACGACATCCGTTCATCGTCCCCGAGCGTCCTCACCCGAGAGCCGTCCACACTAAATCCCTAAGATCTCACTCGATACTCAATGGATTTTCATGTTCTTATGCCTTATGGATTCATCTTGAAGAGACGAACACATCTATACGGCTATCATGCATTGAAATTAAAGCATTCGAAATGGAGAATCTCTAGAAGCTCGGGATGAAAAATTAGCTCATACCTTTGCTCGTAGAAGTGCGGCTTCAATCCGAGAGTTGTTGCACCTTCGATCGGGTCCCGCAAGCTCCGCATGAAGTCTCTTGGTCTGGTGAATTGTCTAGGTGTGATTTCGACCAAGCCCGATCACAAAGCTTGGAGGTTGGAGCAACTGGGTGGCCTGGAGATGGGGCTTTTGCTAGTGGACACCTTCCCTTGGTCTGGTGAAGGTGTAGAACCAATCTATTCGGGGATTGGCTCACCGCGGAGAAGTGTCCTGGTTTTGGGTGGAGTTTCGACTGGGAAATCGGATTTTATCGGTGAGGATTAGAGGCAAATTGACACCGTGGCTCAACCGCTCTAAGGGTGGATAAGGGTTTGGAACAATTTTGGCGCAGTTTTGGCAAGGTTTGTGTAACTCTCTTCCATGGCCGCGAGGGTGGGGGTTTGAATAGAAGAGGCTGGAGAGCCTTCCGGGGGAGTCGAGGCATGGGATCCGCCGCTCCGGTGAGGAGAAGAACAGCCATAGTGACCATTTGGCATGGGGCGCTCGAGCAAGTGGGAATTCCAAACTTTGGCTCCTCCCAAGGTCTCGGCCATGGTGTTTTCCGGCGATCCAGCGGCCGGCCGAGCAGCATGGGTCACCCTCGTGTCCAGGTGGGTCGGGGTTCGAGGTTTGTGCAATCAATTGGCAATTGCCATGTGTAAAGGCTTTGAATTAAAATGGAATGGGGAGGGGGTCATTTTGGCCTTAATTTGGTCAACCCATCGGTTTGGGTTGGGTGCACCTCCCCATGGCCTGATTTTGGGCCGAGAGGATCATTGGGTCGCCAAGCGAGAGTGGTGTGGTCTCTATCCATGATGAGGTGGCTAAACATGGTTTAGTGTGTGACATGCTTAAGGTAAAAAATGCTTAATGAAATATTAGGAAAGGGGCCCCTCCTTTTACCATTAATGACATGGTCACATGTCAAGCCTTCCATGGCTTCATGTGGCTTGTCCATGGCTTACATGGCTTGTCTTTGGCTTCTGGGAAAGTTGAGTCAATTTCATGGAAATGGGTTTTAAAAATTTTGGATATTTTGGTGAAAATTTGCATGAAGCTTCGATTTGGAATGGTTTAATTGATGATTTTGAAACTTAGGGGTGATTTTGATTAAATGGATGATGAGGGGAAATGCCATGTGGGCTTTGGATGGATTTGGGCTTTTGAATGCGGTGAAGTGGGCTTTTAGGAAAGTTTAAGGGGAATGGGCTTTTTTATTTTAGGATGGGCATTTGGGTAAAGATTTTGTGAAGAACTTTGTCAAATAAATGTCATAATTGGTTTAGGGATGTTTTATGAAGGGCTTGAATCAATTTGGTGTGATTTGGAGTTGAATTGGTTTGAATTTGGATTTATTTGGTAAGTGGGCCTATGTAGGTCAAATTGGGCTAACTTGGGCTAATGTTGGGCTAGGGTTGAAATTGATATAAAATCAATGTTGAGAAATGTTTATGGGAGTGTTTCAAAGAGGTTTTGACTTTGGTTGGGCTTTGATTTTGGGGTTTGGGCTCATTTGGGTTAGGTTTGGGTTTAGGTCAAAATAGGACCTTTTAACTTTGGGTTGAGTTTGATTGGGGTTTGGGTCTAAATTTTGGGCAAATCATGTTAGTGTTTTGTTTGTGGGAATTTTAAGGAATATTTAGAAAAGATTTGGGGTTAATTGGAGTTGAATTGGGTGAGTTTGGGTTAGGTTTGGGTCATGGGTCAAAATTGGGCTTTAAGACCAAAAGTGAGATTGGATCCAAATGTCAATCAAATTGGGCTTGGATTTGGTCTAGATTGGTATTTGGGATATTTAATTGAAGTTTAGAATTGAATTGGACCAAAATTGGTGTCAATTGGGTAGGTTTGGTTCGACATCGGGTTCACTTAGGGTTAAATGGGTCAAATTGGGGGTTTTGACAAAAGTATGGTAAATTGACAAAATTGGCCCATGGTGTAGTTGGACAAAATGAAATTGGGAATATTTGGGATTTTCTGGAATTTTCTGGGAATTTTCTGAATTTTTGGATTTTTTTGCCAAGAGGGGTATTTTGGGTATTTGGAGGGTATTGGGAGGTATTTTTGGAATTTTTGATATTTTTGGGTATGGATGATCAATTTAAGTGATGTGGAAATGTTTGGGAATGATTTTGGAGAATTTTGGATAATTTGGAAATTTTGAGAAATTTGGGTAATTTCGGGGGTTTTGTTAAAGGTAGCGGGTGTAGGGTCCCGGAGTCAAAAAGTGAAAATTTGGAAAATTGAAGATTGGGTGGATGTAAATGGAAAGAAATCATTTTGGTTGAGCCATGAAGCCATATCAAGCCCACATGAGCCATGAAGGGACTCATTTGAGGCATTCACTATGTTGTTCCTAACCCTTAGGGGTTAAGGATCATCCATGCGAATCACCTACATGAGTCAGGAGGTCAAGTTAGGTATGGGTGTGGTTTTAGGAGGTATGTGGAAGTGTAGTGTGTAGGTGTAGTGTATAAATGTAGTGTGTGTGAAAGCCAGCCCCTTCACTGCATCAGTGCCACCTGTGTGGGGCCCTAAGGCCAAAGAGTCCTATAGAACTCATCCTTTAAACTTCCACATCCGATTTCAACCCTCTAGGTGATTAGGGGTCTACAGTCAAGTTTGTGGAGTTTGCAGGGAGTTAAGAAGTGGTTTGAATTTCTAAAAGGTGGGTCCCAATTCTAGTCCTCTAAGATAGTCAAAGGAAAAGCCTAAGGCTAGATCCTAAGTACTAAAGAGAAGACCTCATCAAAAATGAGGTTAACAATGTTGTGATTGGCCTTTTGTCCATTGTCAAGGTAAGAAACCACGTTGAATTAAATTTTGAACACAGGGAGAGTACCACTCAAAAGGTAATTCCATTAATTCTGATGAAGTGACATCTTCGAATTGTACATGATTTTCGCTTTGGAGGAAGAAGTACCACGGTAGAATTTGGTCGGCCTCGCACCGTCGTTACGTACCTCTTTGACCACCATACCCTCGATCTTGTTAGAATGAATCGAGTTAGGTCATAAGTATGTACGTAGTGGTTAATCTTCTCGTACATCGATTTGTATTCTTCGTTCCTCTCATCTTCGAGAGAGATCTCGAATTGCGGCTTCTTCCGACTTATTGTCGCCGCTTCTTGTTCGATTTCTTTTTCTTCTTCGAACTATCTTCCCAATCAACATTGATGGCCGGTTTCCTCCGTCCAACCGTCCTAAAGTCTCTACCACGACCTCGTCCCCGCCTCGACCTCGGATGCGAGTTGTGGAGAAACCTTCACCATCTCGCCGAAGGGAGTGGTGAGCGATCGTCGGACTAGAACTTTAGGTTCTTCGTTGTTCCGAACTTTCTTCGCTTCATTTGTTACGGTATCTCCGGAGAAGATTGTTTTCTTTGGTGGTGCATAATAAGCCGCATCATCATGGATTCCAATCTCATGTACGGAGAATGGTTGCAAGTCACCTTTCGATGCACTCGTTCCCCTCCATCGTAGTATTCGATGCACCGGTGTAGAGATGATGGTACCATCCTCGTTTTCATGTATCCATGGTCGGCCCAGCAGAGCGTTGAACGATGTTTCGAATCAATTATGTGAAATTTCGCGGTTGTCTTCGCTAAGTCACCGGTCTTCATCGCTAGCGTTATTGACCCGAGGGCTCTTTCTCCTTTCTGGTTGAATCCTCTCAATAACATTTTGTCTGCTTCGAGCTCACGAGCATCAATTTCCAAGTATGCTAGCGTTCGAAGACTCCTTATATTAATTGATGCTCCTGGATCCACCAATACTCAGGAGAGCGTAAACTTCCCAATTGTAACTCGAAATGTACAACTGGCCGGTCGTGATCCGTCGTCCCAAGTAGTAAGTCATTGTCCGTGAAGGTAACGCCTCGCCGTTCCTTTAACGAGCAAACCTCATCTAAGGAATCTCTCGGCCATTCGAGCTAAGCAAATTTTTGGATCAAGTAAGGCCTCGATCGAGCTTCTCTCATCTCCTTCGATAAGATGAGAGCGTCGTAGATGCTCGGCTGTCGGTAGTTTCCTAAGATGGGCTAGCATGTTGTAGTCCACTTTATTTTCATGTGTCTCAGCCTTCTTCTCGAATGGGTATTTCTTCTCGCTGTGGTTGGTTCTTCTTGAACAACCACCCGCTTTCCTTTGTCCTTCGGACCCATTCTCGGAGGTAGAACTTTTCCACTTCTCAAGTCGACTTCGTAATTTCCTCCAAATCTAGTATTGAGCTTGCCGGTGTCTCTTCTGAATCGGAGTGACGAGTTCTTCTCGGATTAGCTTCGGAATCCGAAGGCTCTAACTCTATCATGACCGGAGCTCCTCGAAACTCGCGTATAGATTCGTTGGTCGTCGAGCTCTCGCAGCCTCCTTGATGGATGTCTTCTTCGTTATTTTGATCGTCGAGATCGTGTATGATTTGAGAATTGTCGTTGGTATCGAAATCGATGTCCAGATTGTCGCTAGTTATGTAATCGTTAGAAACAGTCAAAACGTAGCCAACACCATCATCCTTATCATTATATGATCACACCGAAGTGAGCAGATAATCATACAAAATCGAGGTTCGAGGATTTCTCCCCCGAATCGGAAACAACTATCCTAGGATAAGCAGCCCCCAGCCTAGCCTTAGGAGTCTCGGTCCTCTCTTCTTTGTCGATTTTCTTCTTTTCTTCAATCGCCTCCTCGTCGAGGTGGTTCTTCTATCGCAAGTGATAAGTACCGGCTTAACGGGTCTCGAACTCGAATCGAAGCTTGCACCGAGGCGGTCCGGATGTCGTCTAAAATCTTTTTCGAAGACCTCGTCCAAGCGGTAGTCCATCCATCGCGAGTCGTATAGGGATCTATCGAATGATGGGATCGGCTGAGATAACATCGACGAACCTCCTTTCGGGGTTCCTTCATGTACTCCTTCGGGATCGTTATATTCCCTTTCCGAAGGTTGTCATCGAGCCAACTTTCGAAGGTAATGCAATCTTCTATCTTGTGCCCAAGCATCCGGTGGTAGGGGCAAAAGTTGGGATCACCTTTCTTGTTGACTTCCTCCGGTCTTTTAGGCTCTGAAGACCGGAAATCCGGAGTCTTCATCGACTACGTAACATTTTCGGCACCGCTTCATTCTTGAACGGATATTCTCTCGCTCGTAAGCTCACTTAATGTACGTTGCGGACGAGGCGGTTGTTCATACCGTGGAGATGACCGATAGCTGGACCGGGGTTGCCGGTAATTCGTTGTGGTTGCCGCGGCCGTCTCGGTGGTATTTGCATCGGCTGCTCGCCTTTGTCAACCGCCGCAACGATCCCGCATTTCTTTTCGAAGGTCTTAACCGGCTTCGTCATGTCCGTCTTGTCGGCGAAACTTAATTGCTTCGCCTCTTCTGCAAGCTTCCGGCCTTGCTTAACAACTTCTCGAAAGTCTTAATAGTGAATCCTTTCGAGGAGAAGTGCTATCGGGCCGTGAATGCTTTTAAGTAAAATGCCGATCGCATGTTGTTCTCGTAGTTGTGGTTCACACTTCATGCTTAAGTTCCTCCATCGAAGTATGTAATCCACCAAAGTTTCGTTCGGCCTTTGTTTTCTCTACCACCAAATCACCTATAGTGATGTGGTGCCGAGCTCCGACGAATCGCTCGATGAAGAGGTTCTCTAGTTCCGAGAACGTCTTCACCGAACCATTTGCACTCCCGCATACCCGGCCGAAGGCGATTCCCGACAGATCGCCGACGAATCGTCGGAAGAGTAATGCATCGCTCCCGCCGCATTACAACAACCGGCACGAAAGTGTGCAACATGCCGTCGGGGGTTCCCGGCTCGTCGAAGGTCTCGAACGCAGGTGGTACGAAGCCTTTCGGTATCGGGATAGCCGTCGAATCCTTCCGAGTAAGGTCTACCCGTCCGAATGGATGTCCCGCTCTTCGATCGTGCTAAGGCTTCTCGCACTCGCCGTTCCACTAAGTTCTCGATATCCTTTTCGTGCATCATACTTTGTGTTGTATCCTTTTCGCCTGATCATCCCCGTTGACGGATGTAATCTCCTTTCCTCCGTCTATAATGTGAATGACCTCTCGGGGGTGTCTCTCTTTTTTGGTTGTATTTCGACTCGGAGAGCGGCCGCAGCTACGGCCATCTCTTCCATCCTTTTCGCCATTCGAGCGATCGTGTCGTCTTTTCCCGAAACCGCTCTTCTCATCGCCCGGCTCCTCTCTTCTGCGGCCGCAGGAGCACCTCGCGAAGCCGATGAAGCTCGTGTCTCAACCATGTCGATTTCTCGCATATTCGTCGTCCATGAATTTCGATGAATCAATCTCATCTCCGAACTTTTCTTCTCTTTCTTTTGCCAACCGTCGGATATCGGTTCTCAACTTTTCTATGGAATCTTCTAGCGGGGCTTTCTGTGTGTCATTGGGTTTTGTCGTGCGATAGCTGCCGGGTCCCCTTTTCATGAGTCCCCTTTATCGCAGTAGCACTTTCTTCGCATTCCAGCCTCCCGGCGAGACTTTCTTTCTCGGCCGTCGTTTCAATCTTAATCGCCCAAGCAGTGGGATGCCAAACCATCCTTCTAGCAGCAGAAGCTCTAGGACCAAATGGTCCGTTCGGCCAAATGCCGCAAGGTAGTATCCTCCCTAATCCGTAATCCCGAGACTACGACGAGCGACTAGCCTTCATTCTTTTACTCGGCTTTTCCGTCATGACGGCGGGCTCTACTCGGGCCCAAGACGGGATTCGACCGGCACCCGCCCTATCCTTCGTAGAATCTCCGATACGGGACAGCTTTTCCTTCTTTGCTAACTTTTCTACCAAAGTTCGAGTCGAGCAAACGCGCGTAGTTCTAGTTCTTTTCGCGGCTATCGTTATAATATGCGGGCCGAGGTAATGCGGCAACAATCTTGCGAACATTCTCCTCATCCTCTCGCGGCGGAGAGGGGATGGAACCTCGCTTCCTCCTAAGAGTGGTATGTTTTCAGCGAGTGGTGTATATTCGCGGCTACTCGGAATTTCCTCTAGGAAAGCAATTTCAGCAGCTCTCCGGCTTCTCTAGCGATCTTTCTACTTCGTTTCTTCTTCGGGTCCTCGTCGCTGACGAAATCTTCGAACCGGACCCAATTTCGAAAACGAAGGTCTTACAGAAGATCTGTACCCTCCACGGTAACAGTGTTTACCATAGTTCTGGATTTCTTTCCCCTTCGATTCGGCGTAGTCCGGGTAAAAGTAAAAACTAGCACCAGGTGTGGGTAGTAAGAACAGATCCTCCTACGGACGGCAAGCATTCCTCCTAGTCGGGATCCTTCTGCAGGGAGGAAACTCTTGGGTCGACCTAAGGTTGAACTCAGTAGCAGTTCCTCGGCCTTCGATACCTTGTTCGTCGCTGCAAAGAGGGAGACGTCGCTGACCTCGACATTCGTGTTTTCAAATCCTCGTCCGAATCGGATGATCCCATCGTCGGCGAACTTCATCCTTATGCATGCCGAAGTCCACCATCGAGTGAAGGAGAAAATCGCTCGGGGCTTCCATTTCTGCAGGGTAGATTCTGGTTGTCAGTCCCAAGTTATGCTTCTTTTCATCAGGACGAAAAGAAAGTAATCGAAAAGAGTCCGAACTCATTCTTGTTCATGTATTTATAAGAAGGAATCATTTGTTAAAAGAATCACTTATTAGAGGGTTTGTTTATTTAGAACGGAATGTTCAAAGGTGTAGAGAAGGTAAGGAATCTGATTAGGAGTTGGAAAGGAAAAGAGAGTCTTAAGCAAGACTTGTCGACTCGAAGGATCATTCCTAAACTAACACCTATTGGGGGTCCACCCCACCTCAGAAATGAGGTAAAAGGATCTCGTAACCTCTCCGTTTAGGGGTGTCTAAACAAGTGGTTCCTAAATCCGAGAGAATGTTGGCTATACTTATTCAAGGTAGAAATGAACATAAGTATTCCAACGGAAAGAAGGGTAGTTCGATCCACTAAGGACATGGATGCACTACCGATTTTTGAAAGCAGAATTATTTGATTAATAATGGAGAGAGGAATTATTCCCCAGCGGAGTCGCCAGAAATCTGTCGGCATATTTTTTTAGGTCGTGTGTTTTATTTTGAAAAGGGGGTCGCCTAACAGTAGTTGTCGGCGAATTTAAATTTTAAACTTAATTTAAATATATATATAATTTAGAAAGTAGTATTTGATTTTGAAAATAATTTTAAATTTGAAAATTTTAAGATATAAAATCAAACCGATCTCACATCCCAAATAGTTTATATAAACGAGCACCGCACCACAAACCGTGTATCTATCCCTAAGGATGTACTACCACCGCTCGATGGTGCGGCTCGATTAAATAAACTAGAAGATTTGTGACATCCATTTGTCCGCGAACCAATTTTATAAGCCGACAAATTCCCCGCTTAATATGAAAACATTAAACAGTGGTTTATATTACCCGGTTCTTTAAAATTCCCTATAAGGGCAAGCCCCTATAGTTAATTACATCTTAAGTGACGGGAATCACCTAAGAAAACTCTCGATAATAATCAATAATTCCGCTCTCAAGAATTTCAAAGTTTAAGTTTTCAAAGGATTGTATTTTGGAATTCCAATAGTGGAATGGATCAAATTTGGAACATTTTGTTTTGGGAATCCAAAGGAAGAAAAGTAGGAGAAATCACAGATTCGAAGCGAACTTCGTTAATTTCCCGACTATCCTATTGTTTGGCTTGAGTTTAGGAAAGTCCTAATATTTATTTAAATGTTTTGATCTTGTCAATTTTAATTAATTAGGACTTATATTCGTATGACACAATCATACAAATAACTTCGAAGATGTGAGGGTTTATGTCGTATCGACGACTACCTCGGAATCCTAAAACCGGTTAGTGGCTTAATTTACATGACTCGATCATGCAAATGCCTAACAAACATCGAGGGTTTATGTTGCACTGTGCAAACTACCTCGAAGTCCTATGGCTTGGTTATTTTAATTCTAAGAAAGTTTTGCTCGAAGTAGACTCGAGTTTTGTCGATGACGATGGCCGTGCTGCCCACCATGCTCCTAGCTCCTTGTTGTTGCAGAGGTTTAGTTTTAGAAATCATAAATCAGGGGATGAGAAAAGTGTTTTGGTTTAGCGAAGTCTTAATTTCCAGGTGTTTTTGTGTTTTAATTAAAACAAATCTTAAAGTTGATTATAACGACACCGGTTAAGATCCCACGGTTCCATCCTTCCGCATCATTATTTTTATCGGATTCACTTAGTCCGTATGAATTTACTAAACTCAACCGAATGAGTTCCACACTTTCATTTAGACCGTGGGAAATCCCGTTAGCAACACGTAGGTTACATCATCCGAGGTATTCCCGATCATCCAACAGACGTTTTAATTTAATTGTAATTATAGTTTTGTGTTCGTTTCGTGATTAAATTTTAAGTTGTTTTATATTTCGAAATGTTGTGGCGGTGAATTTTATCTTGCAATGACTTTTAGCTTAGTTTTGGTTTCAGTTTTAGGGGCTATCCTAATGGTGTGAGTTTTCATGCAACAGTTGTTTATCATGCAAGAAAAGTAAGTGCAATGCAGTTAAATAAATTGCAATAATGTAAATTGCAAGAAAGTAGATTGCAATAAAATAAAAGCGTACTCGTGAGGGTCTTCCCGTCATCCCAAGCCGCACTTAAAACACAATTAGAATATTTAAGCAAGTTCCTATGTAAAGCTAAGGTAAGGGTTATGGTTTTCTACCAACTTCCTAATCCTATAGCCTAGTCATTTCCTACGACGTCTGAGTTCTTTGTGTTTTTGTTTGAAGACGATTTTCTTCATCAAAGAACAATTAAGTCTAATTGTTCTTATAAATGTCCTATCATATCGAGGAAGTGCTTAAGAATAATCTTAAACATCTTTTCAATATTTCAAGGATCGTTTTAAGTCCAAATGAATTTAATTATATAAATGAATTAATCGTCCGAGGATTCAAGTTTTGTTAACTTGCTACAATGAACTAGCATCATTTGAATATCCTATAAGTGAAGTAACATTTCATTTAATGTTCTGTTTAGGAGTTATAATAACCAAAGCTTTCGAGGGTAAATTGGTACTCAAATGATTTCGTGATTTAGCTTTAATTTCAATTAATGGGTTTAAATTTGGAATAAGTGTCCAAGTTACTTTTTTAATTTCTTTATGTCTTAGGTGATGTTATATTTAATTCAACTTAATTTAATTTAATTTAATTTAATCGAGTTTTAATTTAATTTAATTCAATTTAATTCAATTTAGTTTCGATTTGATGTTACATTAAATTAATTTGATTTGATTTAGTTTTAATTTAATTTGATTTAATTTAATTTAATTTAATTTAATTTAATTTTAATTCATTTAATTTAATTTTTAATTTGGTTTAACTTAATTTAATTTGGTTTTATTTATTTAATTTAATTTAATTTAATTCATTTAATTTAATTTAATTTGTTTATTTAATTTAATTTAATTTAATTTAATTTAATTCAACTTTTAATTTTAATTTAATTCAACTTTTAATTTTAATTTAATTTAATTTAATTTAATCCAATTTAATTTACTTAATTTAATTTAATTTTTAATTTAATTTTATTTTTTAATTTTAATTGAAATTTTTAAAAGAGTTTAATAATTTAATTTTAGTTTAATGATTAAGTCTTTTAATGTTTTGAATTTGAGTTATCATTTTAATTAAGAATTGAATATTAATGAGATAATTAATTTAGGGATTTTTAAATTAAAGAATAAATCTCTTCCTAATAATATCCCTATTTTAATAATTCCAATTTTATTATTCTTCCAAATTTAATCAATTATTTAATTAAGGTTTAATTATTTTAGAATTTGTTTAATGGGTTTCTACCCTTTAATTATTTAAATTTCAATCATCCAAATCAAATTAGGATCAAATATTTTATTTATTAATTTTTTATTAAACCTAAAGTTTTAATTAAGGATTAAGATTTTTAATTACCATTTTTACCCTTTAAGCTTAATAATTTCATAACTCACTAAATTCAACTCAAATGAACTTGAAATTTTTATGTGACTTCACTCATATGTCAATAAAGACATGAGAAGAAAAAATGTGATTTTTCTGTATTTAATTTATTTATATAATTATTTTTGGTAGAAAATAAAGGTTTTCAAGGAAAATTCAATAACATGACCAAGGGAAAGTTTCTATCCTTAAGAAAATTAGGGGACATTCCTAATGACTAGAGGACCACTTGGACCAATTTTGGTGATTTTTTGAATTATATTATTTTTATTATAATTATTTTAAGTTTTGGAGTGTTAATTAATTTAAAAATAAAATAAATGTTGAAAAATGAATTTTATATTTTTCAAAAATCTCTCTGACATCAGGGAAATCAGAGAAGCAAATTTTGCAATTTTCTGATTTTTCTATGATTTATTATAATTATTTTAATGAAAAAGCTAGAAAATATATTTTTTAATTTTAAAATTACCTTAAAGCTTTAAAATTTAATATCTCACTAAATAGACCTAAGAAAAATATGGGGTTTGTTCCTAAGTGATTAAAATTCAAAATGTGACATTTTGGTGAATTTTATTATTTTTGTGATTTTTATTATTTTTTTAATTATTAAAATATTAAAATAATATTAAAAATCAACTTTTATAGAAAATTGAAATTTTAATTTTTTTAGATTCCCCTAATATCAGAGAGGCTCCAAAACCAATTTGGTGAATTTTTGAGAGGTATTTTGAAAGTTATGAATTTTTAAAGTTTAAAATAACTAAGTGGCTTAATCAACCCAATTAGTGGGGCTAACCAAGTCCAATTGACCTCAAATTTTTATGGTGGGTTCCTCTAATCCTAGAGGTCAGTGGAGAATTGATTTCAGGTCAATTTGATGTATGGTTAGCTCTAATTAATTAGAGACCTATTTTGAGTGTTTAAGCCAATTAGGGTTTTTTTAAATGAACTAACTCAAAACCTATTTTTCCTAGTGGTTCTCTCGGTCATAAGGAACATCATCAAATTTTCCTAGAATTTTTTTCACAACATGCTATTTATTGGAATTAAAATACTCAAAACAAGTAACATGAATTTGAAAAATCAATAACTCTTCATAGGATGGCCTCGACTTTGGAAAATTCGAGGAATGTTCCCAAATTCGGAGGTTTCAAAAGCCCTATGGTCTCATGCCATGGTGAATTGTATACATGCATGGAGAATTAAGAATGTGCGAGGGTAAATAAATTATAAAAAATAAAATACTTGATGAAATTAAATGATTTCTTTTCCATATTATTCTCCTCTGTTCACTGAGCAAGAGGGTATTTTTATTTTATTTTTTTTGATTTTTCTACACAAAGTTATGAATTTTTGAAGTTTAGGGAATTAAATAAATAAGAAAATACCCTAATTTTCTATTTATCCACGCGGTGCAGCGTCATCCTTGGCATCTCCGAACGCACACGCGTCGCGCTCCCATTCGACGCAGCCTATCCGACTCGCCGCTCCCGGGCCCACTGTATCGTTCCGTCTTCTGATCCGATGCGATCCTGGCCGTCCGTCCGCGCGTGTATTAAATGAACGGCATCCGTTCATCTTCCCCAAGTGTTCTCACCCGAGAGCCGTCCACACTAAATCCCTAATATCTCACTCGATACTCAATGGATTTTCATGTTCTTATGCTCTATGGATTCGTCTTGAAGAGGCGAACACATCTATACGGCTATCATGCATTGAAATTAAAGCATTTGAAATGGAGAATCTCTAGATGCTCAGGATGAAGAATTAGCTCATACCTTTGCTCGCGAGAAGTGTGGCTTCAATCCGAGAGTTGTTGCACCTTCGATCGGATCATAGCAAGCTCCGCATGAAGTCTCCCGGTCCAGTGAATTATCTGGTGTGACTTCGACCAAGCCCGATCACAAAGCTTGGAGGCCGGAGCAACCGGGTGGCCCGGAGATGGGGCTTTTGCTGGTGGACACCTTCCCTCGGTCCGGTGAAGGTGTAGAACCAATCAATTTGGGGATTGGCTAACGGTGGAGAAGTGTCCCGGTTTTGGGTGGAATTTTAGTCGAGAAATCGGGTTTTGTCAGCAGTGATTACGGCAAATCGACACTCGGGATCAACTCGCTCTAAGGGTGGAGAAGGTTTGGAACAATTTTGGCGGAGTTTCGGCAAGGTTTGTGCAACTCTCTTCTCATGGCCGCGAGGGGTGGAGTTTAAATAGAGAGAGGGCGGAGGGCCTCCTGTGGAGAGTTAGGGCTTCGGGATCGACCGCTTCGGCAAGAGAAGAATAGCTCCAATGGCCACCGGAGATGGGGCAGCTCGACAGTGAGAATTCCAAGTCGGGCTCACATGTGAGCTCTCGGCCATGGTGTTTTCCCGGCGGCTCAGTTGCCGGCCGACTAGGCATCGGTCACCATCTTGTTCAAGTGGGTCGTGGTCGGGTTTGGTGCATTCAATTGAGGTATGACATGCGTAAAGGGTTTGATTTAGATGGAATGGGGGAGGAGCTAATTTTGAGTCTAAGTGGGTCAACCCACCCATTTGGGCTTGGTGCACCCCTCAAGGTGGCTTTGGATGCTGTGGGGAATCAAAGGGATCACTCGGTTTTGCATGGAGAAGTCTCCATCCAAATATATTTGGATTAAATTTAAGTTTAGTGTGAAACATGATTAAGGCTAATGAGCTTTAGGGATTAAGGAAAGCCCTCCCTCTTCTTACCCAATATGGCATGGTGGAGTGTCCAAAGCTCTCATGGCTCACATGTGGCTCATGCATGGTTTCATGGCTCACCTTTGGCTCTGCAAAAGTTTGGTCAATTTCATGAAAATGGATTTTAGTAATTTTTGGTAATTTGATGGAAATTTGTATGAAACTTGATTTGGAATTATTTGATGATGAATTTAGTACTTAGGTAATGGATTTAATTAAGTGGATGGCAAATGGAGATGTCATGTGGGCTTTAGGGTAGATTTTGGGCCTTTGGATGTGGTGAAGGACGGGCTTTTAAAATGGTTTAGGAAAGTGGGCTTTTGAATTTTAAAATGGATTTTGGGATGAAATTTTGGTAAAGGCTTGGGCCAAATAATTGTTGGGTTTAGCTCATAGATGTGTCATGAGTGACTTGAGGCAAATTGGGGGTGATTTGGGCTTGAATTGGTTGAATTTGGGCTCTTTTGGTGAATGGGCCAATATAGGTCCAAGTGGGCCAAGTTGGGCCAATGTTGGGCTAGGGTTGAAATTGATGTAAAATCAATGTTGAGAAATGTTTATGGGAGTGTTTCAAAGAGGTTTTGACTTTGGTTAGGCTTTGATTTTGGGGTTTGGGCTCATTTGGGTTAGGTTTGGGTTTAGGTCAAAAAATAGGCCTTTTAGCTTTGGGTTGAATTTGAGTGGGGTTTGGGTCTAAATTTTGGGCAAATCATGTTAGTGTTTTATTTGTGGGAATGTTAAGGAAGATTTAGAAAAGATTTGGGGTTAATTGGAGCTGAATTGGGTGAGTTTGGGTTAGGTCTGGGTCATGGGTCCAAATCGGGCTTTAAGGCCAAAAGTGAAATTGGATCCAAATGTCAATCAAATTGGACTTGGATTTGGTCTAGATTGGTGTTGGGAATGTTGAATTGAAGTTTAGAACTGAATTGGACCAGAATTTGGGTCAATTGGGTAGGTTTGGTTTGACATCGGGTTCACTTAGTGGTTAAAATGGGTCAAATTGGGGGTTTTGACAAAAGTAGGGCAAATTGACAAAATTGGCCCATGGTGTAGTTGGAAAAAATGAAATTGGGAATATTTGGGATTTTCTGGAATTTTCTGGGAATTTTCTGAATTTTTGGATTTTTTGGCCAAGAGGGTATTTTGGGTATTTGGAGGGTATTGGGAGGTTTTCTTGGAATTTTTGGTTTTTTTGGGTATGGATGATCAATTTGAGTGATGTGGAAATGTTTGGGATTGATTTTGGGGAATTTTGAGCAATTTAGGTGATTTTGCAAATTTTGGGTAGTTTAAGGGTTTTGGGTAGGCTTGCAGGTGTAGGGTCCCGGGTCAAAATCGAAAATTTGGGAAATTGAAGATTGGGTGGATGTAAGTGGAGTGAAATCATTTTGGTTGAGCCATGAAGCCATATCAAGCCCACATGAGCCATGAAGGGACTCATTCGAGGCATTCACTATGTTGTTCCTAACCCTCTTGACCAAGGGCTTAGTGGGTTAAGGACCATCCATGTGAATCACCTACATGAGTCAGGAGGTCAAGTTGGGTATGGGTGTGTTTTAGGAAGTGTGTGAAAGTGTAGTGTATAGGTGTAGTGTGTGTGTAAGTCAGCCCCTTCACCAGACCAGGCCACCCAGGGCAGTCCTAAGGCCAAAGAGTCCTATAGGCACTCATCCTTAAACTTCCACATTTGATTTCAACCCTCTAGGTGATTAGGGGTCTATAGTCAAGTTTGTGGAGTTTGAAGGGAGTTAAGAAGTGGTTTAAGTTTCTAAAAGGTGGGTCCCAATTCTAGTCCTCTAAGATAGTCAAAGGAAAAGCCTAAGGCTAGATCCTAAGCACTAAAAAGAAGAAGAGAAGACCTCATAAAAAATGAGGTCAACACTCTCTTGGTTTCTCTTGCTCTCTCTTAGTGGTTTAATGTGTGTTAAGTGTTAGGGTTTAGGAGAAGAGTGTGTGACCCAATGCTATATATATGCGTACTAAAAATTCAATCCCCGGCAACGACACCAAAAACTTGATCCGCAATCCAATGATGACAAATATAATAATTAATGCTTTCAAATATATGTAATAGATAATAATAGCAACCAGTGTATACAAATATAATTTTATTGAAAATATTTTACACACTAGGGGTACTACGTAATTATACGTATCGTATCAAGTAATATAGGGTTTTGAAACAAAGTCCCTAGTATCGATCCTACGAGGAGTGAGTTATAGATTTTTAAATATTTTAATTTTATTTTTATGTATTTCTTTTATAGTTTATAAATTTGATATTTTTAATTTACTAGATGCAAAAGCAGTAATGAAAGATGCAATAATAAAGCAGTAATGAAATGATTGGTGTAAATAACAATAAGAACACAACTTTCTTCCTTTCAATTAATCCAAGATTTTCTAAGATAATGATAATATTCACGGAGAATATAAATTTATGGTATTGTGCCAAATAGAAGCATTCATATTCTTTACCCATTGATCCAGGTGTAACGAACATTGGTTAGCCTATAGATCAGGTCTGGATGTATTGTTAGTAGAATGGGTTAATCTAGGCTCACACTACTAGATTTCCAAGGGTGGCTATGGTCAGTCCTACTAGTGACCCTTTCCTTCTCTATAAACCAAATCATAAGAATTTAGTTTGTCACTCTAAAAACTTATTAATTCTACGCCCATTATATAATATCTTCAAATTTATTTGCACTTCACCTTGAGTAACCTGCACAAGGCCTTCGACTACCAAAGGATTCATGTGATATCTACTAGTTAAGAATTCATCTCCTTCTAGGTATCAAAACTCTTCAATAGATTTTAACAATTCAAGTGATCAATTTGCAAAGTAAATGATGATCCGGTATTAATATCATCATTATGTTTTAAAACATAAATAGTTTTTAATTCTCCATCGAATTTTATATTATCATATTCATCTTTTCATAATTGAAAAGAGAAAGTAAACTAACTACTCAGAACACATTGAATTTAAACAACAAAACATGATGATAAAAATTTGAATAAAATTACAAATACTTATCTCAAGTGTTTCTCCTACTGAACCTCTGAATTCTTTTGACTCCAAAGCAAATAAACTTCAAAAGCACCAACTCTTTAAACTCTCAATACACACTCTAAATAAACTCACTAATTAATAAAAGTGGCCCAAAAGTATTTCTCTAATTCTCCCTCTAGATGGGGCTCTAGATAAAAGGATGTATGGAGGCTTATGTGGGAATATGGGTGATCACAGAAAAATATGTTAAGAAATTCATACCTTTTTTTTATAAAATTGCACTTTAAAGAAAGGTATTTTCTATATTTTATTGCAGGAATGAAGATTTATAAGTGATGGAAGAAAAAAAGCATAAAATAAAGCAAATTTGGATCAAAAAGGAAGAAATACATGCAAAATGAACTAAGTCACCGACAGTGAAATCGAGCCCGCCGACGGCGAGATTATAAAGAGAATTTCTTAAAGGTTTGCAACTACCTCACCGACAGCGAGCCCGAGCCCGCCGACAGCAAGATCGCGCGGTTTGAAGACCTTCTAGAAGCCCCGCTGACGGCGAGGTCATTTCTCGCCGATGGCGAGACCGTTCAAAATGCTAGATACATTGAACCTGGACTCTTTTTAAAGAGGTGCTTAAGTACCCCTTGGACCTTTGTCTGCCTCTATAAATAGAGGATGAATTTTAGTATGTAGTGTGTCTATTTTTAGGAGCCTTAGAATATTCTATTAGTGTGCTTTTGAGTCTAAGTTGAAATTTAGTGTGAGTAAGTGTAAGTAGTGAGTTAAGAAGTGTGTGGTACTAGAAAGAAAAGTCAAAGGAACTTCAAGGAGTCTGCTTGGGGAGGAAATTAAGATAAGTATCTTTGTTTATTGTTGTTAACTTTAAATGAAATCCATGCTTTGTTTAATTCCCATACATTCTGAGTAGTTTTCTTAGTCTTTCTCCTTGTTTATGAAATTATGTGAATTGATGAAATTAAATAGAAGTGCCTAGTATATTAAAATAAATTGTGATAATCTTTTACTTAAAACTTAATTTACTTTCAATCAGGCCAATTGAATTGTTAAAATATGTTAAATTATCAACTATAGTAAAGATTACATCCAATATTCAAGGAAGTCAAAAGCCTTGGAAAGAGGGTGCAAATAAATAGGGAAATATTATTTATCAGACGTAGAATTGGACATTTTAGTGTGACTGACTAAAATATTCAATTTGGTCCTATTGTTTGAGAGCTGAAGTGTAGATGTTACCCTCAGATGAGGGGAATGTGGGAGCTCTGAAGTGGCAGCCAGTATCCTCCCAGCCTAGCCGTAGATTCAGTAATCAAGCATAGGACTAGTCAATGTTCTTTGCACCTGGACCAAAGGGTAAAGAGTAGGAATGCTCCTATTTGTCACAATACAATAAAAAAAAATCTATTTGAATTCATCATTCACTTAAGTCTATAAAAACAAGGGGAAGGATACTTTTTCTGAAATCTTTAAATCAACTTTATTTAAAGCATTAGTTTACTTTAGATCGCTTTAGTTAAGTATTCTAAATTTTGTATACTATATTAGTAAGAAAATCCTTTAAATTTAGCTGTTACAAATCTTTTAAAAACTTCCTTGTGGGATCGATAACCAGGACTCCACTAGAGCCTTGTATTACTTGATACGATACGTATACTTGCGTAGAATCCACATTATACATTCCATCATAAAATTAAATATATATTAAGTGAGATCAAGTTTTTGGTGTCGTTGCTCTTTTTGTAAACATTAAAGAGTGGGTCAAGTTTTTGGCGTCGTTGCTGGGGAAGTAAAGAAATTATTTACTAGAGTAACGGACTATTTTAAAATTTATTTTACAAAATTGTATGCATAAATTTGGAAATGAAAATTTAATGCCTTACGATTCAGAATTAGAGCATACAATTAAAAAAATTAGAAAACAAAAAAGAGAAATAATAAATTTAACACAAATGGCGAATATTCCTTGAGATGAAAATATCAATCAACAAAGACCATTAAGAGATTATGCCAACCCTACATTAGATGAAATTCATTTAACTATTCAAAACCCTGATGTAGCTGCTAACTCATTTGAGCTTAAATCTGCAATTATCCAAATGGTACAAAACAATCAATTTAGTGGTTCACCTACTGAAGATCCTAATTTACATCTTGCTAGTTTTTTAGAACTGTGCTACTTTCAAATATGAAGGAGTATCTAACGATGCTATTAGACTTAGACTTTTTCCTTTTTCTTTAACGTATAAGGCTAAAATGTGGTTAAATTCGTTAGCACCTGGATCTATTAAAACTTGGGGAAAGTTATCACAAAAATTTCTATCCAAATATTTTCCACCATCTAAAACAGGTAAGCTTAGAAATGATATAACTTCTTTTAGTCAGTTTGATGGAGAATCAATATATGAAGCTTGAGAGAGATTTAAAGAACTTCTTAGGAAATGCCCACATCATGCATTACCAGATTGGTTAATTATTCAAACTTTCTATATTGGATTAGTAGGATCTCTTAGATCAATCATCGATGCTACTGTTGGAGGATCATTAATGTCAAAACCATTTGATGAAGATTATGCACTAATCAAAGAAATGGATACCAATAATTTTCAATGGCCTGCTGATAAAATGAATCCAAAAAAGATAGCCAATATTCATGAAAATGATGCAATATCTACGTTAGCTTCGAAAATCGCTGCTATATCTAAAAAATTGGATCATTTTGGAATGAATTACTCTCCAACTATATTAGAAGAAAACTCATCTGGACAACTTATAGAATCTCAACCTTCATATAAAACTATGAATGCTATTAATAACAGACCCAATAATCCTTATGTGAATTATTATAATACTGGATGGAAAAATCATCCTAATTTTAATTGGAATAATAATACAACTAATCAACCATGGATGGACAACATAACACAATAATTAGGAAATCCCTCTGACCAAGGAAATTCTAACTATAAACCTAGTTATCCACCTGGATTTAATAATAATAACGCTCAATTTAAAGATAAGAAATTATCTATAGAAGAATTAATATTAAATATGGGTCAACATTTACAAAATCAAGGAAGCCAATTACAAATACAAGGAAACCAATTACAAAATCAAGGAACAGCTATTAAAAATATTGAAACTTAACTTGGACATATCGCTACCGCACTTAATAATAGAATACCTGGAACATTTCCTAGTAATGTGGACATAAATCCCAAAGACAAAGGAAAGGAACAAATTAAAGTGATACAATTACGAAGTGGAAAAGAATCAGAACCTCAAATTCAGAAAGAATTTGAAAGTCAAAAAGAGGAAGTGGAAATTGAAAAGGAAAAGAATCAACAAGATCCGAACGTATAAAATCCTTTAATACCAATGAAAATTTCTGTTGAAAAACCTCCACCACCATTTCCTCAATGACTAAATCAACATAAAAAAGATAAACAATTTGCTAAATTCCTTGAAATTCTGAAGAAATTAACAATAAATATTTCTTCCCTAGAAGCTTTAGAATAGATGCCAAACTATGTAAAATTCATGAAAGATATTCTAAATAAAAAAAAAATTACCGATAATGAAACGGTCGCACTGAGTGAAGAGTGTAGTGTTATTATTCAGAAAAAGCTTCCTGAAAAATTAAAAGATCCTGGTAGTTTCACTATACCCTGCACTATTGGAGAAAAATTCTATGGAAAAGCTTTGTGTGACCTAGGAGCAAGCATCAATCTAATGCCTCTATCAATTTTTAAGAGATTAGGATTGGGAGAAATTTCACCTACTTCAGTAACCTTTCAGTTAGCTGATCGTTCTTTTAGATGTCATAAGGGAGTTATTGAAGATGTTTTAGTAAAAGTGGATAAATTTTTCTTTCCTGTAGATTTTATTGTTTTAGATATGGAAGAAGATAAAGAAATTCCTATCATCTTAGGAAGACCATTTTTGGCCACAGGGAAAGCTATGATTGATGTTCAGAAAGGAGAATTAACTATGAGAGTAAATGACCAAAAAGTTACTTTTAATATTGTTAAATCAATGAAATATCCTGCGCTAGAAAAAGATGATGAGTGTTTTTGAATGGAAGTACTCGTTCATTTACAAAAAGAACATTTTAAGGAATATTATGAAGAAAAATTAGAAAAAGAAAATACTGAATTAATTGAAAAAGCCGATATAAATGAAGAACTAGATTATATTCAAGAGAAATTTGAATTTTTGGATAAGACAGAAAACACTGAAAAAAATATAGTTCCATCGATTATTAAACCTCTTGAATTTGAGTTAAAAATGTTACCTAATCATTTGAAATATGCTTACTTAGGTAATTCTTCAACTCTACCAGTTATTATTTCATCTGAATTAAATGAATCTCAAGAACAAAAACTTTTAGATACCTTAAAAAAATATAAGAAAACTTTTGGTTGGTCTTTAGCAGATATTAAAAGAATTAGTCCTTCAATCTGTATGTACATAATTATTTTAGATAATGAACATAAGCCTAAAGTAGATCCCCAAAGGAGATTAAACCCAATAATGAAAGAAGTAGTCAAGAAAGAAATTTTAAAATGGTTAGATAATGGTATTATATATCCTATTTCGACGATGCTTGGGTAAGCCCAATTCACTGTGTGCCTAAGAAAGGAGGAGTGACCGTAAAAGCTAATGAAAATATTGATCTTATCCCTATAAGACAAGTTATTGGATGGCGAATCTGTATTGATTATAGAAAATTAAACCCAACCACCAGGAAAGATCACTTCCCTTTACCATTTCTAGACCAAATGTTAGATAGATTAGCCGGACATAAGTATTTTTGTTTCTTAGATGGATACACCGGTTATCATCAAATACAAATTGCTCCTGAGGATCAAGAGAAAACTACATTTACTATTCCATATGGAACTTTCGCTTTTCGATGGATGTCTTTTGGATTATGTAATGCTCCTGCAACATTCCAGAGATGTATGATGTCTATATTTAGTGAATTAATTGATAATGGAATAGAAGTATTTATGGATGATTTCTCTGTATTTGGAATATCATTTGACACATGCTTAAATCATCTTGAAAAAGTATTTGAAGTATGTGAGAAAACTAATTTAGTTCTTAATTGGGAGAAATGTCAATTTATGGTTGCAGGCGGCATTGTATTAGGGCATAAAATTTCGAAAAAGGGCATGGAAGTAGACCCTGCAAAAATTCAAGTTATAGCTAAATTACCACCTCAAACTACGGTGAAAGGGGTAATAAGTTTACTTGGACATGCTGGATTCTACAGATGTTATATAAAAGATTTTTCTTAAATTACTAAAACACTATGGCAACTTCTTGAAAAGGACAAGAAATTTGAATTTACTACTGAATGCCTGAATTCTTTCAAATTATTAAAAGATAAATTAATCACAACACCTATAATAGTTTCACCTAATTGGGAGAAACCATTTGAGCTTATGTGTGATGCTATTGATTTGCTATAGGAGTAGTTTTTGGGCAAAGATATGATAAGATTTTCAAAGTTATATATTATGCTAGTAAAACTCTAAATGATGCTGAAATAAATTATATAGTTACTGAAAGAGAATTATTAGCAGTTGTATATGCTTTTAATAAATTTCGGCCTTATCTAATAGGAACTAAATGTATTGTGCATACTGATCACTCTGCTATAAAATATTTAATGCAAAAAAATGATTCTAAACCAAGATTAATTAGATGGATGTTATTAATGCAAGAATTTGATTTTGACATCATTAACAAAAATGGAACTGATAATCAAATTGCTGATCATTTATCAAGATTAGAATATCATGAATTATTTGATACTGATAATGAAATTATAGACAGTTTTCCTGATGAACAACATTATAATATAAATGAGTGGAAAATACCTTGGTATGCTGATATAGTAAATTATATTGTATGTGAAATTTTACCACCTATGTTAACTTTGCAACAATAGAAAAAATTCATTCTTGATACTAAAACATACTTTTGGATGAACCATACCTATATAAGCAATGTAAGGATCTAATTATTAGAAGATGCGTGCCATATGAAGAAACTGAACCAATTATTCAAAAATGTCATGATTCTGATTTTGGAGGACATTTTGGGACAGATAAAACTACATATTAAATTCTACAATCTGGATTCTACTGGCCTACTCTATTTAGAGATGTATACAGATATAAAAAACCTGTGATAAATGCAAAAGGGTAGGAAATATATCAAGAAAAAATGAAATGCCTCTGAATTTTATATTAGAAGTTGAAATTTTTGATGTTTGGGGATTAGATTTCATGGGACCTTTTATTCCTTCATTTATAAACTCATATATATTAGTAGCTGTTGATTATGTTTCCAAATGAATTGAAGCACAAGCTTTACCTAGGTGTGATGCTAAAAGTGTTTCAAAATTTTTAATGAAAAATTTTTTTACTAGATTTGGAATGCCGAGAGTGATTATCACTGACGGAGGAACTCATTTTAGAAATAAATATATTCACAAACTAGTAGAAAAATATAATATTATTCATAAGATATCAACTACTTATCATCCACAAACTAGTGGATTAGCAGAAGTTTCTGATCGAGAGATTAAGCGTATTTTAGAAAAGTCTGTAAACCCTAATAGATTGGACTGGTCTATAAGACTTGACACTGTATTATGGGCATACAGGACTACTTATAAAACCCCGATTGGAATGACTCCTTACAGACTTATATATAGAAAAACTTGCCACTTACCAGTTGAATTAGAACATAAAGCACATTGGGCGATTAAAGAATTTAATTATAATATGAAAGAAGCTGGTGATAAGAGATTGTTGCAATTAAATGAATTAGAAGAATTAAGGATTGAATCATATGATAATAATAGGATTTATAAAGAAAGGATGAAATTATGGCATGATCGAAAGATTAATCAGAGAAATTTTGAACCAGGACAAGAAGTTTTGCTATATAATACTAGATTGAAATTATTTCCTGGGAAAATGGAATCTCGATGGTTAGGACCTTTCACTATAACTCAAATATTTTCATATGGAACTATAGAAATTGAAGATCCAAAAACAGGACATAGATTTAAGGTAAACGGACATAGATTAAAACCATATTTCGAAGGTAGAAGACCAAATTTTAAAGAGATTTTAATGCTTAGTCGACCTGATTACTAACTGAAATTAGGTCGGGCTGACGACGTTAAACCAAGCGCTTTATGGGAGGCAACCCATAGTAGTCTTTTATTTTAATTATAAATAAATTAGTGAGTATGTAATATTAAAATAAATCTTACTATTCATATTTTTTATTAGAATCATCACAAATTCAAACCTATATGATGAGATCAGAAAATATTCGGACCAGAGCGAAATTGGAAAATTTTACCGAATCTCGCCGACAGCAAGCCCGAGCCCGCCGACAGCGAGATCGTGTGCCATATCTTAAAATAAGTTTTATAACTAGCTCGCCGACGGTGAGAAACTTCCCGCCGATGGTGAGGCAGTTGAAAAATTGGTCTCTTAAGTTTTATGTGTGGTTTTGGATGGTTCTAAAGCAATTTCTTTGTAGAAAACCATCCCAAATTCATTTTTACACTGTTTTCTTCCCTAGAAACGACTAGAGACCATTCCATTCAATCCGAAATGGCTACCAAACTCTTAGAAACCACAAAAACTAGAGTTTTCAACTGAAGAAAATTTGTCAGTTCGGAGACGCAGCTTATTTTCAACAAAGTTTTGATGAAGAAGCGACTTATTAAAGAAAGGGGATTTGTCAACAGAGGAGTAGAGAATTCCTCCACAAAAATTGAAGAAATGATCATGCAGCGACATTGGGAGGTATTTTGCTATACGACATTCGCTGTAGTTATTCCTGTAGTTAAAGAGTTTTACTCTAATCTACATGCGATCAACAATGGAAGTGTCTACGTCAGAGGAAGATGGGTAACATTTACTCCTTCAAGGGTAAATGAATTATTTTCTATAGAGAATACCCTCGTCCGTCATTATTCAAACTTTGTTCCTTCAAGATACAATATGAACGAGATTTATAGATACCTGACCGACGAACCTGATGATTGGGAGTTGCGCGAAGACGGGTATGTCAGTTTCTCTGCATCACTTCTTAACCTTGCCTCGAAGCATTGGCATTTCTTTATCTCATCAAAATTATTACCCACTATGAGGGTAAATAAGGTTTCAAAAGAATGTGCTATATTAAATTACTGTATTCAAACTAGACTACCTATCGATGTTGGATCAATTATAGTAAAGTCTGTATTGGGATTGATTTTGAATGGGTCAATTCATGGACTTGGACACCCATCGACTATATTTGCTTTATGCAGTCAGTACCAAGTTTCTTATGAGGCGTGGGAAAAGGTACTTTTGCCATGAAAACCACTCGATCCTACGGATATGTTTCCAACTTTGGATAACAATGATGAGATTACCATTATTTCTGATAGAGCATCACAAAGCAATCCTTTAGTGAGGCCCCTTACTGATAAAACAAATTTGATTCTGACAAAGATTAAAGGATTAGAGAAAGAGTTGCAAAACGTGATGAATTCCATCGATAATATCTCTGATATGTTTGATCACATTGACTGGAAGATGAAAGAGCACTTTGATCATACTGGACATCTGGAGGCCAGTTTTATTCATTTACTGAGACAGAAAAGGTGGATTGATGAAGAATCTATTGCAGAATTCTCTTTCAGTCCTTTCTACAATCTATTTGTGCACCTGCGTCACATCGAGAATATCAGAGAGGATGTTAGTTCAGACACTGAGTAGTAGTAAAGATTTCTTTCTTATGTTATATTTGTGTGTATATATGTGTTGATTTGGATTTAGGTTTTACTATGATTTAAACTTTAAATTTGATCAATTCATATTTTATGAAATTATATGTATTTGTTATCTCTCAGCATTTAGAGTGTTGTGGTGTGGATTGCAATGTTGAGAATTTATGAGAGTCTGAAGTATTGAAGTCTTTAGTGTTAGTGTTTAAAAGTGTGAAGTTTGTAAGTATTATGGATTTCATATATAAAGTTATATTGTTTGTGTGAACTTTTTGTGAGTATAAGTATCTATTCTTCATACTAAATTATCAAATTAAGTGATCGGAAGATTAATTAGGGCCAAACCGAGGTTGAAAATGAATGAAGAATTTTAAATATTTAAAATTTTTGGGAGCTCACCGACGGCGAGAATTATCCCACCGACAGCGAGGGAAAGCCCGCTGACAGCGAGAACGATCTTGCCGACAGCAGGATTTTCCAGAAACTTTGGCCTTGGTAAATTAATTAGCTCGCCAACGGCGAGAAAAATCTAGCTGACAGCGAGATCACGAAATGTCCTATATTTTACCAGTCAACCGACACTATTCATCATCCCCTTCCTCAAAACTTCAAAAAAAACCGACCTAGGGCTCGTGAGATCTTTGATTTGAGGCGATTTCAATAATTTTTGACACCAGATTTCATCTTCCCTTGGTAAGTGCTTCACTCCTATGCAAAATTTTTTGATTTTCACCATGAATTTCTTCTACATTGGTAAATTTTGGAAAAATTTGAAATATGGAGAAAATACTTGGAAGAAATTCATGGAGATTGATTTAAATGGATTTTAGTTACTATAGGAAGCCATTTTAGTAATAACTGGAAGTTTAGTTAGAATTTTTGTGATTTTCATAGATCGAACGAAATGGCTCCTCGACAAAGACTAAGGTTGGATTACAACGAAACCTGATTCATAAATGCAAGAGCACAAACTCGATACTTTCATAACATTCAAGCAAGAAAATGCATACAGGATCGAGTTTTCAAAAATCCGAGCTGAGAAGTGGAACGAATAATTAAGGAAAGAGGATGGAAAATTTTTTTCTATACCACAAACACGGCTGCTGTAGAAGTTTCAAGGAATTTTATGCCAATCTGACTGCAATTGAAGATGCACCGATCAAAGTAGGAGGATTGTTGGTTGAATTCAGTGCTGCTAGGATTAATTCGTTTTATGAGGTACGTGACCTGCATACCAGTGACTATGATACTTTTGAAACAATAGAAGGACCACTGGAAGAGGTGATAAAATTTCTCACTGACAGGAAAGGAGTTTGGAAGATAAAGCAACACGAAAGGGTAAATTTTCATCTTTCAATGTTAAATACATTATCTAAGGCCTGACACTACTTCATTTGTTCTACCTTGTTACCCACATATCACCACAGTGAGGTAACAAGAGATAGAGCAATTCTGAATTATTGTATTCAGAATCTGAAAAGTATAAATGCGGAAAATATTATTTATAAGAATATATTAGCCACTGCACAAAGTGAAAGTTGAGGAGGACTAGGACATCATGGTCTGATTTTTGCACTCTGCCAACTCTTTGGAGTTGAGGCTACAGATGATGAGGAATGGGTGGAACCAATGAACCTATCACTCCTACTAAAATTAAGACGTATGAATCCCACGAAGGATGGAGATCAAGGACGAGGAGTTATATGCCTTCATCGAGTAGAGATATACCTTCTACTAGTTATGACCCCCCTCAATACACCACCCCTACCCTTCATGATCTGATGAATGAGCTGACCCTACATAGAAAGAGTTTTGAAAAATTTGGAGAGAACATGGAAAGGAAGTTTGAGCATATAGAACAAAGGATTGGAGGCTTAGAGAGAAGAGATGATTATGATAGTGAATATCTCCAGCGACATTCAGAATACAAAATAACATATTATGAGGCTGAACGTCGTTATAGGAGAGGTGAATTAGATGTTATCTTTCCTGAATGCCCCCGCTACACACAGTATCAGCCCACTCAGCCTTCTCAGCCTGGAGATCAGGGAGATGATATAGTTTGGGATTTTGATTTTGAAGATTAGAGACTTTATTTAGTTTGTTTAGATTAATTGTTATTTTAAGAACTTTATTACTTTGTGTGTAATTGTTATGTACTTTCTGTGGACTGTGGAGTTGGTGTGTTTGTTTTAAATTGCTTATGCTGTTATGTTAGACTTTTTATATATGTTAAATTAGTATGCAAATTCTCTTTAAGGCAGTATGTTAGTTTTTCTTTATATGTGTTGTCTAAGTTTTATAAATTGTGAACTTTAATTTTAGATTGTTTTAGTAACCCAGTTGGTTGGATGTGTAATAGTAGATTAAGTTTTAATCTATTTGTGTTTTTATACTTATTTAAAAATTTCTTTACCCAGCACTCTCTTTTAAATACTATATATGTGGAAGAATACTAAGAGTATAGGTTCTTTAAATAACAAAAAAGCCTGCAAAAATTTCAAGGAAAAGAAATACCTAAAGCTCAAAGGTATGATGTAAATTGATTGTATATTTTCCTTTTCACCATTTAGAAATAGATAAAAAAATTTAAGTTTAGGGGAGGAAAAATACAAATTTAATTATTAAATTGTTCTCAATTTCTATGTTTAAAAAAGAAAAAAATATATTTATTATTATTTGATTTTCTGTAATAATTTTTAATTTAGTAACTTGAACTAATTTATATAATTATTATAGAAAGTTGAATAGAATATTTCTAGAAATCCAAATTAATTTAATAGAATAAGTTTTTTTGTTAAAAGGAATAAGAATATAGTAAACTATTTAAAGTAAGGGAAACTATATTCTAAAATTGAAATTCTTAAGTATTTAAGAGAAAAATAAGAGATTGAAACTCAATGAAGTAAAGGCTATGAAATACATATAAGCAAAGAAATACTTTAAGTTCAAATTTAGGAAGAGAAAGTTGAAGTTCAAAATTATTAACAAGCTATCTAGATACAGTAATCCTCACTTGAAAAAGAAAAAGAGAAGGATTGAAAATCAATCCAAAAAGAGAAAAAGAAAAGAAAAGAAAAAATATAAGTGAGGAGAAGCTTGAGAAGATGCCTTATCAAAAATTGGCTTCAATGAAATCAACCTAAATGGTAAAACTCAAATATATTTCTAAACTTATATATATATAGATTAGTATTTTACTAAATAGTGTTTTCTTTAACTTCCTATCATCTAAATATCTTAAGTAAATTACTCTTTTAAATATAGTCTTTCCTGAAATAAATAGAGAGCTAGAAATCTTAGATCTGATAACTAAATAATCTTATATCTATAAAGTCAATTTAATTACTTAAAAAAACATTTCTATTTAACTTTACTATAGTATTATTTAAATTTAATTCATAGTTTATTTGAATTAAAAAATTCTATTACAAAAATCCTTATTTTTATTTAGTATAAAAATTAATTGAGGACAAGTAATAATTAAGTTTGGGGGATTTTGATCACAGAAAAATATGTTAAGAAATTCATACATATTTTTTATGAAATTGCACTTTAAAGAAAGGTATTTTCTTTATTTTATTGCAGGAACGAAGATTTATAAGTGATGGAAGAAAAAAATCATAAAATATAGCAAATTTGGATCAAAAAGGAAGAAATACATGCAAAATGAACTAGGTCGCCGACGGCGAAATCGAGCCCGCCGACGGCGAGATTATAAAAAGAATTTCTTAAAGCTCTACAACTACCTCGCCGACATCAAGCCCGAGCCCGCCGACAGCAAGATCGCGAGGTTTGAAGACCTAGAAGCCCCGCTGACAGCGAGGTTGTTTCTCGCCTATGGCGAGACCGTTCAAAATGCCAGATACATTGAACCTAGAAGCTTTTTGAAGAGGTGCTTAAGCACCCCTTGGACCTTTGTCTACCTCTATAAGTAGAGGACGAATTTTAGTATGTAGTGTGTCTATTTTTAGAAGTCTTAGAGTATTCTAATAGTGTGCTTTTGAGTCTAAGTTGAAGTTTAGTGTGAGTAAGTGTAAGTAGTGAGTTAAGAAGTGTGTTGTACTAGAAGGAAAAGTCAAAGGAACTTCAAGGAGTCTGCTTGAGGAGGAAATTGAGTTAAGTATCTTCGTTTATTGTTGTTAACTTTAAATGAAATCCATGCTTTGTTTAATTCCCATGCATTCTGAGTAGTTTTCTTAGTCTTTCTCCTTATTTATGAAATTATGTGAATTGATGAAATTAAATAGAAGTGCCCAATATATTAAAATAAATTGTGATAATCGTTTAATTAAAACTTAATTTACTTTCAATCTGGACAATTGAATTGTTAAAATATGTTGAATTATCAACTATAGTAAAGATTGCATCCAATATTCAGGGAAGTCAAAAGCCTTGGAAGGAGGGTGCAAATGAATAGGGAAATATTATTTATCGAATGTAGAATTGGACATTTTAGTGTGACAGACTAAAATATTCAATTTGGTCCTATTGTTTGAGAGCTGAAGTGTAGATGTTAGCCCTCAGGTGAGGGAAACGTTGGAGCTCTGAAGTGGCAGCCAGTATCCTCCCAGCCTAGCCGCAGATTCAGTAATCTAGCATAGGACTAGTCAATGTTCTTTGCACCTGGACCAAAGGGTAAATAATAGGAATGCTCCTATTTGTCACAATACAATAAAAAAAATCTATTTGAATTCATCATTCACTTAAGTTTCTAAAAACAAGGGGAATAATACTTTTTCTGAAATCTTTAAATCAACTTTATTTAAAGCATTAGTTTACTTTAGATCGCTTTAGCTAAGTATTCTAAATTTCGTATACTATATTAGTAAGTAAATCCGTTAAATTTAGCTGTTACAAATCTTTTAAAAACTTCCCTATGGGATTGATAACCACTAGAGCCCTGTATTACTTGATACGATTCTTATACTTGCGTAGAATCCACATTATATATTCCATCATAAAATTAAATATATATTAAGCGGGATCAAGTTTTTCGTGCCGTTTCTATTTTTGTAAACATTAAAAAGTGGGTCAATGGGCATTTTTCTCTGAAGGAGTACCCTCCTGGTTTCAAGGGTTGCCTTGAGGCCCCTCTTCAAAATGTGTCCACATTCAATGAATCTTCTAGAAGGTGTGTCAGGTGTCTAGGCACAGGAATCTGACGCCTAGGTGTCGGACTCTGCGTCCAGTTCTTCACACCTCTTCACTTTGATTGCACCTCTTCGTGATTAAAATCGTTTCCAAGCATTTAAATACATTGTATCACATGTCCTATAAACCAGGAACAACTGTCAGTCTTCTAGAAGGTCCAATAAGTCCTAACACCGTTAAAATAACAGTCCAAAAGTCGTCAAAAATCTTGACAGATCTCGTATCGACCTGGCGCTTAGTCGTCGGATTCTTGCGCTTAGGCGCCAGACTAATAATTTTGACAATTTTGCATTTTGGCTCCATTTTTGCTCATTTTTGCTCCTTTTTCACTTTTTTTTCTTCTTAAACATTTTTTCATCACCTATATCCAAAAACACAAAAATAACATTCATTAAAGCATAATATCCTTAAAAATTTGATAAAAATCAAGGCATAAAAATGGGTATTTTTTTCATGGATCAAAATCCCCCAAACTTTAATGTTACTTGTCCTCAAGTAACCCTTTTTACTATTTAAAATGTATAACATTTTGAATGAAAAATAAATATTTAAGACACCTTGTAATTTTTGATCTTATAAAGGCTTTAGTAAATCATTAACCAAATTTCAGTAACTAAGTTTAATTTTAAGAACTTAAAGAAGATTCAACTACCAAATCATAAGACTTCAAAAATTTTTCATTCATTTCAAAAATAATAGAAGTTTATTATATTAAGATCACATAGATTATTTACAAGAAAAAGATTTTCATGAAAAGTCTTTCTTAAATAAGGATTCATGAATGAAAATTATGTAAAAGTATGTAACTAGTTTTCTTCATATAAGATAATTTAAGTGAAGCCAATTTTTTATTAAGCATATCCTCAAGCTTCTCCTCTTTTTCTCTTTTTTTTTTCACAGTAAGGATTACTGTATCTGCAGAGCCTATTAATGATTTTGAACTTCATTATCCTTAACATATATTTTCAAACATTTACAATTTCACTTAATTATTATAACATGAATAGAATTTCAAAAAGATTTTCAATTTTTTCTTTTTCAAGTTATAAATTTTGATTTGTTAATACTTCTAAAATTCAATTATTTCTTTTATGAATAGAAAATTTTTTTAATCTTATTCTTCTTTAAGTTAAATGATTTTATTCTTAAAATCAATCAAAGTTATTAAAATTTTGGTTAAGTCCACTAAATTATTAATAATTTCAAAATTTTAAGTGATCTTAAATAGATTCTTCATTCCTTATGTTATGTTAAGATTTTTTTAAAAAAATATTAGTTTATTAAGGACAAATAAAATTTAAATTTGCGTGTATTTTCCCTTCCCCCAAACTTATGTTTTGGTATATCATGAAAATAATAAAGTATGAGAGAAAGAAAAGTATAATTTAAAAAGGAAAGCACATCTCAGAGGTAAATCAGGCCACTAATCACTGTCTGTAGCCTCGTCATCGTCATCACAAAAATAAAACTCCACATCCTTAAGATCAACATATGGTGAAAATTTAGGACAGGTGGGAAACTGAATATCATGCTCAACTTTCAAGAATCTGACTAAAGACTCTGAATACTCAGCATCATATTCACTCTTCCTCTGGGTGTAATCAGATAGGTGATCAATCTGCTTATCCATAGTATCAATTCTGCAGTGAGTAAGAAATAACTCATTCTGCTGCTCCAGAAGTTGATCATGCATCAATTCACAAAAACTAGACGGTGGCTTAGCAGTAGAAGTAGACAGTCTGGAAGTGGAAGCTCTACCAGGAGTAGGTGCAGAAGTAGAAGGGCTGTTGATCTCTTCACATGAAGATGATCATAGATACTAACACTCTCCTGCCCAATTGGCTTGGTAGACTTTAGCTTCTCCTCAGAAATATTAGCAGTGACTCCATTGTTCACACATAAAGAATAAATTAGAGATGGGAATCCTAGTCCTACAGAAGTACTGGATCTAGCAGTAGACTCCACAGAATCATAAATAATACTGCCGACATCTATCGGATTCCTCTCTGAATGCAGTAGTTTAAGATAGCTCGATCTCTAGTAACTTTTCTCAGGTGGTTGGAAGGTATAAGTCTTGCAAAAATAAAGTAATGTCATGCCTTTAAAATACCATTTAACTTAGAAGATTTCAAATTTACCTGTTTGTTGTTCCTGATCTTCCAAGATCCAGTACCGTCAGTTAAATAAGCAATAATCATCTCAAGATCTCCCTCAGATGGAGATAATCCAGAATAGTGGCACTCGATGGTTGGTGGTAGTCCATAAAAAAACATTGATCCTTTCTGGAGTAAATCCTACTGCAACACCTCTGACAAAGACTTCGTAGTCTTCTGCATCCAAAAAAATATCATAAAATTCACGCACAATTGGAATAACAGTGACAGCGGTGAAATAACTGAATCGTTGCCAGTTGTGCGCAACGATCGTGTTCTCGATCATTTCACTGGGATTGTAAAAGCTTCGCTCTGAGATAAATTTTCTAGACGTCGCAAATTCGTGATATCCAAATTGCGCTGCCGTAGTCG
The DNA here is from genome assembly GCA_022702705.1 of Papilionanthe hookeriana x Papilionanthe teres. Classification (NCBI taxonomy): domain Eukaryota; kingdom Viridiplantae; phylum Streptophyta; class Magnoliopsida; order Asparagales; family Orchidaceae; genus Papilionanthe; species Papilionanthe hookeriana x Papilionanthe teres. The sequence goes on from CM040423.1 coordinate 96,632,230, forward strand.
CGAACTTGCTACTATTAAAATTCTCTTATGCCTTTCCTCACTTAGATTTCGGTGCCATCTAAACGTGAAATAAAACACAAATAAATTAAGGAATCAAAGATTTAAACTCCTTTTAAGCTTAAGAAACTTAAAATGAGTTTATAAATTCATGGAGAAACACTAAAAATCAAAATTTTTTCTTAAAATTTCAGGTTTTAGTCAAAAATATGAAAAACTATGGGGAAAAAAATAAATGGATTAGAGTGTAGATCTGACCTTGAGATGAAGAAATCAAGTTATTTTGGGCTCAAAATCTTGATATTTTGACCTCAAAATGGATTTACGAGGTTGGTTTTCGTGAAAAAGAGGAAGAAGATGAAGCTTAGGCGTAAAAAATGGCTAATGGGGGTAAATGGTGTTTTTCGGATAAGCAGGCCGAACCGGTGACTAGGCGCCAGACTCGCCTTTCCAAAAAAATCTCTTAAAAATTTTATTTTCTACCAAAATTCATAAATTAAACTTCTAATTACTCATATAAGAGTATTACTTCAGTTTCCATCTTCCAAAATATTTTTCAAACAATTTTAAAAATTAAAAATTAAATCCACTAATTAAACACAAGTTTAAGTCAAACTCTTCTAATTCCATTCATGATTTTCAATTTCGGGCTCAGTACAATTTAGATAAGTATCATAACATGATTCAAGTTCTAACAAAAATCAAACAACACAAATTTGAAAGCAAATACAACACAAATTGAACATGAAAGCAAACACAAACAAACACAATCGATTTACTAAATCGATACAACGACACACTAGATAAATCACAATATCACCACATCATTATCTAATTCTCAATATCTTAGCAAGGAAAACTATTCAGCCCACTTAGAAAGAATACTAACGTCCTCAAAAAATCCGTAACCGTTTTCTCGTCGATCCAATTGTTCTTCGCATACATCTCCACTTGAGCATCTTAATAAGCCGCTAGATGATCAAATTGAAGTTTCGCCTGCCATTTTAGATGTTCAATTTGATGATACATCTCATGGAGGCGATATCCAATGCTTTTAAACTCTGCTTCAAGCTTATTTAGATGACTAGAAATTTTCTCCAAACTGGCAGCGATGAAACCATTGAAGTAGGGTTGAGGATCATTTGAAACCATGTATCAAGCCTCTTCTCCAAGATTTCTCCTCTCCATTTCTTCAAAAATCCTCTCTAATCTCTCAGGAATGGAGTGTGTGGGTCGAAATAATGATTGCATAAGGTTTGGGGATGAAGATAGGGTAATTTATAAGAGAAAATCGTGTGAAAAACTAAAGATTTTCAGTTTTGACATGATCCAGTAACTGTGGCGCTTAGGCGCCAATTCTGGCGCCTAGGCATCAGAAACATGTTCGACTCCGTTTCGCCTAACGTCAAATCTCAAAGTTTCATTCTCCAAAATAGGTAGTATAGAATGGTAAGATCAATATAGAGTCAGTAACACAAATTATAAGCAATCCTAATGAAGGTTAATTTGATCTCCTTTTTACCCATATATGAAATAGAGTTATCCAATATCTAAGCTTTATATAATTCAAGATAATTTTCAGCTTAAGTTAATAAAGACTTGTTAGCATTCAAATTTTCTAAAATAATATAAAATTAAACAAGATGAAGGCATAACCTTACATTACAAATGTAAAAACACACAAAACAACAAATAACTATGGGTTGCCTCCCACAAAGCGCTTGGTTTAATGTCGTCAGCCCGACCTAATTAAATCTTTTAATCAGGTAGACTCAACTCATAAGCCTCTTTATAAATCTTTTTAAAATCTCCCAAATAAGGCTTCAGTCTTAATCCATTAACTTTAAAAATTTTTCCCGTTTTGGGATCTTTAACATCCACAACTCCATAATGGTATACTTTTTCAATTATATATGGTCATATCCATTTTGATCTTAATTTTCCGAGAAAAAGTCTTAAACGAGTATTAAATAATAATACTTCTTGTCCGAGCTCAAATATTTTTCCTTAAATCTTTTTATCATGTAATATTTTCATTTTCTCTTTATAAATCCTTACATTTTCATATGATTCATATCTTATTTCATCCATCTCATTCAATTGCAATAATTATTTTTTTTCTGCAGTATTGAAATAAAAATTAAACTCCTTTATCGCCCAATAAGCTTTATGTTCAAGTTCAACAGGTAAGTGACAATGTTTACCATAAACTAACCGATAAGGTGACATTCCGATTGGTGTCTTATAAGTTGTTCTATAAGCTCATAATGCAGAATCAAGTCTATCAACCCAATAAGTTCTTTTAGGATTAACAGTCTTCTCTAAAATTCAATTAATTTCTCAATTTGATACTTCAGCCATTCCACTTGTTTGTGGGTGATATGCAGTTGCAATTTTGTGTTTGATTCCAAATTTTTCCAATAATGATTGAATTCTTATATTTCTAAAATGAATTCCACCATCTGTGATAATAACCTTAGGCATTCCAAATCATGAAAAATCATTATCTTTAAAAATTTTGAAACACTTTTGGATTCACAGCTAGGTAAAGCTACGGCTTCAATCCACTTTGAAACGTAATCAACCGCTAATAAAATATAAATCTTTCCAGGTGATGTTACAAATGGTCCCATAAAGTCTAAACCCCATATATCGAAAATTTCAACTTCCAATATATAGTTTAAGGGCATATCATCTTTCTTGGATATATTTCCCATCCTTTGACATCGATCACATGTTGTCACATAATGTGTCACATCTTTAAATAAGGTAGGCCAATAAAATCCTGAATTTAAAATTTTTAATGCAGTTTTATCTACTCCAAAGTGTCTTCCAAATTCGGAATCATGAAAATTTTGAATAATAACATATGTTTCTTCATAAGGTACGCATCTACGAATTACAGAATCTCTTCCTAATTTAAATAAATGAGGATATTACCAAATATAAAATTTAGCATCATTTTTAAATTTCTTAATAAATTTGTTATCCAATCCATAAGGTAAAATTTTGCTAACTAAATAATTAACTATATCTGCATACCAAGGTGTTTGGTATTCTTGAATAACATACAAATGTTCATCAGGAAATTTCTCATTTATATTTTCTTCAGTAATAACATCTTTCTTAATTCTAGATAAATGATTAGCAATTTGGTTGTTCGTTCCTTTTTTATCCACTATTTGAAAATCAAATTCTTGTAGAAGTAAAACCCATCTTATCAGTCTAGGTTTAGCATCTTTTTTCGTCATTAAAAATTTAATAGCGGAATGATCAGTATGAACTATGCATTTGGTACCAAGAAAATAAGGTCTAAATTTATCAAAGGCATATACTTTAGCTAAAAACTCTTTCTCAGTAGTAGTGTAATTTCTTTGAGTTTCAGTAAGAGTTTTACTAGCATAATATATAACTTTAAAAATTTTCTCATATTTTTTTCCCAATACAGCTCCAATTGCAAAATCACTTGCATCACACATTAATTCAAAAGGTTTATTTCAATTAGGTGCAATAATTATAGGTGCAGTTATTAATTTGTCTTTTGAAATATTGAAAGCATTAACACAGTCTTCATTAAATTCAAAGTTAGCTTCTTTTTCCAATAAATGACAAAGAGGTCTAGCAATTTTAGAAAAATCCTTTATATATCTTCTATAAAATCCAACATGACCTAGAAAATTTCTCACATCAGTAACAGTAGTAGGGGGTTGCAGTTCAGCAATAATTTCTACTTTTGCTTGATCAACTTCTATCCCTCTTTGTGAAAATTTATGACCAAGTACAATGCCTTATGTGGCCATAAATTGACATTTTTTCTAGTTAAGAACTAAATTTGTTTCTTCACATCTTTTCAGAACTTTGGAAATATTTTCCAAACAAGACTCAAAAGAAGTTCCAAAAACTAAAAAATCGTCCATGTATACTTCAATTCATTTGTCAATCAAATCACAAAATATTGACATCATACATCTTTGAAAAGTTGCAGGTGCATTACACAAACCAAAAGGCATTCTTCTAAAGGTAAATGTTCCATAAGGACTTGTAAATGTTATTTTCTCTTGGTCCTCAGGAGCAATAAGTAATTGATGATAACTAGAATATCCATCCAGAAAATAGAAATATGAGTGTCTAGCTAATTTGTCATGCATTTGATCCAAGAAAGGTAAAGGAAAATGATCCATTCTAGTGGCGTCATTTAACTTCTGATAATCAATGCAAATTTACCATCCAGTAACTTGTCTTGTACGAATTAGTTCATTTTTATCATTGGCAGTGACAGTTACTCCTCCTTTCTTCAGAACACAATGAATAGGACTTACCCATTGGCTATCTGAAATATGATAAATAATTCCAGCATCTAACCATTTTAAAGTTTCTTTTTTAACAACCACTTTCATGATATGATTTAATCTTCTTTGCTGTTCAATAGTGGGTTTATAATTTTCTTCCATTAAAATTCTATGCATACAAATGTAAGGGCTTCTTCCTCTTATATCAGCAATAGTCCAACTAAAAGCTTTTTTATAATTCTTTAACACTCCTATTAATTTTTTTTCTTGATATAAACTTAGCTCAGAAGAAATAATAACAGGTAAAGTTAATAAATTTCCAAGAAATACATACTTTAAATGTGAAGGTAACATTTTTAATTCTAGTTCGGGGCTTTTTAATTGAGAGTAAAAGTATATCATTTTGAGTTATGTCGAAAGTTTCCAAGTTATCTTTAATATAATGAGTTTCTTTAAATAATTCATCTTCTTTTAGTTCTTCATTTTCATCGGTTAAAAATTTAATTTCTTCTTCAGGAATGATTTTACATTTTTCTCGATAGTGTTTTTCAATTATAAAATCAAAAATATCCATTCGATAACATTTTTCTTTGTCAGGGTACTTCATCGATTTAAGAACATTGAATTAAATCTCTTGATCATTAACTCTCATAGTGAATTCTCCTTTTTGCACATCAATCATCGCTCGTCCGGTAGCTAGAAGAGGTCTTTCTAAAATAATTGGTATTTCTTTATCTTCTTCCATATCAAGCACAATGAAATCTACAGGGAAGATAAATTTATCTACTTTAACAAGTACATCCTCTATAACTCTTTTAGGGTAAGTGATAGATCTATCAGCTAACTGAAGGGTTACAGTGGTGGGAGTATTCTCTCCTAAATTCAACCTTCGATAAATAGAAAATGGCATGAGATTAATACTTGCTCTTAAATCACACAAAGCTTTTCCACAAAATTTTTCTCCAATAGCACAAGGTATAGTAAAACATCCACGATCTTTAACTTTCTGAGGTAATTTCTTTTGAATTATTGCACTACATTCTTCACTTAGTGCAACCGTTTCAAAAGCTTCAAATTTTCATTTCTTACTTCATATCATTCATAAATTTTGCATAAGTTGACATCTGTTCCATGGCTTCAGCAAAGGGTATATTTATAGAAAGTTTCTAAAAAATTTTAATGAACTTAGAAAATTGATGATCAAGCTTCTGTTGTTTTAATCTTTGAGGAAAAGGTCGTGGTGGTTTTTCAACCTCCACATTAATAGAAATATTAGTTTGATCTTGATTAGGAGAAAGTGTTTCTTTAGGTTTTTTAATCTCTTCAACCCCAATCTCTTTTTCAATTTCATTCTGCATTCTTTCTTTTAATTCCTTTTCACTTCTAAGTTATACAGCTTTAACATGTTCATGTTCTTTTTCAGTTTCTTTTGGATTCATTTTAACATTACTAGGAAGTGTTCCTAGAGGTCTATAATTAATTAAATTAGCGATTTGTCCCATTTGATTATCAATATTAGGAATAGTAGTATTTTGATTTTGTAATTGATTGCACATTTGTAAAATTAATTCTTCTATTGATAACTTTTTCTGTTGATTATTAAATCCAGGTGGTTTATAATTTGAATTTACTTGATTATTCTAATTTCTAGTTGGATGGGATTGATTATTACCCCTTTGTTGTTGTTGATTATTCCAGTTAAAATTAGGGTGATTTTTCCATCCAGGATTATAATAGTTCGAATACCGATTATTTTTACTAGCAATCGCTTGTAAAGTTTCAATAGTTTGAGAATCTTCAATATTAGATGAGTTGTTATGTGATATGTTGATGGCAAAATTATCTAATTTCTTAGATATTGCAGCTACTTCTGAAGCTAAGATAGAAAAGGCTTCGTTATCTTGAATACTTGACATTCTTTTAGGATTAATCCTTTCACAAGGCCAATGAAAATTATTATTAGCCATTTCTTCAATTAAAGTATAAGCTTCTTCAAATGATTTAGACATTAAAGAACCTCCAGCAGCAGCATCAATTATTGATTTTAGTGATCCAATTAAACCATCATAAAATGTTTGAATAATTAACCAATCAGGTAAAGCATGATGAGGACATTTTCGTAATAGTTCTTTAAATCATTCTCAAGTTTCATAAATTATCTCCCCTTCAAATTGACTAAATGAAGTAATATCATTTTTTTATTTAGTAGTTTTAGAAGGACAAAAATATTTAGCAAGGAATTTTTGTGCCATTTCAGCCCACGTTTTAATAGAACCTGTTGCTAATAAATTCAACCACATCTTTGTTTTATCTCTTAAAGAAAAAGGAAAGAGTCTAAGTCTAATAGCATCATTAGAAACATTGTTATATTTAAAGGTAGCACAAAGTTCTAAAAAACTAGCAAGGTGTAAATTTGGATCCTCATTTGGAGTTCCTCCAAATTGATTATTTTGAACCATTTGAATGATAGATGGTTTAAGCTCAAAAGAATTAGCATCTAGAGTGGATATTTAAATACTACTATGAAGTTTATCAACTGTAGGGTTAGCATAATCTCTTAATGGTTTGTAAACATTTTGTTCATTAATTTCAATTGGATTTTGTAAATTGTAATGTAAATTAGCCATCTCTTGGATTTTTTGAGTTTATTTTCCTTTTTTAATTCTTTTAATAGTTCTTTCGAAATCAGAATCTAAAGGTAATAATGCTTCATATACAGCACTACGCATAAAAAGTAAATTAACAAGAAATAAAATTTCTACTTATAAAAAAAAATTTTGTTTATATATATATATATATATATATATATATATATATATATATATATATATATGGTACCCATGTGGCAGACCCATTGGAGGCCGAGCTATCAGCTGTCTATTGGGCAGTTTTCTTTGCTGTCCTCAACAACTGGAACTATTTAATAGTGGAGGGGGACTCCAGTATGCTCATAAATTTTATGCATGATGTTTCTCCAGCACCTTGGCACCATCTAGTTTGGAAACAACTCTATAACCTTCTCTTTCATCTATAGGGAGGGAAACAGACCGGCAAACTGGTTAGCAAGGAATGCACTCTTGTCTCAGAACATCATGGTCTCCACAAAGCCTCCTCCCCAATTATAGTTTCTGCTGGAAGTAGATGTTTTCCAGGACCCACATTTCAGGATTGTTGATTAGCTTACTCTGGGATTTCTGATCACTGTTTGCTGATGCACCTCCTGCCATTTGATTCTGCTCTCCATGATCACTGTTTTGTTCCTTTTTCCTGTGTTTCAGCCCTATTTTGGATTTAGTTTTGGTGGCTTTTGCTTTAGGTTCTACACCATTTTTTTTGGGTATAGGAGTATTACATGTAACTATTTGTCTGTAGACCAATGGTCATAGTTTCTTTTCTTTTGGGTCTTGAGTTTGGGACCCTATAATTTAGATGGGGACCCCCTCACTCTGACTCTTGGTGTAACTTTATTTTGATTAACATGCAGGGAGCCTTACTGCTCCTTTCCCCCAAATATATATATATATATATATATTTGGTATTTTATATTTTTGGCAATAAAAGAAAATGAATAAAATAAAAATATTTAAAATCTACTCCGCTCCTCCCCGTACAACGACGCTAAAAACAAGACCTAATGTTATATATATGCGTACTAAAAATTCAATCCCCGTCAACTGCGCCAAAAACTTGACCCGCAATTCGCTGATGAAAAATATAATTATTAATGCTTTCAAATATATGTAATAGATAATAATAGCAACTAGTGTATACAAATATAATTTTGTTGAAAATATTTTACACACTAGGGGTACTACGCAAGTATACGTATCGTATTAAGTAATATAGGGCTTTGAAACAAAGTCCCCAGTATCGATCCCACAAGGAGTGAGTTATGGATATATGTATTTCTTTTATAGTTTATAAATTTAATATTTTTAATTTACTAGATGCAAAAGCAGTATTGAAATGATTGGTGTAAATAGCAATAAGAACACAACTTTCTTCCTTTCAATTAATCCAAGATTTTCTAAGATAATGATAATATTCGTGGAGAATATAAATTTATGGTATTGTGCTAAATAGAAGCATTCATATTCTTTACCCTTTGATCTAGGTGTAACGAACATTGGCTAGCCTATAAATCAGGTCCGAATGTATTGTTAGTAGAATGGGTTAATCTAGGCTCACACTACTAGATGTCCAAGGGTGGCTATGGTCGCCCCTACTAGTGACCCTTTCCTTCTCTATAAACCAAATCACAAGAATTTAGTCTGTCACTCTAAAAACTTATTAATTCTATGCCCATTATATAATATCTTCCTATTTATTTACACTTCACCTTGAATAACCCGCACAAGGCCTTCGACTACCCAAGGATTCATGTGATATCTACTAGTTAAGAATTCATCTCCTTCTAGGTATCAAAACTCTTCAACAAATTTTAACAATACAAGTGATCAATTTATAAAGTAAATGAAGATCTGGTATTAATATCAAAACAATGTTTTAAAATATAAATAGTTTTTAATTCTCTATCGAATTTTATATTATCTTATTTATCTTTTCATAATTGAAAGGAAAAAGTAAAATAACTACTCAGAACATATTGAATTTAAACAACAAAACATGATAATAAAAATTTGAATAAAATTACAAATACTTATCTCAAGTGTTTCTCCTACTTAACCTCTGAATTCTTCTGACTCCAAAGCAAATAAACTTCAAAAGCACCAACTCTTTAAACTCTCAATACACACTCTAAATAAACTCACTAATTAATAAAAGTGGCCCTAAAGTATTTGTCTAATTCTCCCTCTAGATGAGGCTTTAGATAGGGGATGTATGGGGGCTTCTGTGGGAGTATGGGCGTTTTTCTCTGAAGGAGTATTCTCCGATTTATAGGCTTCAAGGGTTGCCTTGAGGCCCCTCTTCAAAATGTTTCCACATTCAATGAATCTTCTAGAAGGTGTGTCTGGCGCCTAGGCACCGGAATCTGACGCCTAGGCGCCGGACTCAGCGTTCAGTTCTTCGCACCTCTTCGCGATTAAAACCGTTTCCAAGTGTCCAAATACATTGTTTCACATGTCCTATAAACCAGGAACAACTGCCAGTCTTCTAGAAGGTCCAATAATGTCTAAAACCGTTAAAATAACCATCCAAAAGTCATCAAAAATCTTGACAGATCTCGTATCTACCTGGCGCTTAGGCGTCGGATTCTAGCGCCTATGCCCCAGACTAATAATTTTGACAATTTTGCATTTTGGCTCCATTTTTGCTTCTTTTTGCTCCTTTTTGCTCCTTTTTCACTTTTTTTTCTTCTTGAACATTTTTCCATCACCTAAATCCAAAAACACAAAAATGCTTTTCATTAAAGCATAATATCCTTAAAAATTTGACAAAAATCAAGGCATAAAAATGGGTATTTTTTTCATGGATCAAAATCCCCCAAACTTAAATGTTACTTGTCCTCAAGTAACACTTTTAACTATATAAAATGTATAACATTCGGAATGAAAGATAAATATTTAAGACTCCTTATAATTTTTGATCTTATAAAGGATTTAGTAAATCATTAACCAAATTTCACTAACTAAGTTTAATTTTAAGAATTTAAAGAATATTCAACTACCAAATCATAAGACTTAAAAAATTATTCATTCATTTAAAAAATAATAGCTGTTTATTATATTAAGATCACAAAGATTATATACAAGAAAAAGATTTTCATGAAAAATCTTTCTTAAATAAAGATTCATGCATGAAAATTAAGTAAAAGTATGTAACTAGTTTTCTTCATATAAGATAATTCAAGCGAAGCTAATTTTTTATTAGACATATCCTCAAGCTTCTCCTCTTTTTCTCTTTTGTTTTTCACAGTGAGGATTGATGTATCTGGATAGTCTGTAAATGATTTTGAACTTCACCATCCTTAACTTATATTTTCAAACTTTTACATTTTCACTTAATTTTTATAACATGAATAGAATTTCAAAAAGATTTTCAATCTTTTCTTTTTCAAGTTAAAATTTTTGATTTCTTAATACTTCTAAAATTCAATTATTTTCGTTATGAATAGAAAAATTTCTTAATCTTATTCTTCTTTAAGTTAAATAATTCTATTCTTAAAATCAATCAAAGTTATTAAAATTTTGTTTAAGTCCACTAAATTATTTATAATTTCAAAAATTTAAGTGATCTTAAATAGATTCTTCATTCCTTATGTTATGTTAAGATTTTTTTTTTAGAAAATATTAGTTTATTAAGGACAAATAATATTTAAATTTCCATGTATTTTCCCTTCCCCCAAACTTAAGTTTTTGTATATCATGAAAATAATAAAGTATGAGAGAAAGAAAAGTATAATTTAAAAAGGAATTTTATAAGCATGTAAAAAAAATTCTAGAAAGAAATATAATTTACTTCTACACATGCTTTTTATGAATATTACAGAAAAAATGGAGCATATAAAAGTAAACAGGCTCAAAAATTTTATAAAGCAGTAGTTGAATTAAATAACTATATTCCTAACAGAAATAAAATAACTTTACTAACTATTCTAGAATACTAAGCAGTAGGCTGAAACCAAAAATAAACACAAATTCATTCAAATTTCAGTCTGCAACTAAATATCTAAAACAGTCTCAACATCAAATAATTTATACAAAGTCTCATTTACAAATCTAAACTAGTAAACAACAAACAACCATCAGTACTAGCAAAAAAACTAAACTAACAACAGACTCAGCACATCTCAGAGGTAAATCAGGCCACTAATCACTGTCTGTAGCCTCTTCATTGTCATCACCAAAAGAAAACACCACATCCTTAGGATCAACATATGGTGAAAATCTAGGACGGTTAGGAAACCGAATATCATGCTCACCCTTCAAGAATCTGACTAAAGACTCTGAATACTCAGCATCATATTCACTCTTCCTCTGGGTGAATCAGATAGGTGATCAATCTTCTTATCCATAATATCAATTCGGCTATGAGTTAGAAATAACTCATTCTTCTGCTCCAGAAGTTGATCATGCATCGATTCCCAAAAATTAGACGGTGGCTCAGCAGTAGAAGTAGAAGGTCTGGAAGTGGAAGCTCTACCTGGAGTAGGTGCAGAAGTAGAATTGGCTGTAGATCTCTTCCTAAGAAGATGATCATAGATACTAACACTCTCCTGCCCAATTGGCTTGGTAGAATTCAGCTTCTCAGAAATATAAGTAGTGACTCCATTGTTTACACATAAAGAATAAATCAGAGATGGGAATCCTTGTCCTACAGAAGTACTGGATCTAGCAGTAGAATCCACAAAATCATAAATAATACTGCCGACATCTATCGGCTTCCTCTCCTGAATGCAGTAATTTAAGATAACTCGATCTCTAGTAACTTCGCTCAAGTGGTTGAAAGGTATAAGTCTTGCAGAAATAATGTAATGCTAAGCCTTTGAAATACCATTTAACTTAGAAGATTTAAAATTTACCCTTTTATCGTTCTTGATTTTCCAAGCTCCAGTGTCGTCAGTTAAATAAGCAACAATCATCTCCAGATCTCCCTCAGATGGAGATAATCAAGAATAGTGGCACTCGATGGTAGGTGGCTGTCCATAAAAAATATTGATCCTTTCTGGATTAAATCCTACTCCAACACCTCTGACGAAGACATCGTAGTCTTCCGCATCCAAAAAATTAGCATAAAATTCGCGCATGACTGGAATAATAGCAACTGCGGTGAATGAGAGAATCATTGCCAGTTGTGCGCAACGATCGTGTTCTCGATCATTTCACTAGGATTGTAAAAGCTTCGCTCTGAGATAAATTTTCTGGACGTCGCAAATTTGTGATATCAAAAATGCGCTGCCGCAGTCACGAACTTGTGACTGTTAAAATTTTCTCGTGCCTTTCCTCGCTTAGATTTCGATGCCATTTAAACGTGAAAGAAAACACAAATAAGTTAAGAAATCAAAGATTTAATCTCTTCTTAAGCTTAAGAAACTTAAAATGAGTTTATAAATTCATGGAGAAACACTAAAAATCAAAAAATTTCTCAAAATTTTGGTTTTTAGTCAAAAATAGGAAAAACTATGGTGAAAATAAAAAACAAATGTATTAGAGTTTAGATCTAACCTTGAGATGAAGAAATAAAGTGATTTCAGGCTCAAAATCTTGATGTTTTGACCTCAAAATGGATTTAGGAGGTGGGTTTTCATGAAAAAGAGGATGAAGATGAAGCTTAGGCATCAAAAGTGGCTAATGGGGGTTTAAATGGTGTTTTTTAGGTAAGCAAGCCGAACCGGCGCCTAGGCACCGAATTCAGGCGCCAGACTCGCCTTTCCAAAAAAATCTCTTAAAAATTTTATTTTCCACCAAAGTTCATAAATTAAACTTATAATTACTCATATAAGAGCATTGCTTCAGTTTCCATCTTCACAAATATTTTCCAAAAATTTTAAAAATTAAAATTAAATCCACCAATTAAACACAAGTTTAAATAAAACTCTTCTAATTCCATTCATGAATTTCAATTTCAGGCTCAATACAATTCAGATAGTATCATAACGTGATTCAAGTTCTAACAACAATCAAACAATGCAAATTTAAAAGCAAATACAACACACATTGAACATGAAAGCAAACACCCAAATAAACACAATTGATTTACTAAATCGATACAACGACACAGTAGATAAATCACAATCTCACCCCATCACTATCTAATTCCCATTATCTTGGCAAGGAAAACTATTCAGCCCACTTAGAAAGAATACAAACGCCGTCAGAAAATCCGTAGCCATTTTCTCGTCGATCCAATTGTTCTTCGCGTACATCACCAATTGAGCATCTTGATAAGCCGCTAGATGATCAAATTGAAGTTTCGCCTGCCATTTTAGATGTTCAATTTGATGATACATCTCATGGAGGCGATCTCCTATGCTTTTGAACTTTGCTTCAAACTTATCTAGACAACTAGAAATTTTCTCCAAACTCACAATGATGAAACCATTGAAGTAAGGTTGAGGATCCTTTGAAACCTTGTCTCTAACCTCTTCTCCAGGATTTCCCCTCTCCATTTCTTCAAAAATCCTCTCTAATCTCTCAAAAATGGATGATTGCATAAGGATTGGGGATGAAGATAGGGTCATTTATAAGAGAAATTCGTGTGAAAAACTGAAGATTTTCGGTTTTGACACGATCCAGTAACTGTGGCGCTTAGGCGCCAAATCTTGTGCTTAGGCGCTAGACCTATCGACACATAGTTTTACTCTGGCGCTTAGGTGCCAAATCTGGCGCCTAGGCTCCGGAACCATGTTCGACTCCGTTTCGCGTAACGTCAAATTTCAAAGTTCCGTTCTCCAAAATAGGTAGTTTAGAATGGTAAGATCAATATAGACTCAGTAACACAAATTATAAGTAATCCTAACAAAGGTTAACTTGATTTCCTTTTTACTCATATATGAAATATTGTGATCCAATGTCTAAGCTTTATATAATTCGAGATAATTTTCAGCTTAAGTTAATAAAGACTTGTTAGCATTCAAATTTTCTAGAATAATATAAAATTAAACAAGACCGAGGCATAACCTTACAATACAAATGTAAAAACACACAAAATAAGAAATAACTATGGGTTGCCTCCCACAAAGCGCTTGGTTTAATGTCGTCAGCCCAACCTAATTAAGTCTTTTAATTAGGTAGACTCAACTCATAAGCCTCTTTATAAATCTTTTTAAAATCTCCCAAATAAGGCTTCAGTCTTAATCCATTAACTTTAAAAAATTTTCCCATTTTGGGTTCTATAACATCCACAGCTCCATAATGTTATTCTTTTTCAATTATATATGGTCCTATCCATTTTGATCTTAATTTTCCAGGAAAAAGTCTTAAATGAGTATTAAATAATAATACTTCTTGTCCAGGCTCAAATATTTTTCCTTAAATCTTTTTATCATGTAATATTTTCATTTTCTCTTTATAAATCCTTGCATTTTCATATGATTCATATCTTATTTCATCCATCTCATTCAATTGCAATAATTATTTTTTTTCTGCAGTATTGAAATAAAAATTAAACTCCTTTATCGCCCAATAAGCTTTATGTTCAAGTTCAACAGGTAAGTGACAATGTTTACCATAAACTTACCGGTAAGGTGACATTCTGATTGGTGTCTTATAAGCCGTTCTATAAGCCCATAATGCGAAATCAAGTATATCAACCCAATCAGTTCTTTTAGGATTAACAGACTTCTCTAAAATTCTTTTAATTTCTCTATTTGATACTTCAGTCATTCCACTTGTTTGTAGGTGATATGCAGTTGCAATTATGTGTTTGATCCCAAACTTTTCCAATAATGATCAAATTCTTATATTTCTAAAATGACTTTCACCATTTGTGATAATAACCTTAGGCATTCCAAATCATGAAAAAATCATCTTCTTTAAAAATTTTGAAACACTTTTGGAATCACAGCTAGGTAAAGCTACGGCTTCTATCCACTTTGAAACGTAATCAACCACTAAGAAAATATAAATCTTTCCAGATGATGGTACAAATGATCCCATAAAGTCTAAACCCCGTATATAAAAAAAATTTAACTTCCAATATATAGTTTAAAGGCATTTCATCTTTCTTGGATATATTTACCATCCTTTGACATCGATCACATGTTTTCACATAATATCTCACATCTTTAAATAAGGTAGGCCAATAAAATCCTGAATTTAAAATTTTAAATGCAGTTTTATATACTCCAAAGTGTACTCTAAATTCGGAATCATGACATTTTTGAATGATAGTATAAGTTTCTTCATAAGGTACGCATATACGAATTACAAAATCTCTTCCTAATTTAAATAGATGAGGATCTTCCCAAATATAAAATTTAGCATCATTTTAAAATTTCTTAATAAATTTGTTATCCAATCCATAAGGTAAAATATTGCTAACTAAATAGTTTACTATATCTGCATACCAAGGTGTTTGGTATTCTTGAATAACATACAAATGTTCATCAGGAAATTTCTCATTTATATTTTCTTCAGTAATAACATCATTCTTAATTCTAAATAAATGATCAGCAATTTGGTTGTCCGTTCCTTTTCTATCAACTATTTGAAAATCAAATTCTTGTAGAAGTAAAACTCATCTTATCGACTCCAGGTTTAGCATCTTTTTTCGTCATTAAATATTTAATAGTGGAATGATCGGTATGAACTATGCATTTGGTACCAAGAAGATAAGGTCTGAATTTATCAAAGACATATACTATAGCTAAAAGCTCTTTCTCAGTAGTAGTGTAATTTCTTTGAGTTTCAGTAAGAGTTTTACTAGCATAATATATAACTTTGAAAATTTTCTCATATTTTTTTCCCAATACAACTCCAATTGCAAAATCACTTGTATCGCACATTAATTCAAAAGATTTATTCCAATTAGGTGCAATAATTTTAGGTGCAGTTATTAATTTGTCTTTTAAAATATTGAAAGCATTAACAAAGTCTTCATTAAATTCAAATTTAGCTTCTTTCTCCAATAAATGACAAAGAGGTTTAGCAATTTTAGAAAAATCCTTTATATATCTTCTATAAAATCCAACATGCCCTAGAAAACTTCTAACATCAGTAATAGTAGTAGGGGGTTGTAGTTCAGCATTAATTTTTACTTTTGCTTGATCAACTTCCATCCCTTTTTGTGAAACTTTATGACCAAGTACAATGCCTTCTGTGCCATAAATTGAGATTTTTCCCAATTAAGAACTAAATTTGTTTCTTCACATCTTTTTAGAACTTTGGAAATATTTTCCAAACAAGACTCAAAAAAAGTTCCAAAAACTGAAAAATCTTCCATGAATACTTCAATTCCTTTGCCAATCAAATCACAAAATATTGACATCATACATCTTTGAAAAGTTGCAGGTGCATTACACAAACCAAAAAGCATTCTTCTAAAGGCAAATGTTCCATAAGGACTTGTAAATGTTGTTTTCTCTTGGTCCTCGGGAGCAATAAGTAATCGATGATAACCGAATATCCATCCAGAAAACAAAAATATGAGTGTCCAGCTAATTTGTCAAGCATTTGATCCAAGAAAGGTAAAGGAAAATGATCCATTCTAGTGGCGTCATTTAACTTCTGATAATCAATGCAAATTTACCATCCAGTAACTTGTCTTGTACGAATTAGTTCATTTTTATCATTGGCGATGATGATTACTCCTCCTTTCTTCAGAACACAATGAATAGGACTTACCCATTGGCTATCTGAAATATGATAAATAATTCCAGCATCTAACCATTTTAAAGTTTCTTTTTTAACAACCACTTTCATGATATGATTTAATCTTCTTTGCTGTTCAATAGTGGGTTTATAATTTTCTTCCATTAAAATTCTATGCATACAAATGGAAGGGCTTCTTCCTCTTATATCAGCAATAGTCCAACTAAAAGCTTTTTTATAATTCTTTAACACTCCTATTAATTTTTTTTCTTGATATAAACTTAGCTCAGAAGAAATAATAACAGGTAAAGTTAATAAATTTCCAAGAAATACATACTTTAAATGTGAAGGTAACATTTTTAATTCCAGTTCAGGGGCTTTTTTAATTGAGAGTAAAAGTATATCATTTTGAGTTATGTCGAAAGTTTCCCAATTATCTTTAATATAATGAGTTTCTTTAAATAATTCATCTTCTTTTAGTTCTTCATTTTCATCAGTTAAAAATTTAATTTCTTCTTCAGGAATGATTTTACATTTTTCTCGATAGTGTTTTTCAATTATAAAATCAAAAATATCCATTCGATAACATTTTTCTTTGTCAGGGTACTTCATCGATTTAAGAACATTGAATTAAATCTCTTGATCATTAACTCTCATAGTGAATTCTCCTTTTTGCACATCAATCATCGCTCGTCCGGTAGCTAGAAAAGGTCTCCCTAAAATAATTAGAATTTCTTTATCTTCTTCCATATCAAGCACAATGAAATCTACAGGAAAGATAAATTTATCTTCTTTAACAAGTACAACCTCTATAACTCCTTTAAGGTAAGTGATAGATCTAACAGCTAACTGAAGGGTTACAGTGGTGGGAGTAATCTCTCCTAAATTCAACCTTCGATAAATAGAAAATGGCATTAGATTAATGCTTGCTCCTAAATCACACAAAGCTTTTCTAGAAAATTTTACTCCAATAGCACAAGGTATAGTTAAACTTCCAGGATCTTTAAGTTTCTGAGGTAATTTCTTTAGATTTATTGCACTATATTCTTCACTTAGTGCAACCATTTCAAAAGCTTCAAATTTTCGTTTCTTACTTAATATATCCTTCATAAATTTTGCATAAGTTGGCAACTGTTCCAAGACTTCAGCAAAGGGTATATTTATAGTAAGTTTCTTAAAAATTTCAAAGAACTTAGAAAATTGATGATCAAGATTCTGCTGTTTTAATCTTTGAGGAAAAGGTGGTGGTGGTTTTTCGACTTCCACATTAATAGAAATATTAGTTTGATCTTGATTAGGAGAAGGAGTTTCTTTATGTTTTTTAATCTCTTCAACCTCAATCTCTTTTTCAATTTCATTCTGCATTCTTTCTTTTAGTTCCTTTCCACTTCTAAGTTGTACAGCTTTAACATGTTCATGTTCTTTTCCAGTTTCTTTTGGATTAATTTCAACATTACTAGGAAGTGTTCCTCGAGGTCTGTAATTAATTAAATTAGCGATTTGTCCCATTTGATTCTCAATATTATTGTAATTGATTACTCATTTGTAAAATTAATTCTTCTATTGATAACTTTTTCTGTTGATTAGTAAATCCAGGCGGTTTATAATTTGAATTTACTTGATTATTCCAATTTCCAGTTGGAAGGGATTGATTATTACCCATTTGTTGTTGTTGATTATTCCAGTTAAAATTAGGGTGATTTTTTCATCCAGGATTATAATAGTTTGAATACCGATTATTTTTACTAGCAATAGCTTGTAATGTTTCAATAGTTTGAGAATCTTCAATCTTAAATGAGTTGTTATGTGATATGTTGATGGCAAAATTATCTAATTTCTTAGATATTGCAGCTACTTGTGAAGCTAAGATAGAAAAGGCTTCGTTATCTTGAATACTTGACATTCTTTTAGGATTAATCCATTGAAAATTATTATTAGCCATTTCTTTAATTAAAGTATAAGCTTCTTCAAATGATTTAGACATTAAAGAACCTCCAGCAGCAGCATCAATAATTGATTTTAGTGATCCAATTAAACCATTATAAAATATTTGCATAATTAACCAATCAGGTAAAGCATGATGAGGATATTTTCTTAATAGTTCTTTAAATCTTTCCCAAGTTTCATAAATTGTCTCCCCGTGAAATTGACTAAATGAAGTAATATCATTTCTTAATTTAACAGTTTTAGAAGGAGGAAAATATTTAGCAAGAAATTTTTGTGCCATTTCAGCCCATGTTTTAATAGAACATGTTGCTAATGAGTTCAACCACATCTTTGATTTATCTCTTAAAGAAAAAGGAAAGAGTCTGTCTAATAGCATCATTAGAAACATTGTTATATTTAAAGATAGCACAAAGTTCTAAAAAACTAGCAAGGTGTAAATTTGGATCCTCATTTGGAGTTCCTCCAAATTGATTATTTTGAACCATTTGAATGATAGATGATTTAAGCTCAAAAGAATTAGCATCTACAGTAGGTATTTGAAAACTACAGTGAAGTTCATCAACTGTAGGGTTAGCATAATCCCTTAATGGTTTGTAAACATTTTGTTCATTAATTTCAATTAGATTTTGTAAATTGTTATGTAAATTAGCCGTCTCTTGGATTTTTTTGAGTTTGTTTTCGTTTTTTAAATCTTTTAATAGTTGTTTCTAAATTAGAATCTAAAGGTAATAATCCTTAAGATCCAACACTAAGCGTAAAAAGTAAATTAACAAGAAATAAAATCTCTACTTATTAAAAAAAATTATATATATATATATATATATATATATATATTGTTGACCTCATTTTTGATGAGGTCTTCTCTTCTTCTTTTTAGTACTTAGGATCTAGCCTTAGGCTTTTCCTTTGACTATCTTAGAGGATTAGAATTGGGACCCACCACTTAGAAATTCAAACCACTTCTTAAGTCCCTGCAAACTCCACAAACTTGACTATAGACCCCTAATCACCTAGAGGGTTGAAATCAAATGTGGAAGTTTAAAGGATCAGTCCCTATAGGACTCTTTGGCCTTAGGACTACCCTGGGTGGCCTGATCTGGTGAAGGGCTGACTTACACATACACTAAACTTATACACTACACTTTCACACACCTCCTAAAAAACACACCTATACCCAACTTGACCTCCTGACTCATTAAGGTGATTCACATGGATGGTTCTTAACCCCTAAGCCCTTGGCTAAGAGGGTTAGGAACAACATAGTGAATGCCTCAAATGAGTCCCTTCATGGCTCTGTGGCCTTGATGTGGATTCATGGCTCAACCAAAATGATTTCATTCCACTTACATTCACCCAATCTTCAATTTTCCAAATTTTCAATTTTTGACCCCTGGGACCATACACCCGCCTAGCCTACCCAAAGCCCTTGAAATCACCCAAATTTTTCAAAAATCCCAAATCACCCAAAATTCCCCAAAATTAACCTTGAACATTTCCACATCACTCAAATTGACCATCCATATCCAAAAATATCAAAAATTCCCAAAATACCTCCCAATACCCTCCAAATACCCAAAATACCCCTCTTGACCCAAAAAACCAAAAAATTCAAAAAATTCCCAGAAAATTCCAGCAAATCCCAAATATTCTCAATTTCATTGTGTTCAACTACACCATGGGCCAATTTTGTCAATTTACCCCACTTTTGTCAAAACCCCCAATTTGACCCATTTTAACCCTAAGTGAACCCAATGTCAAGCCAAACCTACCCAATTGACCCAAATTCTAGTCCAATTCTATTCTAAACTTCAATTTATCATTCCCAACACCAATCTAGACCAGATCCAAGTCTAATTTGATTGACATTTGAATCCAATTTCATTTTGGACCTTAAAGCCCAATTTGGACCCATGACCCAAACATAGCCCAAACTAACCCAATTCAACTCCAATTAATCCCAAACCTTTTCTAAACCTTCCTTAACATCCCCACAAACAAAACACTAACATGACTTACCCAAAATTTAGACCCAAACCCCACTCAAATTCAACCCAAAGCTAAAAGGCCCAATTTTGACATAAACCCAAACCTAACCCAAAAAAACCCAAACCCCAAAATCAAAGCTCATCCAAAGCCAAAACTTCTTTGAAACACTCCCATAAACATTTCCCAACATTTATTTTACATCAATTTCAACCCTAGCCCAACATTGGCCCAAATTAGCCCAATTTGACTTATATTGGCCCCTTTACCAAAGAAGCCCAAACTCAACCCAATTCAAACCCTAACCACCTCAAATTTATTTCAAATTACTCATGACACATCTCTAAACCAAATCCCAACAATTATTTGGCCCAACCTTTTACAAAATTCCCATCCATAAATTTATTTTCAAACCAAAAGCCCACTTTCTTAAACTTTCCTAAAAGCCCAAACTTCATGTTAAAGCCCATATGACAAATTTTCTCATCATACCCTTAATTGAAATCATCCTTAAGTTCTAATTGAGCCATCAAATTTTTCTAAATTAAGCCATATGCCAAATCCTATCAAATCACCCCTAAATTACCAAAATTCCTAAAAAACCTCTTTCATGAAAGTTGACTTAGCTTCTTCCAAGCCAAAGGTGAGCCATGAAGCCATGCATGAGCCACATGGGAGCCATGAGAGGCTTGGACACTTCACCATACCCAAGATGGCAAGAGGAGGGAGCTCTTTCCATGTTCCCTTAAGAGGATTAGCCACTCCCATGATTCCACTAAACCTTGCTTAAGCTTAATTGTACTTGGATGGTGACCCTTCCCCACTGATTAAGCCGACCTAAACCACTTTTTCTCAGCCTAAAATCAGGTCATGGAGAGGTGAACCCAGCCCAAACACATGGGTTGACCAAATTGAGCCAAAATTAGCCATGCCCCCATTCCATTTTGATCCAACCACTTTACACTCGGCAACCGCCAATTGAATACACTAAGCCCCAGCCCCGACCTCCACGATGACAACAGTGACCGACCCCGCCCACCACAGCCGCCGGAAACCACCGAGCCGAGAGCTCACATGTGAGCCCAAACTTGGAAATCTCACCTGCCGAGTCGCCCCATCCCCAGTGGCCATTGTAGCTGTTCTTCTCTTGCCAAGAGCAGGCTTATCCCAAGTCCTAACTCCCCCGGGAGGCCCTCCACCCTCTCCTATTTAAACACCACCCCCTCTCGGCCATGGGAGGTGCCGAACTGGACCTTATCGAAACTCGCCAAAATTGCTCCAGATCACTCTCCATACTTAGAGCTGTTGATCCCCAGTGCCAATTTGCCCTAATCCCCACCAACAGAACCCAATTTCTCAGCCAAAATTCCACCCAAAACTAGAAAACTTCTCCACAGTGGATCAATCCTCAAATTGATTGGTCCTACACCTTCACCAGACCAAGGGAAGAAGTCCACCAGTAAAAGCCCCCTCTCCAGGCCACCCATCTGTTCCAGACTCCAAGCTGTGTGATCGGGCTTGGTCGAAATCATACCTGGGCGATTCACCAGACTAGGAGACTTCATCTGGAGCTTGCTGGGACGCAATCGAAGGTGACACAACCCTCAGATTGAAGCCACACTTCTCTGAGCAAAGGTATGAGCTAACTCTTTATCCCGAGCATCTGGAGATTCTCCATTTCAAATGCCTTAATTTCAATGCATGATCACCGTATAGATGTATTCGTCTCTTCAAGAGGAATCCATAGAGAATAAGAACACGAAACTCCTTTGAGAAATGAGTGAGTTCTTAGGGTTTTAGTGTGGACGGCTCTCGGGTGAGGGCGCTTGGGGACGATGAACGGATGTCGTTCATTCCATATACGCGCGGACGGACGGACGGCCAGGATCGCGCCGGATGGGAAGATGGAACGATACAGCGGGCCCCCGGAGCGCTGAGTTGGATGGCGACGCCGAATCAGAAGACGACGCGTGTGCGTTCGGAGCTGCTGAGGTTGAGCTTGCGCCGCGTCACTTAAATAGAAAATTAGGGTATTTTCTGATTTATTTAATTCCCTAAACTTCAAAAATCCATAACTTTGTGAAGAAAAATCAGAAAAATAAAATAAAAATACCCTCTTGCTCAATGAACAGAGGAGAATAATGTGGAAAAGAAATCATTTAATTTCATCAAGTATTTTATTTTTAATGATTTATTTCCCCTCTGCATTGTTTTAATTCTCCATGCATATAGGAAATTCACCATGGCATGAGACCATAGGGCTTTTGAAGCCTCCGAATTTGGGAACATTCCCTGAATTTTCCAAAGTTAGAGGCCATCTCTATGAGAAGTTATTGATTTTTCAAATTCATGTTACTGTTTTGAGTATTTTAAATCCAATAATTAGCATGTTGTGAAATAAATTCTAGGAAAATTTGGTGATGTCTCTTATGACCAGAGGACCCTAGGAAATATAGGTTTTGAGTTAATTCACTTAGAATAACCCTAATTGGCTTAAACACCCAAAATAGGTCCTTAATTAATTAGAGCTAATCATGTATCAAATTGACTTGAAATCAATTCTCCAATGACCTTTAGGATCAGAGGGATCCACCATAAAAATTTGAAGTCAATTGGACTTGGTTAGCCCTACTAAATGGGTTGATTAAGCCATTTAGCCAATTTAAAATTTAAAAATTCATAACTTTCAAAATGCTTTTCAAAAATTCACCAAATTGATTTTGGAGCCTCTCTGATATCAGGGGAATTTAAGAAAATTAAAATTTCAATTTTCTAAAAAATTTAGTTTTTTGCATTATTTTAATATTTTAATAAACAAAAAATAATAAAAATCACAAAAATAATAAAATTCACTAAAATGTCACATTTTGAATTCTAATCATTTAAGAACGAACCCCATATTTTTCTTAGGTATCTATAATGAGATATTAAATTTTAAAGCCCTAAGGTAATTTTAAAATTTAAAAAAAAATGTATATTTCTAGTATTCCTACTAAAATAATTCTAATAAATCAAAGAAAAATCACAAAATTGTAAAAATTGATTCTCTGATTTTTGTGATATCAGAGAGATTTTGGAAAAATATAAAATTCATTTTTCAACCTTTATTTTATTTTTAAATTAATTAATACTCCAAAACTCAAAATAATTATAATAAAAATAATATAATTCAAAAAATCACAAAAATTGGTCCAAGTGGCCCTCTGGTCATTAGGAATGTCCCATAATTTTCTTAAGGGCAGAAACTTTCTCTTGGTCATATTATTAAATTTTCCTTGGAAATCCCTATTTCCCACCAAAAATAATTACATAAATAAATTAAATACAGAAAAATTACATTTTCTCCTCTCATGTCTTTATTGGCATATGAGTGAAGTCACATAAAAATTTCAAATCCATTTGAGCTCAATTTAGTGAGTTATGAAATTATTAAGCTTGAAGGGCAAAATGGCAATTAAAATTTTAACCTTTAATCAAAACTTTAGGCTTAATAAAAATTAAAGAGTAAAATATTTGATCTTAATCTGATTTGGATGATTGAAATTTAAATAATTAAAGGGTAGAAACCTGCTAAACAATTTAAAAATAATTAAAATAAACCTTAATTAAATAATTGATTAAATTTGGAAGAAAAATAAAATTTGAATTATTAAAATAGGGACATTATTAGGAAGAAATGTATTCTTTAATCTAAGGATCCCTAAATTAATCATCTCAATAATATTTAATTCCTAATTAAAATGATAATTCAAATTTAAGATTTAAAATGTTAAAAGACTTAATCATTAAATTAAATTAAAGTTAAATTATTAAACTCTTTAAAATTTTCAATTAAAATTAAAAATTAAATTAAATTAAAATTTAAATTAAATTAAATTAAATTAAATAGATTTAATTAAGTTAAATTAAATTAAATTAAATTAATTAAATTAAATTGAATTAAATTAAATTAAATTGAATTAAATTAAATTAAATTTAAATTAAATCAAATTAAATTAAATCAAAGAAAATTAAATCTAATTAAATTAAATCAAGTTAAATTAAATTAAATTAATTCACATCAAATCGAGTTAAATTGAATTGAATTAAATTAAATAATAGAATCAAGTTAAATTAAATTAAATTAAATTAAAATGAAAACTAAACCAAGTTAAATTAAATTAAATTAAAGCAAAATTAAATTAAATTGAAAATAACATCACCTAAGACATAAAGAAATTCAAAAATAAATATAAAGCAACTTGAACACCATCCCAAATTTAAACCCGTTAACTGAAGTTAAATTAAATCACAAACCATTTGAACATCAATCTGCGCTCGAAAGCTTTTATTGTCATAACTCCTAAACAGAAGGTTAAATGAAGTGTTACTTCACTTATAGGATATTCAAATGTCTTAGTTCATCGAGCAAGATAACAACAAAACTCGAATGCTCGGACGATTAATTCATTTGTATAATTAAATTCATTTGGACTTAAAACAATTCTAGCAATATTGAAAAGATGTTTAAGATTCTTCTTAAGCACTTCCTCAATATGATAGGATTTTTATAAGAACAACTGAACTTAATTGTTCTTTGATGAAGAAAATCGTCCTCAAACCAAAACACAAGAACCTAGACGTCATAGGAGATGACTAGCTATAGGATTAGGAATTTGGTAGAAAACCATAACCCTTCCCTTAGCTTTACCTAGGAACTTGCTTAAATATTCTAAATTGTGTTTGAGTGCAGCTCGGGATGACGGGAAGACCCTCCGAGTACGCTTTTATTTTATTGCAATTTACTTTCTTGCAATTTACCTTATTGCAATTTATTTAATCTCATCGCACTTACTTTTCTTGCATGATAAACAACTGTTGCATGAAAACCCACACTTTTAGGATAGTCCCTAAAACTGAAACCCAAAACTAAATTAAAAGTCATTATAAGATAAAATTCACCGCCACAACATTTTAAAATATAAAACAACTCAAAATTTAATCACAAACAGAACAAAAAACTACAATTACAACTAAATTAAAGCGTCTTGTTGGATGATCGGGAATACCTCGCATGATGTAACCTACGTGTTGCTAACGGGAATTCCCACGGTCTAAATGAAAGTGTGGAACTCATTTAGTTGAGTTTAGCAAATTCATCTGGACTAAGTGAATCCGATAAAAATAACGATGCCGGAAGGATGGAACCGTGGGATCTTAACCGGTGTTGTTATAATCAACTTTAAGATTGGTTTAATTAAAACATAAAAACAATTGGAAATTAAGAATTTCTCTAAACCAAAACACTTCTCTCATCTCCTGATTTATGACTTCTAAAACTAAACCTCTGCAACAACAAGGAGCTCGGAGCATGGTGGGCAGCACGGCCATCGTCATCAGCAAAGCCTGAGTCTACTTCAGCAAAACTTTCTTAGAATTAAATAACCAAGACATAAGACTTTGAGGTAGTTTGCCTAGTGAAACAAAAATCCTCAACCTCGACTCATCGGAATTCATGGACAAGCAGTATGCAGAAATCAACATGGTTGAGACACGAGCTTCATCATCTTCTCGAGGTGCTCCCGCGATGCCGCCGAAGAGAGGAGCCGGAGGCGATGAAGAGACGGCTTCGGGGAAAAGGACGACACGATCGCTCAAATGGCGAAAGAGGATGGAAGAGATGGTCGTAGCTCTAGCCACTCTCAAAGTCAAGTACAACCACATAGAGAGACACCGAGAAGTCATTCACATCGTAGACGGAGGAAAGGAGATTACATCATTCGATGGGGATGACAGTGAGATACAACACGAAGTATGATCCACGAAAAGGATATCAAGAACTTGGTAGAACGGCGAGGTGCGAGAAGCCACAGCACAGTCGAAGAACGGGACATCTATTCGGACGGAGTGGTGCCCGAGGAGAATTCGGCCGACGTCCCGATACCCCGAAGGGCTTCGTACCACCTGCGGTTAAGACCTTCGACGAGCCCGGGAACCCCGACGGCATGTGTGCACACTTTCGTGCAGTTGTTGCAATGCGGCGGGGAGCGATGCGTTACTCTTAGACGGTTGATGATGATCTGTCGGGAATCGCCTTCGGCGGGCGTCGAGGAGCTGCCGACGGATGCGTAAGACATTCTCGAGCTGAGAGCCTCTTCATTCGCCGATTTCTGGGAGCTCGGCACCATCACTATGAGTGATTTAGTGGTAAAGAAACAAAGGCCGAATGAAACTACAGTGGATTACATACTTCGATGGAGAAATTTAAGTATGAAGTGTGAACCATTGCGAAACGACATCCGGTCGGCATCTTGCTTAAAAGCATTCACGGCTAGATAGCACTTCTCCTCAAGGGATTCACTATTAAAACTTTTGAGAAGTTGTTAAGCAAGGCCGGAAGCTTGCAGAAGGCGAAGCAATTAAGTTTTGCCGACGAGACGGACGAAGCGAGAAGCGGTGAAGACTTTCGAAAAGAAATGCAGGAGTCGTTGCGGCGGTTGTGAGGCAAACAGCATTCTTAAATACCACCGAACGGCCATGATATGCAACAAAATTACCGGCAACCCCGGTCCAGCTATCGATCGTCTCCGCGGTATGAACAACCGTCTCGTCCGCAACGTACATTGAGGGAGCTTCGAAGCGAGAGAATATCCGTTGAAAATGAAAACGTGCAGATGTTCCGTAGCTTAATGAAAACTCCGGATTTCCGAGTGCCCGAGCCCAAAGACCGGAAGTCGGCAAGAAAGGTGATCCCAACTTTTGCCCTGCCATCGGATGCTTGGGCACAAGATAGAAGGCGCATTACCTTCGAAAGTTGGCTCGACGACAACCTTCGGAAAGGAAATATAACAATCCCGAAGGAGTACATGAAGGAACCCCAGAAAGGAGGTTCCGTCAATGTTATCTCAACCGATCCCGTCATTCGATAGATCCTGCAGCGACGATGGATGGGCTACCTTTGGACGAGATCTTCGAAGAAAGATTTTAGACAACATCCAGAACGCTTCGGTGCGAGCTTGATTCGGAGTTCGAGACCTGTTAAACCGGTACTATCACTGCGATAGAAGAACCACCTCGACGGGAAAATCGAAGAGAAGAAGAATTGACGAAGAAGAGGGGACCGAGATTCCTAAGGCTAGACTAAGTACATATCCTAGGATAGTTGTTTCCGATCGGGGAGAAATCCCTCGAACCTACGATTTTGTATGATTATGCGCTCGCTTCGGTGGGATCATATAATGATAAGGGTGATGGCGTTGGCTACGTTTTGGCCCATTTCCTAACGATTACGTAACTAGCGACAATCCGAGCGTCGATTTCGATACCAACAACAATTCTCGAATCATACATGATCTCGGCCCGATCACGATGACGAAGAAGGCATCCATCGAGGAGGCTACGAGAGCTCAACCAAGCAACGAGTTCTATCTTTGTGAGTTTCGAGGAGCTCCGGTTACGATAGAGTTAGAGCCGGATTTTGAAGATAATCCGGAAAGGCCGATCATTCGATTCGGGGAGGAAACATGAGCAAACTCGATACTAGATTCGGAAGAAATTACGAAGTCGGCTGAAATTGGAAAAGTTGCCTCCGAGAATGGGTCCGAAAAGACGAAGGAAAGCGGTGGTTGTTCGAAGAACCAGCCGGCGGAAGACATGCCGGTCGAGAAGGCGAAGACGCGAGGAGAACAAAGTGGACTACAACGTGCTGGCCCGTCTTAGGAAACTACGGCTAAAGGCGGGCATCTACGATGCTCTGTGCTTATCCGAGGAGATGGCTCGATCGGGCGCACTTGATCCCAGGAAATTTCTTAGCTCAAATGGCCGGAAGTTCCTTGGATGAGGTTTGCTCGTTAAAGGAACGACGAGGTGTTGCCTTCGCAGTCGATGACCTATTACTTGGACGGCAGATCGCAGCCGACCGTTGTGCATTTGAGTTACAATTGGGAAGTTCCGCTCTCAGGATATTGGTGGATCCCGGGAGCATCAATCAATATAATGAGTCTTCGAACACTAGCATACTTGAAATTGATGCTCGTGAGCTGAAGACGTGAAATGTTATTAAGAGGATTGACCAGGAAAGGAGAAAGAGCCTGGGGTCGATAACATTCTTGATGAAGACGGTGATTTAACAAAGACAACCGCAAAATTTCATATAATCGATTCGAAACGTCGTTCAACGCTCTGCGGCCGACCATGGATACATGAAAACGAGGATGGTACCATCATCTACTTGCATCGGTGCATCGAATATTACGATGGAGGGGAACGGTGCATCGAAGGAGACTTGTCATTCTCAGGTACATGAGTGGAATCCATGAAGATGCGACTTATTATGCACTAGCCAAAGAAAACAATCTTCTCCGGAGAGATACCATAACAAATGAAGCGAAAGTTACGAGGACAACGAAGAACCTGAAGTTCTAGTCAACTGATCGCTCGCCACTCCCTTCGGCGAGATGGTGAAGGTTTCTCTGACTGCGTAGGGTGGGGGCGGGGACGAGGCCGTGGTAGGAGCTGTTAGGACGATTGGACGAAGAAACCAACCATCAATGTTGATTGGGATGATAGTTACGAAGAAGGAAAAGAGAAATCGAAGCAAGAAGCGACGTATTCGTCGAGAAAAGCCGCAATACAAGATCTCCCTCGAAGATGAAAAGAACGAAGAGTCTAGTCGATGTACGAGAAGATTAACCACTACGTACATCATGACCTAACTCCGATCCATTAATAAGATCGAGGGTATGGAGGTGAGGTACGTAGTGACGGTGCAAAACGATCGAATTCTACGTGGTGCTTCTTCCTCCGGCGAAAATAATGTACAATTCGAAGATGTCACTTCATCGAATTAATGGAATTACCTTTTAGTGGTACTCTCCTGTGTTGAAATTTAATTCACGTGGTTTCTTACCTCGGCGATGAATGAAAAGACGATCGCGACATTTTGAAAAGTTATGGAATAACTCGGCCGTCCTCCCAATTCGAAGTATGGATACAGTTCGGCACGGTAAATTGATTGAGCGATGCGAATTTTGCTTGGTTGTCACTTGCAAATCCAATGAAAGCTGCATGGAAACTACGAACGGAACTCGAAGATTTACAAATTGGAGACGCTCCGCAAGGTCGAAGAAGAAATCGAATCTACGATAGATGATGAGTTAACGGAGTGCTTGGAGTAACGCGAAGAGCTAGACCTACCTTTGTTAGCTCCTTACTCGACAAAGAAGACTCGAAGAAATAATCGAATTGTTAATGGAATTTAGAGGCCATTTTACCGCCGACTACGATGAAATGCGGGATTAGCCTGAGAGGTTGCGGTCAGCCAAGTTGAGTGGATCTGCCCATTCCGGTCGGACAGGTCCCGGAAGAATGCGTACGGGAAATCGAACAACAAGTCATGGCCGAAGTTAAAAAGCTAGCTGGGCGCTAAATTTGTCGATGAAGAACAATACCCGACCCCGTGGCGTAGTGCCGATCGAAGAATGGTCGGATCCCGAGAATTTGTGTGGACTTGATTTAAACGAGCATGTCCCGTAAATTCCTGCGTTCCGGGCGTGATCGATATTGCTTCGACATGAAATATTCTCGTTGTGGATGGATCTTCGAGGATCTGACCGGATAAAAATGGCTCCGAGAAGATGAAAAGCTTACGACGTCGAACGCCGATCGGAGTATTTTGCTGCACGGTGATGCCATTCGGACTGAAACGCGGAGCAACTTGCAAAGAGCATGACAAGAATTTTTGATGATCTCATCCTGATCGAGTCGAATCTTTACGTGGACGATGTCGTCATGAAAAGCAAAGTAAGGAAAACCACGTATGATTTGAGAATTGTTTTCGAACGATTAAGACAATTTAACCTTAAGATGAATCCCTTAAAATGCGCCTTGGGCGTCACCTCGGAAATTCTTAGGATTCGTTGTCGAACGCTCGTGGAATTGAAATCGATCCGGAGAGATTAAAGGCTATCTTAGAAATGCCGCATCTGAAAACCTTAAAACAACTACGATCTTTTCGAGAGGCGGCATATCTTCGACGCTTTATCTCGAACACAATCGGGTAGGTGTCGGCCTTTCTCGGCACTAGTTAAAAGGACGCCAGGGTGTTGGGAAGAAATGCCGAGAAGGCCTTGAAGACATTAAACAATATTTAATGACACCTCTGTCTTAGCGGCCCCGGTCTCGGAGTAGGCCGTGATACTTTACACCGCGGCTTTAGACGACTCTCTCGGAGCCATTGGCAGGTCGATGATGAGGAGTAAAGAAAATGCTCTTCTTGCTTAGGCGGAAATCCGTTTGCTCCGACGGAAGTAAGGTATCCCTTGATTGAAAAGCATTGTTTGGCCCACGATCTTCGCCAGCTCGAAAGCTCGGGCACTACATGCTTTCTCATAAGGTCAACTTGATTTCGAAGTTTAATCCACGTTTCCCTTGATACTTGATGACTCGTCCAACACTGGCGGACTTGCCCGGATAGTCGATGATATTATTACCGATTCGATATAACTTTCGTGCCTCACAACGTCTTAAAGTAAAGGGACAAGTCTTGAGACTTCTCGCGGCACACCCTTTGCCGGCCGAATCTCCTCTCAATGACGATGCGAGATGAACAAATGTGGGCCTAGAAGACACGGTAGTCGACGTTGGGAATTGTATTTCGACGGGCATCTTCGACACACGGAAACGAAGAATCGCAAGTGATAGTGCTAGGTAAGGCGGGAATCGGGTATCTTTATAACACGGAGGGCGGGGGGATGTTAAGGTACTCCTGCCACTTCCCGACGGAGACCGTGTACAAACAACGAAGCGGAGATACGAGGCCCTCATGTAAGGATGGAATTAACTGACCAGTGGGGATATGAGCCATCGGCTTGTACGGGAATTCACGTTAATCATTCAGCAGTCCTTGGGACAATACGAGTTTTTAAACCAAGACTCGAACAATACTTCCGGTATGCCATACGAGGTTTGTTGGAACGGATTCTAAATGTGACAATCTACGAAATTCCTAGAAAAAGAGAATGCTTTAGCGGATGCTTTAGCCGTCTCGCAAAAGAATTTACTGTTGCAAGATGAATCGGTGGAAGTGTCGAGTTCACGGACGTCGAGTCCTATCACGGCTTGACATAGACATGATACACAAATCGGAAAGAAAAAGAATCGATTGCGAGCGGTAACGAGAAAACACGAAGATTGGCGACGGCCGTTGATGAAGCGCACACCCAGCGGGAAAGGCTACCCGGACGATGAGTCGCTAGCCCATCGGTCCGAAAAGAACTGCATCCCTGCGCATTAATAAACAACACATTATACGAAGGTCTTTTGATCGAATGTGGCTAAGGTGCTGGCGGGTGCGAGGCCCGTGAGAATTGTTAAAGAGGTGCATTCGGGACTCGTGGCGCTCCTTGGAGTCGGGTCAAAATGAAAATGAAAATTAAAAGACTAGAATGCTACGGCCTCGATGATGACGGGCGCAGAAAATCGCCGAGAGGCGTAAACGTGCCGAGTGCACGGTGGTTCTGCACCAACCTCCGTGTGCTGCAGGCAATTGCGTCGTGGCCATTTGAATGTTGGGGCACGGATATAGTGGTCGATAGAACCACCATCTTGAGACATCGTTTCATTCTTGCGGCTACGGATTACTTTTCCAAGTGGGCGGCAGTTCCACTTAGAGAAGTGAAAGCACCCGTGCTACGGTTTGAAACCAAGTTGTGTCACCGTTTCGGAGTGCGCGCGAGATCATCTCGGATAATGGGTCGGCGTTCGAAGCGCGCGAATCGACAATTTTGTCGGGAGACGCGGAATCGTGGCGATACTCGACAATTTACTACCCAAGAGCAAACGGTCTCGGCGAGGCTTTTAATAAAACTCTCGTTCAAATCTTAAAGAAAACCCCGGACGATAATAAGAGAAATTGGCACGAGAAATTGTTAGAAGCCTTATGGGCCTACCGGACAACCTTCGAACTCCTACTCGAAGCTACACCTTACGCTCCGGTGTATGGGTCCGAGGCGAGTGTTACCTTTAGAGGTTCGGCTTCCTTCACTCGGAATTGCGGCTTGCAAACAAGATCACGACGAAGAAAACGCCGGACTACGACTCGAAGAATTAGAAAGCTTGGAAGGGAAAAGACTTGCAGACGCAACGAATTTAGAACTATACCAAGCTAAGATGGTTCAAGCCCATGACAAAGCGGGTCCGCCCAAGAACCTTCAAAGTTGGTGACTTAGTTCTCGTTCTCAAGAGACCTATTCTTGCACACCGCAAGATAGGAGGAAAATTTGAACCCACTTGGGAAGGACCGTTTGTGGTTGAAGCGGTATACTCGGGAGGTTCCTACCGGCTAGTGAATTGCCGGGGAGAACGACATATGCTTCCGATCAACGGACGATACTTGAAAAAGTATTACGCTACCTGATGTTTTGAAGAAATGAATTCTTCATCCCTAAGAAACACGGGCGAAGTAATTACTTATGATTAGGTCCGAACAAAAAAAAAAAAAATAATAAAATGTGCTAAAATAAATAAAATCATGATAATTAAGTTTCCCTTGTTTTCTTTTTCAAATCAAAATCTCTTCCCTCATCTTATCCTACTTCATTCCTGTTAAATTTCAAAATATAAGAATAATAAAAAATGTATCTTTAATAAACATTTTCTTAATGTTCTTGTTCTTAGTACAGCCCACGATCCTTTTCCTTGTCTTTTCGCGGGGAAATGTCGAACGGGCGGTTGGTCTTGAACTTTAAGAATGGTGTAAGCCTTGCACTCGATGAAAAGAGGGTGAAAGGTGGAGCGATAATCGAGATTGACTCGGATTTCGCACCGGCGAGCCTACGATACGAGGAAAGTGACTCGGGTCCCGATTAACCGAGAAGAACTACCGGGCGGACAGGTGATGAAAGTGGGTGGCCCAAGCCACCAATCCAACAACAAGAAAAGAAAAGCAAACACCGAAGAAGACAAGAAAATGAAGTCCGTAGTCGCTACGGCGGAGGGCGGGCTTGTCAGCGCCGCGCCCGCAGAGATTCAAGAAGTTCGGAGGGCTACTCTCACAGCCACGCAACGAAGAAATAAGAATCGCCGTATCCGAAAGATGTTAACAAAACTAGCTGCGGACCAGCGCGACGAGACAATTGCTAATGCCAGCACATACACTTCAAGGACACCGGTTCACCAGGAACCTGAAGAAAGGAGGCCAGTTCCTAGGATAACGAAAGAACCGGGGAAATCTCCGGAAGATCGGAAGAAAGAAGGCTACCACGCCACCGGATAGAACCACCGCAATGCATGACCTTGTTGCAGAAGCAACCCCGGGGGATGTCCCGACAGACATCATCCCTGAGGAGCCGAGGTATGCAGGGGAACGTGAAGGGATCGAACCATATATCCCACAATATGTCACAAGGCCTCGCCATCTGCAGATCATTCCGGAATACGAGCTGGAGAGGATGCAGAATGTTGAAAAGAAAACTTTCGAATACTTCGAGAGAATTAAAGGAAGAAGAATCAACATACTAGAAGGCCTCGAGCTACACACCGACGTATTCTCGGAGTATGAACAACGGCAAATCGTGGATTGTATCCGGGATCCGAAGAGAATGGGCCGAGCAGGCCGCCCGAGGGAAAACACATACTCGGAACCCCGGAGATGGATGCCGGGGAAAGGAAGAATCACAATACAATGCGGATGCTGCTACAACTTTCGTTGAAGACAGGAAGGGAAACCCACCGGGGATACTCCGTCATGGGCAAGTAGATCCGATGCCATCAGTTATCAAGAGAATGGTAAAAAGATTGATAACATGGAGGGTACTGCCAGCAGATTGCATACCCAATAGCTGCATTATCAACATCTACAAACGGGGTGACTGCATACCTCCACATATTGATCACCACGACTTCGTCAGACCTTTCGCACGGTCTCTTTCTTGAATGAGTGCAACATCATGTTCGGATCCGACCTCCGGATAGCGAGGCCGGGTGAGTTCCGAGGGCCGGTAAAGATACCTTTACCGGTGGGTTCCGTCATGATACTGCGAGGTAACGGAGCGGATATCGCAAAGCATTGCATACCGGGGGTGCCGGTAGAGCGAATCTCGGTTACTTTCGGGAGGATGGATGACGACAAAATACCTTACCATTTCCAACCGGATCCGGAGCTAGAGAACCTCCGGCCTTACGAGCCGTGAGTTACATGGGAAATATCACACCTCCAATGTACATCCAACCGGCATCCTTGCCAAGGATGGCTTGGAAGGTGATGTTATTGACCATGTACCTCACTATTCGGACATGGATTTTTGACGGATGATTCTTTTGATGGATCAACAAAGATCATACACGATCCGTTTTGAGTCTACATGGATTGTATGAAATATATTCCGGATCGAGTTGTACGACGTATTTTCAACATGATTGGAATGAAAGTGACCATGTCACGTTTTTGGCCTTCACCTCTTTTGTGCAAATTGATTGGGAAACGCCATTAAAGTTAAATGAACTTCGAACAAAGAACGAAAAAGAAAAAAAGAGAATAAAAGAAAACTTTCTAAAAAAAATCCGAAAAATGACAAATACCAAGTTCACATGAACATTAAATAAACAACAAAAAAAAATTTGAACCATTAAAAGACAAACGAAATCAACATGAATGGTAAATCAAATCACTAAGCAAATTCTCAATCAAATCTCAAATTCCATCCTTCCAAACTTCAAAATCAAATTCCATCCTTCCAAACATCAAAATCAAATTCCATCCTTCCAAACTTCAAAATCAAATTCTCAATCAAATTCCAAATCCACTCTCGATCAAATTTCAAATTTGATCTTCCCAAATCTCAAATCAAATTCTCAATCAAAATTTCAAACCCAATCTCGATCAAGTTTCAAACTTGATCTTCCAAATTTCAAATCAAATCTTAAATCAAATTTCAATCGAGTTCAAACTCATCCTTCCAAATTTCCAAGTTTCTCAAATTCAATCTTTCCAGATTTCAAGTCTACATCAAATTCAAACTTTTTTGGGTCGAGGATTTTACATCCAAGACTGCACTGCTTTAGGATTCTTCTCCTATTGCACTGAAATACATCAAATTCAAACTTTTGGGTCGAGGATTTTACATCCAAGTACGCACTGCTTTAGGATTCTTTTCCTATTGCCTGAAATACATCAAATTCAAACTTTTTTGGGTCGAGGATTTTACATCCAAGACTGCACTGCTTTAGGATTCTTTTCCTATTGCACTGAAATACATCAAATTCAACCTTTTTGGGTCGAGGATTTTACATCCAAGACTGCACTGCTTTAGGATTCTTTTCCTATTGCACTGAAATACATCAAATTCAACCTTTTTGGGTCAAGGATTTTACATCCAAGACTGCACTGCTTTAGGATTCTTTTCCTATTGCACTGAAATACATCAAATTCAAACTTTTTTGGGTCGAGGATTTTACATCCAAGACTGCACTGCTTTAGGATTCTTTTCCTATTGCACTGAAATACATCAAATTCAACCTTTTTGGGTCGAGGATTTTACATCCAAGACTGCACTGCTTTAGGATTCTTTTCCTATTGCACTGAAATACATCAAATTCAACCTTTTTGGGTCAAGGATTTTACATCCAAGACTGCACTGCTTTAGGATTCTTCTCCTATTGCACTGAAATACATCAAATTCAACCTTTTGGGTCGAGGATTTTACATCCAAGACTACACTGCTTTAGGATTCTTTTCCTATTGCACTGAAGTACATCAAAAATCAAACTTTTTTGGGTCGAGGATTTTACATCCAAGACTGCACTGCTTTAGGATTCTTTTCCTATTGCACTGAAATACATCAAATTCAACCTTTTTGGGTCGAGGATTTTACATCCAAGACTGCACTGCTTTAGGATTCTTTTCCTATTGCACTGAAATACATCAAATTCAACCTTTTTGGGTCGAGGATTTTACATCCAAGACTGCACTGCTTTAGGATTCTTTCCTATTGCACTGAAATACATCAAATTCAAACTTTTGGGTCGAGGATTTTACATCCAAGACTGCTCTGCTTAGGATTCTTTTCCTATTGCACTTTGAAATACATCAAATTCAAACTCTTTTGGGTCGAGGATTTTACATCCAAGACTGCATTTGCTTTAGGATTCTTTTCCTATTGCACTGAAATACATCAAATTCAAACTCTTTTGGGTCAAGGATTTTACATCCAAGACTGCACTGCTTTAGGATTCTTCTCCTATTGCACTGAAATACATCAAATTCAACCTTTTGGGTCGAGGATTTTACATCCAAGACTACACTGCTTTAGGATTCTTTTCCTATTGCACTGAAGTACATCAAAATTCAAACTTTTGGGTCGAGGATTTTACATCCAAGACTGCACTGCTTTAGGATTCTTTTCCTATTGCACTGAAATACATCAAAATTCAAACTTTTGGGTCGAGGATTTTACATCCAAGACTGCATTGCTTTAGGATTCTTTCCCTATTGCACTGAAATACATCAAATCAAATTCCCGGGGTTAAGGAATTTACATCCGAGACTGCATTGCTTTAGGATTTTTTTCCTATTGCGATGAAATACATCAAAATCAAACTCTTGAGGTTAAGGATTTTACATCCAACACCGCATTACTCTGAGATATCTTCTCATTGCAACGATTCAATCTAATCAATTCAATTTTCTTTCGAGGTTGAAGATGTTACATCTAAAACCTCAAAATCCCAATTTTCATTTCAAATCAAATCCCTTCAAATAAATTTTGACAAACTTCAATCTAAATTGAAACTCCAGATTGAAATCTAAGCTCACACATCAAAACTTAAACTAAAACAAAATAAAATCGAAATTCCCCCAGATCATGTGATTTGGGATTCACCTCCTTTTCCTTTCCCCAGCGAGAGTTCAAGAATCTTCGGTTCCAGAGATATACTTGACACTCCCCGGCGAAACTCTTCTACTTCGTCCTAAGTTCGTCACTTGGACATCCGTGTTGGTTTCGTTGATCGCTTCGGTCAACACCAATACGCGCGGTGTGCTCCGTCGGCTCACCACACCTATTGGGGGTCCATTTGTTGACCTCATTTTTGATGAGGTCTTCCCTTCTTCTTTTTAGTGCTTAGGATCTAGCCTTAGGCTTTTCCTTTGACTATCTTAGAGGACTAGAATTGGGACCCGCCTTTTAGAAATTCAAACCACTTCTAAACTCCCTGCAAACTCCACAAGCTTGACTATAGACCCCTAATCACCTAGAGGGTTGAAATCAAATGTGGAAGTTTAAAGGATGAGTTCCTATAGGACTCTTTGGCCTTAGGACTGCCCACGGGTGGCCTCGGTGCAGTGAAGGGGCTGACTTACACTACACTTACACACTACATTTCCACACACTTCCTAAAACCACACCCATACCCAACTTAACCTCCGACTCATGTGAGTGATTCACATGGATGGTCCTTAACCCCTAAGCTCTTGGCTAAGAGGGTTAGGAACAACATAGTGAATGCCTCAAATGAGTCCTTTCATGGCTCATATGGGCTTGAAATGGTTTCATGGCTCAACCAAAATGATTTCTTTCCACCTAAATTTACTCAATCTTCAATTTCCCAAATTTTCAATTTTTGACCCCGAGACCCTACACCTACTAAACCTACCCAAAACCCTTGAAATTACCCAAATTTTTGCAAAATTTCCAAATTACCCAAAATTTTCCAAGATCAATCTCAAACATCTCCACATCACTCAAATTGATCATCCATACCCAAAAATATCAAAAATTCCAAAAATACCTCTCAATACCCTCCAAATACCCAAAATACCCTTCTTGGCCTAAAAATCCAAAAATTCAGAAAATTCCCAGAAAATTCCAGAAAATCCTAAATATTCCCAATTTCATTTTGTCCAACTACACCATGGGCCAATTTTGTCAATTTACCCTACTTTTGTCAAAACCCCCAAATTGACCCATTTTAACCCTAAGTGAACCCGATGTCAAACCAAACCTACCCAATTGACCCCAATTTTGGTCCAATTAAATTCTAAACTTCAATTCAATATCCCAAATACCAATCTAGACCAAAATCCAAGTCCAATTTGATTGACATTTGGATCCGATCTCACTTTTGGCCTTAAAGCCCAATTTGGACCCATGACCCAAACTTAACCCAAACTCACCCAATTCAACTCCAATTAACCTCAAATCTTTTCTAAATCTTCCTTAACATTCCCACAAACAAAACCCTAACATGATTTGCCCAAAATTTAGACCCAAACCACACTCAAACTCAACCCGAGGTTAAAAGGCCCATTTTTTGACCTAAGCCCAAACCTAACCCAAATTCAACCCAATTCAAATCCAAATCACCCCCAATTTGTTTCAAATCACTCATGACACATCTATGAGCTAAACCCAACAATTATTTGGCCCAACCTCTTTACAAAATTTCCATCCATGAACACATCCTTAAACTTAAAAGCCCACTTTCCTTAAACCATTTTAAAAGCCCATTTCCTTCAAAATTCAAAAGCCCAAATCTACCCTAAAGCCCACATGACATTTCCCCTCATCATATTTTCAATTAAAATCATCCCTAAGTCCTAAACCAATCATCAAATAATTCTAAATGAAGCTTCATCCAAATTTCCACCAAATTATCCAAAATCCTTAAAATCCTTTTTTATGAAATTGACCAAGCCTTTTCCCAAGCCAAATGGAGCCATGGAGCCATGCACAAGCCATATGCAAGCCATGAGAGCCTCTTTACATGTCACCATGCCATTTTGGGCAAAAGGAGGAGGCTCTTTCCTTAATTCCTAAAGGTGATTAACCACTTCCATGATTCCACTAAACCATGCTTAAGCCTAATTGTGCTTGGATGGTGACTTGACCCTACTGATTATGCTTGAGCCAAATCACTTTTCCCTCAGACCAAAACCAGGCCTTGGGTGGTGCACCTAGCCCAAATGGGTGGGTTGACCCATTTAGGTCCAAATCTAGCCATGCCCCATTCCACTTTGGATCAAAGCCTTTACACATGTCCATGGCCGATTGATTGCACAAACCTCCGGCCCCGACCCACCTGACCTTGAGGGTGACCCATGCTCGGCCGGCCGGCCACCGGGCCGCCGGAAAACACCATGGCCGAGAGCTCGCATGTGAGCTAACATTGAAATTCTCACTTGCCGAGCTGCCCCATCCCTAGTGGTCACCATGGCTGATCTTCTCCTCACCAGAGCAGCTGATCCCAAGCCCTAACTCTCCCGGGAGGCCCTCCACCCTCTCCTATTTAAACTCCACCCCTCTCGGCCATGAGGGGAGCTAAGCACAAACCTTGCCAAAACTCCGCCAAAATTGTTCCGGACCCTTCTCCACCCTTAGAGCACTTGATCCCGGTGGAATTCACTCGCCATTTCTCCTCCGAAAGCTCGATTTCGGAGTTGAAATTCCACCCAAAACCGGGACACTTCTCCACGGTGAGCCAATTCTCAAATTGATTGACTCTACACCTTCACCGGACCAAGGGAAGGTGTCCACCCTCAAAAGCCCCATCTCCGGGCCACCCGGTTGCTCCGGCCTCCAAGCTTTGTGATCGGGCTTGGTCGAAATCATATCCGGACGATTCACCGAGACCGGGAGACTTCATCCGGAGCTTGCTAGGACCCGATCGAAGGTGCAATAACTCTCGGATTGAAGCCACACTTCTCCGAGCCAAGGTATGAGCTAACTCTTCATCCCGAGCTTCGAAGATTCTCTATTTCAGATGCCTTAGTTTCAATGCATGTTAACCGTATGGATGCGTTCGTCTCTTCAAGATGAATCCATAGAGTATAAGAACGTAAAAATCCATTGAGAATCGAGTGAGATCTTAGGGATTTAGTGTGGACGGCTCTCGGGTGAGAACACTTGGGGACGATGAACGGATGCCGTCCATTCAATACACGCGCGCACGGATGGTCGGGATCGCGTCGGACCGGGAAACGGTGCTAGAACCGCGGGGCCCGGACTGCCGACTCGGATGGCGGCGCCCGATCACGGCGCGACACGTACCCCTTCGGAGCTACCGATGTTTCGGCGGCGCCGCGTGGATAAATAGAAAAATAGGGTATTTTCCGATTTATTTAATTCCCTAAACTTCAAAAATTCATATCTCTGTGTAGGAAAATCATAAAAATAAAATAAAAATACCCTCTTGCTCAGTGAACAGAGGAGAATAATGTGGAAAAGAAATCATTTAATTTCATCGAAGTATTTTATTTTTTATAATTTATTTACTCTCTGCATACATTTAATTCTCCATGCATGTATACAATTCACCATGGCATGAGACCATAGGGCTTTGAAGCCTCCGAACTTGGGAACATTCCACTGAATTTTCCAAGGTCAGAGGCCATCTCTGTGAAAAGTTATTTATTTTTCAAATGCATGTTGCTGTTTTGAGTATTTTAATTCCAGTAAATAGCATGTTGTGAAATAAATTCTAGGAAAATTTTGTGATGTTCCTTATAACCAGAGAACCCTGGGAAAAATGGATTTTGGCTTAGTTCATTCAAAGCAACCCTAATTGATTTAAACACCCAAAATAGGTCTTTAATTAATTAGAGTTAACCAGGTATCAAATTGACTTGAAATCAATTCTCCACTGACCTTTAGGATCAGAGGAATCCACCATAAAAATTTGAAGTCAATTGGACTTGGTTAGCCCCACTAATTGGGTTGATTAAGTCACTTGGCCATTTTAAACTTTAAAAATTCATAACTTTTAAAATATTATTCAAAAATTCACCAAATTGGTTTTGGAACCTCTCTGATATCAGGGGAACCCAAGAAAATTAAAATTTCAATTTTCTAAAAAAGTTAATTTTTAATAATATTTTAATATTTTTAATAATTAAAAAATAATAAAAATCACAAAAAAATAAAATTCACCAAAATGTCACATTTTGAATTTTAATCACTTAGGAGCAAATCCCACATTTTTCCTAGGTCTATTTAGTGAGATATTGAATTTTAAAGCCCTAAGGTAATTTTAAAAATTAAAAAATGTATTTTCTAGCATTTTCACTAAAATAATTATAATAAATCATAGAAAAATCAGAAAATTGTAAAATTTGATTCTCTGGTTTCCTTGATGTCAGAGAGATTTTTGAAAAATATAAAATCCATTTTTCAACATTTATTTTATTTTTAAATTAATTAACACTCCAAAACTCAAAATAATTATAATAAAAATAATATAATTTAAAAAATCACCAAAATTGGTCCAAGTGCTTCTCTGGTCATTAGGAATGTCCCCTAATTTTATTAAGGACAGAAACTTTCCTTTGGTCATGTTATCAAATTTCCCTTGAAAATCTCTATTTTCCACAAAAATAATTATATAAATAAATTAAATACAGAAAAATCACATTTTCTCCTCTCATGTCTTTATTGACATATGAGTGAAGTCACATAAAAATTTCAAGTTCATTTGAGTTCAATTTAGTGAGTTATGAAATTATTAAGCTTAAGGGGTAAAATGGTAATTAAACTTTTAACCCTTAATTAAAACTTTAGGTTTAATAAAAATCAACAAGTAAAATATTTGATCTTAATCTGGTTTGGATGATTGAAATTTAAATAATTAAAGGGTAGAAACCCATTAAATAATTTTAAAATGATTAAACTTTAATTAAATAATAGATTAAATTTGGAAGAGTAATAAAATTGGAATTATTAAAATAAGGGATATTTATTAGGAAGAGATTTATTCTTTAATTTAAAAATCCCTAAATTAATCATCTCATTTATGTTCAACTTTTAATTAAAATTCAAATTTAAAATATTAAAAGACTTAATTAAATTATTAAACTTTTTGAAATTTCAATTAAAACTAAAAAAATAAAGTAAATTAAAGATAAATTAAATTAAAATTAAATTAAATTTAATAATTAAATTAAAATAAATTAAAACAAATTAAATTAAATTAAACTAAATTAAATAATTAAACAATTAAATTAAATTAAATAATTAAATTAAAATTAAATTAAATCAATTAAATTAAATTAAATTAAATTAAATTAAATTAAATAATTAAACTAAATTAATTTAAACAATTAAATTAAATTAAATTAAATTAATTTAAATTAAATAATTAAATTAAATTAAATCAAATCAAATTAATTAAACATCAAATCAAATTAAATTAAATTAAGTTAAATTAAAACCAAATTAAATTAAATCAAATTAAATATAACATCACCTAAGACATAAAAGAAATTAAATATAAAACAACTTGAACACTTATTCCAAATTTAAACCCTTTAACTTAAATTAAATCATTTGAATACTAATTTACCCTCGAAAGCTTTGATTATTATAACTCCTAAATTAAACGTCAAATGAAATGTTACTTCACTCATAGGATATTCAAATGTCCTAGTTCACTGAGCAAGTTAACAAAACTTGAAAACCTCGGACGATTGATTCATTTATATAATTAAATTCATTTGTACTTAAAACAATCCCAGAAATATTGAAAAGATGTTTAAGATCCTTCTTAAGCACTTTCTCAATATGATAGGATATTTATAAGAACAATTGGACTTAATTGTCCTTTGATGATGAAAATCGTCCTCAAACAACAAAAAACCCAAAGAACCTAGACGTCATAGGAGATGACTAGCTATAGGATTAGGAATTTGGTAGAAAACCATAACCTTTCCCTTAGCTTTACCTAGGAACTTGCTTAAATATTCTAATTGTGTTTCAAGTGTAGCTTGGGATGACGGGAAGACCCTCCAGGTACGCTTTTATTTTATTGCAATTTACTTTCTTGCAATTTACTTTCTTGCAATTTACTTTCTTGCAAATGCATTTTACTCTTCTTGCATGATAAAACAACTGTTGCATGAAAACTCACACCTTTAGGATAGTCCCTAAAACTGAAACCAAAATTAAGTTAAAAGTCATTGCAAGATAAAATTCACCGCCACAACATTTCAAAAATATAAAACAACTCAAAATTTAATCACAAACAGAACACAAAACTACAATTACAACTAAATTAAAACGTCCTGTTGGATGATCGGGAATACCTCGGATGATGTAACCTACGTGTTGCTAACGGGATTTCCCACGGTCTAAATGAAAGTGTGGAACTCATTCAGTTGAGTTAAGCAAATTCATCTGGACTAAGTGAATCCGATAAAAATAATGATGCCGGAAGGATGGAACCGTGGGATCTTAACCGGTGTCGTTATAATCAACTTTAAGATTTGTTTTAATTAAAACGTAAAAAACACTTGGAAATTAAGATTTTCTCTAAACCAAAACACTTTTCTCATCCCACGATTTATGATTTCTAAAACTAAACCTCTGCAACAACAAGGAACTTGGAGCATGGTGGGCAGCACGGCCATCGTCATCAACAAAACTTGAACCTACTTCGGCAAAACCTTCTTAGAATTAAACAACAAAGCCATAGGACTTCGAGGTAGCTTGCCTAGTGCAACATAAATCCTCGACTCTTCGTTAGGCACTTGCATAATCATTTTATGCAAATTAAGCCCTAACTAGGTCTTAGGATTCCGAGGTAGTCGTACGATACGACATAAACCCTCATATCTTCTAGAGCTATTTGTTTGATTTTATCATACAAATATAAACCACTAATTAATTAAAATTGGCAAGATCAAAACATTTAAATAAGTATTAGGACTTTCCTAAATTCAAGCCAAACGATAGGATAGTCGGGAAATTATCGAAGTTCACTTCGAATCAGTGATTTCTCCTACCTTTCTTCCTTTGGATTCACAAAACAAAATGTTCCAAAAATTTGATCCATTCCCTATTGAAACTCCAAAATTCGATCTTTGAAAACCTTAAACTTTGAAATTCTTGAGAGCGAGAATCATTGATTATTATCGAGAGTTTTCTTAGGTGATTCCCGTCACTTAAGATGTAATTAACTATAGGGGCTTGCCCTTATAGGGAATTTTAAAGAACCCGGGTAATATAAACCACTGTTTAATGTTTTCATATTAAGCGGGGAAACTTGTCGGCTCATAAAATTGGTTCGCGGACCAAACGGATGTCACTAATCTTCTAGTTTATTTAATCAAGCCCCACCATCAAGC
The DNA here is from genome assembly GCA_022702705.1 of Papilionanthe hookeriana x Papilionanthe teres. NCBI lineage: Eukaryota > Viridiplantae > Streptophyta > Magnoliopsida > Asparagales > Orchidaceae > Papilionanthe > Papilionanthe hookeriana x Papilionanthe teres. Next base: position 96,676,746 of record CM040423.1, read on the forward strand.
GGTGTGTCTATCCTTAGGGATAGATACACGGTTTGTGGTGCGGTGCTCGTTTATATAAACTATTTGGGATGTGAGGTCGGTTTAATCTCATATCTTAAAACCTTCAAATTTAAAATTATTTTCAAAATCAAATACTACTTTTCAAATTATTTATTTTAATTAATTTAAAAATTCGCCGACAGATTTCTGTTAGGCGACCCCTCTTCAAAATAAAACACGACCTAAAAATATGCCGACACTCCCACATTCCCCTCGCCAGAGGGCTAACAATCTACACCTCAGCACCCAAATAATAGGACCAAATTGTGGATTTTATCCTGTCACTCTAAAATCTCCAATTCTACGCCTGATTAATATTATTTCCCTATTTATTTACACTTCTCCTTTCAAGGATTTACCCGTCTACCGTTCAAAGAGAAATGTGATACATGCTAGTTAAGAATTCTTAGCCCATGATCAGATCTTAAGAACTCCTCACAGATTTTAACAATACAAATGGCCAATTCCCATAGTAAAGTAAGTTTATGTATAATATCATCACAACTTCTTATAATTTGTTTAATAGAATAATTCATATAATCATTTCACATAAAAACATCAAAACAAGGAGAAAGACAGAACAACTACTCAGAATTCATGGAAAGGATGCAATAAAACTTGGATTTCATATAATAAACTAAAGTTCTACAAACTATAGTAAATAAAATTAACTTATCTCAAATTCCTCCCCAAGCAAACTCCTTGAAGTTCCTCTGAATTTCTTCCTTTCTTACAACACACGAAATTCTCCTTCGAAATGGCAATGCAGAAGAGACCTCTCACACCCCTTCCACTCCTACAATCCCTCAAAGAATTCCTCACAAAATCTCTATCTGAACTCACTAGTCCTTAAATAACGATACTAATGACTCTCTAATAGACTCTTTAGAACACTTTGGACTCACTAGTAATCACGTAGGAGACGCTTTTTTTGGCCAAATTTGGTTCTTTTTAAAGTTATAGAAGAGTCTCTAAGGGTTTTACAGGCACCCCTTCAAAAATCGTCCACATTCGACGTATTACTGGAAAGAACCATCGATCCCGCCGTCAGCGGTCTCGAGCTCACCGTCAGAGGCCTTCTAGAAACAGTACTTTAAACAGGCCTTACCGTCGGTGAACTCGATATCCGCCGTCGGCAGCCTTCCTTGGAATTAATTCTGAACTCTCTGGAAAATAACGCCGTAGGCACCATCAACCTTACCGTCGGCACCCTAGGTCAATTTTGCATAATTTGGTCCTTTTTGCCCCAAATTTGCTCATTTTTGTATATTTTCATTCCTTTGTCCTTAAATCTTCATACCTGCAGAAAAACACCAAAAATACCCTTCTTTAAAGTGCAATATTATCAAAATCAGTATAAAATAAGCATGAAAATCTTAACATTTTTTCTTGGGTCAGTACTCTTTTGAGGGTAAAGAAACATTTATGCTCCTATTTGGCACTGTTGACCTCAATTTTGGTGAGGTCTTTTGGTTCTCTCTTTAGTACTTAGGATCTAGCCTTAAGCTTTTCCTTTGACTAATCTTAGAGGACTAGAAATGGAACTCACCATTTAGAAATTCAAACTACTTCTTAACTCCCTGCGAACCCCACAAGCTTGATTGTAGACCCCTAATCACCTATAGGGTTGAAATCAAATGTGGAGGTTTAAAGGATGAGTTCCCTATAGGACTTTTTGGCCTTAGGAATACCCTTGGTGGTCTGGTGAGGGTCGACTTGCACATACACTACACTATCACACACATTCCAAGTCCTAAAACCACACTCTCACACAACTTGACTTCCTGACTCATGTAGGTAATTCATATGGATGGTCTTTAACCCCTAAGCCCCTGGCTAACAGGGTTAGGAACAACATAGTGAATGCCCCAAATGGGTCCTCTCATGGCACATATGGGCTTAATATGGCTTCATGGCTCAACCAAAGTGATTCCATTTCACTTACATTTGATCAATCTTCCTTTTTTTCAAAATTTCAATTTTTGACCCCCGAGCCCAAACCAACCCAATTCAACTCCCATTGGCCTCAAATCTTTTCTAAGGCCTTCCTAACACCCCCATAAAAAAAACACTAACTTGATTTGCACAAAATTTGAACCTAAACTCCACCCAAACCTAACTCAAAACCAAAACCCCTTAAAGTGACCTAAGCCCAAACCTAACCCAAATGGGCCCAAATCCAAAAATCAAAGCCCAACCAAAGTTGAAAACTCTTTGTGACACTCCCATAAACATTTCTCAACATTAATTTTACATTAAATCTAAATTTAGCCTAACATTAAACCAAGTTAGCCCAATTTGACCCACTTTGGCCCCTTTACTAAAAGATCCACATTAAACCAAATTCAATTCAAAATCACTTCAAATTTGTTCCAAATCACTCATGACACATCCCTAAACTAAACCCAAAATTTATTTGGCATGTTCCTTCACAAAACTTTCATCCAAAAGCCCATTTTAAAATCTAAAAACCCACTTCCATAAAGCCTTTAAAAGCCCATTTTCACCAAAATTCAAAAAGCCCAAAATTCATTCCAAAGCCCACATGAAATTTCCTCTCATCATCCCTTTGATTTAAATCATTCCCTAAGTTTCAAACTCATCATCAATTTATCCTAAATTAAGCCTCATTCCAATTTACCCTAAATTCATCAAAAATCCCAAAATCCATTTCCATGTAAATGAGTCAACCCATCCCTAAGCCAAATGAAGTCCTTGGAGCCATGCACAAGCCACATGAAAGCCATGAGAGCTTTGACTTATCACCACTCCCTAAATGGAAAAAGGAGGAAACCCTTTTATGATTCCCTTAGGAGTGATTAAACACTCCCATGTATCCCCTAATCTTGCTTAAGCCTAATTGTACTTGGATTGTGACTTGACCGCACTAATCAAGCTGACCCAAGTGACTTTCTCTTTAGCCCAAACCAGCCTTGGGGAGGTGCACCTAGCCTAAACCATGAGTTGACCAAACCAAGCCCAAATTGACCTCTCGCCCATACCATTTAAATCAAACCCTTTGCACATGTCAAACCCCAATTGATTGCACCAACTTCCAGCCCTGACCCCACTGAGTCAGAAGGTGACCCATGCCTAGCTGACCAGCCACTACAGCCACTGGAAAGCACCAGGCCGAGAGCCTTATTTGGCTTCAAAAAATTCAAACCCACTCGCTGAGCTGTCCCAACCCAAATGGACACCATGGCTATTCTTCTCCTCCACGAGCGGTGATCCCGGCCTCCGATTGCCCACAGGAAGAACTCCAGCCACCTCTATTTAAACACCACCACCTCTCGGCCAAAGAGGGTGTTGAACCAAACCTTACCAAAACTCTGCCAAAATCGCTCCAAATCCCTCTCTGGACATAGTGAACTTGATCCCCACTGAAATCCAGGCCTAAAACCCTCTCTGTGAGCTCAATTTTTGAGTTGAAAATCCACCCAAAAAATAGGACACTTCATCATAGTGAGCCAATCTTCAAATTGATTGACCCTACACCTTCACCAGACCAAGAGGAGAAGTTCCCCAGCAAAATCCCCCTCACCAGGCCAGCCATTTCTTCCAGCCTCCAAGCTTTGTGATCGGCCTTAGTCACTTTCATACTTAGATAATCCCTCAGAGCCAGAGACTTCATCTGGAGCTTGCCTGGACTCAATCGAAGGTGACACAACTCTCAGATCGAAGCTTCACTTCTCTGAGCAAAGGTATGAACTCATTCTTCCTCCCGAGCTTCCAGTAATTTTCCATTTTGTTTGGGTTAATTTCATAGCCTATAAACCGTATGGATGTGTTTGTCTCTTCAAGATGAATCGATAGAGTATAGGAACTCAAAAATCCATTGAGAATCAAGAGAGATATTAGGGTTTGAGTGTGGATGGTCAAGGTGCACACCAGTCGTAGACGATGACCAGGAGCCATTTGATCACGCGTGTATGTTGACCTCATTTTTGATGAGGTCTTCTCTTCTCTCTTTAGTACTTAGGATCTAGCCTTAGGCTTTTCCTTCGACTATCTTAGAGGACTAGAAGTGGAACCCACCATTTAGAATTTCAATCCACTTCTTAAACTCCCTGCAAACTCTACAAACTTGATTGTAGACCCCTAATCACCTAGAGGGTTGAAATCAAAAGTGGAAGTTTAAAGGATGAGTTCCTATAGGACTCTTTGGCCTTAGGACTACCTTGGGTGGCCTAGTCTGGTGAGCGCTGACTTACACACACACACACTACACTTATACACTACACTTTCACACACCTCCTAAAACCACACCCATACCCAACTTGACCTCCTGACTCATGAAGGTGATTCACATGGATGGTCCTTAACCCCTAAGCCCTTGGCTAAGAGGGTTAGGAACAACATAGTGAATGCCTCAAATGAGTCCCTTCATGGCTCATGTGAGCTTGATATGGCTTCATGGCTCAACCAAAATGATTTCATTCCACTTACATTTACCTAATCTTCAATTTTCTAAATTTTTAATTTTTGACACCGGGACCCCGAGCCACTTAACTTTACCCAAAACCCTTGAAATTACCTAAATTTTTCAAAATTCTCCAAAATCACCCAAACTCCTCAAACTCAATCTCAAACATTCTCCTACCACTCAAATTGACCATTTTTTTACCCAAAATACTCAAAATTCCAAAAATACCCCCCAATACCCTCCAAATACCCAAAATGCCGCTCTTAGCCAAAAAATCCAAAAATTCCGAAAATTCCCAAAAAATTCCAGAAAATCCCAAATATTCTCAATTCCATTTTGTCCAACTACACCATGGGCCAATTTTATCAATTTACCCCACTTTCACCAAAACCCCCAATTTAGCCCATTCTTAACCTAAGTGAACCCAATGTCAAACCAAATCTACCCAATTGACCCCAATTTTGGTCCAATTCAATTCTAAACTTCAATTAAACATCCCTAATATCAATCTAGACCAAATAGAAGTCTAATTCAATTGACATTTGAATCCAATTTCACTTTTGACCTTAAAGCTTAATTTGGACCCATGACCCAAACTTAGCCCAAACTAACCCAATTCAACTCCAATTAACCCCAAATCTTTTCTAAACCTTCACTAACATCCCAAAAAACAAAACACAAACATAATTTTTCAAAAATTTGGACCCAAACCTCACTCAAATTCAACCCAAAACCAAAAAGCCCAATTTTGACCTAAACCAAACTTAACCCAAATAGGCCCAAACCCCAAAATCCAACCCCAACAAAAGTTGAAACCTCTTTGAAAAAGACCTACAAGCATTTCTCAACATTAATTTTACACCAAATTAAACATTAGCTCAACATTAGCCCAAGTTAACCCAATTTGGCCTACCATTGGCCACTTTACCAAAAAACCCAAATTCAACCCAATTCAAACCCAAACCACCTCAAATTTGTTTCAAATTACTCATGGCACATTCCTAAACCAAACCCAACAATTATTTGGCCCAAACTTTCACAAATTTCCCATCCACCAATTTATTTCCAAGCTTAAAAAGCCCATTTTCTTAAACCTTCCTAAAGAACCCACCCAAAACAAATTTAAAAGCCCAAAACTTATTCCAAAAGCCCACATGAAATTTCTCTCATCATACCCATAATTTAAAACACTTCCTAAGTTCGAATCCCATCATCAAATGATTCCAAATCAAGCCTCATGACAAATCACCCGTAAATGCTAAAAATCCCAAAATCCCTTTCTCATGCAAGTAAGCAAAGCCATGAGCAAGCCATGAGCAAGTCTTGAAGCCATGAGCAAGCCTTGAAGCCATGCACAAGCCACAAGAAGCCATGAGATTCACTTTACACATATTCATACCATTAATTGCAAAAGGGGAGCCTCTTTTTAAACCCCCTTAAAAAAGTTTTAACACTTTTAATGCTTCACCTTAATCCATGATTAATCCAAATATTCATAGATGGTGACTTCACTACCCTTTCCTAGCTGAGCCAAATCACTTTCTCTTCAGCCTAAACCAAGTCTTGGGTGGTGCACCTACCCCAAAAGGATGGGTTGACCCATTTAGAGCCAAAATAGCCATGCCCCCCATGCCACTTTGATCCAACTCCTTTACACATGTCCAAACCCAATTGACTTCACAAAACCCCAGCCCTGGACCTCCTGACCCTGAGGGTGACCCATGACTGCCGGCCAGCCGCCTGGGTCGCCGGAAAATGCCATGGCTGAGACATTGGAAGGAGCCAAGCATTGAAATTCTCCCTTACTGAGTTGCCCCATGCCCAGTGGCCATTGTAGCTGTTCTTCCCTTGCCAAGAGCAGCTGATCCCAGTCCCTAACTCCCCCTGGGAGGTTCTCCAGCCTCTCCTATTTAAACACCACCTCTCTCGGCCATGGAAGAGGTGCTGAACAAACCTTTAGGAAACTCTGCCAAAATCACTCCAGACTCTCCCCCACACTTAGAGCATTTGATCCCCACTGTTCTCTTGCCCTAATCCCCACTAACTGAGCTCAATTTTGGAGCTCAATTCTCAGGCCAGAACAGGACATTCCCAAATCCTCCACCAAAGTCAAATTAAACTCACCCACACCTGCACAAGACCAAGAGAAGGAGTTCCCCAGTGAAAGCCCCCTCTCCAGGCCACCCATCTGTTCCAGACTCCAAGCTTTGTAATCGGCTGTGGTCAAAATCATACCTGGACAATTCACCAGGCCAAGAGACTTCATCTGGAGCTTGCTTGGACCCAATCGAAGGTGACACAACTCTCAGATCGAAGCTTCACCTCTCTGAGCAAAGGTATAGACTCACTCTTCTTCCCAAGTTTACAGAGATTCTCCTTTTAATTTGAATCAATTTCAATGCATGTTTACCATATGGATGTGTTCGTCTCTTCAAGACGAATCCATAGAGCATAAGAACACAAAAATCCGTTGAGAATCGAGTGAGAAATTAGGGTTAGAAGGTTGACGGTCACGGGTGCACACCAGTCGTAGACGATGACTGGGAGCCGTCGGATCGAGCGTGTATCGAGCGGACGGTATGGATCGAGTCGGATAGCGGATGGTACATGAACCGCGGGTCCCTGGAGTGCTGAGTCGGATGGCGGCACCGAATCGGGCGACGACGCATGGCATATCAGAGCTGCCGAGGATGGCGTGGCGCCGCGTGGATAAGTAAGAAATTAGGGCTATTTTCTATTTATTTAATTACTAGAACTTAGAAAATTCATAACTTTGTGTAGGAAAATCCTAAAAATAAAATAAAAATACCCTCTTGCTCAGTGAACAGAGCAAAATAATGTGGAAAAGAAATCATTTAATTTCATTGAATATTTGATTTTTAATGATTTATTTACTCTCTGCACATTTTCAATTCTCCATGCATGTATACAATTCACCATGGCATGAGACCATAGAGCTTTTGAAGCCTCTGAATTTGGGGACATTCCCTGAATTTTCCAAAGCCAGAGGCCATACCTACGAAGAGTTATTGATTTTTCAATTCTTGGTCATTATTCTGAGTATTTTAATTCCAATAATTAGCATGTTGTGAAAAAAATTCTAGGAAAATTTGGAGAGGTTTGTTATGACCAGAGGACCCTAGGGAAAATAGGTTTTGAGTTAACTCACTTGGAATAACCCTAATTCGCTTAAACACCCAAAATGGAACTTTAATTAATTAGAGCTAAACATACATCAAATTGACTTGAAATCAATTCTCCACTGACCTTTAGGATCAGAGGAACCCACCATAAAAGTTTGAAGTCAATTGGACTTGGTTAGCCCTATCAAATGGGTTCATTAAGCAATTTAGCCAAACGTAAACTTCAAAAATTCATAACTTTCAAAATATTTCTCAACAATTCACCAAATTGGTTATGGAGCTTCTCTGATATCAAGGGAATTTAAGTAAATTAAAATTGCAATATTCCAAAAAAGTTGATTTTTTGCATTATTTTAATATTTTTAATAATTAAAAAATAATAAAAATCACAAAAATAATAAAATTCACTAAAATGTCACATTTTGAATTTAATCATTTAGGAACAAACCCCATATTTTTCTTAAGTCTCTATGATGAGATATCAAATTTTAAAGCCCTAAGGTAATTTTAAAATAAAAAAAATGTATTTTCTAGCATTTCCACTAAAATAAATCTAATAAATCAAAGAAAAATTAGAAAATTAAAAAAATTGGTTCTCTGGTTTCCTTGATATCAGAGAGATTTTTGAAAAATATAAAATTCATTTTTCAACCTTTATTTTACTTTTAAATTAATTAATACTCCAAAACTCAAAATAATTATAATAAAAATAATATAATTCAGAAAATCACCAAAATTGGTCAAAGTGGTCCTCTGGTCACTAGGAATGTCCCATAACTTTCTTAAGGACAGAAATTTTCCCTTGGTCATATTAGTAAATTATCCTTGGAAATCCCTAATTTTCACCAAAAATAATTACATAAATAAATTAAATACAGAAAAATCACATTTACTCCTCTAATGTCTTGATTGACGTATGAGTGAAGTCACATAAAAATTTCATATTCATTTAAGCTCAATTTAGTTAGTTATGGAATTAGTAAGTTTAAAGGGAAAAATGGTAATTAAAATTTTAACTTATAATTAAAAATTTTAGGTTTAATTAAAAGGGTGGGTAAAATATTTGATACTAAGTTGATTTTGGGTGTTTGAAACTTAGGTAGTTAAAGGGTGGAAACCTACCTAACAATTTGAAAATAATTAAAATAAACCTTAATTAAATAATTGATTAAACTTGGAAGAATAATAAAAAAATTGGAATTATTAAAATAGTTATATTATTAGGATGAGATTTATTCTTTAATTTAAAAATCCTTAAATTAATCACCTCAATAACATTTAATTCCTAATTAAAATGATAATCCAAACTCAATATTTAAAATGTTAAAAGACTTAATCATTAAATTAAATTAAAGTTAAAAAATTTAAATTAAATCCTTCCAAAATTTCAATTAAATTAATATTTTAACAATTAAATTAAATCATCTTTAAAAAATAAAATATTAAATTAAAATTAAAACTTTAAATTAAATTAAATTTAAATTAAATTTAAATTAAATTAAATTAGATTAAATTAAATTAAAACATATTAAATTAAATTAAATTAAATTAAATTAAAACATATTAAATTAAATAAAATTAAATTAAATTAAAACATATTAGATTAAATTAAAAAAAATAAAATCAAGTTAAAATAAAATTAAAACTAAATTAAATTAAATAAAATTAAATTGAAAGTAAAACTAAACAAAATTAAATTAAACTAAAATTAAATTAAATTTAATTTAATTAAATATAACATCACCAAAGACATAAAGAATTCAAAATAAATCTAAAACAACTTGAACACTATTCCAAACTTAAACCCATTAATTAAAATTAAATTAAATCACAAATCACTTGAACATTAATTTGCCCTCAAAAGCTTTTGTTTTCATAACTCCTAAACGGAGTGTTAAGTGAAGTATTACTTCACTCATAGGATATTCAAATGTCCTAGTTCACTGAGCAAGATAACAAAACTTGAACTCCTAGATGATTAATTCATTTGTGTAATTAAATTCTCTTGGACTTAAAACAATCCTAGAGGTATTGAAAAGATGTTTAAGATTCGTCTTAAGCACTTCCTCAATATGATAGGATATTTATAAGAACAATTGAACTTAATTGTTCTTTGATGAAGAAAGTCGTCCTCAAACCAAAACACAAGAACCTAGACGTCATAGGAGATGACTAGCTATAGGAGTAGAACCTTAGTAGAAAACCATAACACTTCCCTTAGCTTTACCTAGGAACTTGCTTTAAATGACTAAATATCCTAAATTGTGTTTAAGTGCAGCTTGGGATGATGAGAAGACCCTCCAGGTACGCTTTTGTTTTATTGCAATTTACCTCCTTGCAATTTACTTTATTGCAAATGCACTTTACTTTTCTTGCATGATAAACAACTGTTGCATGAAAACCCACACCTCTAGGATAGTCCCTAAAACTGAAACCAAAACTAAATTAAAAGTCATTTCAAGATAAAATTCACCGTCACAACATTTCAAAATATAAAACAACTTAAAATTTAATCACAAATAAAACAACAAAACTACAACTACAACTAAATAAAAACGTTTTTTTGGATGATCGAGAATACCTCGGATGATGTAACCTATGTGTTGCTAACGGGATTTCCCACGGTCTAAATGAAAGTGTGGAACTCATTTAGTTGAGTTTAGCAAATTCATCTGGACTAAGTGAATCCGATAAAAATAACGATGCCGGAAGGATGGAACCGTGGGATCTTAACCGGTGTTGTTATAATCAACTTTAAGGTTTATTTTAATTAAAACACTAAAAAACACTTGGAAATTAAGACCTTCTCCAAACCAGAATACTTCTCTCATCTCTTGATTTATGATTTCTAAAACTAAACCTTCTAAAACAACAAGGAGCTCGGAGCATGGTGGGCAGCACGACCATCATCATCAGCAAAACCCCGTGTCTACTTCAGCAAAACATTCTTAGAATTAAATAACCAAACCATAGAATCTTGAGGTAGTTTGCCTAGTGCAACATAAAACCTCAAACTTTTGTTAGGCATTTCCATTGCGAATTAAGTCCTAACCGGTCTTAGGACTCCGAGGTAGTCGTTCGGTACGACATAAACGCTCATATCTTCGAGGCTATTTGTATGATCATGTCATACGAATATATGTCCTAATTAATTAAAATTGGCAAGATCAAAACATTAAATAAAAATTAGGACTTTCCTAAATTCAAGCCTAACAATAGGATAGTCAGGAAATTACCGAGGTTCGCTTCGAATCTGTAATTTCTCCTACCTTTCTTCCTTTGAATTCCCAAAACAAAATGTTCGAAACTTGACACATTCCCAATTAAACTTTGAGATTCTTGAGAGCAGAATTATTGATTATTATCGAGAGTTTTCTTAAGTGATTCCCGTCATTTAAGATGTAATTAACTATAGGGGCTTGCCCTTATAGGGAATTTTAAGAACCCAGGTAATATAAACCCTGCTTAATTTCTTTGTATTAAGCAAGGGAACTTGTCGGCTTATAAAATTGGTTCGCAGACTAAACGGATGTCACAAATCTTCTACTTTATTTAATCGAGCCCCATCATCGAGTAGTGTGTCTATTCTTCCGGATAGATACACAGCTTGTGATGTGGCGCTCATTTATATAAACTATTTGGGATGTGAGATCAGTTTGATTTCATATCTTAAAATTTTCAAATTCAAAATTAGTTTCAAAATAAAATGCTACTTTCTAAATTATATATACATATATTTAAACCAAATTTAAAATCTAAAAAAATAAGCCGACAATTTCTGGCGACTTCGCTGGGGATGATTCCTCTCTCCATTTTTCATCAAATAATTCTGCTTTAAAAAAAATCGGTAGTATATCCATGTCCCTAGTGGATCAAACTACCCTTCTTCCCGTTGGAATACTATGTTCATTTCTACCTTGAACAAGTATAGCCAACATTCTCTCGGATTTAGGAGCCACTTGTTTAGACACCCCTAAACATAGAGGTTCCGAGATCCTTTTACCTCATTTTTGAGGTGGGGTGGGCCCCCAATAGGTATTAGTTTAGGAGCAGTCTTGCGGGTCGAGAAGTTTCTACAAGACTTTCTCTTCATTTTCCAGTTCCTAATCAATTCCTTTACCCTTCCTACAACTCTCCTTCTTTTAATAATTCTTCGTCCTAACGAACAAATCTTTTAGAAAAACAATTATCTAAATAAATTTTCTTTTAATACCACAAATACACTAAGATAAACGGAAATGTGTTCGGACTCTTTCTTTTTCGTCATAAGTTTTACGACAAGAGGAAGCAAAATTCGGGGACTAACACTTAGAATCTGCCCTGTAGAATTGGAAGCCCCAAAACTGATCTTCTCCTTCTTCAACGGATTGGACCTGGCTGTTTTCAAGGACGAACTGCCTAATAATGGAATCATTCGATTCGAACAAGGATTTGGGGACACCGACATCAAAATCCCCGATGTCACTCTCTTTTCACTCGCAAGCAAAGTACCGAAAACTGAGAAGTCGTTGATTAAGTTTAACCTCAAGTCAACTCATGAATTCCCTCCTCTACAAAAGATTCCAACTGAGAGGAATACTGTTGTTCGCAGAAGGACTAATGTTGCTACTCCCACCAGTCTAATTGTCTCTGTACCTACCCCGGCTTCTACCAGACTAACGGGGAAGGAAATTCAGAACTGTGATGAACCTGTGGAGGGTACAGATCTTCCTGTAAGACCTTTTGTTTTTGAGATCGGGTCCAGCTCGAGAATACCACCACTGACACGGACTCAAAGGAGGAACAGAAGTAGAAGGATTGCTAGAGAAGCCATAGCTGTTGAAGTCGCTTTCCTGGAGGAAATCCCAGAACTGCCCGAGTATACACCGCTGCCTGAATATATACCACTTTTGGGAGGAAGCAGGTTCCATCCCCTCTCAACTGCAGAGGACGAGGAAAATGTATGCAAGATTGCTTCTGCATTACCTCAGCCCGCATATTACAACGACGGCTGTAAGAAAAGGGCTAGAATTACGCCATTTGCTTGACTGCAAACCTGATAGAAAAGTTAGCAAAGAAAGAAAAATGCCCTGTATCAGAGATTTTAAGAAGGATAGGGCGGGTGCCGGCCAAATCCCGTCTTGGGACACGAGTAGAACCTGTTATCGCTGCAGAAAAGCTGAATAAGAGAATGAAAGCTAGTCCACCTGTTGTTGTTGCAGGACTACAAATTAGGGAAGATACCACCTTCCAGCATTTGGCTGACAGACTATCCGGTCCTAGACCTTCTGATGCTAGAAGGATGGTATGGCGTCCCACTACCAGACAATTAAGATTAAAACAACAACCTGAGAAGGAAAGTCTCGTCAGGAGACTTGAGTCCGAAGAAAGAGCTACCGCAATGAAGGGGACTCATGAGAAGGAAACCCGACAGTTATCGCATGACAACTGCGAGGATGTACAGAAAAGACCATTAGAAGATTCTATGGAAAAGCTAAGAACTGATATTCAACGATTAGCAAGAGAAAGAGAAGAAAAATTCGGAGATGAAGTCGACTCGTCAGAGTTCATGAATGATGAATATGCAAAAATTAACATGGTTGAAACACGAGCTTGGTCAGCTTCACAAGGTGCTCCTGCAGCCGCAGAAAGAGAGGAGCCGGAAGTGATGAGGAGGCAGCTTCAAGAGAAAGATGATACGATCTCCCAAATGGCAAAGAGGATAGAAGAGATGGCTGCAGCCCTAGACACTCCCCAAAGTCAGGTTCAATCCCAAAGAGAAACACCCCCAGAAGTTATTCACATTGTAGATGGAGGAAAGGAGATTACATCCATCAACGGGGATGATCAGTTAAAAAAGGATGCAATACAAAGCATGATTCCGGAAAAGGATATCAAGAGCATGGTGGAACAGCAGGTGCGAGAAGCCTTGGCACAATCAAAGAGAGGGACATCCATTCGGACGGGTAGACCTTACCTCGAAGAATTCGACGTCGTCCAATATCCAAAAGGCTTCGTACCACCTCTGTTCAAGACCTTTGATGGAACCGGAAACCCTCGGCAGCATGTTGCACATTTTTGTGTCAGTTGTTGCAATGCCGGCGGAAGTGATGCTTTACTCTTCCTACAATTTGTCAGCAGTCTGTCAGGAATCACCTTTGATTTGTATGCGGAATTACCGAACGGTTCGGTGAAGACATTTTCAGAATTAGAGAACCTCTTCATCAAGCGATTTGCCAGAGCTCAGCACCACATCACTATAGGTGATTTAGTGATAGAGGAGCAGAAGCCGAACGAAACTTTGGTGGACTACATACTTTGATAGAGGAATCTAAGTATGAAGTGTGAGCCACAACTACAAGAACAGCATGCAGTCGGCACTTTACTTAAGAGAATTCATGGCCCGATAGCACTTCTCCTCAAGGGATTTACTATTAAGACTTTCGAGAAGTTGTTAAGCAAGGCCGAAAGCTTGCAAGAGGAGGCGAAGCAATTAAGTTTCACCGAAAAAACAGACAAACAGAAGCCCGTGAAAACTTTTGAAAAGAAGTCCGGGATCGTCGCAGCAATCGATAAAGGCAAGCAGCCAATAAAAATACCTCCAGAACGGCCGCAGCAAATTCAATAGAATTACCAGCAACCCCGACCCAGCTATCAGTCATCTCAACAGTATGAACAACCACCTCATCCACAACATACGTTAAGGGAGCTTCGAGCGAGGAGTATCCGTTCAAGAATGAGGCGATGCCGAAAATGTTCCGCGATCGATGAAGACTCCGGATTTCCAATCGCCGAGCCTAAGAAACCAGAAGAAGTCTACAAGAAAGGTGATCCCAACTTTTGCCCTTACCACCGGATTCTTGGACACAAGATAGAAGATTGTATTACCTTCAAAAGTTGGCTCAACGACAATCTCCGAAAAGGGAACATAACGATCCCGAAGGAATACATGAAGGAACCCCAGAAAGGAGGTTCCGTTAATGTTATCTCGACGGCTCTCATTGTTCCAATAGATCCCTATGCGACTGATGATGGATGGACTACCGCCTGGACAAAGTCTTCGAAGAAGATTTTGGATCGCATCCAAACCACTTCGGTGCGAGCCTCAATTCAGAGTTCGAAACCTGTCAATTCGGCACTATCACTTGCGATAAAAGAACCACCTCAACAAGAGACGATTGAAGAAAAGAAGAAAATTGATGAATAAGAAAAGGCCGAGGCTCTTAAGGCTAGACTAGGGGCTGCTTATCCTAGAATGGTTGTTTCAGATTCGGGGGAGAAATCCCTCGAACCTCTGACTCTGTATGATTATTTACTCACTCCGGTGGGATCTTATAATGATAAGGGTTATGGAGTTGGCTACGTTTTGACTGTTTCTAACGATTACGTAACTAGCGACAACCAACCTAATCCGGACATCGATTCCGA
This sequence comes from Papilionanthe hookeriana x Papilionanthe teres, assembly GCA_022702705.1. Classification (NCBI taxonomy): domain Eukaryota; kingdom Viridiplantae; phylum Streptophyta; class Magnoliopsida; order Asparagales; family Orchidaceae; genus Papilionanthe; species Papilionanthe hookeriana x Papilionanthe teres. The sequence goes on from CM040423.1 coordinate 96,691,761, forward strand.
TACAAGTAACAATTCTCAAATCAAACACAATCTCGACGATCACAATGACAAAGAAGACATCCACCAAGGAGGCTACGAGAGTTCAACAAGCAATGAATCTATTTGCAAGTTTCGAGGAGCTCCAGTCACAATAGAGTTAGAGCCTTCAGACTCTGAAGCTAATCCAGAAGAACCTGTTATTCCGATTCAGGAGGAGACACCAGCAAACTCAATACTAGATTCATATGAAATTGCAGAAGTCAACTTAAGAAGTGGAAGAGTTCTACCTCCGAAAATGGGTCCAAAGGACAAAGGGAAGAAGGTGGTTGTTCAGGAAGAACCAGCCCCGGCAGAAGAAACACCCATTCGAGAAGAAACCGAGACACATGAAAATAAAGTGGACTACAACGTGCTAGCCCATCTTAGGAAACTACCAGCCAAACTGAGCATCTACGACGCTCTCATCTTATCAAAGGAGATGAGAGAAGCTCGATCAAGGCCTTGCTTGATCCAGAAATTTGCTTAGCTCAAATGACCGGAGATTCCTTAGATGAGGTTTACTCGTTAAAGGAACAACGAGGTGTTACCTTCACGGACAATGACCTACTACTTGGGACAGCAGACCACAACCGACCATTGTACATTTTAGTTACAATTGGGAAGTTTACACTCTCCAGAGTATTGGTGGATCCAGGAGCATCAATCAATATAATGAATCTCCGAATGCTAGCATACTTGGAAATTGATGCTCGCGAGCTTGAAGTGGACAAAATTTTGTTAAGAGGATTCAACCAGAAAGGAGAAAGAGCCCTCGGATCAATAACACTGCTAATGAAGACCGGTGACTTAGCAAAGACAACCACGAAATTTCACATAATTGATTCAGAAACGTCATTCAACGCTCTATCGGGCCGACCATGGATACATGAAAACCGGATGGTACCATCATCCCTACATTAGTGCATCAAATACTACGATGGAGGGGAACGATTGCATCAAAGGTGACTTACAACCATTCTCCATACATGAAATTGGAATCCATGAAGATGCAGCTTATTACGCACCTCCGAAGTAAACAATCTTCTCCTGAGATACCATAACAAATGAAGCAAAGGAAGTTCGGGACGACGAAGAACCTGAAGTTCTAGTCCAACAGTCACTCACCGCTCCCTTACAGCGAGATGGTGAAGGTTTATCCACAACTCACATCTGAGGTCATGGCCGGGGACGAGGTCGTGGCAGAGACGTTAAGACAGTTGGACAGAGGAAATCGGCCATCAATGTTGATTGGGAAGACAGTTCTGAAGAAGAAAAAGAGATCAAGCAAGAAGCGGCTACAATAAGTCAGAAGAAGCCGCAATTCAGGATCTCTCTCGAAGATGAAAAGAACGGGGAATATAAATCGATGTACGAGAAGATTAACCACTATGTACATACTATGACCCTGACCCCGATCCGTTCTAATAAGATCGAGGGTGTGGTGGTCAAAGAGGTACGTAGCAGCGGTGCAAAGCCCATCAAATTCTATCGTGGTGCTCCTTCCTCCAAAACTGAAAATAATGTACAATTTGAAGATGTCACTTCTTTCGAATTAATGGAATTGCCTTTTGAGTGGTACTCTCCCTGTGTTCAAAATTTAATTCAGCGTGGTTTCTTACCTCGACAATGGACAAAAGGTCAATCACAACATTTTGAAAAATTATGGAATAACTCCGGTCGTCCACCCAATTCAAAGCATGGTCTCGGATTGAGCACAGTAGGATCAGTTGACGATACTGAATTTTGCTTGGTTGTCACTTGCAAGTTTAATGAAAACTGCATGGAAACTACAGAAGAACTTGAAGATTTACAAATTGGAAATGCTCCACCAGAGTTCAAAGAAGAGATCAAATCTACAATAGATGAGTTAACAGAAGTTAACTTAGGTACTAGCGAAGAGCCTAGACCTACCATTGTTAGCTCCTTACTCAATAAAGAAGACTCCGAAGAAATAATCAAGTTATTAATGGAATTTAAAGACTGTTTTTCTTGGAGCTACGATGAGATTCCAGGATTAGCTCCAGAGGACGCAGTCCATAATCTAGGAGTGGATCCTACTTCTGTTCTAGTCAGACAAAGTCCCAGAAGAATGCGTTTAGAAATTGAACAACAAGTCATAGCTGAAGTTAAAAAGCTAATAGATGCCAAATTTGTCCGTGAAGAAGAATACCCGACTTGGTTAGCCAATGTGGTACCAGTCAGGAAGAAGAATGGTCAGATCAGAATTTGTGTGGATTTCAGAGATTTAAACAAGGCATGTCCAAAAGATGAATTCCCTCTACCGATCCAAGAATTAATGATCGACATTGCTTCAACACATGAAGTATTCTCATTCATGGATGGATCTTCAGGATACAACCGGATAAAAATGGCTCCGAGAAGATGAAAAACTTACGGCATTCGAACGCCGATCGGAGTATATTGCTACACAGTGATGCCATTCGGACTGAAGAACACAGGAGCAACCTACCAGAGAGCGATGACAAGAATTTTTTATGATCTCATCCACAATCAAGTCGAATGCTACGTGGATGATGTGGTCATCAAAAGCAAAGTAAAGGAAAACCACCTGTATGATTTGATAATTGTTTTCGAACGATTAAGAAAATTTAACCTTAAGATGAATCCCTTAAAATGCTCCTTTGTGTCACCTCCGGGAAATTCTTAGGATTCGTTGTCCGACATCGTGGAATTGAAATCGACCCAGAAAAGATTAAAGCTATCTTAGAAATGCCACCTCCCAAAAACATAAAACAACTACGATCTTTTCAAGGGAAGCTGGCATATCTTCGACACTTTATCTCGAACTTGTCAGGTAGGTGTCAGCCTTTTTAGGCATTAGTTAAAAAGGACGCCGAATTTATTTGGGAAGAGAAATGCTAGAGGGCCTTCGAGGACATTAAACAATATTTAATGACACCTCCTGTCTTAGCAGCCCAAGTCTCAGGTAGACCGTTGATACTTTATACCACGGCTTTAGAAGACTCTCGCGGAGCCCTGTTAGCCCAGGTCAATGATGAGGGTAAAGAAAATGCTCTTTACTACTTAAGCCGTCATTTACTTCCGACAGAAATAAAGTATCCCACAATTGAAAAGCACTGTTTGGCCCTGATCTTCGCCGCTCAAAAGCTCAGGCACTACATGCTTTCTCATAAGGTCAACCTGATCTCGAAATTTAATCCAATGCAATACTTGATGACCCTTCCAACGCTTTCTAGTAGACTTGCCAGGTGGTCAATGATATTATTGCAATTCGATATAACTTTCGTGCCTCTTCGTGCCGTAAAGGGACAAGTCCTAGCAGTCTTCCTCGCAGCATACCCTTTGCCGGAAGAATATTCTCTCAATCACGACTTGCCAGATGAACAAATAATGAGCTTAGAAGACCCTGATGATCGACGTTGGGAATTATATTTCGACGGAGCATCTTCAGCACACAAAGATGAAGAATCGCAAGTGACAGTGCCCGGTAAGGCAGGAATCAGACTAATCTTTATAACACCAGAGCGGGGGATGTTAAGATACACCTACCACTTGATAGAGTCGTGTACAAACAACGAAGCAGAATACGAAGCTCTCGTAACAGGACTGAAATTAACTATTCAAATGGGGATGACAAACATCAACATCTACGAGGATTCGCAGTTAATCATTCAACAGATCGCCGGACAGTACAGAATTTTAAAGCCAAGACTATAGCAATACTTCCAGTATGCCATACAGTTTTTGGAACAGATTCTGAATGTGACGATCTACAAAATTCCCGAAAAGAAAACGCTTTAGCGGATGCGTTAGCCCGCCTCGCAAAAAAATTTTCCTGCTTGCAAGATGAATCGATGGAAGTGTGAGTTCACGGACGTCGAGTCCTATCACGGCTCGACATAGACACCATACACAAATCAAAAAAGAAGAAGAATCGAGTTGCGGCGGTGACGAGAAAACACGGAAGATTGGCGACAACCATTAATAGACTACACCGCAAACACGAAAACTACCGGATGATAGGTCGTTAGCCCATCGGATCAAGAAAAGAACTACGTCCTATGCATTAATAAACAATACGTTAAACAGAAGGTCTTTCGATCAAATGTAGCTAAGGTGCCTAAGCGGGTCCGAGGCCCGTGAAATTGTTAAAGAGGTGCATTCAGGACTCTGTGGCGCTCACCAATCGGGTCCGAAGATGAAAATGAAAATTAAAATACTAGGGTACTACTGGCCCTCGATGATGACCGATCGCATGAAAATCGCCAAGAGCCGTCACCAATGCCAAGTGCACGGAGTGGTTCTACACCAACCTCCAAATGTGCTACATCCGACAATTGTGTCGTGGCCATTTGAATGTTGGGGCACAGATATAGTGGGTCCAAAAGAACCACCATCTTCAAAAGGACATCGCTTCATTCTTGCGGCTACAGATTACTTTTCCAAGTGGGTAGAGGCAGTTCCACTCAGAGAAGTGAAAGCACACCACGTGCTACAGTTTTTCAAGAACAAAGTTGTCTACCATTTTGGAGTGCCACGCAGGATCATCTCAGATAATGGGTCAGCATTCAGAAGCACGCAAATCAATAATTTTGTCAGGAGACACAGAATCGACTGGCGGTATTCAACAATTTACTATCCAAGTGCAAACGGCCTAGCTGAGGCTTTTAACAAGACTCTCGTTCAAATTTTAAAGAAAACTTTGGACGATAATAAGAGAAATTGGCACGAGAAGTTATTAGAAGCCTTATGGGCCTACCGGACAACCTTTAGAACTCCTACCCAAGCTACACCTTACGCACTAGTGTTTGGGTCCGAGGCGATGTTTCCCTTAGAGGTCCGAGCTTCCATCACTCGAATTGCGATGCTGCAAACAAAATCACGACGAAGAGAATGCGGATAACGACTAGAGGAATTGGAAAGCCCGGAAGGGAAAAGACTTGCAGCGCGACGGGAATTTAGAACTATACCAAGCTAAGATGATTCAAGCCCATGACAGACTGGTCCGCCCAAGAACCTTCAAAGTTTGTGACTTAGTTCTCATTCTCAAGAGACCTATCCTTGCACACTGCAAGATAGGAAGAAAATTTGAACCCACTTGGGAAGGGCCGTTTGTGGTTGAGGCAGTCTACTCAGGAGGCTCTTACCAGCTAGTGAATTGCCAAGGAGAACGACATATGCTTCCGATCAACGGACGATACTTGAAGAGGTATTACGCTACCTGATGTTTCGAAGGAATGAATTCTTCATCCCTAGAAGCACGGGAGAAGTAATTACTTATCACTGGGTCCGAACCCAAAAATAATAAAAAATGTTCTAAAATAAATAAAATCATGATAATAAAGTTTTCCTTGTTCTCTCTTCCAAATCAAAATCTTTTTCCTGATCTTTTCCCTCTTCATTCCTGTTGAATTTAAAAATATAAAAGGAATAATAAAAAAAAGAGAAAAAAGAAAACTCTGTCTCCAATAAACATTTTCTTAATGTTCTTGTTCTTATTACAGCCCCTGATCCTTTTCCTTGTCTTTTCGCAATGAAATGTCGATCAGGCGGTTGGTCCTGAACTTTAGAAATGGCATTAGCCTTGCACTCGATGAAAAGAGGGTGAAAGATGGAGCGATAATAGAGATTGACTCAGACTTCACACCAGCAGGCCTGCAATACGAGGAAGGTGACTGGGTCCCAGTTGACCGAGAGGAACCGCCCGATCGGACGATAATGAAAGTGGGTGGCCCAAGCCACCAACCCAGCAGCAAGAAAAGGAAAACAAACACTAAGGAGGACATGAAAATCAAGTCTGTAGTCGCTACAGCAGAGGGTAGGCTCGTCAGTGCCGCGCCCACAGAGATTCAGGAAGTACAAAGAGCTACTCTCACAGCAACTCAGCGAAGAAATAAAAATCGCCGTATCCACAAGATGTTAACTAAACTAGCAGCGGACCAGCGCGACGAGGCGATCGCTACTACCGGTGCATATACTTCAAGGATACCGGTTCGCCGAGAACTCGAAGAAAGGAGGCCGACTCCGAGGATAACAGAAGAGACCAGAAAAATCTCAAAGAGATCAGAAGAAGGAAGGCTACCACGCCACCAGATAAAGCCACCAGTAATGCATGACCTTGTTGCAGAAGCAACCCCGAAGGATGTCCCGACGGAGACCATCCCTGAGGAGCCGAGGTATGCAGGAGAACTCGAAGGGATTGAGCCATATATCCCACAGTACGTCACCAGGCCTCACCATTTGTAGATTATTCCAGAATACGAGCTAGAAAGAATGCAGAATGTCGAGAAGCAAACTTTTGAATACTTCGAGAGAATTAGATGCAGGAGGATCAATATACTAGAAGGCCTCGAGCTACATACAAACGTGTTCTTAGAATACAAACAACAAAAAATCGTGGACTGCATCCGGGATTTGAAAAGAATGGGTCGAGCAGGCCGCTTAAGAGAAAACACCTACTCGGAACCCCGGAGATGGATGCCAGGGAAAGGGAGAATTACAATACAATGTGGATGCTTGCTATAACTTCGCAGAAGACGGGAAGGGAAACCCACCGGGGATACTCCGTCATGGCAAGGTAGATCCAATGCCATTAGTCATCAAAAGGATGGTAAAGAGAATGATAACATGGAGGGTACGCGGCGGATTGCATACCCAACAGTTGCATCATTAACATTTACAAGAAGGGTGATTGCATACTCCCACACATCGATCACCACAACTTTGTCGGACCTTTACGCACGGTTTCTTTTACGAACGAGTGTAATATCATGTTCGGATCCGACCTCCGGATAGCAGGCCCAGGTGAGTTCCGAGGGCCAGTAAGGATACCATTACCGGTAGGTTCCGTCATGATACTAAAGGGCAACGGAGCAGATGTCGCTAAACATTGTATACCTGGAGTACCATTGAAGCGAATCTCAGTTACTTTCAGAAGGATGGATGACAGGAAAGCACCTTACCACTTCCAGCCAGACCCATAGCTAGAGAGCCTCCGGCCTTACGAGCTGTGAGTTACATGGAAAATATCACACCTCCAACGTACATCCTTACGACATCCTTGCCAAGGATGGCTTGGAAGGTGATGTTATTGACCATGTACCTCACTATTCAAACATGGATTTCTGACAGATGCCTTTTTGGATGGATCGACAAAGATCATACATAGTCCTTTTTGAGTCTACATGGATTGTTTGATATGTATTCCAGATCGAGTTGTATGATGTATCTTCAACATGATTGGAATCAAAGTGACCATGTCACATTTTTTTTGGCCTTCACCTCTTTTGTGCAAGTTGACTGGGAAACTCCATTAAAGTTAAATGAACTTCGAACGAAGAACAGAAAAGAAACAAAAAGAATAAAAGAAAACATTCCTTTAAAATCTAAAAAAATGATGAACGCCAAATCCACATGAACATTAAATGAACGATAAAGCAAATTTGAATCGTTAAAGGACAAACAAAATGAACACAAATTTTAAATCAAATCTCAATCAAATTCAAATTCAACCTTCCAGATCTCAAATCAAATCTCAATCAAATTCAAACTCAACCTTCCAAATCTGAAATCCAATAAGTTCTACTCTCTCCCTTGTCTGGGATGAAAGCGGTCGATTCCATTGACACGGAGCCACGAGGTTTTCGATTCGGATCTGAAGGCGAGGAATTGTATCCAATCCAAACCAACAACTTTCAATCAACTCTTTTGAGTGGGATATGTAGCATCTACGTATTCTCTCCAAATCTGTTTCTTTCCACAAAAATCTTTTACAACTTTCATGAAATTCTCGAAACACCAAAATTCCATACTTTTCAAATCAACACTACAAATCTTTGCGAAATCAATTACCATCAAAAATCAAATTTTTGGGGTTGAGGATTTTACATCTGATACTGCATTGCTTTAGGTTCTTTCCCTATCGTAATGAAATACATGAAAATCAAATTCTTGGGGTTGATGATTTTACATCTGATACTGCATTGCTTTAGGATTCTTTCCCTATCGCAATGAAATACAATCAAAATCAAATTCTTGGGGTTGAGGATTTTACATCCGATACTGCATTGCTTTAGGTTCTTTCCCTATCGCAATGAAATACATCAAAATTAAACTTTTTGGGTTGAGGATTTTACATCTGATACTGCATTGCTTTAGGTTCTTTCCCTATCGCAATGACATACATCAAAATCAAATTCTTGGAGTTGAGGATTTTACATCCGATACTGCATTGCTTTAGGATTCTTTCCCTATCGCAATGAAATGCATCAAAATCAAATTCTTGGGGTTGAGGATTTTACATCCGATATTGCATTGCTTTAGGATTCTTTCCCTATCGCAATGAAATACATCAAAATCAAATTCTTGGGGTTGAGGATTTTACATCCGATACTGTATTTCATTAGGATTCTTTCTCTATCGCAATGAAATACATCAAAATCAAATTCTTGGGGTTGAGGATTTTACATCCGATACTGCATTTCTTTAGGATACTTTCCCTATCGCAATGAAATACATCAAAATCAAATTCTTAGGGTTGAGAATTTTACATCCTATACTGCATTGCTTTAGTTTCTTTCCCTATCGAAATGAAATACATCAAAATCAAACTTTTGGGGTTGAGGATTTTACATCCGAGACTGCATTACTTTAGTTATTTCCCCATCGCAATGAAATACATCAAAATCAAATTCTTGGGGTTGAGGATTTTACATCCGAGACTGCATTGCTTTAGGTTCTTTCCCTATCGCAATGAAATACATCAAAATAAAATTCTTGGGGTTGAGAATTTTACATCTGATACTGCATTGCTTTAGGATTCTTTCCCTATCGCAATGAAATACATCAAAATCAAATTCTTGGGGTTGAGGATTTTACATCTGATACTGCATTTCTTTAGGTTCTTTCCCTACTGCAATGAAATACATCAAAATCAAACTCTTGAGGTTAAGGATTTTCTTCCAATAACTCATTGCTCTGAGATCTCTCATCATTGTAATGGTTCAATACAATCAATTCAATTTTCTTTTGAGGTTGAAGATGTTACATCTAAAACCACAAAATTCCAATTTTCATTTCAAGTTCACATCCCTCCAAATTAATTTTAATAAACTTCAATCTAAATTGAAACTCAAACTAAAATCTGAGCTCACACATCAAAACTTAAACTGAAAGAAAATTAAATCTAAATCGAAATTCCCCCAGATCATGAGATTTGGGATTCACCTCCCTCTCCTTTCCCCAGCGAGAGTTCAGAAATTTCCAGTCTTAGAGATATACTTGACACTCCACAACGGGAATTCTTCTACTCTGTCCCAAGTTTGTCACTTGGACTTTTGTGTTGATTTTGTTGATCTCTTCGGTCAACGCCAATACACGCGGTGTGCTTTGATAGCACACAACACCTATTGGAGTCCATTTGTTGACCTCATTTTTTATGAGGTCTTCTCTTCTCTCTTTAGTAGTTAGGATCTAGCCTTAGGCTTTTCCTTTGACTATCTTAGAGGACTAGAAGTGGAACCCACCCTTTAGAATTTCAAATCACTTCGTAAACTCCCTGCAAACTCCACAAACTTGATTGTAGACCCCTAATCACCTGGAGGGTTGAAATCAAAAGTGGAAGTTTAAAGGATGAGTTCCTATACGACTCTTTGGCCTTAGGACTGCCCTGGATGGCCTGGTCTGGTGAGGGCTGACTTACACACACACTACACTTATACACTACACTTTCACACACCTCCTAAAACCACACCCATACCCAACTTGACCTCCTGACTCATGAAAGTGATTCACATGGATGGTCCTTAACCCCTAAGCCCTTGGCTAAGAGGGTTAGGAACAACATAGTGAATGCCTCAAATGAGTCCCTTCATGGCTCATGTGGGCTTGATATGGCATCATGGCTCAACAAAAATGATTTCATTCCACTTACATTTACCCAATCTTCAATTTTCTAAATTTTAAATTTTTGACCCCCGGGACCCCAGACCCACCAAACCTACCAAATGCCCTTGAAACTACCCAAAATTTGCAAAATCACCTAAATTACCCAAAATTCCCCAAAAATCATTCCTAAACATTTTCCTCCACTCTAATTGATCATCAATAGCAAAAAATACCAAAAATTCCAAAAATACCCCCCAATACCCTCCAAATACCCAAAATGCCCCTCTTAGCCAAAAAATCCAAAAATTCAGAAAATTCTCAGAAAATTCCAAAAAATCCAAAATATTCCCAATTCCATTTTTTCCAACTGCACCATGGGCCAAGTTTGTCAATTTACCCCACTTTTCCCAAAACACCCAATTTAGCCCATTCTTAACCCAAGTGAACCCAATGTCAAACCAAATCTACCCAATTGACCCCAATTTTGGTCTAATTCAATTCTAAACTTCAATTCAACATCCCCAATATCAATCTAGACCAAATCCAAGTCCAATTCAATTGAAATTTGAATCCAATTTCACTTTTGACCTTAAAGCTTAATTTGGACCCATGACCCAAACTTAGCCCAAACTAACCCAATTCAACTCCAATTAACCCCAAACCTTTTCTAAACACTTCCCTAACATCGCCACAAAGAAAACACAAACATAATTTGCCTAAAATTTGGACCCAAACCCCACTCAAATTCAAACCAAAACCAAAAAGCCCAATTTTGACCTAAACCCAAACTTAACCCATATAGGCCCAAACCCCAAAATCCAACCCCAACAAAAGTTGAAACCTCTTTGAAACAGCCCTACAAACATTTCTCAACATTAATTTTACACCAATTTCAACATTAGCTCAACATTAGCCCAAGTTAACCCAATTTGGCCTACCATTGGCCACTTTACCAAAAAGCCCAAATTCAACCCAATTCAAACCCAAACCACCTCAAATTTGTTTCAAATTACTCATGGCACATTCCTAAACCAGAACCAACAATTATTTGGCCCAAACTTTCACAAATTTCCCATTCACCAATTTATTTCCAAGCTTAAAAAGCCCATTTTCTTAAACCTTCCTAAAGAACCCACCCAAAACAAATTTAAAAGCCCAAAACTTATTCCAAAAGCCCACATGAAATTTCTCTCATCATACCCATAATTTAAAACACTTCCTAAGTTCCAATCCCATCATCAAATGATTCCAAATCAAGCCTCATGACAAATCACCCCTAAATGCCAAAAATCCCAAAATCCCTTTCTCATGCAAGTAAGCCAAGCCATTCCCAAGCCATGAACAAGCCTTGAAGACATGCACAAGCCACATGAAGCCATGAGATTCACTTTACACAACATCATACCATTAATTGCGAAAGGAGGAGCCTCTTTTTAAACCCCCTTAAAAAGGTTTTAACCCTTTTAATGCTTCACCTTAATCCATGATTAATCAAAATATTCATGGATGGTGACTTCACTACCCTTTCCTAGCTGAGCCAAATCACTTTCTCTTCAGCCTGAACCAAGTCTTGGGTGGTGCACCTAACCGAAAAGGATGGGTTGACCCATTTAGAGCCAAAATAGCCATGCCCCCCATGCCACTTTGATCCAACTCCTTTACACATGTCCAAACCCAATTGACTTCACAAAACCCCGGCCCTGGACCTCCTGACCCTGAGGGTGACCCATGCCTGCCGGTCAGCCGCCTGGGTCGCCAGAAAACGCCATGGCTGAGAAATTGGAAGGAGCCAAGCATTGAAATTCTCCCTTGCTGAGTTGCCCCATGCCCAGTGGCCATTGTAGCTGTTCTTCCCTTGCCAAGGGCAGCTGATCCCAGTCCCTAACTCACCCTGGGAGGCTCTCCAGCCTCTCCTATTTAAACACCACCTCTCTCGGCCATGGAAGAGGTGCTGAACAAACCTTAAGGAAACTCGCCAAAATCACTCCGGACTCTCCCCCACACTTAGAGCATTTGATCCCCACTTGTTCTCTTGCCCTAATCCCCACAAGCCGAGCTCGATTCTCGGGCCGGAAGGAGTTCCCCATTGAAAGCCCCCTCTCCAGGCCACCTATCTGTTCCAGACTCCAAGCTTCGTAATCGGCTGTGGTCGAAATCATACCTGGACAATTTACCAGGCCAAGGGACTTCATCTGGAGCTTGCTTGGACCCAATCAAAGGTGACACAACTTTCAGATCGAAGCTTCACCTCTCTGAGCAAAGGTATGGACTCACTCTTCTTCACGAGCTTACAGAGATTCTCCATTTAATTTGAATCAATTTCAATGCATGTTTACCATATGGATGTGTTCGTCTCTTCAAGATGAATCCATAGATCATAAGAACACAAAAATCCGTTGAGAATCGAGTGAGAAATTAGGGTTAGAAGGTTGACGGTCGGGTGCACACCAGTCGTAGACGATGACTGGGAGCCGTCGGATCGAGCGTGTATCGAGCGGACGGTCTGGATCGAGCCGGACAGCGCGATGGTACATGAACTGCGGGTCCCTGGAGCGCTGAGTCGGATGGCGGCGCCTAATCAGGAGACGACGCGTGGCCTTTCGGAGCTGCCGAGGATGGCGTGGCACCGCGTGGATAAGTAGAAAATTAGGGCTATTTTCTATTTATTTAATTACCAAAACTTAGAAAATTCATAACTATGTGTATAAAAATCCTAAAAATAAAATAAAAATACCCTCTTGCTCAGTGAACAGAAGAGAATAATGTGGAAAAGAAATCATTTAATTTCTTTGAATATTTGATTTTTAATGATTTATTTACTCTCTGCACATTTTCAATTATCCATGCATGTATACAATTCACCATGGCATGAGACCATAGGGCTTTTGAAGCCTCTGAATTTGGGGACATTCCCTGAATTTTCCAAAGCCAGAGGCCATCCTATGAAGAGTTATTGATTTTTCAATTCTAGGTCATTATTACGAGTATTTTAATTCCAATAATTAGCATGTTGTGAAATAAATTCTAGGAAAATTTAGAGAGGTTTCTTATGACCGAGAGGACCACTAGGGAAAATAGGTTTTGAGTTAACTCACTTGGAATAACCCTAATTGGCTTAAACACCCAAAATGGAACTTTAATTAATTAGAGCTAATCATACATCAAATTGACTTGAAATCAATTCTCCACTGACCTTTAGGATCAGAGAAATCCAACGTAAAAGTTTGAAGTCAATTGGACTTCGTTAGCCCTATCAAATGGGTTGATTAAGCCATTTAGCCAAACTTAAACTTCAAAAATTCATAACTTTCAAAATATTTCTCAGAAATTCACCAAATTGGTTTTGGAGCCTCTCTGATATTAGGGGAATTTAAAAAAATTAAAATTGTAATTTTCCAAAAAAGTTGATTTTTTGCATTATTTTAATCTTTTTAATAATTAAAAAATAATAAAAATCACAAAAATAATAAAATTCACCAAAATGTCACATTTTTAATTTTAATCATTTAGGAACAAACCCCATATCTTTCTTAAGTCTCTATGATGAGATATCAAATTTTAAAGCCCTCAGGTAATTTTAAAATAAAAAAAAAGTATTTTCTAGTATTTCCACTAAAATAATTCAAACAAATAAAAAAAATCAGAAAATTATAAAAATTGGTTCTCTGGTTTCCTTGATATCAGAGAGATTTTTGAAAAATATAAAATTCATTTTTCAACCTTTATTTTATTTTTAAAATAATTAATACTCCAAAACTCAAAATAATTATAATAAAAATAATATAATTCAAAAAATCACCAAAATTGGTCCAAGTGGTCCTCTGGTCATTAGAAATGTCTCATAATTTTCTTAAGAACAGAAACTTTCCCTTGGTCATATTATTAAATTTTCCTTGGAAATCCCTATTTTCCACCAAAAATAATTACATGAATAAATTAAATACAGAAAAATCACATTTTCTCCTCTAATGTCTTGATTGACATATGAGTGAAGTCACATAAAAATTTTAAATTCATTTAAGTTCAATTTAGTGAGTTATGGAATTATTAAGTTTAAAGGGCAAAATGGTAATTAAAATTTTAACCTAAAATTAAAAATTTTAGTTTTAATTAAAAGGGTGGGTAAAATATTTGATACAAAGTTGATTTTGGATGTTTGAAACTTAAAGGGTGGAAACCTACCTAACAATTTAAAAATAATTAAAATAAACCTTAATTAAATAATTGATTAAACTTGGAAGAATAATAAAAAATTGGAATTATTAAAATAGGGATATTATTAGGAAGAGATTTATTCTTTAATTTAAAAATCCTTAAATTAATCACCTCAAAAGCATTTAATTCCTAATTAAAATGATAATCCAAACTCAAGATTTAAAATGTTAAAAGACTTAATCATTAAATTAAATTAAAGTTAAAACATTTAAATTAAATCCTTCCAAAATTTCAATTAAATTAATATTTTAACAATTAAACTAAATCATCTTTAAAAAATAAAATATTAAATTAAAATTAAAAATTTAAATTAAATTAAATTTAAATTTAATTTAAATTAAATTAAACTAGATTAAATTAAATTAAAACATATTAAATTAAATTAAATTAAATTAAATTAAAAAATATTAAATTAAATAAAATTAAATTAAATTAAAACATATTAGATTAAATAAAAAAAATAAAATCTCGTTAAAATAAAATTAAAACTAAATTAAATTAAATAAAATTAAATTGAAAGTAAAACTAAACCAAATTAAATTAAACTAAAATTAAATTAAATAAATTGAATTAAATATAACATCACCAAAGACATAAAGAATTCAAAATAAATCTAAAACAACTTGAACACTATTCCAAACTTAAACCCATTAATTGAAATTAAATTAAATCACAAATCACTTGAACATTAATTTGCCCTCAAAAGCTCTTGTTGTCATAACTCCTAAACGGAGTGTTAAGTGAAGTATAACTTCACTCATATGACATTCAAATGTCCTAGTTCACTGAGCAAGATAACAAAACTTGAACTCCTGGATGATTAATTCATTTGTGTAATTAAATTCTCTTGGACTTAAAACAATCCTAGAGGTATTGAAAAGATGTTTAAGATTCGTCTTAAGCACTTCCTCAATATGATATGATATTTATAAGAATAATTGAACTTAATTGTTCTTTGATGAAGAAAATCGTCCTCAAACCAAAACACAAGAACCTAGACGTCATAGGAGATGACTAGCTATAGGAGTAGGACCTTAGTAGAAAACCATAACACTTCCCTTAGCTTTACCTAGGAACTTGCTTTAAATGATTAAGTATCCTAAATTGTGATTAAGTGCAGCTTGGGATGACGGGAAGACCCTCCAGGTACGCTTTTGTTTTATTGCAATTTACTTTATTGCAAAAGCACTTTACTTTTCTTGCATGATAAACAACTGTTGCACGAAAACCCACACCTCTAGGATAGTCCCTAAAACTGAAACCAAAACAAAATTAAAAGTCATTACAAGATAAAATTCACCGTCACAACATTTCAAAATATAAAACAACTCAAAATTTAATCACAAACAGAACAACAAAACTACAACTAAATAAAAACGTCTTGTTGGATGATCGGGAATACCTCGGATGATGTAACCTACGTGTTGCTAACGTGATTTCCCATGGTCTAAATGAAAGTGTGGAACTCATTTAGTTGAGTTTAGCAAATTCATCTGGACTAAGTGAATCCGATAAAAATAGTGATGCCGGAAGGATGGAACCGTGGGATCTTAACCGGTGTTGTTGTAATCAACTTTAAGATTTATTTTAATTAAAACACTAAAAAACACTTGGAAATTAAGACCTTTTCCAAACCAGAATACGTCTCTCATCTCTTGATTTATGATTTCTAAAACTAAACCTTCTGCAACAACAAGGAGCTCAGAGCATGGTGGGCAGCACTGCCATCGTCATCAGCAAAACCCGAGTCTACTTCAGCAAAACTTTCTTAGAATTAAATAACCAAACCATAGAATCTTGAGGTAGTTTGCCTAGTGAAACATAAATCCTCAACCTTTTGTTAGGTATTTGCATTGTGAATTAAGTCCTAACCGGTCTTAGGACTCCGAGGTAATCGTTCGATACGACATAAACCCTCATATTTTTGAGGCTATTTGTATGATCATGTCATACGAATATAAGTCCTAATTAATTAAAATTGGCAAGATCAAAACATTAAATAAACATTAGGACTTTCCTAAAATCAAGCCAAACAATAGGATAGTCAGGAAATTACCGAGGTTTGCTTCGAATCTGTAATTTCTCTTACCTTTCTTCCATTGAATTCCCAAAACAAAATGTTCCAAACTTGATCCATTCCCTATTGAAATTCTAAAATTCAATTCCTTGAAAACTTAAACTTTTAGATTCTTGAGAGCATAATTATTGATTATTATCGAGAGTTTTCTTAAGTGATTCCCGTAATTTAAGATGTAATTAACTATAGGGGCTTGCCCTTATAGGGAATTTTGAGAACCCAGGTAATATAAACCCTGCTTAATTATTTTGTATTAAGCAGGGGAACTTGTCGGCTTATAAAATTGGTTTGCAGACCAAACGGATGTCACAAATCTTCTAGTTTATTTAATCGAGCCCCATCATCAAGTAGTGTGTCTATTCTTCCGGATAGATACACAGCTTGTGATGTGGCGCTCATTTATATAAACTATTTGGGATGTGAGATCAGTTTGATTTCATATCTTAAAATTTTCAAATTCAAAATTATTTTCAAAATCAAATGCTACTTTCTAAATTATATATACACATATTTAAACCAAATTTAAAATCTAAAAAAATTATGCCGACAGTGTATCGAGCGGACAGTCGAGATCAATTCGGACAGTGGAATGGTACGTGAACCGCGGGCCCCTGAAGCACTGAGTCAGATGGCGACAGCGAATCACAGTGCGACACGTGGGCTTTCGGAGTGCCGAGGTTGACGCGGTGCCGCATGGAAAAGTAGGAAATTAGGGTATTTTTGAATTATTTAAATGCCCTGAATTTCAAAAATTCATATCTTTGCATAAACAAATCACAAAAATAAAATAAAAATACCCACTTGCTCGGTGAACAGAGGATAATAATGTGGAAAACAAATCAAATTAATTGGATGAGTATTTTATTTTAATAATTTATTTACTGTTTCCAATGTTTTGATTCTCCATTTGCATAGGCAATTCACCATGGCATGAGACCATATGGCTTTTGAAGCCTCTCATCTTGGGAACATTCCTTGAATTTTTTAAGGTCAGAGGCCATCTCTGTGAAATGTTATTGATTATTTAAGTTCATGTCACTGTTTTAGGTATTTTAATTCCAATAATTAGCATGTTGTAAAATAAATTCTAGGAAAATTTTGTGATATTTCTTAGCATCAGGGGACCCTATGAAAAATATATTTTGAGTTAATTCATTCATAGTAACCTTAATTGGTCTAAACTTCCAAAATTGAATTTGAATTAATTAGGGTTAACCACACATCAAATTGACTTGAAAATAATTCTCCATTGCTCTTTAGGGTTAGTGGAACCTTGCATGAAATTTTGAAATCAATTGGACTTGATTAACCCCACCAAATGGATTGATTAAGCCTCATAAGCAAAATGGAACTTTAAAAATTCATAACTCCACAAATACTTTTCAAAAATTCAGAAAAATGATTTTGGAGCTTCTCTGATATCAGGGGAATTCAGAAAAATTAAAATTGGAATTTTCTAAAAAAGTTGATTTTTAACAATATTCTAATATTTTAATAATTAAAAAATAATAAAAATCATAAAAATTTTAAAAATCATAAAAATGTCACATTTTTACTCCTAATGACTTGGGAATAAACCAAATATTTTTCCTAAGTCCCTAGGATAAGATATTGAATTTTAAAGGCTTAATGTAATTTTTAATATAAAAAAATGAATTTTTAACCTTTTTACTAAAATAATTCTAATAAACTAAAGAAAAAAGAAAATTATAAAATTTGTTTCTCTGGACTCCTTGATTTCAGAGAAATTTAAGAAAAATATAAATTCTATTTTTCAACTTTTATTTTATTTTAAAATTAATTAATACTCTAAAACTCAAAATAATTATAATAAATAAAATATAATTCAAAAAAATCACAAAAATTGGTCCAAGTGGTACTCTGGTCATTAGGAACATTCCATAATTTTCTTAAGGACAAAAACCTTTCCTTCGTCATGTTGTTGAATTTTCTTTGAGAACCCCTATTTTCTACTAAAAATAATTATATAAATAAATTAAATTCAGAAAAATCACATTTTCTCTTCTAATGTCTTAATTGACATGTGAGTGATGTGAAAAAAAAGTTCAAATTAATTTGAGCTCAATTTAGTGAGTTAAGAAATAAATAAGCTTAAACGGGCATAAAGGTAATTAAGAATTTTAACCTTAATTAATGCTTTAGGTTTAATCAAAATGGAGGGTAAAATATTTGATTTTAACTTTCTCTTGGATGATTGAAACTTAGGGAAAAGGGTAGAAACCCATTAAACACTTTGAAAATATCAAAATGAAACTTTAATTAATTAAATAATTTAAATTTTGGAAAGAATATATTTAAAATTTGGATTATTAAAATAGGGATATTATTAAAGGGATATTTATTCTTTAATTTAAAAAATCCCTAAATAAGTCACTTTAACAATATTTAATTCTTAATTAAAAATTAAAATAATGATCCAAATTAACATTTAAAACTAAAATTAAATTAAATTCAATTTAAAATATTGAAACTAAAATTAAAACTAAAATTAAATTAAAATTAAAGTTAAACTAAAATTAAAATAAAATTAAAATTAAATAAAATTAAAATTAAATTAAATTAAATTAAATTAAAATCAAATTCAATTGAATTAAATTAAAATCATTTAACAACAAACCTAAGTGAAATCATTAAGAGTTAAATCAAAAAATACCAATAATTTCAATACCTCTTCCTATCTAAGTAAATTTAAAACATGAACATCAATTTGAAATACTAAGATAATTGAAAATGTAAAGATTTAAATTAAATCTAAAATAATTTGAACACTATTCTAAACTTAAAATTATTAATTAAAACCTCATAATTTAATTAAATCACTTTAAATCATTAACTCAAACTTTAAATTAAGAATGATTAAAATTCTCGACAAACCAACTTGCCCTTAAAGGCTTTAATTATTATAACTCTTAAATAGAGTATTAAGTGAGATGTCACTTCATTCATCAGGTAATCAAATACCCAAGTTCATCGAGCAAGAGACAAAGTTTAACTAAACTCCTGGATGATTAATTCACTCGTGCAACTAAATTTACTTGGACTCAAAATGATCCCAGAAGTATTGAAAAGATGTTTAGGACTCGTCCTAAACACTCCCTCAATATGACGGGATGTTTTAGAAGAACAATTGAATCTAATTGTTCTTTGATGAAGAAAATCATCCTTAAACCAAACCAACAACCTAGACGTCATAGGAGATGACTAGTTATAGGATTAGGAATTTGGTAGACAACCAAAACCCTTCCCCCAGCTTTACCTAGGTACTTTTTGAAATATTTAAATGCCTTAACATGTGTTTCAAGTGCAGCTTGGGATGACGGGAAGACCCTCCAGGTACGCTTTTATTTTATTGCGATTTACTTTATTACAATTTACTTACATGCACTTTACTTTGCTTTCCTTGCTTGATAAATAAGATTGTTACATGAAAACTAAAACCTTTAGGATAGTCCCTCAACTGAAACCAAAACTAAATTAAAAGTCATTGCAAGATAAAATTCACTGCCACAACATTCCAAAATATAGAACAACTCAAAATTTAATCACAAACAGAACAACAAAACTATAATTGTAACTAAATTAAAACATCTCGTTGAATGATCGGGAATACCTCAGATGATGTAACCCATGTGTTGCTAACAGAATTTCCCATGGTCTAAATGAAAGTGTGGAACTCATTTAGTTGAGTTTAGCAAATTCATTTGGACTAAGTGAATTTGATGAAAATAACGGTGCCGGGATGACGGAACCGTGGGATCTTAATTGGTTATGTTTAAGCAACTTTAAAATTTGTTTTAATTAAAATATTAAAGACACTTGGATTTTAAGATTTTCTATAAACCAAAACACTTCTCTCATCTCTTGATTTATGACTTCTAAAACTAAACCTCTGCAACAACAAGGAGCTTGGAGCATGGTGGGCAGCACGGCCATCGTCATCAGCAAAACTGGGATCTACTCCAGCAAAACTTTCTTAGAATTAAATAACCAAGCCATAGGACTTCGAGGTAGTTTGCCTAGTGCAACATAAATCCTCAACTCTTCGTTAGGCATTTGCATGATCATGTCATGTAAATTAAGCCCTAACCGATCTTAGGACTCCGAGGTAGTCGTTCGGTACGACATAAACCCTCATATCTTCCAGGTTATTTGTATGATCATATTATACAAATATAAGTCCTAATTAATTAAAAATTGGCAGTATTGCAATATTAAATAAATTCCCAAATTGAAGCCAAACAATAGATAGTTTGGAAAGTTGCCAAGATTCTTCTTGGATCCTCAGCTTCTCCTACTTTCTTCTTTTGAACTCCTGAAATGAACTGTTCCAAATTTGATCCATTCCCTATTGAAATTCCAAAATTCAATCATTTTAAAACCTTAATGTTTGAAATTCTTGAGAGCAAAACCACTAATCATTATTGAGAGTTTTCTTAAATGATTCCCGTCATTTAAGATGTAATTAACTATAGGGGCTTGCCCTTATAGGGAACTTTAAGAACCCAGGTAATATAAACCCTGCTTAATTTATTTATATTAAGCAGAGGAACTTGGCGGCTTATAAAATTGGTTCGCAGACCAAACGGATGTCACAAATCTTCTACTTTATTTAATCGAGCCCCATTATCAAGCAGTGTGTCTATTCTTCGGGATATATACACGGTTTGTGATGCGGTGCTCGTTTATATAAACTATTTGGGATGTGAGATCGATTTGATTTCATATCTTAAAATATTCAAATTTAAAAATTATTTTCAAAATCAAATGTTACTTTCCAAATTATATATATATATTTAAACTAAATTTAAAATATGAAAATTTGTCGACAATTTCTGTAGGCGACCCCTTTTTAAAATACAACACAAACCTAAAAATATGCTGACAGGCACAATAAAATAAAACAATCTTTTCATATCATATTCTCGTTGTAAGAGGAAAGATACTTTTCATATATATCGAAACCTTTCAAATACATAACTTAGTGTGTGTCTGTTAGTTAATTCTATTTTAAAAATATTAGAAGTAATTGTAGTTTTCTTAATTATTACTGTTTTCTGCATCTTGTTAGTAGAAGTAAACATTAAACTTTAATTGAAATTTGAGTATTGGATTTCAGTATTACATTATCTATTGTAAGAATCATTTCTTCCTTGTGGGATCGATCGATAACCAAGACTCCATTAGAGCCTTGTATTACTTGATACGATATATATACTTGTGTTGAATGTTTGTACTTTGCAAAATCAATATAAATATAAATAATTTTGAGTTCATATATTCTTGCAATATTAAAAGTCTGCATCAAGTTTTTAGCGCTGTTGTCAGGGAGGTATAAACGGTATCTATCAATAATATAGTAATTGAAAACCTTTACTTTGTAGTTTGTGATTGTGTGTTTGTTTACTTCTTACAGTATTTGTGTGATTTTATTTGCGTAGTAGTGGATCTATAGGTTTAGTACCTTACAATTCAGAGTTAGAGCATACTGTTAGAAAAATTAGAAAACAACAAAAACAAACTGAAAATCCTTGCGAGATGGAGAATAATCAAGATAATCAGAGAAATGATATTGGAAATTTGCTAAGACCTTTAAGAGACTATGCTAACCTAACAGCAGATGAAATTCTTGTGACTATTCAAAATCCTGATATTGCTGCTAATTCATTTAAACTTAAACCTACTATTATCCAAATGGTACAAAATAATCAATTTGGAGGAACATCTCGCTAGTTTACTAGAACTGTGTGCTACTTTTAAGTATGACGGAGTATCGAATGATGCTATCAGACTTAGAATTTTTCCTTTTTTGTTAAGTGATAAAGCTAAGGAGTGGTTAAATTTTTTAGCACCTAGATCTATTAGGACATGGTGAAAACTTTCTCAAAAGTTTCTATCAAAATATTTCCCTCCATCAAAGACTGCTAAGCTAAGAAATGATATCACATTTTTTGGTCAGTTTGAAGGAGAATCAATATATGAAGCTTGGGAAAGAATTAAAGAACTTCTTAAGAAGTGCCCAAATAATGCATTACCAGATTGGTTAATAATTCAAACATTTTACAATGGATTAGTAGGATCATTGAGATCAATTATAGATGCTGTTACTGGTGGATTGTTAATGTCAAAACTTTTTGATGAAGCATACACATTAGTAGAAGAAATGGATACTAATAATTTTCAATGGCCCTCTGAACAGGTAAATCCTAAGAGAGTAGCTAGTGTTCATGATTAAGATATGATGACTATGATAATTTCTCAAATTGCAGCCCTTTCTATTAAAATTAATCAAAATGGAATGAATTATTCTCAGCCACCCTAAGTGTTAGAGGAAAATTCATTTGGACAGATAACAGAATCTCAAACACCTTACGAGACTTTGAATGCTATTAATAGACCTAATAATTCTTATTTGAATTAATATAATCCTGGTTGGAAGAATCACCCAAATTTCAACTGGAATAATAGCAATGCTAATGTTAACCCACATTGGGGGAACAGTTCTATAAATCTAATCGAAATTTGAACAATCAAGGAAATACCAATTTTAGACCCTCTTATCCTCTTGGATTCAATAGTAACCCGCAATTTAATGATAAGAAGTAGTCTACTGAAGAAATGATTCTGAATATGGGAAATCAATTACGAGCTTAAGGTGTTGCGATGAAAAATATTAAAAATCAATTGAGGCATATTTTCACTGCACTTAATAATAGACCTTCTAGAACAGTTCGAAGCAATGTTTTGATCAATCCAAAAGATCAAAACAAGGAACAACTTAAGGCTATTCAATTAAGGAGTGGAAAGGAATTAAAGACAAGAGTACAAAAAGAAGTTGAAATAGAAAAGGAGAAGGTGGATATTGAAAGAGGTTCAAACAAGATCTATCTAGACTTGGAATATCCTCTTAAACTAATGAAAATTACTGTTGAAAACCCACCGCCTCCATTTCCTCAAAGATTAAAGAAATAAAACAGAGATAACATATTTGGAAAATTTTTGGAGGTCCTTAAGAAATTAACGATAAATATTCCTTTTGTTGAAGCATTAGAACAGATGCCTGACTATGCTATGTTTATGAAGGATATTATTAAAAAGAAAAGAAAGTTCACAGATCATAAAACTGTTGCACTTAGCAGAGTGTGTAGTGCAATTATTCAGAAGAATCTTCTAGAAAAACATAAAGATCCTGGTAGTTTCGCTATCCCGTGTGCTATAAGTGAAAAATTTTTTGGAAGAGCCTTATGTGATATGGGAGCTAGTATTAATCTTATGCCTTTATCAACTTTCAAAAGGTTGGGAATATGAGAAATTTCGTCTACATCTGTGACTCTTCAGTTGGCTGATCGTTCCATTACTTACCCTAAAGGAGTGGTGGAAGATGTGTTAGTGAAAGTGGATAAATTTATCTTTCCTGTGGATTTTATTGTACTTGATATTGAGGAAGATAAAGAAATTCTAATTATTTTGGGAAGACCATTCCTTGCTACTGGGAGAGCCTTGATTGATGTTCAAAAAGGAGAATTAATGAGAGTTAATGATCAAGAGGTTACCTTTAATATTTTAAAATCTATGAAGTATCCCTCAATGGAAAAAGATAATGAATGTTTTAGGATGGAGGTCCGTGAATATTTGAGAAACGATCATTTTTAAAATATATTTGAAAAAGATGCAGAGTATGAAAATATGTTTGAAGAAGGAATTGAAAATGAAGAAAATTTAGATAGTATAAAGAATGAAGATTTGGAGTAAGTTTAGGACAAATTTGAAATATTAGACACTATGGAAGGTGAAGATAAATGCTTAATACCATTTATAATAAAACCTCTCGAACTTGAAATAAAAATTCTCCCTAATCATTTGATGTATATGTTTTTGGGAGAATCATCTACCATACCAGTTTTTGTATCTTTAGAGTTAAACAATTATCAAGACCAAAAGTTGTTGGAAATTTTACAAATATACATAAAGGCTTTTTGATGGACTACAACAGATATTAAAAGAATCAGTCCTTCGATTTGTATGCACATAATTTTATTAGATGAAGATCATAAACTGAGAGTTGATACGCAGAGTAGATAGAATCCAATAATGATAGAAGTAGTTAAGAAGGAGATTTTAAAATGGCTAGATGCTGAAATTATTTATCCTATTTCGGATAGTGCTTGGGTGAGTCCAATACATTGTGTACTGAAAAAGGGAGGAGTGACTGTTAAAGTGAATAAATGTAATGAAATTATACCCACAAGATAAATTAATAGATGGTGAATTTGTATTGACTATAGGAAATTAAATGTCGCCACCCAAAAAGATCACTTTCCTCTTCCTTTTATCGATCAAATGTTGGATAGGCTTGCTGGACACAAGTACTATTACTTTTTGGATGGATATATTGGTTACCATCAAATACCTATTGCTCTTGAGGATCAAGAAAAGATAATATTTACTAGCCCTTACAGAACCTTTGCTTTTCGAAGAATGCCTTTTGGATTGTGTAATGCACCTGCAATATTTCAGAGATGTATGATGTCTATCTTCAGCAGTATGATAGATAATGGAATAGAAGTTTTTATGGATGATTTCTCTGTATTCGAGACTTCATTTGAAATATGTTTAGAAAACTTAGCAAAAGTTTTGGAGCTTTGTGAGAAAACAATTTTAGCTTTGAATTAGGAGAAATGTCAATTTATAGTTGCAGGAGGCATTGTACTTTGGCATAAAATTTCTGAATATGGTATGGAGGTCGACCCTGCTAAAGTTAGAGTGATTGAGAGATTGACACCACCCACTATCGTGAGAAAGGTGGGAAGTTTCTTAGGACACACTGGACTTTACAAGCAATATATTAAAGATTTTTCTAAAATTTGAAAACCTTTGTGCCAACTTCTAGAAAATAATAGAAAATTTAATTTTAATGATGAATTTTTGCATTCTTTTGAATTATTAAAAAGGAAATTCATCACTGCACTGTTGACCTCATTTCTGGTGAGGTCTTTCCTTTCCTCTTAGTGCTTAGGATCTAGCCATAGGTTTTCCCTTTGACTATCCTAAAGGATTAGAAGTGGGACCCACCACTTAGAAATTCAAACACTTCTTAACTTTTCTTGAACCCCACACAGATGACCATAAACCTCCAAGCCCCTTTGGAAGGTTAAAAGTCAACTGTGGAGGTTCAAGGATGAGTTCCAATAGGATTCTTTGGCCTTAGAATTACCCTGGGTGGCCTGGTCTTGGTGAGGTTCAGCTTGCACACACTACACTCTCATACAAATTCTAAACTCTAAAACCACTCTTACCCAACTCGGCTTCCTGACTCATGTAGGAAGTTCATTTGGATGGCCCTCAACCCTTAAGCCCCTGGCTAAGAGGCTTAGGAATAACATATTGAGTGCATAAAAGGAGTCCTCTCATGGCTCTTATGAGCTTAACACGGCTTCATGGCTCAACCAAAATGGTTTCATTTTACTCACATCAATCAATCTTCATTTTTCCCAAATTTTAATTTTTGACCCCTGGAGCACTAAATCCACCAAACCTACCAAATACCCTTGAAGTTACCCAAAATTTCCAAAATTGCCTAAATTAACCAAGATTTCTTAAAATCAATCCTAAACATTCCCCACCACTCAAATTGATCACCTATGACCAAATATAGAAAAATTTTCAAAAATAGCCCCCAATACTCTTCATGTACCCTCCTTGTACCCTAAATAGCCTAAAATTCCAAAATTGAAAATATTCTCAAAAAATTCCAACAATTCTAAAATATTATCCACATCATTTTATTCAACTACCACCTACCCTAATTTTATCAATTTAACCCAGTTTGATCAAAAATTTCAAATTGGCCCTTTAGGCCCAAAGTGACCAACTAACCCAATCCATCCCATATTGAACCCATGTCACCCAATTTTCCCTAAATTTGTTTTGAAATCTTCCTAACATCCCCACAAATAAAACTCTAACTAAATTTACCCAATATTTGAACCCAAACTTCACCCAAGCTTAACTCAAACCAAAATTCACCCAAGCTTAAATAAATACAAATCAAGCCTCATGCCAAATTATCCCTAAATATCAAAAAAATCTAAAACGTAATTTCATGAAATTAAGCCAAGCCATTCCCAAGCCAAAGGCAAGCCATGGAGCCATAAGCAAGCCACATGTTAGCTATAAGAGCCATGGAAGCCACTTTCCACATCACCAAACCATTTATGGCAAAAGAGGGGACCCCTTTCCAAACTCCTTTTTAAGCCTTTTTAACCCCTTTAATGTCACACTCTAACCCATGCTTGATCGAAATCCTTTGGATAGAGACTTCTCCACCTAAAGTTAGTTGAGCCAAATGATTCACTTCAGCCCAAATTAGGCTCTTCGAAGGTGAACCCAACCCATTTTTATGGCTTGACCATTGGGGGTGTCCCAACCCCAATGGTCACTGTGGCTCTTCTTCCCTTGACCTAGGCAGTTGATTCCAAGCACTAACTTACCCTGAGCTCAGCCATGGCCCCTCCTATTTAAACTCCTCACCTCGACGGCCAAAATTTTTGCTGAACCAAAGTCTCTCAAAACCTCTATCCAAGTGGCCTAAATTCTCCCCCTAATACAGAGAAAAAGTTCCCCACTGTTCTCCTGCCCTCTTCCCTATTAATTGAGCTCAATTTCAAAGCTCAATTCTCAGGACAAAATAGGACACTTCACCACAGTGAGCAAAACCCCAAATTGATCAACCCTACACCATCACCAGACCAAGAGAGGAAGTTCACCAGTGGAAGCCCCCTCACCAGGCCACCCATCTGTGCTGGAGACCAAAGCTTGAAATCGGGTTTGGTGGAAATCATACCTAAACATTTCACCACGACCAGAGGCTTCATCCCTAGCTTTCTCAGACTCTAATGAATGTGCCAAGCTCCTCTGATTGAAGCCTCACTTCTTAGAGCCAAGGTATGGAACTCCTCCTTCCCAAGAGCTTGTTTCGATTCTCTATTTTGTTTAAGTCAAATTCAAAGCATCATAGCCATATAGATGTGTTTGCCTTGTTGAGACGAGTTCATAGAGCCCAAGATCATGTAATTTGGTTGACAAATGATCGAGATCTTAAGGTTTGAGTGTGGATGGTTCT
Organism: Papilionanthe hookeriana x Papilionanthe teres; assembly: GCA_022702705.1. NCBI lineage: Eukaryota > Viridiplantae > Streptophyta > Magnoliopsida > Asparagales > Orchidaceae > Papilionanthe > Papilionanthe hookeriana x Papilionanthe teres. The sequence goes on from CM040423.1 coordinate 96,719,078, forward strand.
CGAGTTAGGGCACTTGGGAACGATGAACAGATGTTGTCCATTTGCGTGTGTATTGGTTGAACGGTGGAGATCAAGCCGGACAAGGAGATGGAATGGGATAGCGGGCCACGTGGCTACCGAGTCAGATGGCGGCGTCAAACAAGAGTGCGCCTTGTGGAGCTTCGACCCGGACGAGGATGACGTGGAGCAAACGTGTTTAAGTAGTTATATAAGGTATTTTTGAATTATTTAAATGCCTTGATCTTTGAAAATTCATATCTTCGCATAGAAAAATCCTAAAAATAAACTAAAAATACCCTCTTGCTCAGTGAACAGAGGAGATTAATGTGGAAAAGAATTAAGCTATTTTGTTAAGTATTTTATTTTTAATTAATTTAATCCTATTTTGAATATTTTAATTCTTCATTCAAGCATACAATTCATCATGGCATGAGACCATAGGAGCTTTTGTAGCCTTTGATCTTTGGAACATTCCTTGAATTTTACAAGACCAGAGGTTATCTCTGTGGCAAGTTACCTATTTTTCAAGTTCATGTGTCTGTTTTGGCATTTTAATTCCAATAATTTGCATATTACTTAGAAAAATCTATAAAAAAATTAGGGGAGGTATATTAGGACCAGAGGACACTAATAAAATTATGGCTTGATTTATTTCTTTAAAAGTAACCTTAATTAGCCTTAACACTTAAAAATGAACTTTAATTAATTAGGAGTAAAAACACATTAAAATCACTTGAATCAATTCTCCACTGTCCCTTAGGATACAGAGAACCTCACATAAAAATTTTAAGTCAATTGGAATTAATTTACCCTATTAAATGAATTAATTAAGTAACAACTATTTTGAACACTAAAAAATTCATAAAACCCAAAAATACATTTCAAAATTTCATTAAATTAATTATGGGAGTTCTCGGTGATCAGAGGAGTCCAAGAAAAAAAAAGTTGGATTTTTCATAAAAATTTGATTTTTAATCATTTTTAAATATTTAATAATTAAAAATTATAAAAAATCACAAAAATATAAAAATTTACCAAAACATCACATTTGGTCTCCTAATCACTTGGGAACCACCAAAATACTTTTCTTAAGTCTCTAACTTAATATGTTAATTTTTAAAGGCCTAGGATAACTTTTAATATTTAAAAAATGAATTTTCCTAACCTTCCACTAAAATAATTCTAATAAATCAAAGAAAAATCTAAAAAATATAATATTTGTTTCTCTGAGCTCCTTGAGGTCAGAGAGATTTAAGAAAAATATAAAACTTAATTTTCAACTTTAATCTTATTTTATAATTAATTAATGCTCCAAAACTTGAAATAATTATAATAACTAAAATGAAATTCAAAAGATCACCAAAATTGGTCCAAGTGGTCGTCTGGTCAGTAGAAACATCCCATAATTTTCCTAAGGACAGTAACCTAACCTTGGTCATGTTGTTGCATTTTCAATAAAAATCCCTATTTTTATTAAAATAAATATATAAATTAATTAAAAATAAAAAATCACATTTTCTCCTCTAATGTCTTAATTGACATGTGAGTAAGGTGACATAAAAATTTCAAGTTCATTTGAGCTCAATTTAGTGAGTTATGAAATGAATATGCTTAAGAGGGCATAAAAGTTATTAAGGATTTTCTTAACCCTAATTAATACCTTACACCTAATTAAAGGAGGGTAAAATATTTGATCTTAATTTTCCTTTGGATGATTGAAACTTAGGAAAATTAAGAGGTAGAAACCCATTAATCACTTTGAAAATATCAGAATGCAATCTTAATTAATTAAATCATTTAAATTTTGGGAGAATAATTAAAGTTTGGATTATTATGATTAGGAATATGACTTAAGAAGGTATCAATTCTTTAATCTAAACATTCCTAAATGGATCAATTCAATGATATTCAACTCTTAATTAATTCTAAAAATAATTATGATGATTGAAATTAGTAATTAAAAAGGAAATACTCCTTAACTAAATTAAATCTTAAAACATTAAATGATTTAATAATTAAATTAAAATAAATTTAAAAAACTTAAAACAAATTTAAAATCACTTAAGAAAAAACTTAAAACAAATTTGAGACATTAAATAATCTTGAAAAAATTCATAATTAAAAATGTGAATATCAAACCAATTAATGCCAACCTAAAGTACTATAATTAATTCAAATCAAATCATCAAAACTTAATTGAATTAAATAATTTAAACAACCCTTTAACATAAACAATTTTAAAACATTCAAGAATCAATTTGAAATTTCATGACTAAACTAAATTGTCTTGAGATAACAATTCAATCTTAGTGGTTAAATCCCTTAACAAACTAATTTGCACCTGAAGGCTCTCAGTCTTATAACCCTCGGGTGGAGTATCAAATGAAATGTTACTTTACTCACCAGATAATCAAATGTCTGAGTTCACTGAGCAAGAAACAAAACTTAACTAAACCTTTTGAATGATCAATTCACCTGTACAATGAAATTCATTAGGACTCGAAATAATCTCAGAAACATTGAAAAGATGTTTAGGACCAGTCCTAAGCACTTTCTCAATATAATGGGATGTTTTAGAAGAACAATTAAACTTAATTGTTCTTTGGTGAAGAAAATCATCCCTAATAAAACACAAGAACCCAGACGTCATAGAAATAGACTAGCAATAAGATTAGGATTTTGGTAGACAACCAGTACCTTCCCTTAGCTTTACCTAGGTATTTCTTGCAAATATTTAAATGCCCTGACATGTGTTTTAAGTGCAGCCTGTAATGATGAGAAGACCCACCAGGTATGCTTTCATTTCATTGTAATTTATTTACCTGCACTGTAGTTTCTTTCTTGCAAAACTTGCATGATAAACGACAATGTCACCCTGCACGAAAACTGAAACCTTTTAGGATAGCCACAAATCTGAAACCCAAAATTAAATTAAAATCAACAAAAGATAAAATTCACCACCACAACATTCAAAAGATAAAATAAATCAAAATTTAAACACAAACAGAACAACAAAACTACAACTATAACTAAAATTAAAACGTCTATTTGGATGATCGGGAATCTCTCAGATGATGTAACCCACGTGTTGCTAACGAGATTTTCCATGGTCTAAATGAAAGTGTGGAACTCATTCAGTTGAGTTTAGCAAATTTACTTGGACTAAGTGAATCCAGTGAAAATAGCGGTGCCGGAATGACGGAACCGTGAGATCTTAATCGGTCCTGCTTAATCAACTTTAAGATTGGTTTTAATTAAAACATTAAACCATCTCAATTTTCAACCTCTCTAAAACAAAAAACTTCTCTCATCTCTTGATTACCACCTTCTAAAACTAAACCTCTGCAACAACAAGGAGCTTGGAGCACAGTGGGCAGCACGGCCATCTTCATCAGCAAAAATTGTGTCTACTTCAGCAAAACCATTCTTTAGTCTGAATAACCAAGCCATAGGATTTTGAGGTAGTTTGCTTAGTGTAACATAAATCCTCAACTTTTCGTTAGGCATTTGCATAATCATATTATGCAAATTAAGCCCTAACTGGTCTTAAGACTTCGAGGTAGTCGTTTGACATGACATAAACCCTCACATCTTCGAGGCTATTTGTGTGATTATATCATACAAGCATAAGTCTTAATTAACTAAAATTGGCAGGATTACAACATTAAATAAACTCTCAAATTGAAGCCAAATCATAGGATAGTTGGGAAGTCACCGAAGTTCACTTTGGGTCTGTGACATCTCCTACATCTCTTCCTTTGGATTCTCAAAATAAATTGTTCCAAATTTGAGCTATTCCCTATTTAAAATTTCAAAAATCCAATCTGTTTGAAAGCTTAAGCTTCGAAATTCTTGAGAGCAAAACCACTGATCATCATCGAGAGTTTTCTTAAATGATTCCCGTCATTTAAGATTTAATTAACTATAGGGGCTTGCCCTTATACGGAACTTTAAGAACCCTGGTAATATAAACACTGCTTAATTCCTTTATATTAAGTAGGCGAACTTGTCAGCTTATAAAATTGGTTCGCAGACCAAACGGATGTCACAAATCTTTTAGTTTATTTAATCGAGCCCCATTATTAAGTAGTGCATCTATTCCTAGGGATAGATACACGGTTCGTGGTGCGGTGCTCGTTTATATAAACAATTTGGGATGTGAGATGGGTTTTATTTCATATCTTAAAATTTTGAAACTTAAAATTATTTTCAAAATCAAATGCTACTTTCAAAATTATTTAAAACTATATATACAATAAATTTAATTTAAAATAAAAATTCACCGACAACTTCTATAGGCGACCAAAACACATAACCTAAAAATATGCCGACTTGCACCTATAATTGTTTCACCAGATTGGGAGAAACCATTTGAACTTTTGTCTGATGCTAGTGATTATATGATCGGAGTAGCATTGGGGAAAAGGTATGATAAAGTTTTCAAAGTCATTTACTATACTAGTAAAACTCTTAATGAAGCTCAGATTAGTTATGACACTACTGAAAGAGAGTTATTAATTATAGTATTTTCTTTTGAAAATTTTATACTTTATTTAATTGGAGTGAAAAGTATTGTGCATACAAACCATTCCGCTGTCAAATATTTAATGCAAAAGAGGATGCGAAACCTAGATTGATTAGATGGATACTTCTTCTGCAAGAATTTGAATAGTCCTTTGTAAGGGATTTGATAACAAAATAGCTCATCATTTGTCGAGATCATAGTATGATAAATTATCTGAATTTGAGAATGAAGTTACAGAAACTTTCCCCGATGAACAACTTTGTACTATTATGGGAAGAAATTTGCCTTGGTATGTTTATATTGTGAATTATATTGTGAGTGATATTCTACCACCTGATTTAACAAGGCAACAAAAAAGAAATTTAAATATGATGCAAAATTTTGTTTTTGGGATGAGCCCTATCTATATAAACAAAGTAAGGATCTGATTATTAGAAGATGTGTGTTACAGGATGAAACTAATTTAATTATTCAATGATGTCATGATTTTGAATTTAGAGGTCATTTCGGTGTTGATAAAACTGCTTTTAAGATTTTATAATCTGGATTTTATTGGCCTACTCTTTTTGTGGATGTATACATATATATTAAATCATGTGATCGATGTCAAAAAGTAGGTAATATCTCTAAAAGAAATGAAATGCCTCGAAACTATAATTTTGAAGTTGAAATTTTTTATGTATGAGGATTAAATTTTATGGGACCATTTGCTCCTTCATTTGGAAATTTATATATATTGGTTTCCATTGGTTATGTCTCGAAATGGATTGAAGCTATTGCTTTACTTAGATGTGATACTCAGAGTGTTTCAAAATCTTTGAAGAAAAATATATTTACGAGATATGGAATGCCGAGAGTGATTATAACTTATCGTGGATCCCATTTCAGGAATAATCAAATTAAGAGATTGATTGAGAAATATAATATTATTCATAGAATCTCTACTGCTTATCATCCCCCGACTTAGGGTTTAGCAGAAGTGTCTAATCAAGAAATTAAAAAAATTTTGGAGAAAACTGTGGATATTGTTAAATTAGATTGGTCTGCTTGATTAGATACTGCATTATGGCCTTATAAGACTGCTTTTAAGACCTCTATTAGAATGTCTCCTTATAGACTAGTGTTTAGTAAGACTTGTCATTTACCGGTTGAATTGGAGCATAATGCATTTTGGGCGATAAAAGAGTTGAATTTTAATTTGAAAAATGTTGGAGAGAAGAGATTTATGCAATTGAATGAATTGAAAGAAATTAGAAATGCATCTTATCACAATGACAGGATCTATAAAGAGAGAATGAAATTGTGGCATGATCAGAAGATATTGAAAAAGAAACTTGAACATGGACAAAAAGTTTTGTTATACAACACAAGATTGAAATTATTTCCTGAAATGCTCAAGTCTAGATGGTTGGGACCTTTTACAGTTCATTCTTTTAGAGTTGTTGATATTGAGGATCCTAATACTGAAAAGATTTTTAAAGTTAATGTTCATCGATTAAAGCCTTACTTTGACAAGTTTCAACCTGATTTCAAAGAGGTTTTAATGCTGAGTCATCTCGAATAACTGAATGGTTTGTCGTGCTGACGACGTTAAACTAAGTGCTTTATGGGAGGCAACCCATATGTATCTTTGTGGTGTGTTTGTTTGTTTGTTGTATTTGTTCTTTTTTAGATAGTTATTTTAGAATCCAAATAACACCTAAATACTTTTAAAAATTGATAAATATTGGATAGAATTGAGATACTGGAATATTTTAGACCAAAAGAAGTTTGATGAGATTTTGGACCACTGGCGCCGCCGGTACCAAATTACAGAGAACATACTGAACTTCCAGGCTTGAGCGCCGTCGGCGCCCAAAACATGTTAACGGTTTTTGGAGTTTCAAAATGCGATTTTTGGCGGTTTTAAATGGGATCTTCTTCCTTATAACTCCCTAAAATCTTTTTCAAACTTCCAAACTCCAGAAAAATGAAAACTACCTTTCCCAATTCGCATCCCATGGATTCCTACTCCATTGAAACCCCTCGATCTCACATTTTCAACCGATGGAAGTTTATTAGTTTTGAGGCGCAACGATTGTTTAACAAAGTGATGATGAAGAGGAGGATTATCAAGGAAAGATGCTTTATTAATCGAGGTATGGATAATCCTACTGCAAGAATTGAAGAGATATTAAAGAAAAGACATTGGGAAGTGCTATGTTACACTACCGCTGCCGTAGTCATTCCGGTTGTGAAGGAATTCTATGCAAGTCTTCATGGGATCAACCAAGGATTCTTCTTTGTGCTAGGTGGGTTTTTGCAATTCACTCCTGCAAGAATTAATGATCTCTTTATGATTGAGAATGTACCTATTTTCCATTATTCCAATTTTAATGCCACAAGAAATAATATGAATGATGTGTATCATTATTTGACGGATGAAAATGAAGAATGAGAAGTTAGAGAAAATGGATATATTAGTTTCCCTTCTGCATCTTTAAATCAAGTGTGCAGTGACATTACTTTATTTCGGCAAAGTTATTTCCAATATTGAAAATTAGTAAGGTAACCAAGGAAAGTGCAATTTTGAATTTTTGTATTCAATTGAAGGTCGATGATATTGGTCATAATGGAAATTAGTTTTGTTGATAGTCATGATCTACAAGTTCGCCATATTTTTGTATGAGTATCACAAGTTCCATGAGAGTTAGAAATGGTTCTTGTTCCTTAGAGGCCAATTGATCCCACTAATCTTTATGACTACCAAACAGTAGGAGATGACGGAGATATGGATCTGCTTGCTGATCAACCAACTCAGTCTTCACAACCTATTTAGCCTTATTTTCTTGAAAGTTCCAGAGTGATACTGAAGAGAATCAAGCGGTTAAAATAAGAGGTACAAAATGTTATGAATGCCATCAATAATATTTCTGATTTATTTGATCATATAGATTGGAGGATGAAGGAACAATTTGATCACATTGGTCGTATTGAGATGGGCTTGATTAATCTAATGAAGAAGAACACTGTGATTGCTGAGGATTCTTCTGATGAATTCTAATTTTGTCCTTTCTACAATTTGTTCGTATATTAACAATTAATTGGAGATTTTAGAGAGGAAGAAAGTTCTGAGACCGATGAGGAGTGATTATCTAGATTCTATTTATGTTTGATGTGGGTTTACTTTACTTTGCTTAATCTTGTTTGGTGTTTTTAGTATTTACTTTGCATTGCTTTGTAGTTTGAATTTAGATTTCTACGCTTAATTTCATTGTGTGTGCTTAATTCTTAGTGGTTTCTTATCTTAGCATATTTACAACACAAAATATCTAAGAGTTGTTGGTTTAATTTGATGAACGTATTAGTGTTTATGTTGTAATGTGGATTTTATATATAGAAGTATGTTTTGTGCTGTTTGTATAAAAATTGTGTTAGTTATTGCTTTTGTGATGAAATAGATGCTTAATGAAGTGTTAAATGTCATTGTGGAGGACGAAATGAATGAAATTACGAAAAAATTTTCGGACCTAGAAAAATTTTTGGATTGGGGCCGTCGGAGCCCAACTCTAGAGAGTTTGGCCTATTTTAAAAGATAGAGTGCTGGCGGCGCTCGAATAGAAAAAGACTGAAAAACCCTTTATTTAGCGATTTTGACCTTTAGACCCACGGTTCTTTCCATTTCCTTTGTCTTCCTCTTCGATTTTCATGATTTTGAAGACCTAAGGCTTGCTAAATCTTGGATTTGAAGTAATTTTAGAGCTTTTCGAGACCGAATTTACACTTCTTTTGGTAAGAGTTTCACTTTAAGTTAAAATTTTTTTTTTTTCACCATAGTAATCTCTCACATTGCTTAGATTGGAATTTTGCGATTTTTGACGAAATTTTGAGATTCCTATGATGAAATTTGCTCTTACTTGTTTAGAATAGTATTTAGAGTTTGTTACATTGTGGATTTTGGATTTATTAGATTTTTCTTGCAATTTTTAGAAATCTACATGGCTCCAAGGATGAGTAAAGGGAAGAGAAAATTGGATTTTGATGAAGAAAGATTTGTCAATGTTAAGGCGCGGTTTCATTTTAACTCTTACCTTTAAATTAAGAAGTGTATTCAGAATCGAGCTTTTGATAATCGTGGTGGATCCGTAGAGCAGTTAGTTGCTGAGCAGAATAGGGAGAGATTTTGTTATTTACTGCGAATGCTGTTATGGTTGTTGTAAGAGAGTTCTATGCAAATGTGCCCTGGACTGAGATTGTGTATGTGCTTGTTAGATGAAAAATGGTTGAGTTTACTCCTCAGCATATTAACACATTTTATCAGACTTAGGAACCATTTTTTTGTGAATATGAGAAATTTGATACCCGAGAGACGAATATGAAAGAATTGGTTGCTTCTATGACTGACGAAAGAGGGGAATATAAAATAAGTCAAAAACAGATGATTGACTTCCCTGCTTCAGAATTAAATGTTGCATCTAAAGCTTGGCACTATTTCATCTCTGCAAGATTGTTACCTTCTTATCACCACAGTGAAGTTAAAAGAGATAGAGCAATTCTGAACTATTGTATTCAGAACATGAAGAAGATTGATATTGGAGCTATTATCTTCAAGAACATTCAGACTATTGCTAGAGGCGAGACCACTGGAGGATTAGGACATTCTGCCCTAGTTTATGCCCTATGTGTTCAGTCTGGTGTTGAGTTCAACAATTCTGAAGAGGTAGCTATACCACTAAGACCCATTACAAAGACTATTATTCGTACTTATGAGTCTCATGTGGGAGCACGAGATGAGAGTAGGAGTACTGATATTCCTACTATGAGTTATGACATTCCATCGACATCTGAGCCCCCTACTTTATCTGATATTATGGAGCAGCTGAGATTATAGAGTTCTAGTGTGGATAGACTCCATGATAGGATGGATGTGTATGAGTCCAGAAGTGTTGTGAATGAAGATTATCTGAGGAGAAGAGTTGAGTTTGATATTGCTTATTATGATGCTCAGGTCAGATTTATGAGGGGGAGACTGATGTGATATTTCCTACTTGCCTCAACTATACACCGTATAGACCTGATCGTGCTGACCCTGCTGATGAACCTAGTGATGGAGATTGGTAGTTTGTTTGTTTCTGTTTCTATTTTTCTTGTTATGTGTAGTGTTGTATTGTTGTGATGTAGTAGTTATTTACTCTTTCATGTGATGTGTAAACCTGTTAATGTACTGTTATGTTGTATTGAAAAATTGAAATTATTAAATGAACTGTGTAGTACTGTGACAATTTGTTTAGTAGTTATGGTGTTTTGTTGGATGTTTAAAAGTTTAAATTTGATATCTCTTTACCCTGCAAATATTTAAAAATTCTATATCACTGTTGCTAACTGTTTCATGTCTACTAGTTTTAAATTTTGACTAATACCAGATAGCTTTCAAATATTTCAAGATCCCAACACAATAAGGTTAGTTTCTTTTACTCCTTACTGTTTCAAATTTATTGAAAAATTTAAGTTTGGGGGAGGGTAGAAAAATATTAACTCTTATTTGTACTCAATTATTATATTTTCCAAAATTATTAGCATAATTTTTGGCAGTTGAACCTCGCATGAGATAACTAAAACTTTTTATTTCAGTTGAATATTATGGAAGGATTGGATGAAAGTTTTTAGTAATAAAGGTTAATTTTATATGGGTAAGAAATTTGGCATTAAAGGATTTGATTATATTTAACTATTTAATGTAAAGAAAATTGTATTTTTAAAATGTTAAGAGACTTAAAGTATTGTGTGTTAAGAAGAGATTGTGACTTTATGATGAATAATAAAGCTCATACCTAATTATAAAGTAAGGATGTGTTTCAATTTAGAACTTTACAAAGAGGAGAGTGAAGTTCAAAATCATTACAGGCTATCTTGGTATAGTAATCCTCGTTAAAAAAAGGAGAAAAGAGAATAAGAAAAGAAAGGAAGGATTAAAAAATAATCCCAAAAAGAAAAAGAAAGAAAAATATTTATGAGGAGAAGCTTGAGGAGATGCCTAATCAAAAATTAGCTTTACATGAGTCAGCCTAAAGAGAGAACTTGGTTTCACTTCTGAATTTATATTTAAAGTATTGGCCTAAATTCTGATGAAGTTTGCACGAAGTCCTTTTTCACATAATATTTCAAGGCACTCTTAATGTGGCAAATTATGGTTTATCTTGAAATAAATAAAAGACTAAAACCCTTAAACTTGATTACTGAATATTCTTATGCTTGTAGTGTTAACCTGAGTTACTGAACTTCTTTATAAAAGTCTAACCAATATATTCTTTTGAATGAAATACTTTTAGTGATCTACAGGTGAAAAGTTCATTGCCTTGAGTTATATTTTTATGTAGTAGAAGGATTACTTGAGGACAAGTAATAGTTAAAGTTTTGGGGATTTTGATGCACCAAAAATATATACTATTTTTGCTATATAATTTTACCCATTTTTGGTGATATTGCACTTTAAAGAAAGGTATTTTCATGATTTGTTGAAGGTACGATGAGTTTAGGTGATTGGAGCGAAAAGAAGTGAAAATGACCGAATTCAGAAAGAAAAAGAACAAAAAGGAGGAAAACAGCTTCTGGCGCCAGAATGGACGCCGTTAGCGCCATTTTCTCAAGGCCCAGAATTTATTTGATGATAGAGCGCCGGCGACGCCCGATAATGTCAGTAGATTTCAAATTTCAAGTTTTTTGGCCTCTTTTTGAAGGGATGCTTAAGGAAACTCTTGGGAATTCTTTTCTAACTTATAAGTAACTGTTTTTTGACGAAATTGGTGGTGGTCTTTGAGGAGTTCAAGTGGTTTTGTGTGTGTGTTGAGTGTTAGGGTTTAGAAGATTGAGTGTAGAAGTGAGAATTAAAGAGGAATTCTTCTATAAGGAGTGAAGGACAAAGATTAAAGTGAGAGATTGCTACTTCATTTCCATTCTAAAGACAGAATTGAGTGTTGCAAATAAGAGAGAAAAAGATTCAAAGGAATTTCAAGGGATTTGCATTGGGGAAAAGAAAGAGATAAGTTGTATTTTCTTTTATGTTTTGTATTAATTTTCATTTATATATAAAATCCATGTTTTATTGTGTCTTCTCCATTAATTTTGAGAAGTCTACTTTGTCTTTCTTCTTGCATAGAGATGCGATGAAGTGAATTTGAAGTGCTTTTAAAGTATTGAAGAAATTGTGATGGTTCTTCATTTTGAACTTAATTTAATTTTCAATCTGGCCAATTGAATTGTTAAAATATGTTGTTGAACATTAACTCTGAAAGAATTTAGTGTCCTACAACAATAAGGAAGAATCCATTCAATTTCCATAGATGAATTGTGTACTTCATGAGAATTGAGTGCAAATAAATAGGGAAATGTGTTTTGATGGACATAAAATTGAAAGTTTCAGGGTGACAGGCTGAGATCCCCAATTTGGTCCTAAGATTGGTAACTAAACTCGAAGGTTAGCCTTCAGGTGAAGTCCGTAGTGACAGCCGCTATCCTCCCTGCCTAGCCTTAGATTTAGTGACTGAACTTAGGATATGTCGATGTTCTTTTCATGCTTGGAAGAGGGGGTACTCTTTCGAGGATAATAAAACATTTATGCTCTTATTTGGTAAATAAAATCAAATAACCATTCCATATCATTCACACATCATATTCTCATTGCAAAAGAAAAGATACTTTTCTTATACATCAAAACCTTTCAAATACATAGCTTAGTGTGTGTCTGTTAGTTAATTTTATTTTAAAAATATTAGAAATAATTGTAGTTTGCTTAATTATTACTGTTTTATGCATCTTGTTAGTAGAAGTAAACATTAAACTTTAATTGAAATTTGAGTATTGGATTTCAGTATTACGTTATCTATTGTAAGAATCGTTGCTTCCCCGTGGGATTGATAACTAAGACTTCATTAGAGCCCTGCATTACTTGATACAATACGTATACTTTGGTTGAATGTTTGGACTTTACAAATATATTATAAATATAAATAATTTTGAGTTCATAAGTTCTTGCAATATTAAAAGTCTGCATCACTTTGCATATAGGACTAGGTTTGGGATCTATACCAACTAGAAATCGAACCATTTATTGACTGCTTGTAGTTTTGTGTGTTTAATCTTAAATCCTAAACTGTTGGTTGAGTTGATTAAGGCCAAAATAATGAAACTTAGGTTAAGTTCCTATAGACAAGAAATGCCTTAGGAAACTCTTTAGACTTATGGACCTAGGTCTTGTGGAGGATCACTCCTTAGAGAACTTCAGTCACCTGCACTCATTTCATCATAACTCTTCTTTTAGCTATTGGAGAGCTCATTTGATTATGAAGTTCCCCCAAACTAAAAATAATGCTTATCCCATAAATGAAGAAATTAAATAATGAAATCATCAAAAAAATCATTTTTAAGAAAATATTAATATAATGAAATCCGTTGAAAGATGAATACATCATTGGAAATTAAATTGTAACACAATTCATAAATAATATCTTCAAAATTAATAATAATAATTGAATTTTAAAAATTAATTAACAAATTTGAAACTAAAATAAATTAAAATTTGAAAATTATAAAAATTTGTTTAAATTGAATAAAGTTTCCAAAAAGAATCATAAATGTTTAAAAGAAACTTTGAAGAAAATAAAAATTTTTAAAAATAATGTTCGTTTAATCACTCTCATATCATTTAAAATAATTCCATTTATTTCACAACAATTTAAAATAATTTAAAAAAAATTAAAATTTTATCAAATAATCATAAAAACTTTTAGAAAGATCAACTAAAATTTTTAAAATTTTAAGGCAGTTTAATTTTCAAATAAAAAAAAAATCATTAAAAAAAAATTTTCCTACAAACACCCTTCACATGGAAATCACTTTAAAGCCGTCATCCTTTGAAACATTTTTGTTGGTCGTCTTTCCACACTCAACCACACCTACATTTGATTATTGAAACCTCCAAGCCAACCAATTCCATAGCCCATCCCTACAGCTTCCAAAGCAAGATTCAAGCTATCCTAACAGCCGAAGGTGTGCTAAATTTGAGCTAGCCCATCCCCATAGCTTCTAAAGCAAGATTCATCAGACATGCTTAATGATGATCAACTAATTTTGACCATTGTATGCGGCTCACCTACATTTACCCCAAAGAATTAAGCAGTGACACCTCATAAATCCTTGGCACAAGGCTTGAGCTAATATGAGACAGCCCTAACCATTCCCTCACCTATAAATAGAGGTAGGTTTTTGGCCAAACCTATGCATACAAATTCCATTGACGAAGTCCTACCCTTTCATTTCATGAGAGCTCATTAGCAGTCTAGGAACAATTCCACACAGCTTTTTCACCAACAAAACTGTAGTGCAACAATATAATTTATCCTTCCTAAAAAACCAGCTATTCTAGAATTTTGTTGTGCTTAGCTTAATTTAAATATCTAATTTGTTTAAATAATTCCAAGATTTTAGAAACCACTTCCTCAATTTTTTTCCATAAGAACTGCATTACTTGGACCAGACGATATCAATCAAAGAATGCTTAAAGTTAGTTGAATTTTTATAAAGAGGTGGGAGATCTTAATATTACCACACAGAGGAGCATAATCAGATCTTTGCGTGCATTTTTTAAGGATTCGATCAATAAGATCACCATTGGACCATGGTATGTGCTTGGAAACCGCTTTGGCATCATTGATGGAGGTTTCCGCATTCTTCAATCTTAACCATTAGAATGATAGATTTGTCAAGACGAACATTTATAACTTTCAGTCATATATTTTCATCAAGTATCGAAGAAGATATAACTATTTTACCTTGAACGTTCATCAGCGCATAGGATGATGGATATATGACGTACAATTTTATATTTAAAATAGAAGGTTGGATACATCCCCATGATGTGAAGGTGTTCATAAGTGGAAAAGAGATCAAAGTGGGGAGTTGATGTGGCTATTGGATCCAATAATTACAAGAAAAATCTTGTATTTCCACAAAATACCTTCCATTAAAGTGCAATATCATTAAAAATAGGTACAAAAATGTGCATAAAAATACTATATATTTTAGGTGTATCAAAATCCCTCAAACTTAAAATGTTACTTGTCCTCAAGTGACAGTTAATCTCAAAAAGCATTTTAGCATGCAAATTATGTAATGAGTTTTCTAGGAAGATAACAAAATTTTGTTCTAGAAATGGAATAGTCCAATTTAGAAAAAATTTCAGTAATTAAAACCAACTTAAAGTTTAGAATGTTCTTAAGTAAAAGAAAATGATAAATATAAGTCTCTATCTATTTCAAAAATATTTGTGGATTTTTCAAAATATAGGATTCAAAAATTTATTTTCTCACTTAAAAATCTTTATTTGAAAAATAATTTTACTTACTATATTACAACTTTAAGCTTTAGATTTTCTCTGATCTTATATCTTAAACTTTAGGTATGAAACCAATTTTTATTAGGCCCTTAAATCCTCAAGCTTCTCCTCCCTTTTCATATACTATTTTTCACTTTTTTTTAAAGGCAAGGATTACTATATCTGGATAGGCCTTTAATGATTTTGAATTCCACCCTTCCATTTAAAATAAAGGTCAGATATACACCTTTAACTTAAAAATCATAATAATAGTATTTGAAAATTACTCTTCAATAAAATAAATTTAAGATTCGAAGAATAAAAGTCAAATTTTCTATTTATCCAAAAATATAAAACTTCTTACTAAAGATAGTTTAACTTTATTTAACACCTCTTCATTAAGAAAATTTTAACTTTAAGTATTTCATGATTACTATAAATTTTAACTAAATTCTTTTAATCATTTCTATATTCAAAATTTTATTCCCCTAATATAACTTCATGTACATAATTGTTCTCAATTAAAAATAAGATTTATTTTAAGTATTCTTGGGAATCAAATAATATTTTAGGTTTTTGAAAATCTTTGTTTTTAAAATCCCCCCCCCAAACATTAAATTTATAATTAATATAAAACATTTAAGCATAAAAAATGATACAGGGGTGAAAATAAAAAACTTACATAAGATGCTTGCAGCAATTTTTAATATCCTAATATGCAAGTATAACAATTTAAATAACAGGAGTAACATGAAATCAAATTTAGTTTTTCAAAACATTTTTTTTTCTTTTTTTATATAACAAGAAAAGTAAAAAATTTCAGAAGACTTCTACAGTACTGGAGTTTTTCAAAGAAAATACACACCAACTAAAATAAAACACTGATACAGATAACAGATAATAGTGGAATTTGAAGAATTTTAAACATGTAGTTGTTGACCTCACTTTTGGTTGAGGTATAGTCTCTCTTTAGATTAGCCCAAGGTCTAGCCATAGGACTCTCCTGGTGACTTTCTTAGAAGACTAGTCATGGAACGCTCCCCATAGAAATTCAAACCTTTTTTAGCTTCACTAGGAGTTTTAATATGCTTGAGGCCTAACCTCCACCTTTTGTTAGGAAAAAGGCAAGCATAAAGAATCCTAGAGGAAGGTTTGGACTTCACCACTCACATGCACACATTCCCCTAAACCTTTGGAAACTCATGTAGATGGTTCTTCTCAACTCTTGGCATCAGGCTAGGGTTTTACAAGTACCAATATATAGAGAACTAAATGTGAGTGACCCTTGGTCCATAGCTCAATTCAAACCATCTCATGACATTCATCTCAAACCAAGCTTCAATTTTCCAAAATTTCAAAAATTTGGCACCTCACCTCCCAAAATGCCCTAAATTACCCAAAATTCTTCAAATTCACCAAAATTCCCCAAAAATAATTCCAAGATATTCCTTACCACTCAAATTGACCATCCATAACCAAAAATTCCAAAATTTCCAAAAATACCCCCCAATACCCTCAAAATACCCAAAATACCCTTTTAGCCAAAAAATCCAAAAACTCCAAAAAATTCTTTAAAAAATCCAAAAAATCCTAAAAATTCCCAATTTCATTTTGTTCAACTACACCATAAGCCAATTTTGTCAATTTAACCCAATTTAAATAAAAAAACCCCAATTTGGCCTATGTAGCCCAAAAGTGCCCAAATCAAACCCAATCTTGACCCAATTGACCAAAATCTTGCCCAATTTCAATTCTAAGCTTCAATTCGACATCCCAAATATCAATCTAAACAAAATTCAAGCCTAATGTGACCCACATTTGAATCAAATTACACTTGAAATCCAAAATCCCCAATTTTGCCTAAATAATCCAAAATCCCCTAAATAAACCCAATGTCAATCAATTCCTCCAAAATTTCAATCCCAAACTCTTTATAACAACTTCTTAAACTGAATTGAATAATTAATTGTCCACAAATTGAGCTCAAGTCTTACCCAAGTCCATTTTGGACCAAAACCCTCAATTTTGACCCAAATTGAACACATGTCCTAAATCCACCAAATTTACCCTCCAAAATTTGTCAAAACCCTTTCATGCCTGCATGAAAAATCTTTGAGACAACCATATCTACACTATTGTTAAGACCTCTGGACCTCATTCCCACTCAAACTCAAGATAACTTGACCCAAATCAAATATGGTCCAAAATAAACAAAAATCCTATCCATACCAAAATTGAACTTCCAAATGAGCTCAAAACCACTTTAGGTCTTCATGAAATATCTTCATTACAATCATATGACAAATATTGATCAAGGCACTTGGGCTTCATTCAAGCTCTAACCCAAGTTAAGTCAACCCAAACCCAAATGAACCTAATTGAAGTAATAATTCAAATCAAACCAAATTAAACCAAAATAATTAACCAAATTAACCTCATGGCATCCCTAATATATATATATATATATATATATATATATATATATATATATATATATATATATAATAATAAAAATAATAAAAATAATAAATAAATAAAATAAAAAAAATCTCTCCCTCGTCTCTCCCTTACCTCTCCCTCACTTCTCCCCTCACCTCCTCCTTACCTTCACCATATCACCACCTCACCTCCTCCTTACCTTCAACATATCTCCACCTCACCTCCTCCTTATATCCCCCACTCCACAAAACTGTGAGCCCCCCCCCACCCATAAGAATCCTCTCATAATCCCATTGTACACTCTCTTACACACTCACTTACTCACTTCACTCACTTCCTCATTCCACCCCCCCAAATTCCTCCTAGTCGTGAGCCTCCCTTCCCCTTCTCCTCCTTCTTCTAAGCTAGCCACACTTCATCACAACACTCCCAACCTCTCCTAGCCGTGAGCTTCAACAAAGGCATTCCCTCTCCAAGGTTTCTTCCATCACTCCCTCCACGGCAAGGTAATCTCCTCCCCCTCTCTTTACTTTTGCTTTTGTTTCAAAATTTCTTTAAAAAAAGGAAAAAACAACAAAAATGGCATCATAATGTTTAGCTTAAAGATCTAAATCACACATACATGAATTTTCTTTAAAGTTCTTCTCCCTCTACATAGGTTTTCAAAAAAATCATGTGTTAATTATTATTTTTCTTTTCACAATTTTTTATGCTATTTAAATGTTTCCTTGCTTAGGCTTAGGAATTCCTTTTTTATGCAAAGTTATTTAGCTATTCAGTTTTTTAAATCTTTCAATGTTTAGCTTTAGGATTTCTTTTTCATGCAAATTATCTAATTATTTAGGTTAAGTATTTTAAATATTTACAACTATACCACCTACTTTCTTCTCCTAGTTTTTGAAAAATAGAAAGTAAATTTTAAAGTAATAATGGCAAAATAAAATAAAAATCAAAAGAGAAAAGAAAATAAAATAGAGATAAAATGAAATAAAAGAAATAAAAAAAATGAAATAAAATTTAAAATAGCATATTATAAATAACACATAAAATATTACTAAAATAACTACATAAATTATACATATGTAAATTAATAATATAAATAAATGTAAATAAATTATATACACTAAATAATATATAAATTAATGTTAAATATATGGTAAAAAAAATTTACATACACTAAAAAAATAATAATAATGAAAATAAATTGTATACAAATAAGTAACATAATAATATAACCATACTAAATGTAAAATAAATAACAATATTAAATTTAAAAATAAATAAATACCACTAAAATATCTAAATACTAACTAAATGCTAAATACGTATATTTGTAAATTAATGATATTATGAAAATAATGAAAATAATGTTATAATTTTAGAAGAAAACCAAAAATATAAGGAAATAATAATAATAATAATAATAATAATAATAATAATAATAATAATAATAATAATAATAATTGAAAATAATTGTAAATATGAATAAATAACAAAAATAAGTAAATAAAAATGTCATTCTTTTTAAAATAATGTAAATGTAAATATATGTGTAAATAAAAAATTTAATAGACTAACTTAATAAAAAACAATAATAACTTAAAATAAATGAAAGAATAATCCAGGCGAGAGAAAATGAAAAGCTTTATAATTAAATAAATATTAATATAAATGATAAATAAATGATATAAATAATAAACTTAAATATACATCTAAATAATAACAATAATAAATTAAAATAAAAATAACTTATAATTTATATATATTAAAAATGATAAGAATATAAGGAATAGTAAAATAAATAACACATATATATTAAATTAAATCTTAAACATTTCATCGGCCGACAGTAGTTTTCCTAAGTAGAAGTTCCTAATAGTAGTTTATAATCTCCTAACAGTTTTTGAATTAAAGTACACACTATTAAAAACTCTGACAAAACATACACATAAAAAAACATTTACATTTATAAACTACCACACAACAACATATAAATCCATAATAAAACAAGAATAATACCTGATTATGGATAACAGATAAATAGTACAACTACAATCTTCATACTATCAAGGTTTACATCACAATACAACCATAAAAAAAATACTAGATCAAGCATACAAAAACACAACACAACAACACAATAACTAAAACAAACACACATACAACTACTCTTCATCCTCATCATCATCATCATCTTGCTCGTTCCAATCTTTGGATGGCACATAAGGTATATAAAATGGATGAGGTGGCATCTCAGCACTCTGATCTCTTCTAAACAGTTTGTCCAAGTATTGCTGATAATTCTCCTCATATTCATCATGTTTTACAATATATCTCTCAACATTATCCAACTTACCATCCATATCTCTCACATGCTCTCGAGTAAGACTCACTTTTTCAAAATCTTTCTTAATAAACCAGTCTGTGAATCAGTAGATGATGAAGCACGTGAAGTAGAAGCACGAGAAGTAGAAGCAGCAGAAGCAGAAGCAGTAGAAGCCCTACCAAATCCTCCTCTCCAACCAAACTCTGAATGTACAGTGTAAGCACCAACGTTTACACTAGTAATTGGTCTCAATGGCTGAAGTACCTCTTCCCAGGTTTCAAATTTCACTCTAAATCTTTCATAAAGTGAATGAATCAAAGAAGGAAATCCTATACCTGCAGTCGTGGTTGATCTAGCATAGTTTAAAACATAATCATAAATAATGCTTCCAATATCAATCGACTTCCCATACTGAATATAATGGTTTAACACCGCTCTTTCTCTCGTCACTTCACTTGTGTGACTTGAAAGAAACAACATACATGAGATAAAATAATGCCATGCCTTAGAAATGGCATTCAATTTGGAAGCAGGAAAGTTCACTCTTCTATCATTTGTAATTTTCCATAATCCTCTTCCATCAGTCAGAAACTCCATAATCTTATCTAATTCTCCTTCCGAAGGATGATAGTTAGAATAAAAACAAAACATATCAGGAGGTAGTCCATAAAAGGTATTGATTGCACCTGAAGAAAAGTTTACTTCATGCCTCCTAACGAACACCTGATTTTCCTCTGCAGCAGGTAAATTTGCATAAAATTCTCTTACCATATAAACAACAGCAACAGCGGAGAAGCAACAGTAATTATGTCAGTTTCTTCTTGCAAACATATCTTTAATCACCTCTCATGGCTTACTAAACACTCTCTCAGGAATCAACTTACGTGATTGCAATGCATAGACATATCGTTCCTCAGCCCTCAAACTAACAAATTTGTCAGAATCAAACTTCATCTCATCTCGAGCGCGCTTTGACTTTGGAGCCATCTCTAAAAATTCACGAAAAATTCACCATAAATTTCAAAATCAAACTAAACTTGCTAAATTATCTTCCAAAATATATTTTCACTAAATCCAAGAAATTTATCAAGCTTTTCCTCAAATTTTCACCATGAATAGTGATTTTAAGATTTTCCATAATGTACTCAAAATACATGGTGAAAATAAAAAATTTTTACTTAGGAGTAGTGCTCTTACTTCAAGGAATCCAAATCTAACAATTTTTTGTGAGATCGACTCTTAAATGATCCACAATATGATACCCTAGGCTCCTCTTTCACGGCAAAGCAAAGGTTGAAGATGATGGGGCGGTTGAAAATGACAATTTTCGAGTTTTTAACTTCGGGAATAAATTTTTGAGAACTGGCGCCGAAGCGCGAACTATCGGCGCTTGGCCGCGAAATCTGGCGCGTAAGCGCCGACAATCTGGCGCTTAGCCGCCAGTACCCAAATTTTTATAATTAAGGTATAAGCACTAAATCACTTTGTTAATTACCCTTAATTAGTCCACAATAATTAATTCTCCCACATAAGTCTTCTAATACTCCAAATCAAAGTTTAATAACTATTGATTCCATACAAATTTCACAAAACACAAACTTATATTCAAAACAAACACAACATTTAATACAACACTAGAATTTCTATCCAAACATAAAGGATATAATTCTCAAAATACAAGACACTACAATCTTAAACTGATAAGTGTACATCTCTAAGATGTATCCAACACATCATCAGGCATATATAAAAACACTAAACACATCAAACATGAACTCACAAGAACACTAACATAAAACATTAAAACACTAAACAAATACAAACAAAACACATTTAATTCCACTCTCCATTAGGCGGAATATAACCAGGACCACTATTATTCTCATTTGACCATTCAGGAATGTAGATTTGATAGAACGGACGATCATTGTTCATTCTAATATCATCTTCTTCAATTCATTTATTTTTCACAAACATCGCTTTATCTATTTCTTCCACATACCTTGAATGATTGAATTGCATCTTGAGTTGCCATCCCATGTGATCCAGATGTCAGGTAATATCATTATTTTTTGCTTCCATTGAAGTCACTCGAGCTTCAATTTTTGCAATCATCTCTGTTATACCTTGAATACTAACAGCTAGATATTCATTAAATAACTCCTTAGCACTATCACTAATGAACTTACTTTTATCGGAATCTTGCTTCTTCTTCATGTCGTTCTCCAAGGAAGACATGATGCTCTTCAAAATTTTCTTCTTAGACTTCAGAAATTAAATTTGGACTTAGGGTAAGTGTTTCTATCAAGTCTAGTCCTTTTTATAAACTTGGGAGATGCTAGAATATTCCCCTAGACGTTTAGAATCTTCTAAATAACTCCCATAACTTCTCCCCCACGATCTAGGCTTGTAGATCCACATTCATGTATTTTTATAACTGTGGCGCCTAAGCGCCATCTAGTCGGCGCTTAGCCGCCACTGCACATTTTAGCACAGGTCCGCGAAGTGTCCAAATTTTCATTCTGACTTCACTAACTCATCAATTAAGGTCGAATAAACTCTACTTAAGTTTAAAAACTCCAAATTACTGCCATTAAAAATAATAATAAAAAAAACAAACCAAACAAAGCAAACAAAACACACAAAACAAACATAAAGCAAAGCTCACCGATAAATATGGGTTGCCTCCCACAAAGCATTTGTTTTAACGTCTTCAGCCTGACATACCCAGAACTCATTCTGAGTGACCCAACATTAAATTCTCATTAGACTTAGATTTCTTGACTGAAAAATATGGTTTAAGTCTATGTCTGTTAACTTCAAATATTTTTCCAGTCTTAGGATCTTAAATGTCTACAGCTCCATAAGAATTAACTTTTATCACAATGAATGGACCCATCCACCTGGACTTAAGTTTTCCAGAAAATATTCTTAATCTAGCATTATACAGCAAAACTTATTGTCCTGGTACAAGAATTTTGGAAAGAATCTTCCGATCATGCCATAATTTCATCTTTTCCTTATAAATCTTAGCATTTTCATAAGATTCATTTTTTATTTCTTCAAGCTCATTCAATTGCAATACTCTCTTTTCAGCAGCATATTTCAAATTATAATTGAATTCTTTAATAGCCCAATATGCTTTATGCTCAAGTTCAAAAGGTAAATGACAAGCTTTTTTAAAAATCAGCCTATATGGTGACATTCCTATAGATGTTCTATAAGCAATCCTATAGGACCACAAAGCATAATCCAGTTTAATTGACCAATCCTTTCTATTTGGATTAATAGTTTTTTCTAATATTTTTTTAATTTTATTATTGGAGAATTCAACAAATCCACTTGTCTGCGGATGATAAGCAGTAGCAATGCGATGATTAATATGATATTTCTTTGCTAACTTCCCAATAATAGCATTTCTAAAATGACTTCCCCCATCAGTTATGATTACTCTTGGTATTCCAATTCTGCAAAATATATTCTTTTCTAAAAACTTTGCAACTCTTTGAGCATCACATCGAGGTCAAGCA
This sequence comes from Papilionanthe hookeriana x Papilionanthe teres, assembly GCA_022702705.1. Classification (NCBI taxonomy): domain Eukaryota; kingdom Viridiplantae; phylum Streptophyta; class Magnoliopsida; order Asparagales; family Orchidaceae; genus Papilionanthe; species Papilionanthe hookeriana x Papilionanthe teres. Next base: position 96,742,246 of record CM040423.1, read on the forward strand.
ATAGCTTCAATCCATTTGGAAACATAGTCTACTGTTATCAAAATATACACATTTCCGAAAGATGGTGTAAGTGGTCCCATAAAATCTAATCCCCAAACATCAAATATTTCAACTTCCAACATATAATTGAGGGGCATCTCATTTCTTCTAGAAATATTGCCTACACACTGACATCTATCACAATTTTTAATATAATCATTCACATCCTTAAAAATTGTAGGCCAATAAAATCTTGATTGTATTATTTTATATGCAGTTTTATCAATTCCAAAATGTCCCCCATAATCAGAATAATGACATTTTTGAATAATTTCATAAGTCTCTTCCAAAGTTACACATCTTCGAATTATAAGATCCTTTCCTTTTTTATATAAAAACGGGTCATCCCAAATATAAGTCTTAGCATCAGACAGAAATTTCTTCTTTTCATGATATGTAAAACCATAGGGTATAATATTACTAACAATAAAGTTTACTATGTCTACATACCACGGAACATTCCTTTCTTTAACAGTGAACAGTTTTTCATCAGGAAAATGTTCATTAATTTCTTCAATATCACAGAGAGATTTTTCAATTTCATGCCTGGATAAATGATCAGCAATTTGATTATTAGAATCCTTCCTATCTACCATTTCAAAATCAAATTCTTGCAAAAGAAGAAACCATCTTATAAGTCTCGGTTTTGTATCATTTTTTTTCATTAAGTATTTAATAGCAGAATCATCAGTGTGCACCACACATTTAGTTCCAATTAAATATGATCAAAATTTATCAAAGGCAAATACTAAAGCTAATAACTCTTTCTCAGTAGTGGTATAATTAATTTGAGCTTCATTAAGAGTTTCACCAGCATAATAAATTACTTCGAAAATTTTTTCATATTTCTGACCCAGAACAGTACCAATAGCATAATCACTAGCATCACACATTAATTTAAAAGGTTTTTCCTAATTTGGTGAAATTATTACAAGTACGGTGATTAATTTTTCTTTTAATGTTTCAAAGGCTTTACGGCAGTTATCAAAATTAAAAATTGCATCCTTTTCCAGTAAACGACATAAAGGTTTTGTAATTTTTGAAAAGTTTTTAATGTAACGCCTGTAAAATCCAGCATGTCCTAAATAACTTCTAATTCCCCTTACATTGGTTGGGCAAGGTAAATTAGATATAACTTGAATTTTTGCAGGATTTACCTCCAAACCTTTTTCTGAAATCCGATGTCCCAAAGCATTTCCTCCTGTTACCATAAATTGGCATTTTTCCCAATTAAGGACCAAATTAGTTTCTTCACAGCGTTTTAAAACTTTAGATAGATGTTCTAAATATGATTCAAACAAAATTCCAAACACTGAAAAGTCATCCATATAAATTTCAATCCCTTTTTCAATTAAATCACAAAAAATAGCCATCATACATCTCTGAAATGTAGCAGGGGCATTACATAAACCAAAGAGAATTCTTCTAAAAGCAAACATACCATAAGGACTGGTAAACGTAGTTTTCTTTTGATTCTCAGGAGCAATTTGAATTTAGTGGTAACCAGTATATCCATCCAGAAAACAAAAGTATTTATGCTCAGTCAGTCTATCCAACATTTGATCTAGAAAAGGGAGTGGAAAATGATCTTTCCTTGTGGCGAGGTTTAATTTTCTATAATCAATGCATATTCTCCACCCTGTAACTTGCCTTGTTGGTATCATTTCATTCTTTTCATTAATAGTCACAGTTACTCCTCCTTTCTTAGGAACACAGTGAAAAGGACTAACCCATGCACTATCTTAAATAGGGTAGATAATTCCAGCATCCAACCGCTTTAAAATTTCTTTCTTAACAACTTCTTTCATAATAGGATTTAATCTCCTTTGGGGATCAGCCCGTGGTTTGCAATTATCTTTCATAACAATTCTGTGCATACAAATTGAAGGACTGATTCCTTTAATATTAGCAATTGTGCATCCAAAGGCTTTCTTGTGCTTCTTCAGAATTTCAAGCAAACTCTCTTCTCCTTTTTTAGTTAATAGAGAGGAAATTATAATAGACAAGGTTGAGGATTCACCTAGAAAAGCATACTTCAATTGATGGACCATAAGATTTATCTTTCTCAGTCATATCCAAGAATTTAAAATTTTCATGAACATACTTTAAATCTTTCTCTTGAAAATCTTCAGAATCAAATAACTCCTCTTCTTGCTTATATTCAAATTCTTCTCTTTCAACTTTCTCTTCATAAGTTGATTTAAAATGACATTCACTTAAATAATCAATAACATCCATCCTATAACACTCATCTTCTTTACCTCTTGCAGGATATTTCGTCGATTTTGAAATATTAAATGTAACAGTCAGATCATTAACCCTCATCGTTAATTCCCCTTTTTGCACATCTATCATAGCTCTGCCAGTAGTTTGAAAAGGTCTCCCCAAAATTATGGGTATCTCTTTATCTTCCTCCATATCTAACACAATAAAATCCATAGGAAAAATAAATTGATCCACTTTTACCAAAACATCTTTTATAACTCCTTTAGGATATGTGATCGAACAATCTGCTAATTGCAGAGTTACAGTAGTTGGGGTTATTTCTCCTAGTCCTAGTCTTTTAAATATTGATAGAGGCATAAGGTTAATGCTTGCACCCAAATCACATAAAGCTTTTCTATAGAATCTATCTCCGATTGCACATGGAATTGTGAAACTACCAGGATCTTTAAGTTTTTCAGGAAGCATTTTCTGAATTATCGCACTGCACTCCTTACTAAGTGTAACAGTCTCATTTTCTTCAAACTTCCTCTTCTTATTAAGAATATCCTTCATAAATTTTGCATATCTTGGCATTTGTTCTAGGGCTTCAGCAAATGGAATATTAATGGTAAGCTTCTTTAATATCTCCAAGAATTTTGAAAATTGCTTATCCAACTTTTGTTGATGAAGTCTCTGAGGAAATGGAGGTGGTGGTTTTTCTAAATCAACCTTAGGTGGAGAAATAGGTCTTTCAAAACCTTTTGGAGCGTCCTCTTTAGTTCTTTCAATCTCTTCTTTCTCTACTTCAATCTCTTTTTGAACTCTACCTTCCAATTCTTTTCCACTTCTCAGTTGAATTGCTTTCACTTATTCTTTATTCTTTTCTCTTGGATTCACTTCAATATTACTTGGAAGCATTCCTTGGGATCTATTACTTAAGGAATTTGCAATTTGTCCCAATTGATTTTCAATATATCTGATGGTTGCTCCTTGAATTTGTAATTAATTTCCCATAAGTGATACTACTTCTTCCATAGACATCTTCTTCTCCTTAAATTGTAAAGCATTGTTATAACCTGAAGGATAAGTTAATTTATTATTATTATTACCTTGGTTATTCCAATTCCCCAATGGGTTTACTTGGGTTTTCCCCCATTGTTGATTAACACCACCCTAATTATTGTTATTCCAGTTAAAATTTAGATGATTCTTCCAACTTGGGTTATAATAATTGGAATATGGGTTGTTAGGTTTGATTATAGCATTCACAGTTTCTGGTGAAGAATAAGAATCAACCATTTGGCCTAATGAATTTTCTTCAATCATGAGAATTGGCTGAGAAAAATTCATCCCAAATTGGTCTACCTGATTCTGGCGCCTAAGCGCCACGGTTACAGATCGTGTAAAAACCAAAAATGTTTAGTTTTTCACATGAAATCTCTTTATATATTTCCTTATCTTCATCCCCAATCCCATAGAAACCTTAATTTTGACCAGAGCAATCGATTTTGGAGGAGTTAAGAAGGGTTTGGAGGTAATGCATATAAGAAATCATGGAAATGAGGTAAGAGACAAATCTCCTAAAGATCCTCAGCCTTATTTTAATGGTTTTATTGTTGTTAGTATGGAGAAATTGTCTAGTCGATTGGAGAAGATTGAAGCGGAACTTCAAAGTATTGGTAGTTGTCTCCATGAGATGTACCACCAATACGAACACTTGGAATGGCAAACCAAACTTCAATCTGATCATATGGCGGCCTATCATGACGCTCAAGTAGAAATGTACGGGAAGAACAACTGGATCGATGAAAAGAAAGCTTTGGAATTTCCAAGGGCATTGGTGTTCTATGCCTCTGGTCCTAGCGAACTTCATTGCAAAAGTGATGGTAATTGAAGATTGGTGTTAAATAGATCTTATATGTGTTTTAGGTGTGACCGAGTCATGTGTTACTGTGTTGAATATTGAATTTGTGTGTTTGCTTAATTGTTCATTGTGTGTTGTTGGATTTGATTTTTGCTTTGAATATGTTGTTGTTTGTGTTATTTATAAAACTACGAACATTGATACAGTCATGTACTGAAATTTATTGAATTTGGAATAGAAGTTATGGATTGGAATTGAAGAATTTAGATACATTTTTGTGGATCTAAACTATCATTTTAAATTGATTGTGAAAATGTTTGGAGGATATAAATTGGATTAATACTCTCATAAGAGTAATTAGGAGTCAAATTTGATAAGATTTGGTGGAAAATATAAAATTTAAATTGAATTTTTGGAAAGGCGAGTCTGGCGCCTAGGCGCCAGAATTTGGTGCCTAGCCTGAACCTGAAAACTCATCTTCTTAAATACCCCCAAACCATTTTTGACACCTAAGCTTCCTTCTCCACTGTTTTTTGTTAAAATATTCTCTATAGATCCCATTTAAATCTGGATTTTCAAGTTTTTGAGCTTGAAATCACCCGATTTATTCATCCTGAGGTCAGATCTACATTCTAAACTCATTATTTTCGATTTTCACCATGGATTTTGCTCTCATTGAAAAAAATTGAATTTTTGAGAAAAATTTTGATTTTTAAGGTTAAATCCTTGAAATTTTTAATCTATTTCAAGTTTGAAAAGCTTAAATTAGTTTTTTTTCCTAGATCCATAGAATTTATTTCACATTTTTATTTCACGTTTAGATGGAACCCAAATCTAAGAGAGGAAAGGATTGAGAAAATTTTGATCGTAGCCAATTCGTCACTGCTGCTGCATACTTCCGATACAATAATTTTACGATGACTCAGAAATTTATCTCGAAGCGAAGTTTTTACAATCCTGGAGGAAGAATTGAGGATACGATCGTTGCGCTTAACTGGAAACGATTCTGCTATTTCACTGCTTTTGTCGTTATCCCAATTGTTAGAGAGTTTTATGCTAATTTTGTGGATACTGAAGAATACGAGATTTTTGTTCAAGGAGTTGGAGTAGGATTCACTCCTGAACGTATCAATATTTTATATGTCCTGCAACCAAACATTGAGTGTTATTACTCCCGAATTGGTCTATCTTCTTTGATACAGCAGCAACTTGATTTGATAATATTGTAAAAGCATCATTTTCATACACACTGGTTACCTTTTTGGGATTTAACCTTTCAGAAGGCCATTGAAAATTATTAGTAGCCATTTCTTCAATTAAAACATAAGCATCAGTAAATGGTTTAGACATTAATGATCCACCAGCAGCAGCATTGATGATTGATCTAAGAGATCCAACTAATCCATTATAAAAATTTTGAATTATTAACCAATCTGGTATTGCATAATGTGAACATTTCCTGAGGAGATCTTTAAATTTTTACCATGCTTCATATATTGATTCTCCTTCAAATTGACAAAAAGATGTTATAACATTTCTCAACTTAGCAGTCTTAGATGGTGTAAAATATTTAGCAAGGAATTTTTGTGACAGTTCACCCCAAGTTCTATTTGATCTAGGTGCTAACGAATGTAACCACATTTTAGCTTTATCCCTTAGTGAGAAAGGAAAAAGTAAGTCTAATAGCATCATCCGAAACACCATCATATTTAAAAGTTGCACACAACTCTAGAAAATTAGCAAGATGTAAATTAGGATCTTCAGTTGTTGCTCCCCCAAACTGATTGTTAGACACCATTTGGATAATAGCAGTTTTAAGCTCAAAAGAATTAGCAGCTATAACAGGTTTTTGAATACTAGCATGAAGTTCTTCTACTGCAGGGTTAACATAATCTCTTAAAGGTCTGAATTCTTGATGGATGCCAACATTTTGATCTTGATAATTTGCCATTTCTTGAATATTTTTTTCTTTTTCTCTATTTTTATTTTTTTTAATTTTCTTATAGTTCATTCTAATTCAAAATCGTAAGGGACAAGTCTTTTAGAACCTGAACTATGCATACAACAATAAAACAAAACAAAACACAACACACTAACAAAAACAAAGAAAAGTAAAAATTTTAAATTTCTTAATTCTCTTTAAAATGCAATTTAATTAATTTTCCCCGGCAACGGCGCCAAAAACTTGGTACCGTCCGATAGATATACGTGCAACGGTTGCCAAAAACTTGACTCCACTGGATATAAGTGCGTTGATGACTTAAGGTATGATAATTATGATTTTATAATATGGGATACTACACAAGTATACATATCGTTTATCAAGTAATATAGGACTTTCTGATTAAGCCCCGAGATATCGAACCCACAGAGAAAAGTTGAAAATCTTTAAAGAAATTTAGAAAATTATCTTTTTACTTTCTTTAATTGTTTTTGAAATAGTATGTCTTGATTTTGAAAAGTTTTAGAAAGTTGATTTGTCTTTTGAAATTTTCTTAATAAAATGCTAAGCAATGAAAGTAAAGGTTTCAATAACTAATAACACTGGATGTAAAAATACTATTAACTAAAATATCTTTTTCTTTCCTTTCATGAAGTAGTAATAATTCTTATAGTGTTGTTGTTGAAGTATTTAAATTTTGTTGTGATAGATAGAAGCAAATGTGTTCTTTACCCTTACTTGGTTCTATAAAGAACATAGGTTAATTTAATATTTTTATTATTTTAAACATGATAGGCAGGGAAGATACCAGTCTCTCACTCTAGAGTTCCCTCGATTCCCACCACCTGGGGGCTAACTTCTCCTAACAAAACTCAAAACTTCAAACCAAATTAGGGGGTTTTAGCCCGTCACTCTAAAATCCTCTAATTTTACTCCCTTCTATAAAAATTTCTTATAACATTACATTCACTTATATGGACTACAGTTCTCACCCATATAATTGCATGTGATTCCTGCTAACTTTAATGAGATAATACCGCATTGGATCTTACATAATCTCAAGAAATTTTACAACTTAACAGGCCAAATTAAGAAGTAAAAGAAGTTCTCAGAATTAATCTTCACAACTTCTTCCAACTTTTAAACACTGATACTTTCCATAACAATTCTCTTTAAATTAATTACTTCTCCATTTTAAGAAAGAAAAAGATAAAGTAAACTACTTAGAATGCATTAGGAAAATATAAAAACACATTGATCTTATATTAAAAATGATAAGAAAAATAATAAACGAAAGCAAGTATTGATAAACAAAATAAAAGTAAACACTTATCTGAAAATCCTTTCCACAAGACTATGGAAGTTCCTCTGAAACTTTGACTCTTAGCTAAACTACTCCTCAGAGCAAGTCTCCAAACTTCGATGACTCGGAATATAGACTTCAGACTTCAATAAAAACTAAACTAAAAGAAAGAAAAGAAGTGGGAGAAGAACTCTTAAGTCCGACCCTTTTCTCCTTTCTACTCTTTACTCCTACTCTAAATAAAAACTTAAAATGCAGTGGAAGAATCTCCTAAATTCCTCTCTTCAAAATACAGTGAAGAGCGCCTCTTCAATTCTTCACTTCCTCACTTCTAAGATTCTTTTTAAATAGTGAACCAAAAGGTGTCTTGGTGTCTCTTCAAAATGTGTCCAGATTCGATGTTTCTACCAAGCAACGCACCCCTTCATTCAAATTTTCTGCCCAAAAGAAGTTATGGACGTTAACACCAAGAGTTGCATCCATTCCCTTTGAATTTGGTGCCAAATCTAATTAAAGTTCGATTTATAACTGTGGCGGCTAAGCGCCGACCCAGCGACGCTTAGCCGCCAGTGCTAAATTTTTTATTTTTCATTTTTTTGCTCCAAATTTAATCCAATTTTGCTCCTTTAATCATGACCATCTATTTTCATCATACCTGCAAGAAAAACACAAAATACCTTTCATTATAGTGCATATCATTAAAAATAGGTATAAAAATGTGCATAAAAATACTATATATTTTAGGTGTATCATTGAGCGTAGTGGCAATGGTCGACAAAGGAAAGCAGCCAATAAGGATTCAGCCTGAGCAGCATCACAGTCAGTCGCCTCGTCATAGTCAGCCTCAGCCGCATGGTCAGCCTTGTGCATAACAAAGCAGTCAGTCTGGTCAGCAGTAGAGGTCATACGGGACAGATGGACGATAGGGTTCGTTAATGTCAGAATGGCTATGCAGGAACTACTCCTTCAAAGAAGATGTCATAGCAAAGATGCTCAGCAATTTAATGAATAAGACCAGGTTCAGATTGTCCGAGGTGAAGAAGCTGGAAAAGGTGGACAAGAAGGATCAGCCGAACTTATGCCCCTATCACAGGATGCTCGGACACACCATTGAATGCTACTTCAGTTTCAAGGATTGGCTCGAGCGGAATTCCAAGGAAGGGAATATAACGATACCAAAGGAATACTTGAAAGAACCTGAAAGAGGATCTATAAACGTGATTTTAGCCGAGACAATCTCTCTGGTTAATCCATACACTGGTAAAGGCGGATGGAGCAAAATTTGGAATGAACTCAAGGAAGTCCTGGACCAGATCCACTCTACTCCAAAGAAAGTTGTTGTCTGGAATCTACTGCTAGCCTGATCCAAGATTAAAGCTTCATCGAGGAAGCCACCATGACAGGAATGGAGAAAGAAATGAATCATGAATGAAATTAAGGACGATAGCGTGAAGGGTAGGATAGAGGGTGCCCCTGTTAGATTAGTTGTTTCAGATTCGGGGGTGAAACCCCTCGAACCCCTAACTTTGTACCATTATCTTTATGCCCCTCCAGGGTCTCACGGTGATAATATAAATGATGTTGGCTACGTTCTTACTCTCTTTTGTGATGATGTAACTAATCACAACCTTTCTAACTGAAATTTTGATTCCCAAAATGATCCTCAAATCATTATTGTTCCCGATAATGTTGATGAAAAAAAAGAAGATATAGACAATACCAGCTACGACAGCACCAGAAGCGAGGAGCCAGTCCTCGAATGCTAAGGTACTCTAATTGCCATCAGCATGGACTTTTCAGATGCAGAAGAGGTAGATACCATACTAGAAGGATCTCTGGGTCCAGAAGAAGAAGAAATAACAGAAGTACATTAAGAAGTGGTAAGGTGCTACCTCCAAGGACAACTCCAACAGATAAAGGAAAACAAACAATTACTCAAGAAGAAATATCTCCAGCAGCAGAAGAAGTACAGGCTCGAAATGAAATAAAAGATTCAAACCAAGTAGATTACAACATGCTAGCTCATCTCATGAAGTTGCCAGCCAAACTAAGCATTTACGATGCTCTGATCCTGTCAAAGGAGATGAGATAAAATTTGATCAATGCTTTACTTGATCCGGATATTTGCTTAGCATAGTTGGCTAGCAAATCCTCAGATGGAGTTTGTACTTTGAAAGAACAGCTGGGCGTAACCTTCACCGATGAAGATTAGCTACTCGGTACATCAGATCACAACCGTTTGCTCAACATTTCCGTCATCATCGGCAGGTTCAGATTATCCAGAGTGTTAGTAGATCCTGGGGCGTCGCTTAACATAATGAGTCTACGGACACTAGCCAACTTAGACATTGACACTTGAGAACTATCTATGGATAAGATGATGCTAAGAGGATTCAACCAGAAAGGAGAAAGAGCCCTCAGAACTATAACACAAGAAATGAAGGTTGGATATCTAGTAACAACTACAAAATTCCAGGTCATTAATGTAAATACATTGTTAAATACCCTGCTTGGTCGGCCATGACATCACAAGTACAATATGGTCTCGTCATCACTACACCAATGCATCAAGTAAAACAAGGATGACAAGAACATTAGATTAAAGGAGATTTACAACCCTTCTCAATACATGAAGTAGGCTTTCACGAAGACACTGTATTATGCTCTGTCAGCATATTTTTAGGTTGAGTGTTGTATTTTGAAAAGAAGGTCGCCTACAGAAATTGTCGGCGAATTTTTAGTTTAATTTAATTATATAATTTGAAAAGTAGTATTTGATTTTGAAAATAATTTTAAATTTGAAAAATTTTAAGATATGAAATCAAACCGATATCACATCCCAAATAGTTTATATAAACGAGCACCGCACCACAAGCCGTGTATCTATCCCGAAGAATAGGCACATTTGCTTGACGATGGGGCTCAATTAAATAAACTAGAAGATTTGTGACATCCGTTTGGTCTGCGAACCAATTTTATAAGCCGACAAATTCCCCTGCTTAATATAAAATGAATTAAACAGGGTTTATATTACCTGGATTCTTAAAGTTCCCTATAAGGGCAAGCCCCTTAAGTTAATTACATCTTAAATAAAGTGAATCATTTAAGAAAACTCTCGATAATGATCAGTGACTTTGCTCTCAAGAATTTCAAAGTTTAAGGTTTTTGAAAGGATTGGATTTTGGAAATTTCAACAGGGAATGGATCAAATTTAGAACAGTTATTTTCAGGAGTCCAATGGAAGAGGAGTAAGAGAAGCTGAAGATCCAAGAAGAGTCTTGGCAACTTCCCAAACTATCCTATTGTTTGGCTCAAATTTAAGAAAATCCTAATATTATCTGATATTTCAATTTTGCCAATTTTAATTAATTTGGACTTATATTTGTATGATAAAATGATACAAATAGCCTCGAAGATATGAGGGTTTATGTCGTACTAAACGACTACCTCAGAGTCCTAAGACCGGTTAGGGCTTAATTTACATGAACGATCATGCAAATGCTTAACGGAGAGTTGAGGATTTATGTTGCACTAGCAAAACTACCTCGAAATCCTATGGCTTGGTTATTTAATTCTAAGAAAGTTTTGCTGAAGTAGACTCAGATTTTGCTGATGACGATGGCCGTGCTGCCCACCATGCTCCGAGCTACTTGTTGTTGCAGAGGTTTAGTTTTAGAAGATTGAAATCAAAAGAGAAGAGAAGAGTTTGGTTTTAGGAATCTTAAAGTCCAAGTGTTTTTAGTGTTTTAGTTAAAACAAATCTTAAAGTTATTAGAACAGAACTGATTAAGATCCCACGGTTCCGTCATCCTAGCACCGTTATTTTCATTGAATTCACTTAGTCCAAATGAATTTGCTAAACTCAACTGAATGAGTTCCACACTTTCATTTAGACCGTGGGAAATCCCGTTAGCAACACGTGGGTTACATCATCCGAGGTATTCCCGATCATTCAACGAGACGTTTTAATTTTAGTTGCAATTGTAGTTTTTATGTTCTGTTTGTGATTAAATTTTGAGTTGTTTTTATATTTTGAAATGTTGTGGCAGTGATTTTTATCTTGCAGTGACTTTTAATTTAGTTTTGGTTTCAATTCAGGAACTACCGTAAAGGTTTTGGTTTTCATGCAACAGTTGTTTATCATGCAAGAAAGGTAAAGTGCATTTGCAATAAAGTAAATTGCACTAAAATAAAAGCGTACCTGGAGGGTCTTCCCGTCATCCCAAACTACACTTAAAACACATGTTAAGGCATTTAAATATTTTAACAAGTACCTAGGTAAAGCTAAGGGAAAGGTTTTGGTTGTCTATCAAAGTCCTAACCCTATAGCTAGTCACCTCCTATGACGTTTGGGTTCTTGTGTTTTGGTTTAAGGACGATTTTCTTCATCAAAGAACAATTAAGTTCAATTGTTCTTATAAACATCCTATCATATTGAGGAAGTGCTTAAGATAAATCTTAAACATCTTTTCAACATTTCTAGGATCGTTTTAAGTCCAAGAGAATTTAATTATACAAGTGAATTAATCATCCGAGAGTTTAAATGTTATTCTTTTGCTCAGTGAAAATAGGACATTTGAATATCCTATAAGTGAGGTAATACTTCACTTGATGTTTCATTTAAGAGTTATAATAATAAGAGCTTTAAAAGGGCAAACCAAGTTATTAAGTATTTTGATGATTTAAACTTAATGATTCAATTTAAATTTTCTTTTTTTTATTTAATTATAGAAAATTAGTTTAAGTTTGGAATAGTGTTCAGGTTATTTTAGGTTTAATTCTTAATAATTTCATTTAGGTTTGTTATTAAATGATTTTAATTTAATTTAGTTCAATTTAATTTAATTTAATTTACCTTAATTTAAATTTAATTACAATTTAATTTAATTTCAATTTAATTTTATTTTAATTTAATTTGAATTTAATATAATTTAAATTTTAATTTAATTTAATTTAATTTAATTTAACTTTAATTTAATTTAATTTTATTTTATTTTAATTTTAATTTAATTTAATTTTAATTTAATTTAATTTATAATTTAGTTTAATTTAATTTAATTTGATTTGACTTTAATTTAATTTAATTTAATTTAATTTAATTTTAATTTAATTTTAATTTGGATTATTATTTTAATCTTTTAATTAAGAATTAAGTATTATTGAAGCGATTTATTTAGGGATTTTTAAATTAAAGAATAAACATCTTCTTCAATAATATCCCTACTTTATAATTTCAAATTTTTTTTATTAATCTTCCAAATTTAATTAATTAATTAATTAAGGTTTACTTTAATTATTCTTAAAATGATTGGTGGGTTTCTACCCTTAACCATTTAGGTTTATTTCATCCAAAATCAGTTTAAAATCAAATATTTTACCCTTCCCTTTTGATTAATCTTAAAATTTTAATTAAAGGTTGAAAATTTTAATTACCATTTTGCCCTTGAAGCTTAATAATTCTATAACTCACTAAATTAAGCTCAAATGAACTTGAAATTTTTATGTGACCTCACTTACATGTCAATTAAGATATTAGAGGAGAAAATGTGATTTTTCTGTATTTAATTTATTTATGTAATTATTTTTAATGGAAAATAGGGGTTTTTCAAGGGAAATTCAATAACATGACCAAGGAAATGTTTCGGTTATTAATAAAATTATGGGATGTTCCTAATGACCAGAGGACCACTTGGACCAATTTTGGTGATTTTTTGAGTTATATTTTATTTATTAGAATTATTTTGAGTTTTGGAGCATTAATTAATTTTAAAATAAAATTAAAGTTGAAAAATGGATTATATATTTTTATTAAATCTCTCTAACCTCAAGGAGTCCAGAGAAACAAATTTTATATTTTTATGATTTTTTTATTGATTTATTAGAATTATTTTAGTGAAAAGGTTAAAAAATACATTTTTAATATTAAAAATTACATTAAATCTTTAAAATTCAATATCTTATCCTAGGGACTTAAGAAAAATATTTAGTTTGTTCCTAAGTGTTTAGAATTCAAAATATGTCATTTTGGTGATTTTTAATATTTTTATGATTTTTATTATTTTTTAATTATTAAAAATATTAAAATAATGATAAAAATTAACTTTTTTAGAAAATTACAATTTTAATTTTCCTAAGTTCCTCTAATATCAGAGAGGCTCCAAAACCATTTTTGTGAAATTTTGAAAAGCATTTTGTGAGTTATGAATTTTTATAGTTTAATTTTACCCATTATTGCTTAAGAGGCTTAATCAACCCATTTGGAGGGGTTAATCAAGTCCAATTGTTTTCAAATTTTTATGTGGTGTTCTCCTATACCTAAAGGGCAGTGGAGAATTGTTTTTAAGTTAATTTGATGAATGGTTAACCCTAATTAATTAAAGTTCAATTTTGGGTATTTAGGCCAATTAGGGTTGTTCAAAGTGAATTAACTCAAAATTTATTTTTCCTAGGGTCCTCTAGTCATAAGAAACATCACCAAATTTTCGTAGAATTTATTTCTCAACATGCTAATTATTTGAATTAAAATTATCAAAATAGTGACATGAATTTGAAAAATCAATAACTTCTCATAGGGATGGCCTCTGACCTTAGAAAATTCAGGGAATGTTCCCAAGTTCAGAGCCTTTAAAAGCCCTATGGTCTCATTCCATGGTGAATTTCCTATATGTATGGAGAATTGAAATAGTACAGAGAGTAAATAAATAATTAAAAAGAAAATACTTAATGAAATTACATGATTTCTTTTCCACATTATTCTCCTCTATTCACTGAGCAAGGGGGTATTTTTATTTTATTTTTAGGATTTTTCTACACAATGTTATGGATTTTTAAAGTTCTGGTAATTAAATAAATAAGAAAAATCCTAATTTCCTACTTATCCACGCGGCGCCGCGTCAACCTCGGCGTCTCCGAAGCTCCACGCGCCGTCTTTTGATTCGGCGCGGCCATCTGACTGGGATGCCACGCGGCCCGCGGTTCATGTCTCGTTGCTCTGTCCTGCGCGATCCTGACCGTCCGCCCGATACACACGAGATCCGACGGCTCCCGGTCATCATTTACGACTGGTGTGAACCCGTGACCTTCAACCTTCTAAACCTAATTTCTCACTCGATTCTCAACGGATTTTCGAGTTCTTATGCTCTATGGATTTTTCTTGAAGAGACGAACACATCCATGTGGTAAACATGTATAAACTAAATTGAGAATCTCTGGAAGCTCTGGAAGAAGAGTGAGTCGATACCTTTACTCAGAGAAGTGAAGCTTTGATCTAAGAGTTGTGTCACGTTCAATTGGGTCCAAGCAAGCTCCAGATGAAGTCCCTTGGCCTGGTGAATTGTCTAGGTATGAAAGTGACAACAGGCGATCACAAAGCTTGGAGGCTAGAAGCAGTGGCTGGCCTGGAGAGGGGGCTTTTAGGGGGAAACCTCTTCTCTTGGTCTGGTGAAGGTGTAGGAGCAATTAATTTGGGGATTGGCTCACTGTGGAGAAGTGTCCTGGTTTTGGGCTTGGATTTCAACTCTGAAATTGAGCTCACAGAGAGGAAATGGCAGGGGGATTTTAATGGCGATCAAGTTCTCTATGTGTGGGGAGTAACCTGGAACAATTTTGGCAGAGTTTCCTTAAGGTTTGTTTCAGCACCTCCTTTGGCCGAGAGGTGGTGGTTTTTAAATAGGAGAGGCTGGAGGGCCTCCCAGGGGGAGTTAGGGCTTGGGATCAGCTGCTTAGGTCAAGGGAAGAGCAGCCATGGCAGCCACTGGACTTGGGGCAACTCAGTAAGGGAGAATTTCAATGTTGGCTCACATGTGAGCTCTCGGGTGTGGTGTTTTCCGGCGATCCAGGTGGCTGGCCGGCAGGTATGGGTCACCCTCAGGTCCAGGTGGGTCAGGGCTGGAGGTTTGTGCAGTCAATTGGGCCTTACCATGTGTAAAGGGGATGGCTTGGAATGGAATGGGGAAGAGGCCATTTTGGCTTGGTTTGGGTCAACCCATGTGTTTGGGTTGGGTTCACCTCCCCATGAACTGGTTTTAGGCTGAGAGAATAAGTTAGGTCAGCTGGTCAAAGGTGGTGAGGTCTCTTTCTAAGAATATTTATATTAAATTTGGGTTAAGGGGAATCATGGTTAAGGCTAATGACTTTAGGAGATTAAGGAAAGAGTCTCCTTCTTTTGCCCAAAATGGCATGGTGACATGTAAAGAGGCTGTCATGGCTTCGATGTGGCTCATGCATGGCTTCATGGCTTGCCTATGGCTTAGGATGGCTTGGCTTGATTTCATGGAAGTAGAATTTAGGAATTTTGGTACTTTGGTGGAGAATTTTCATGAAGCTTGATTTGGAATGGTTTAATGATGATTTTGAAACTTAGGGGTGATTTTGATTAAATGGATGATGAGGGGAAGTGTCATGTGGGCTTTGGATGAATTTTGGGCCTTTTGAAATCATTTTTGTTGGGCTTTTAGGAAGGCTAAAGAGGATGGGAATTTTGTAGAAGTTTAGACCAAATAATTGTTGGGTTTGGTTTA
The DNA here is from genome assembly GCA_022702705.1 of Papilionanthe hookeriana x Papilionanthe teres. Classification (NCBI taxonomy): domain Eukaryota; kingdom Viridiplantae; phylum Streptophyta; class Magnoliopsida; order Asparagales; family Orchidaceae; genus Papilionanthe; species Papilionanthe hookeriana x Papilionanthe teres. The sequence continues at coordinate 96,758,118 of CM040423.1, forward strand.
GGGATATGTCATGAGTGATTTGAAATGAGTTTGGAGTGATTTGGGTTTGAATTGGGTTTGATTTGGGCTTGTTTGGTAAATGAGCCAATGTAGGTCAAATTGGGCTAACTTTGGCCAATGTTGGGCTAGGGTTGAAATTGATGTAAAATTAATGTTGGGAAATGTTTATGGGAGTGTTTCAAAGAATTTTTGACTTTGGTTGGGTTTTGATTTTGGGGTTTGGGCTTATTTGGGTTAGGTTTGGGTTTAGGTCAAAATTGGGCCTTTTAGTTTTGGGTTGAATTTGAGTGGGGTTTGGGTCCAAATTTTGGGCAAATCATGTAAGTGTTTTGTTTGTGGGGATGTTATGAAGGTTTGGGAAAGATTTGGGATCAATTGGAGTTGAATTGGGTCAAATTGGGTCAAGTTTAGGTCATGGGTCAAAATTGGGCTTTAGGCTCTAAATTGGAATTGAATCCAAATGTCAATCAAATTGGACTTGTATTTGGTCTAAGTTGATATTGGGGGTATTTAATTGAACTTCAGAATTGAATTGGACCAAAATTGGGGTCAATTGGGTAGGTTTGGTTTGACATTGGGTTCACTTAGGTTAAGAATGGGCTAAATTGGGGGTTTTAGTAAAAGTGGGGTAAATTGAAAAAATTTGCCCATGGTGTAGTTGGACAAATTGAAATTGAGAATATTTAAGATTTTCTGAAATTTTCCGAGAATTTTTTGAATTTTTGGACTTTTCGGCTAAGAAAGACATTTTGGGTATTTGGAGGGTATTTTTGGAATCTTTGGTATTTTTGGCTATGGATGATCAATTTGATTGATGAGGGAATGTTTAGGGCTAATTTTGGGGAATTTTGGGTGATTTGGAAATTTTGGAGGATTTGGGCAATTTTAAGGGCTTTTGGTAGGTTTGATAGGTGTAGGGTCCCCGATGTCAAAAATTAAAATTTTGAAAAAAAGAAGATTGATCAAATATGAGTGAAATGGAATCACTTTGGTTGAGCCATGAAGCCATGTTAAGCCTATATGAGCCATGAGAGGACTCATTTGAGGCATTCACTATGTTGTTCCTAACCCTCTTAGCGAGGGGCTTAGGGGTTAAGGTCCATCCATATGAATTACCTACATTAGTCAAGGAGTCAAGTTAGGTATGGGTGTGGCTTTAGTATTTGGATTGTGTGTGTGAGAGTGTAGAGTATGAGTGTAGTGAGTGTGTAAGTCAACTCTCACCAGACCAAGCTACCCAGGGTGGTCCTAAGGCCAAAGAGTCCTATGGGGAACTCATCCTTTAAACCTTCACTTTTGATTTCAATCCTCTAGGTGATTAGGGGTCTACAATCAAGCTTGTGGGGTTTGCAGGGAGACAAGAAGTGGTTTATATTTCTAAAGGATGGGTCCCAATTCTAGTCCTCTAAGATAGTCAAAGGAAAAGCCTAAGGCTAGATTCTAAGCACAAAAGAGGGAAGAGAAGACCTCATCAAAAATGAGGTCAACAAATGGACCCCCAATAGGTGTGGTGTGCTAACCAAGCATACCGCGTGTATTGGCGCTGACCGAAGAGATCAACAGAACCAAAACAGATGTCCAAGTAAAAGACTTAGGACGAAGTATAAGAAATTTCCACTGGGGAGTATCAGGTAAATCTTTAAGACTGAAGATTCCAGAACTCTCGTCAGGGAAGAAGGAGGTGAATTTCAGATCACAAGATTTCAAAAGATTGGATCTTAGATTCATTTCATTTTCTGTTTCAAGTTTTCAATTTTGAGTTTGAATTTCAATTTGAGTTTCAATTTTGATTTTATGCGGAGAAAAGAGTAGTGCTAAGGCCCACCCGAATGCATCTGTATGCTGAGAAGAAAGCAGGACTGAACCTATTCCATATGCTGAGGAAGAATAAGACAAAGCCTATCCGAAATGCAGAGTGCTTTGATTTCAATTTCTTGCTGAGAGGATCAAATTTTGAGATTGCTGATAAAGAAGTAGGACTATGCCTATCCCGAGTGCTGAGAATTGCTGAGAAGGGAGTAGGGAGGAAGCCTATCCCGAATGCTGAGAATTGCTGAGATGGGAGTAGGGCGGAAGCCTATCCCGATTGCGAGAATTCGTCGAGATGGGAGTAGGGCGGAAGCCTATCCCGAATGCTGAGATTGCTGAGATGGGAGTAGGGCGGAAGCCTATCCCGAATGCTGAAATTTACGAATGCAAAGATTATGAAAACATATTGCTGAGATTTATGAATGCAGAGATTGTGGAAATATATTGTAAACTGCAGAGAACGATTTTAGAAATTCATGTGGATTTGAAATTCTTTCTAATGTTTGGATTTTTAAGAAAGAGAGTTCTTATCTATTTTCCTTTTCTTTTATGTTCTTTGTTCGAAGTTCATTTAACTTTAATGGCGTTTCCCAGTTAATTTGCACAAAAGAGGTGAAGGCAAAATGTGACATGGTCACTTTCATTCCAATCTTCTTGAAGATACATCATACAACTCGATCTGAAATATTCTTCATACAATCCATGACTCAAAACGGACTATGTATGATTCTCGTTGATCCATCAAAAAGTATCTGCTAAATCCATGTCTGAATAGGAAGGTACATGGTCAATAACACCACCTTCCAAGCCACCCTTGGCAGGAATGTCGCATGGATGTGCTTTGGAGGTGTGATATCTCCCATGTAACTCACAGCTCGTATGGCCAGAAACTCTCCAATTCTGGATGCGGTTGGAAATGGTATGGTGCTTTTCTGGCTTTCATTCTTCTAAAGGTGACAGAGATCCGCTCCACTGGTACTCCCGGTATGCAATGTTTTGCTATATTCGCTCCATTTCCTTGTAGTATCATTTCCGGAAGTGGTATCTCCACTGGCCCTCGGAACTTGCCCGGGCCTGCTATCCGGAGGTCAGATCCGAACATGATATTGCACTGGTTGATGAACGAAACTGTGCAGAAAGGTCTGACAAAGTTGTGGTGGTCTATGTGTGGAGGTATGCAGTTGCCCTTCTGATAGATGTTGATGATGAAATTGTTGGACATAAAGTTTGCTGGCAGTACCCTCCACGTTATCATTCTTTTCACCATTCTTTTAATGATTCTTGGCATGGGATCCACCTCACCATGACGGAGTATCCCTAGTGGATTCCCTTTTCTATCTTCTGCGAAGTTATAGCAACATCCGCATTGTATTCTGAATAAGTCTTTTCTCACAGACGGCCTGCTCGACCCATCTTCTGATGTTCTAGAATGCAATCCACAATCTTTTGTTGCTCGTATTCTGAGAATACACCTTTATGTAGCTCGAGGCCTTCCAAGATGTTGATTCTTCTGCCTCCAATCCTTTCGAAGTATTCAAAGGTCTTCTTTTCAACTAGCTGCATTTTCACCAGCTCATATTCTGGAATTATCTGAAGTCCTCGGTGTCTGGTAACGTACTGTGGGATGTACGGCTCAACCCCAGCACGCTCTCCTGCATGTCTCGGCTCCTCGGGGATAGTCTCTATCGGGACATCCTCCGGGATTGCTTTCGCAACAAGACTCTCCGGGTCTGGTACATCTGCTCGGCGTTGAGGCACTGATTCCATCTCTGTTCTTCCTGGTATTTCTTTCATCTGTTCCAACCTTTTTGGTGTTGGCCTTCTTCTTTCTGGTTCCTGACGAACCGGTCTCCTTGGAGCATTTGCACTAACAGTACCCACTGTCTGTCTATGTTGATCTTCTGCTAACTTGGTCAACATCTTGCGAATACGATGATTCTTATTTAGTCGCTGGGTAGCAGTGAGAGTAGCTCTTCTCACTCATTGAATTTCAATGGGCGCGGCACTGACAAGCTGCCCTTCTACTGTAGCAACCATGGACATAATTTTCTTATCTTCTGCGACGTTTGTTTTTCTTTTCTTGTTGTTGGATTGGTGGCTCGGGCCACCCACTTTCATCCATTGTTTAGTCGTGAAGTTCTTCTCGATCAATCGGGATCCAATCATTTTCTTCGTATTGTAGGCCACACGGTGTGAAGTCCCAGTCAATCTCTATCACTGCTCCATCCTTCACCCTCTTTTCATAGAGTGCGAGACTCACGCCATTTCTAAAGTTTAGGACCAACCGCCCGTTCGACATTTCCCTCCACAAAAGACAAGGAAAGGATCAGGAGCTGTACTAAGAACAAGAACATTAAGAAAATATTTATCACCGAAGATTTTTTTATTCACTTATTTTAATTTTTAAGGAAAGTAGGAAAAGATGAAGATAGATCAGGAACAAGATTTGATTTGAAAGGAAGGGTAAAACTTTATTATTATGATTTTCACATATTTTATTTTTAGCACATATATTTTTTATCCATTTTTATGTTTTTGGGTTCGGACCCAGTCACAAAGTGATTGTCTCAACTATGTTTCTAGGGATATGACTCTATTTTGGAGTCCACCCTTTGAACATCCAGTTGCGTAATACTTTTTTAAATATCGTCCATTGATTGGAAGCATTTGTCTTTCTCCTTGGCAATTCACAAGTTGGTAGGAGCCTCCTGAGTAGACTGCCTCGACCACAAACGGTCCTTCCCAAGTTGGTTCAAATTTGCCTCCTATTTTGCGATGTGCAAGAATAGGTCTTCTGAGAACAAGAACTAAGTCACCAACTTTGAAAGTTCTTGGGAGGACCAGTTTATCATGGGTCTGGATCATCTTAGCTTGGTACAGTTCCAAATTTTGTTGCGCTGCAAGTTTTTTTCCTTCCAAGTTTTCTTGTTCTTCCAGTCGTAATATGGCATTTTCTTCTATGGTAATTTTATTTGCAACTGCAATCTTGAGTGATGGAAGCTGGACTTCCAATGGTAACACTGCCTCGGACCCGTACACTAAAGTGTAAGGTGTAGACTGAGTAGGAGTCTTGGAGGTTGTTTTGTAGGCCTATAAGGCTTCTAAAAACTTGTCGTACCAATTTCTCTTGTTGTCGTCCAAAGTTTTCTTTAAGATTTGAACGAGAGTTTTATTAAAAGCCTCAGCCAAGCTGTTTGCTCTTGGGTAGTAGATTGTTGAGTATCACCAATCGATTCCATGTCTCCTGACAAAATTGTTGATTTTTGTACTTCTGAATGCGGACCCATTATCTGAAATGATTCTGCGTGGTACCCCAAAACGGTAGACAACTTAGTTCTTAAAAAACTGTACCACATGGTGTGCCTTTACTTCTCTGAGTGGAACTACTTCTGCCCATTTAGAAAAGAAGTCTGTAGCTGCAAGGATGAAGCGATGTCCTCTTGAAGAAGGCGGTTCTATCGGACCCACTATATCCGTGCCCCAACACTCAAATGTCCACGATGCAATTGTCGGATGTAGCACATTTGGAGGTTGGTGTAGAACCACTCCGTGCACTTGGCACTAGTGACAGCTCTTGGCAATCTTCATGCAATCGGTCATCATTGAGGGCCAGTAATACCCTAGTCTTTTAATTTTCATTTTCATTTTCGGGCCCGACTGATGAGCGCCACAAAGTCCTGAATGCACTTCTTTGACAATTTCACGAGCCTCGAACCCGCTCGGGCATCTTAACCACATCGATCAAAAGACCTTCTATATAATGTATTGTTGATTAATGCGTAAGACGAGTTCTTTTCTTGATTTGATGTGCTTAATGACTTATCGTCCGGTAATTTCCACTGTTGCGGGTATTCTATTAGCGGCTGGCGCTCGATCTTACGTGTTTTACGTCACTGCTGCTAGTCGATTCCTCTACTTTTTCGATTTACGTATCATATCCATGTCGAGCTGTGATAGGACTCGTCGTCCTCGAACTAACACTTCAGCTGACTCATCTTGTAATCGAGCAAATTCTTTTGCAAGGCGGGCTAACGCGTCGCGAGAGCATTTTCTCTTACGGGGATCTTGTAGATTGTTACATTCGAAATTTGTTCCAACAGTTTCATGGCATACTGAAAGTATTGCTCGAGTTTTGGCTTTAAGATTTTGTATTGTCCTGCGACCTGTTGAATGATCAACTGAGAATCTCCATAGATGTTGATGTCTGTTATTCCCATCTGAATGGTCAGTTCTAGTCCTTTTATGAGGGCTTCGTATTCTGCCTCATTGTTTGTGCACGGCTCTGTTAAGTGGTAGGAGTATCTTAATATCACTCGCTCTGGTGTTATAAAGATTAGTCTGATTCCTGCCTTACCGGGCACTATCGTTTGCAATTCTTTGTCTTTCTGTGCTGAGGATGCTCCGTCGAAGTATAGTTCCCAACGTCTATCATCAGTGTCTTCTAGGTTCATTATCTGCTCATCTGGCAAGTCGTCATTGAGAGGCGATTACGCCGAGCAAAGGGTGTCTTTGCAAGGAAAATACGTTAGGATTTATCCCTTTACGGCACGAAGAGGCACGAAAGTTATATCGAATTGCAATAGTATCATTGACCACCTGGCAAGCCTGCCAGAAAGTGTTGGATGGGTCATCAAATATTGCAATGGATTAACTTTCGAAATAAGGTTGACCTTATGAGAGAGCATGTAATGCCTGAGTTTCTGTGCGGCGAAGATCAGGGCCAAACAATGCTTCTCAATTGGAGGGTACTTTACTTCCGTCGGAATCAGACGACGGCTTAAGTAGTAGAGAGTATTTTCTTTTCCTTCATCATTGACCTGGGCTAGCAGGGCTCCAAGGGAGTCGTCTAGAGTCGCGGTATAAAGTATCAACGGTCTACATGAGACTGGGGCTGCTAAGACTGGAGGTGCCCTCGAAGACAATTCTCAAATCATACAGGTGATCTTCCTTCAGTTTGCCTTTGATGACCACATCATCCACATAACACTCAACTTGTCTGTGAATGAGCTTATCAAAAATCTTTGTCATTGCTCTTTGGTATGTTGCTCCCGCGTTCTTTAGTCCGAATGGCATGACTGTGTAGCAATATACTCCGATCGGCGTTACGAATGCTTGTGAGCTTTTCGTCTTACGAGTGGCATCTTTATCTGGTTGTATCCCGAAGATCCATCCATGAAAGAGAATATTTCATGTGTCGAAGTGATGTCGATCATCAATTCTGGGATTGATAGTGGAAATTCATCCTTCGAACATGCTTTGTTCAATCTCTGAAATCTACACAGATTCTGATCTGACCATTCTTCTTCCTGACTAGTACCACGTTGGCTAGCCAAGTAGGGTATTGTTCTTCACGAACAAATTTGGCATCGATTAGCTTCTTAACTTCAGCTATTGCTTGTTGTTCAATTTCTAGACGCATTCTTCTAGAAGCTTGTCTGACTGGAATGGAAGTATGATCCACTTTTAGCCTGTGAACTGCAACTTCTGGAGCTAATCCTGCCATTTCGTCGTAACTCCAAGCAAAACAGTCCTTGAATTCCATTAATAGCGTGATCATTTCCTCAGAATCTTCTTTATTGAGTAAGGAGCTAACAAAGGTTGGTCTAGGCTTTTTGCTAGTACATAAGTTAACTTCCATTAACTCATCTATTGTGGATTTGATTTCTTCTTCAAATTCTGGTGGAGCATCTCCAATTTACAGATCTTCAAGCTCTTCTATAGTTTCTAAACAGTCTTCATTTGGTTCGCAAGTGACAACCAAGCAAAATTCTGTATCGTCAACTGAACTTACTGTGCCGAATCCGAGACCATGTTTTGAATTGGGAGGCCGACCGACGTTATTCCATAATTTTTCGAAGTGTTGTGCTCCGCCTTTTGTCCATTGTCGAGGTAAGACACCTCGCTGAATTAAATTTTGAACACAGGGAGAGTACCACTTAAAAGGTAATTCCATTAATTCGGAAGAAGCGACATCTTCAAATTGTACATTGATTTCAGTATTGGAAGAAGAAATGCCACGATAAAATTTGATTGGCTTTGCACCGCTGTTATGTACTTCTTTGACCACCATACCCTCAATCTTATTAGACTGGATCGGGGTCAGGGTCATAGTGTGTACATAGTGGTTAATCTTTACGTACATTGATTTGTATTCTTTGTCCTTCCCATCTTCGAGAGAAATCTTGAATTGTGGTTTCCTCTAGTTTATTGTAGCTGCTTCTTTCTTGATTTCCTCTTCTTCCTCAGAGCAGTTTTCCCAATCAACGTTGATCATCGGCTATTTCTGTCCAACTGTCCCAGTGTCTCTTCCACTACCTCGTCTCCGGCCTCGACCTCGGATGCGAGTTCTGGAGAAACCTTCACCATCTCGCCGTAAGGGAGTGGTGAGTGACTGTTGGGCTAGAACTTCAGGTTCTTCATTGTCTCGAATTTCTTTTACTTCATTTGGCACGGTGTTTCTGGAGAAGATTGTTTTCTTCGGAGGTGCGTAATAAGCTGCATCTTCATGGACTCCAATCTCATGTACGGTGAAAGGTTGCAAATCACCTTTAATGCACTGTTCTCCTCCTTCGTAGTATTTTATGCATTGATGGAGAGACGATGGTACCATCCGGTTCTCATGTATCCATGGTCGGCCCAGTAGCGCGTTGAACGATGTTTCAGAATCAATTATATGGAATTTCACGGTTGTCTTTGCTAAATCACCGGTCTTCATTAACAGTGTTATTGATCTAAGTGCTCTTTCTCCTTTCTGGTTGAATCCTCTTAGTTACATCTTGTCCGCTTCAAGCTCGCGAGCATCAATTTCCAAGTATGCTAGCGTCCGGAGATTCATTATGTTGATTGATGCTCCTGGATCCACCAATACTCTGCAAAGCATAAATTTTCCGATTGTAACTGAAATGTACAATGGTCGGTTGTGATCAGCTGTCCTAAGTAGTAGATCACTGTCTGTGAAGGTAACACCTCGCTGTTCCTTTAACGAGCAGACCTCGTCTAAGGAATCTCCGGCCATCTTAGCTAAACAACTCTCTGGATCAAGTAAGTCCTTGATCAGAGCTTCCATCTTCTCTTTTGATAAGATGAGAGCGTCGTAGATGCTCAGTTTGGCTGGTAGTTTCCTAAGATGGGCTAGCACGTTATAGTCCACTTTGTTATCATGTGTCTCAGTTTCTTCCCGAATAGGCAATTCTTCTGTTGGGGTTGATTCTTCTTGAACAACCACCTGCTTTCCTTTGTCTTTTGGACCCATTCTTAGAGGTAGAACCCTTCCGCTCCTTAAATTGACTTCTGTGATTTCATCTGAATCTGGTACTGAATTTACAGGTGTCTTCTTTTGAATTGGCTTGACAGGTTCTTCTGGGGTTGCTTCGGAATCTGAAGGCTCTAACTCTATTGTGATTAGAGTTCCTTGGAATTCACAAATAGATTCATTGCTCGTTGAACTTTCATAGCCTTCTTGATGAATGTATTCTTTGTCATCGTGATTGTCGAGGTTGTGTATGATTTGAGAATTATTATTGGTATCGAAATCAGGGTCCGGATTAGATTGGTTGTCATTAGTTACGTAATTGTTAGAAACAGTCAAAACATAGCCAACGCCATAACTCTTATCATTATAAGATCCCGCCGGAGCGAGCAAATAATCATACAGAGTAAGAGGTTCGAGGAATTTTTACCCCGAATCGGAAACAACCATCCTAGGATAAGCAGCCCCTAGTCTAGCCTTAGGAGCCTCGGTCTTCTCTTCTTCTATGATCTCCTTCTTTTCTATGATCTTTTCTTCCTGTGACGGTTCTTCAATTGCAAGTGATAGCGCCGGCTTAACAGGTTTCAAAATCTGAGTTGAAGTATGCTCCGAAGCGGCCTGGATGCGATCCAAAATTTTCTTCGATGACTTCGTCCAAGCGGTACTCCATCCATCATCGGTCGTGTAAGGGTCTATCGGAATAATGGGTTCCGTCGACATAACTTTGACAGAACCTCCTTTCTGTGGTTCTTTCATGTATTCCTTTGGGATCGTTATGTTCCCTTTTCGGAGATTGTTGTCAAGCCAACTTTTAAAAGTGATGCAGTCCTCTATCTTATGTCCAAGCATCTGGTGGTAAGGGTAGTAGTTGGGATGGTCTTTCTTGTTGACTTCCTCCGGCTTCTTGGGTTCTGGTAGTCGAAAATCCGAAGTCTTCATCAAACTGTGGAACATCTTTGGCACTGCGTCGTTCTTGAATGGATATTCTCTATTTATGAGCTCCTCTAACGTGCGCTGTGGGCGAGGCGGTTGCTCATATTATTGAGTTGGTTGATAATCAGGTTGAGGTTGTTGGTAGTTCTGCTGACGTTGTTGATAGCTTGACTGCGGCTGCTCCGGCTGCATTTGCATTGGCTGTTTGCCCTTATCAATTGCCGCGATGATCCCGGATTTCTTTTCAAATGTCTTCGTAGGCTTCTGCTTGTCTGTTTTATCGATGAAACTTAGTTGTTTTGCTTCCTCTTGCAAGCTCCCGGCCTTGCTTAACAACTTCTCGAAAGCCTTAATCGTGAATCCCTTAAGGAGAAGTGCTATCTGGCCGTGAATTCTTTTAAGCAGGATACCGACTGCATGTTGTTCTTGTAGCTGTGGCTCACACTTCATGCTTATATTTCTCCATCGAAGTATGTAGTCGACTAACGTTTCATTCGGTTTCTATTTCTCCACCACTAAGTCACCGATGGTGATATGGTGCTGAGCTCCGACAAACTGTTTCATGAAGAGATTTTCCAATTCTATAAATGTCTTTACCGAACCGTTTGGTAACTCTGCATGCCAATCGAAGGCGATCCATGACAGGCTGCTGAAGAATTGTCGGAAGAGCAAAGCGTCACTTCCGCCGGTGTTGCAACAACTAGCACGAAAATGTGCAACATGCTGTCGACGATTTCCGGTACCATCAAAAGTCTTGAACAGAGGTGGTACGAAGCATTTTGGGTATTGTACTGCATGGAATTCTTCGGGGTATGGTCTACCCGTCTGAATAGATGCTCCGCTCTTAGAGTGTGCTAAGGCTTCTCGCACCTGCTATTCCACCATGTTCTTGATGTCCTTCTCTGGAATCATATTCTGAGTAGAGTCTTTCTTTGGCAGATCGTCTCCGTTAACGGATGTAATCTCTTTTCCTCCATCTGTAATATGAATAACTTCTGGAGGTGTTTCTCTTTGGGGTTGAACCTGACTCTGAAGAGTGGCTAGAGCTGCAGCCATCTCTTCCATCCTTTTTGCCATTTGAGAGATTGTATCATCCTTTTCTCGAATTTGTGCTCTTAATGCTTACGGTTCATCCCTCTCTGCAGTTCTGTCGGGACACCTTGCGAAGGCGATGATGCTCGTGTCTCAACCATGTTGATCTCCACATATTCGTCATCCATGAACTCTGACGAGTCAACTTCATCTCCAAACTTTTCTTCCCTTTCTTTTACTAACCGTTGAATGTCAGTTCTCAGCTTTTCCATAGCGTCCTCCAATGGTCTTTTTCGTCCAGTTTTGCAGTTATCACGCGATGACCGTTGGGTTTCCTTCTTGGAAGTCTCCTTCATTGCAGTGGCACTTTCTTCTGACTCGAGTCTTCTGATGAGACTTTCCTTTCCTGGTCGTTGTTTTGGTCTTAATTGACCGGTAGTAGGACGCCATACCATCCTTCTAGCGGCGAAGGCCTAGGGACCGGATGGTGCGTCGGTCGAATCGTTGGTAGGTGGTATCCTCCCTGATCTGTAATCCTGAAACAATAACAGGTGGACTGGCTTTCATCTTTTTATTTGGTTCTCTTGCGGTACTAACTGGTTCTATTCGTGGCCCAAGACGAGACTTGGCTAGCACCCGCCCTATTCTTCTTAAAATTTCTGATACAGGACATCTCTCTTTCTTTGCTAATTTTTCTATCATAGTCTGCAGTCGGGCAAATGGTGTAATCCTAGCCCTTTTCTTTCGGCTGTCGCTATGGTATGCGGGTCGAGGTAATGTAGAAGCAATCTTGCGGACATTTTCCTCGTCAGCTGCGGCGGAGAGAGGATGGAATCTACTTCCTTCCAAAAGTGGTGTGTATTCAGGCAATGGTATATACTCAGGTAGTGGTGTATATTCAGGGATTTCTTCCAAGAAAGCAACTTCGGTAGCTCTGGCCTTTCTGGCAATCTTCCTACATTTGTTCCTTCTCTGAGTCCGTGTTAGGGGTGGAACCCTTGAGCTGGACCCAATTTCGAAAACAGGTCTTGCACGGAAGTCTGTATCCTCCACGGTAACATTTTCGTTATAAATTTGAACTTCCTTCCCCTTTAGTTTGGCGGAAGCCGGGGTAGGTGCAGAGACGACTAGATCGGTGGGGGTAGAGATAACGGCTCTCCTATGGATAGTAGTATTCTTCTCAACCGGAACCCTTTGCAGGGGAGGGAACTCTTGTGTTGACTTAAGGTTAAACTCGATTAAAGGTCTTTCAGTTTCAGATACTTTGTCTGTAAGTGTGAAAAGGGTAACGTCCGTGATCTTGACATTTGTGTTCTCGAATCCTTGTCCGAAACGGATGATCCCATTGTTGGGCAGCTCATCCTTGTAAACAGTGAAGTCCAGTCCATTTGTGAAGGAGAAAATCAGCTTTGGGGCAGACATTTTCTGCAAGGTATATTCTGATTGTCAGTCCCAAGTTATGCTTCTTCTCATTGGGACGAAAAGAAAGGAATCGAAAAGAGTCCGAACACATTTTTTTTCATGTATATATAAAAAAAAGAAATTATTTGTTAAAAGAGTCATTCATTAGAGGGTTTGTTTATTAGGAACGGAATGTTCAAAGGTGTAGAGAAGGTAAGGAATCCAATTCAGAATTGGAAAGGAAGAGAAAGTCTTATGCAAGACTTCCTCGACTCGAAGGATAGCTCCTAAACTAACACCTATTGGGGGTCCACCCCACCTCAGAAAAGAGGTAAAAGGATCTCGGAACCTCTCCGTTTAGGGGTGTCTAAACAGTGGCTCCTAAATCCGAGAGGAGTTAGTTATACTAGTTCAAGACAGAAATGGACGGGGTATTCCAACGGAAGAATGGTAGTTTGGTCCACTAGAGGCATGGGCTCACTACCGATTTATGAAAGCAAAGTCATTTGATCAAAATGGAGAGAGGAACTATTCCCCAGAGAAGTCGCTAGAAGTTGTCGGCATATTTTTAGGTTGAGTGTTGTATTTTGAAAAGAAGGTCGCCTACAGAAATTGTCGGCGAATTTTTAGTTTAATTTAATTATATAATTTGAAAAGTAGTATTTGATTTTGAAAATAATTTTAAATTTGAAAAATTTTAAGATATGAAATCAAACCAATCTCACATCCCAAATAGTTTATATAAACGAGCACCGCACCACAAACCGTGTATCTATCCTGAAGAATAGGCACACTGCTTGACGATGGGTCTCGGTTAAATAAACTAGAAGATTTGTGACATCCGTTTGGTCTGCGAACCAATTTTATAAGCCGACAAATTCTCTTGCTTAATATAAAATGAATTAAACAGGGTTCATATTACCTGGGTTCTTAAAGTTCCCTATAAGGGCAAGCCCTTATAGTTAATTACATCTTAAATGAAGTGAATCATTTAAGAAAACTCTCAATAATAATCAGTGACTTTGCTCTCAAGAATTTCAAAGTTTATGGTTTTTAAAGGATTGGATTTTGGAAATTTCAACAGAGAATGGATCAAATTTAGAACAGTTATTTTCAGGAGTCCAATGGAAGAGGAGTAGGAGAAGCTGAAGATCTAAGAAGAATCTTGGCAACTTCCCAAACTATCCTATTGTTTGGCTCAGATTTAAGAAAATCCTAATATTATCTGATATTTCAATCTTGCCAATTTTAATTAATTTGAACTTATATTTGTATGATAAAATCATATAAATAGCCTCGAAGATATGAGGGTTTATGTCGTACTAAACGACTACCTCGGAGTCCTAAGACCGGTTAGGGCTTAAATTACATGACACGATCATGCAAATGCCTAACAGAGAGTTGAGGATTTACGTTGCACTAGGCAAACTACCTCAAAATCCTATGGCTTGGTTATTTAATTCTAAGAAAGTTTTGCTGAAGTAGACTCAGGTTTTGCTGATGACGATGGCCGTCTTTGCCCACCATGCTCCGAGCTCCTTATTGTTGCGAGGTTTAGTTTTAGAAGATTGTAATCAAAAGAGAAGAGAAGATTTTGGTTTTAGGAATCTTAAAGTCCAAGTGTTTTTAGTGTTTTAGTTAAAACAAATCTTAAAGTTATTAGAACAGAACCGATTAAGATCCCACGGTTCCGTCATCCCGACACTGTTATTTTCATTAAATTCACTTAGTCTAGATGAATTTGCTAAACTTAACTGAATGAGTTCCACACTTTCATTTAGACCGTGGGAAATCCCGTTAGCAACACATGGGTTACATCATCCGAGGTATTCTCGATCATTCAACGAGACGTTTTTAATTTTAGTTGCAATTGTGGGTTACATCATCCGAGGTACTCCCGGTATGCAATGTTTAGCAACATCTGCTCCGTTGCCCTTTAGTATCATGACGGAACCTACCGGTAATGGTATCTTTACTGGCCATCGGAACTCACACGGGCCTGCTTATCCGGAGGTCATATCCGAACATGATATTACACTCGTTCGGAAAGAAAGCAGTGCGAAAGGTCGACAAAGTCGTGGTGATCGATGTGGGGGGTATGCGAGTCACCCTTCTTGTAAATGTTAATGATGCAAGCTGTTGGGTATGCAATCGATGGCGGTACCCTCCATGTTATCATTCTCTTTACCATCCTTTTGATGACTAATGGCATTGGATCTACCTTGCCATGACGGAGTATTCCCGGTGGTTTTCCCTTCCTATCTTCTGCGAAGTTGTAGCAGCATCCACATTGTATTGTAATTCTCCCTTTCCCTGGCCTCCATCTCCGGGGTTCTAAGTAGGTGTTTTCTCTTAGGCGGCCTGCTCGACCCATTCTTTTCAAATCCCAGATGCAGTCCACGATTTGTTGTTGTTCGTATTCTGAGAACACGTTTGTATGTAGCTCGAGGCCTTCTAGTAAATTGATCCTCCTGCCTCTAATTCTCTCGAAGTATTCAAAAGTTTGCTTCTCGACATTCCGCATTCTCTCTAGCTCGTGATTCGGAATAATCCGCAAATGGCGAGGCACAGTGACGTCTTGTGGGATATATGGCTCAATCCCTTCGCGTTCTCCCGCATACCTCGGCTCCTCGGGGATGGTCTGCGTCGGGACATCCTCCGGGGTTGCTCTGCAACAAGGTCATGCATTGCGGTGGCTTTATCTGGTGGCGTGGTAGCCTTCCTTCTTCTGATCTCCTTGAGATTTCCCTGGTCCCTTCTGTTATCCTCGGAGCTGGCCTCCTTTCTTTAGGTTCCTGGCGAACCGGTATCCTTGAAGTATATGCACTGGTTGTAGCGACTGTCTCGTCGCACTGGTCCGCTGCTAGTTTAGTTAACATCTTGAGGATACAGCGATTTTTATTTCTTCGGCGAGTTCGCTGTGAGAGTAGCTCTTCGTACTTCTGAATCATCGTGGGTGCGGCGGCGACAAGCTCGCCTCTCTTCGTAGCGACTACGGACTTGATTCTCTTGTCCTCCTCGGTGTTTGTTTTCCTTTTCTTGTTCTTTGGGTTGGTGGCTTGGGCCACCCACTTTCATTCTTGTCCGACTAGGCGGTTCCTCTCGGTCAGTGGGACCCGGTCACCTTCCTCGTATTGCGAGCCTGCGGTGAGAAGTGCGAGTCAATCTCTATTATCGCTCCATCTTTCAGCCTCTTTTCGTCGAGTGCAAGGCTTACGCCATTTCTAAAGTTCAGGACCAACCGCCTGTTCGACATTTCCCTGCAAAAAGACAAGGAAAAGGATCAGAGGCTGTACTAAGAACAAGAACATTAAGAAAATGTTTATTAGGGTCAGAGGCAGTGTTACCTTTAGAGGTCCAGCTTCCTTCACTCAGGATTGCAGTTGCAAACAAAATCACGACAGAAGAGAATGCCAAATTACAACTAGAAGAATTGGAAAGCCAGGAAGGGAAAAGACTTGCAGCTCAACAGAATTTAGAACTATACCAAGCTAAGATGGTTCAAGCCCATGATAGATTGGTCCGCCCAAGAACCTTCAAAGTTGGTGACTTAGTTCTCGTTCTCAAAAGACCTATTCTTGCACACCGCAAGATAGGAGGAAAATTTGAACCCACTTGAGAAGGGTCGTTTTTGGTTGAGGCAGTCTACTCAGGAGGCTCCTACCAGCTAGTGAATTGCCAAGGAGAAAGACATATGCTTCCGATCAATGGACGATACTTGAAAAAGTATTACGCTACCTAATGTTTCGAAGGAATGGATTTTTCATCCCTAGAAGCACGGGCAAAGTAATTACTTATGACTGGGTCCGAACCCAAAAATAATAAAAAATGTGCTAAAATAAATAAAATCATGATAATAAAGTTTTCCTTGTTTTCCCTTCCATATCAAAATCTCTTTCCTGACCTTATCCCACTTCAATCCTGTTAAATTTAAAAATACAAAAAGTAATAAAAAAAACTGTCTTTAATAAACATTCTCTTAATGTTCTTGTTCTTAGTACAGCCCCTGATCCTTTTTCTTGTCTTTTCGCAGGGAAATGTCGAACGGGCGGTTGGTCCTGAACATTAGAAATGGTGTAAGCCTTGCACTCGATGAAAAGAGGGTGAAAGATAGAGCGATAATAGAAATTTACTCAGACTTTGCACCAGCAAGCCTGCAATACGAGGAAAGTGAGTCGGGTCTCGGTTGACTTAGAGAAGCGCCCGGTCGGACGATAATGAAAGTGGGTGGCCCAAGCCACCATTCCAGCAGCAAGAAAAGGAAAACAAGCACTGAAGAAGACAAGAGAATCAAGTCTGTAGTCGCTACAGCAGAGGGCAGGCTTGTCAGCGCCGCACGCACAAAAATTCAGGAAGTATGAAGAGCTACTCTCACAGCAACTCAGCGAAGAAATAAAAATCACCGTATCCACAAGATGTTAACTAAACTTGCAGCGGACCAGCGTGACGAGGCAGTTGCTACTGCCAGTGCATATACTTCAAGGACGCCAGTTCACCAGGTACCCAAAGGAAGGAGGCCAGCTCCGAGGATAACAGAAGAGACCAGGGAAATCTCAAGAAGAACAGAAGAAGGATGGCTACCACGCCACCAGATAAAGCCACCAGTAATGAATAACCTTGTTGTAGAAGCAACCCCAGAGGATGTCCCGATGGACACCATCCCCGAGGAGCCGAGGTATGCAGGAGAATGTGAAGGGATTGAGCCTTATATCCCACAATACGTCACCAGGCCTCGCCATTTGCAGATTATTCCAGAATACGAGCTAGAAAGAATGCAGAATGTCGAGAAGAAAACTTTTGAATACTTCGAGAGAATCGAGGCGGGAGGATCGATATACTAGAATGCCTCGAGCTACATACGGACGTGTTCTCGGAATACGAACAACAAATCGTGGATCGCATCCGGGATTTGAAAAGAATGGGCCGAGTGGGCCGCCTAAGAGAAAAGACTTTCTCGGAACCCCGGAGATGGATGCCGGGGAAAGGGAGAATTACAATTCGATGTGGATCTTGCTACGACTTCGCAGAAGACGGAAGGGAAACCCACCGGGGATACTCCGTCATGGCCAGGTGGATCCAATGCCATTAGTCATCAAAAGGATGGTAAAAAGAATGATAACATGGAGGGTACGCCGATGGATTGCATACCCAACGGTTGCATCATTAACATTTACAAGAAGGGTGATCGCATACCCCCGCACATAGATCACCACGACTTTGTCGAGACCTTTTTGCACGGTTTCTTTTCGAACAAATGTAATATCATGTTCGGATCCGACCTCCGGATAGCGAGGCCCGAGTGGGTTCCGAGGGCCAGTAAAGATACCATTACCGGTAGGTTCCGTCATGATACTGAAGGGCAACGGAGCAGACATCGCTAAACATTGCATACCGGGAGTACCAATGAAGCGGATCTCAGTTACTTTCAGAAGGATGGATGACAGGAATTATAAGCGGTCGATTCCATTGACATAGAGCCACGAGGTTTTCGATTCGAATCTGGTGGCAAGGAATTATATCCAATCCAAACCAGCAACTCTCAATCAACTCTTTTGATGGGATATGTAGCATCTACATATTCCCTCCTAATTTGTTTCATTCCAAAAAAAAAATCTTTTAGAACTTTCATGAAATTCTCGAAACACCAAAATTCCACACTACAAATCATTGCAAAATCAATTACATCAAAATTCAAATTTTTAGGGTTGAGGATTTTACATCCGAGATTGCATTGCTTTAGGATTCTTTCCCTATCGCAATGAAATACATCAAAATCAAACTTTTGTGGTTGAGGATTTTACATCCGAGACTGCATTGCTTTAGGATTCTTTCCCTATCGCAATGAAATACATGAAAATCAAACTTTTGAGGTTGAGGATTTTACATCTGAGACTGCATTGCTTTAGGATTCTTTCCCTGTCGCAATGAAATACATCAAAATAAAACTTTTGGGGTTGAGGATTTTACATCCGAGATTGCATTGTTTTAAGATTCTTTCTCTATCGCAATGAAATACATTAAAATCAAACTTTTGGGGTTGAGGATTTTACATCCAAGACTGCATTGCTTTAGGATTCTTTCCCTATCGCAATGAAATACATCAAAATCAAACTTTTGGAGTTGAGGATTTTACATCCGAGACTGCATTGCTTTAGGATTCTTTCCCTATCGCAATGAAATACATCAAAATTAAATTTCTAGGGTCGAGGATTTTACATTCGAGACTGCATTGCTTTAGGATTCTTTCCCTATCGCAATGAAATACATCAAAATCAAACTCTTGAGGTTAAGGATTTTACATCCAATACCGCATTGCTCTGAGATCTCTCCTTATTGTAATGGTTCAATCCAATCAATTCAATTTTCTTTTGAAGTTGAAGATGTTACATCTAAAACCACAAAATTCCAATTTTCATTTCAAATTCAAATCCCTTCAAATTAATTTTGGAAAAACTTCAATCTGAATTAAAACTCCAAATTAAAATATAAGCTCAGACATCAAAACTTAAACTGAAATAAAATAAAATCTAAATTGAAATTCCCCCAAATCATGTGATTTAGGATTCACCTCCTTTTCCCTTTCCCAGCAAAAGTTCAGGAATCTCCAGTCTCAGAGATATACTTGACACTCCCCAGCGGAAACTCTTCTACTTTGTCCTATGTTCGTCACTTGGACATTTGTGTTGGTTTTATTGATCGCTTTGGTCAACACCAATACGCGCGGTGTGCTCCGTCAGCTCACCACACTTATTGGGGGTCCATTTGTTGACCTCATTTTTGATGAGGTCTTCTCTTCTTCTTTTTAGTACTTAGGATCTAACCTTAAGCTTTTCCTTTGACTGTCTTAGAGAATTAGAATTGGGACCCACCACCTAAAAATTCAAACCACTTCTTAACTCCCTGCAAACTCCATAAACTTGACTGTAGACCCCTAATCACCTAAAGGATTGAAATCAAATGTGGAAGTTTAAAGGATGAGTTCCTATAGGTCTCTTTGGCCTTAGGACCGCCTACAGGTGGCCCAGTGCAGTGAAGGGCTGACCTACACACACACTACACTTATACACTACACTTTCACACACCTCCTAAAAACACACCCATACCTAACTTGACCTCCGACTCATGAAGGTGATTCGCATGGATGGTCCTTAACCCCTAAGCCCTTGGCTAAGAGGGTTAGGAACAACATAGTGGATGCCTCAAATGAGTCCCTTCATGGCTCATGTGGGCTTGGTATGGCTTCATGACTCAACCAAAATGATTTCATTCCACTTACAATTACTGAATCTTAAATTTTGCAAATTTTCAATTTTTGACCCCCGGGACCCTACACCCGCCTAGCCTACCCAAAACCCTTGAAATTACCCAAATTTTTCATAATTTTCAAATCACCCAAAATTCCCCAAAATTAACCTTGAACATTTCCTCACTAATCAAGTTGATCATCCATAGCCAAAAATACCAAAACTTTCAAAAATACCTCCCAATACCCTCCAAATACCCAAAATACCCCTCTTGACCCAAAAATCTAAAAATTCAGAAAATTCATAGATAATTCCAGAAAATCCCAAATATTCCCAATTTCATTCTGTTCAACTACACCATGGGCCAATTTTATCAATTTACTTTACTTTTGTCAAAACCCCCAATTTGACCCATTTTAACCCAAAATGAACCCAATGTCGAAGCGAACCTACCCGATTGACCCAAATTCTTGTCCGATTCAATTCTAAACTTCAATTTAACATTCCCAACACCAATCTAGACCAGATCCAAGTCCAATTTGATTGACATTTGAATCCAATTTCACTTTTGGCCTTAAAGCCCAATTTGGACCCATGACCCAAACCTAACCCAAACTAACCCAATTCAACTCTAAACCTTTTCTAAACCTTCCTTAACATCCCCACAAACGAAACACTAATATGATTTACACAAAATTTAGACCCAAACCCCACTCAAATTCAACCCAAAGCCAAAAAGCCCAATTTTGACCTAAACCCAAACCTAACCCAAATATGCCCAAAACCCAAAATCAAAACCCAACCAAAGTCAAAACCTCTTTGAAACACTCCCACAAACATTTTCCAACATTAATTTTACATCAATTTGAACCCTAGCCCAACATTGGCCCAAGTTAGCCCAATTTGACCTACATTGGCCCATTTACCAAAGAGGTCCAAATCCAACCTAATTAAAGCCCAAACCACTTCAAATTTATTCCAAATCATTCATGAAACCTTCCTAAATTAAATTCAACACTTATTGGATCCAATCCTTTACAAAATTATCAACATAAAATTTGTTTTGAAATCAAAAAGCCCATTCTAAAATAATTTCAATAGTCAAAACCCATCCTAAGGCCCACATTACAATCTCATCTCATCCTCACTCAATTAAAATCATCCCTAAGTTCTAAATTAGCCATCAAATTTTTCTAAACTAAGACATATGCCAAATCCTATCAAATCACCCCTAAATTACCAAAATTCCTAAAATCCTCTTTCATTAAAGTTGACTTAGCTTTTTCCAAGCCAAAGGTGAGCCATGAAGCCATGCATGAGCCACATGTGAGCCATGAAAGCCTTGGACACTTCACCATACCCAAAATGGCAAGAAGAGGGGACCCTTTAATGATTCACTTAAGAGTGATTAACCACTCCCATGTCTCCCCTAACTCTTTATTAAGCTTAATTGTACTTGGATTGTGACTTGACCCCACTAATCAAGCTGATCCAAGTGACTTTCCCTTCAGCCCAAATTTGCCTTGGATGGTGGACCTAACCAAAAACCAAGGGTTGACCCATTTAGACCCAAAACTAGCCCTTTCACATTCCACTTTGATTCAAACCCTTTACACATGTCCATGGCCAATTGACTGCACAAACCTCCAGCCACGACCCACTGGACACGAGGGTGACCCATGCTGCCCGACCAGCCGCACAGGTCGCCGGAAAACACCATGGCCGAGACCTTGGGAGGAGCCAAAGTTTGGAATTTCCACCGGTGAGGCTGCCCCATCCCCGGTGGCCATTGCGAGCTGTTCTTCTCTTGCCGAGAGCAGGCTGATCCCAGTCCCTAACTTCCCCTGGGAGGCCCTCCAGCGTCTCCTATTTAAACACCCCCTCTCTCGGCCATGGGAGAGGTGTTGAACTAACCTTAAGGAAACTCTGCCAAAATCATTCCAGACCACTCTCTACACATATAACACTTGATTCCCACTG
Source organism: Papilionanthe hookeriana x Papilionanthe teres (assembly GCA_022702705.1). Taxonomy (NCBI): domain Eukaryota; kingdom Viridiplantae; phylum Streptophyta; class Magnoliopsida; order Asparagales; family Orchidaceae; genus Papilionanthe; species Papilionanthe hookeriana x Papilionanthe teres. The sequence goes on from CM040423.1 coordinate 96,779,766, forward strand.
GATTCCAGCCCCAATTCCCTCTAGCTGAGCTCAATTTTGAGTTCAAACTTCAGCACAAAACCAGGACACTTCTTCACAGTGGACCAATCCCCAAATTGATTGATCCTACACCTTCACCAGACCAAGGGAAGAAGTCCACTAGCAAAAGCCCCCTCTCCAGGCCACCCATCTGTTCCAGACTCCAAGCTTTGTAATCGGCTGTGGTCGAAATCCTACCTAGACAATTCACCAGACCAGGAGACTTCATCTGGAGCCTGATGGGATGCAATCGAAGGTGACACAACCCTCAGATTGAAGCCACACTTCTCTGAGCAAAGGTATGGCCTCACTCTTCTTCCCGAGCTTCTGAACATTCTCCATTTTTATTGAGTCAATTTCATGCCACATAAACCGTATGGATGTGTTCGTATTCTTGAGACGAATCCATAAAGCATAAGAACGTTCAATTTGGTCAAGTATCGAGTGAGATCTTAGGCCTAGAAGACGAACGGTTCTCGGGCTAGGAGGCTTGGGGACGATGAACGGATGCCGTTCATTCAATACACGCGCGGACGGACGGCTGAGATGGCATCGGACCAGGAGATGATACGTGAACCGCGGGCAGCGTGGCCATTCGGAGATGCCGAGGATGACAGGGCGCCGCGTGGATAAGTAGGAAATTAGGTTATTTTCCTATTTATTTAATTACCAGAACTTGAAAAATGCATAACTTTGTGTAGAAAAATCGTAAAAATAAAATAAAAATACCCTCTTGCTCAGTGAACAGAGGAGAATAATGTGAAAAATAAATCATTTAATTTCATTGAGTATTTGTTTTTTAATAATTTATTTACTCTCTGTACATTTTCAATTCTCCATACATGTATACAATTCACCATGACATGAGACCATAGGGCTTTTGAAGCCTCTGAATTTGGGAACATTCCCTGAATTTTCCAAAGTCAGAGGCCATTCCTATGAAGAGTTATTGATTTTTCAACTCTAGGTTGCTAGTTTGAGTATTTTAATTCCAATAATTAGCATATTGTGAAATAAATTCTAGGAAAATTTGGTGATGTTTATTATGACCAGAGGAACTTAGGAAAAATAGGTTTTGAATTAATCCACTTGGAATAACCCTAATTGGCTTAAACACCCAAAATAGGTCCTTAATTAATTAGAGCTAATCACACATCAAATTGACTTGAAATCAATTCTCCACTGACCTTTAGGATCAGAGGAACCCACCATAAAAATTTGAAGTCAATTGGACTTAGTTAGCCCCACCAAATGGGTTGATTAAACCATTTAGCCAATTTAAACTATAAAAATTCATAACTTTCAAAATACTTTTCAAAAATTCACCAAATTGGTTTTGGAGCCTCTCTGATATCAGAGGAATTTAAGAAAATTAAAATTACAATTTTCTAAAAAAGTTGATTTTTTGCATTATTTTAATATTTTAATAATAAAAAATAATAAAAATTACAAAAATAATAAAATTCATCAAAATGTCATATTTTGAATTTTAATCACTTAGAAACAAACCCAATATTTTTCTTAAGTCTCTATAATGAGATATTAAATTTAAAGCCCTAAGGTAATTTTAAAATTAAAAAAAATGTATATTTTTAGTATTTCCACTAAAATAATTCTAATAAATAAAAGAGAAATCAGAAAATTATAAAAATTGATTCTCTGATTTCCATGATATCAGAGAGAATTTTAAAAAATATAAAATTCATTTTTTTCAACCTTTATTTTATTTTTAAATTAATTAATACTCCAAAACTCAAAATAATTATAATAAAAAGAATATAATTCAAAAAATCACCAAAATTGGTCCACGTGATCCTCTGGTCATTAGGAATGTCCCATAATTTTCTTAAGGACAGAAACTTTTCCTTGGTCATATTATTAAATTTTCGTTGGAAATCACTATTTTCCACCAAAAATAATTACATAAACAAATTAAATACAGAAAAATCACATTTTCTCCTCTCATGCCTTCATTGACATATGAGTGAAGTCACATAAAAATTTCAAGTTCATTTAAGCTCAATTTAGTGAGTTATGAAATTATTAAGCTTGAAGGGCAAAATGGTAATTAAAATTTTATCCTTTAATTAAAACTTTAGGCTTAATAAAATTAAAGAGTAAAGTATTTGATCCTAATCTTATTTAGATGATTGAAATTTGAATAATAAGGGTAGAAACCTATTAAACAATTTAAAAATAATTGAAATAAACCTTAATTAAATAATTGATTAAATTTGGAAGAATAATAAAATTGGAATTATTAAAATAGGGATATTATTAGGAAGAGATTTGTTCTTTAATTTAAGAATCCCTAAATCAATCATCTCAATAATATTTAATTCCTTATTAAAATGATAATCCAAATTTAAGATTTAAAATGCTAAAAGACTTAATCATTAAATTAAATTAAAGTTAAATTATTTAAATTAAATCCTTTTAAAATTTCAATTAAATTAATACTTTAATAATTAAAATTAAATCATCTTTAAAACATAAAAAAATAATAAAATATTAAATTAAAAAAAAAATAAATTAAAATTTAAATTAAATTAAATTAAATTAAATTAAATTAAATTAAATTAAATTAAATTAAATTAAATCAAATTAAATTAAATTAAATTAAATCATATCAAATCAAATTAAATTGAATTAAATTAAATTAAATAATAGAATCAAGTTAAAATTAAAATTAGATTAAATTAAATTAAAATTAAAACTAAACCAAATTGAACACTATTCCAAATTTAAACTCGTTAACTGAAATTAAATTAAATCACAAACCATTTGAACAACAATTTGCCCACAAAAGCTTTTGTTGTCATAACTCCTAAATAGAACGTTAAGTGAAATGTTATTTCCCTCATAGGATATTCAAATGTTCTAGTTCACTGAGTAAGATAACAACAAAACTTAAATTCCCGGACGATTAATTCATTTGTATGATTAAATTCATTTGGACTTAAAACAATTCTAGCAATATTGAAAAGTTGTTTGAGATTCTTCTTAAACACTTTCTCAATATGATAGGATGTTTATAAGAACAACTGAACTTAATTATTCTTTGATGAAGAAAATCATCCTCAAACCAAAACACAAGAACCTAGACGTCATAGGAGATGACTAGCTACAGGATTAGGAACTTGGTAGAAAACCATAACCCTTCCCTTAGTTTTACCTAGGAACTTGTTCTAAATGCTTAAATATTCTAAATTGTGTTTGAGTGCAGCTTGGGATGACGGGAAGACCCTCTAGGTACCCTTTTATTTTGTTGCAATTTACTTTATTGCAATTTACTTAATCGCATCACACTTACTTTTCTTGCATGATAAACAACTGTTGCATGAAAACCCACACTCTTAGGATAGTCCCTAAAACTGAAATCAAAACTAAATTAAAAGTCATTACAAGATAAAATTCACCGCCACAACATTTCAAAATATAAAACAACTCAAAATTTAATCACAAACAAACACAAAACTACAATTACAACCAAATTAAAACGTCTTGTTGGATGATCGGGAATACCTCGGATGATGTAACCTACGTGTTGCTAACGGGATTTCCCACGGTCTAAATGAAAGTGTGGAACTCATTTAGTTGAGTTTAGAAAATTCATCTGGACTAAGTGAATCCGATAAAAATAACGATGCCGGAAGGATGGAACCGTGGGATCTTAACCGGTGTTGTTATAATCAACTTTAAGATTTGTTGTAATTAAAACATGAAAAACACTTGAAAATTAAGAATTTCTCTAAACCAAAACACATTTCTCATCTCCTGATTTATGACTTCTAAAACTAAACCTCTGCAACAACAAGGAGCTCGGGGCATGATGGCCAGCACGACCATCGTCATCAGCAAAACCTGAATCTACTTCAGCAAAACTTTCTTAAGAATTAAATAACTAAGCCATAGGACTTCGAGGTAGCTTGCCTAGTGCAACATAAATCCTCAACCTTTTGTTAGGCATTTGCATTGCAAATTAAGCCCTAACCGGTCTTAGGATTCCGAGGTAGTCGTTCGGTAAGACATAAACCCTCACATCTTCCAGGCTTTTTGTATGATTTTTTCATACAAATATAAGTCCTAATTAATTAAAATTGGCAAGATTAAAACATTAAATAAACATTAGGACTTTCCTAAATCCAAGCCAAACAATAGGATAGTCGGGAAATTACCGAAGTTCGCTTCGAATCTGTAATTTCTCCTATTTTTTCTTCCTTTGAATTCCCAAAACAAAATGTTCCAAATTTGATCCATTCCCTATTGAAATTCCAAAATTCAATCCCTTGAAAACTTAAACTTTGAGATTCTTGAGAGCGAAATTATTGATTATTATGGAGAGTTTTCTTAGGTGATTCCCGTCACTTAAGATTTAATTAACTATAGGGGCTTGCCCTTATAGGGAATTTTAAGAACCCAGGTAATATAAACCCTGTTTAATGCTTTCATATTAAGCAGGAGAATTTGTCGGCTTATAAAATTGGTTAAAAGACCAAACGGATGTCACAAATCTTCTAGATTATTTAATCGAGCCCCATTACCAAACAGTGTGTCTATTCTTCGGGATAGATACACAGTTTGTGATGCAGTGCTCGTTTCTATAAACTATTCGGGATGTGAGATCAGTTTGATTTCATATCTTAAAATTTTCAAATTTAAAATTATTTTCAAAATCAAATACTACTTTTCAAATTATTTATTTTAATTAAATTAAAAATTTTCCGACAATTTCTGTTAGGCGACCCCCTTTTCAAAATAAAACACACTAAACCTAAAAATAAGCCGTACAATTTCTGGCGACTCCGCTGGGGAAGATTCCTCTCTCCATTTTAATCAGATAGTTCTACTTTCAAAAATCGGTAGTGTACCCATGTCCCTAGTGGATCAAACTATCCTTCTTTCTGTTGGAATACTATGTTCATTTCTACCTTGAACAAGTATAGCCGACATTCTCTCGGATTTAGGAGCCACTGTTTAGACACCCCTAAATAGAGAGGTTCCGAGATCCTTTTACCTCATTTCTGAGGTGGGGTGGACCTCCAATAGGTTAGTTTAGGAGCGGTCTTGCGGGTCGAGAAGTTTCTACAAGACTTTCTCTTCCTTTTCGAGTTCCTAATCAATTCCTTTTACCCTTCCTACAACTCTCCTTCTTTTAATAATCCTCCTTCCTAATGAACAAATCTTTTCGAAAAAAAAATTTTCTTTTAATATCACAAATACACTAAGGTAAACAGAAATGTGTTCGAACTCTTTCTTTTTCATCATAAGTTGTACGATAAGAAGAAGCACGATTCGGAGACTAACACTTGGAATCTGCCCTGCGGAAATGGAAGCCCCAAAACTGATCTTCTCCTTCGTCAACGGACTCGACCTGGCTGTGTTCAAGGACGAGCCGCTCGATAATGGAATCATTCGATTCGGACAAGGATTCGGGGACACCGACATCAAAATCCCCGACGTCACTCTCTTTTCACTCACAAGCAAAGTACCAGAAACCGAAAGCCGTTGATTGAGTTTAACCTCAAGTCAACTCATGAATTCTCTCCTCTGCAAAAGATTCCAACTGAGAGGAGTACTGTTGTTCGCAGAAGGACTGTTGTTGCTACCCCCACTGGTCTAGTTGTCTCCATACCTACCCCAGCTTCTGCAAGACTAAAGGGGAAGGAAATTCAGAACTGTGATGAACTTGTTGCCGTGGAGTGTACAAATCTTCCTGTAAAACCTTCTGTTTTTGAAATCGGGTCTAGCTCGAGAATTCCATCGCTGACACGGACTCAGTGAAGGAACAAAAGTAGAAGGATTGCTAGAGAAGCCAGATCTGCTGAAGTTGCTTTCCTGGAGGAAATCCCAGAACTGCCCGAGTATACACCGCTGCCTGAACACATACCACTCTTAGGAGGAAGTAGGTTCCATCCCCTCTCCACCGCAGAGGATGAGGAAAATGTCCGCAAGATTGCTGCTGCATTGCCTCAGCCCGTATATTACAACGACGGCCTCAAGAAAAGGGCTAGAATTATGCTTATTTGCTCGACTACGAACCACGATAGAAAAGTTAGCAAAGAAAGAAAAATGCCCTGTGTCAGAGATTTTAAGAAGGACAGGGTGGGTGCCAGCCAAGTCCCGTCTTGGGCCGCGAGTAGAGCCTACTATCGCTGCAGAAAAGCCGAATAAGAGAATGAAAGCTAGTCCGCCTGTCGTTGTTTCAGGACTACAAATTAGGGAGGATACCACCTTCCAGCATTTGGCTGACAGACCATCCGGTCCCAGACCTTCTGCTGCTAGGAGGATGGTATGGCGTCCCACAACCGGGCAATTAAGATTAAAACAACAACCTGAGAAAGAAAGTCTCGTCAGGAGACTTGAGTCCGAAGAAAGCGCTACCACAGTGAAGGGGACTCATGAGAAAGAAACCCGACAGTTATCACATGACAACTGCAAGGATGTACGGAAAAGACCACTAGAAGATGCTATGGAAAAGCTAAGAGCGATATTCGGCGACTAGCAAGGGAAAGAGAAGAGAAATTCGAGAGATGAAGTTGACTCGTCGAGTTCATGGATGATGAATATGCGAGAAATTAACATGGTTGAAACACGAGCTTCGTCGGCTTCACAAGGTGCCCTGCGGCCGCGAAGAGAGGAGCCGGAAGTAATGAGGAGGCGGCTTCAAGAGAAAGATGATACGATCGCCCAAATGGCAAAAAGGATGGAAGAGATAGCTGTAGCCCTAGCCTCTCTCCAGAGTCAGGTTCAACCCCAAAGAGAGACACCACCAGAAGTCATTCACATTGTAGACGGAGGAAAGGAGATTACCTCCGTCAACGGGGATGATCAGTTAAAGAAGGATGCAACACAAAGCATGATTCCGGAAAAGGATATTAAGAGCATGGTGGAACGGCGAGTGCGAGAAGCCTTGGCACAATCAAAGAGCGGGACATCCATTCGGACCGGTAGACATTGCCACGAAGAATTCGACGGCTGTCCGATATCCGAAAGGCTTTGTACCACCTCCGTTCAAGACCTTTGATGGAGCCAGGAAACCCTCGACGGCATGTTACACATTTTTGTGCCTGTTGTTGCAATGCGGCGGAAGTGATGCTTTACTCTTCCGACAATTTGTCGACGACTCGTCGGGGATCGCCTTTGATTGGTATGCGGAATTACCGAACGGTTCGGTGAAGACATTTTCAGAATTAGAGAACCTCTTCATCGAGCGATTTGCGGAGCTCGGCACCACATCACTATAGGTGATTTAGTGGTAGAGAAGCAGATGCCGAACGAAACTTTGGTGGATTACATACTTCGATGGAGAAATCTAAGTATGAAGTGTGAGCCACAGCTACAAGAACAGCATGCAGTCGACATTTTACTTAAGAGCATTCATGGTCCGATAGCACTTCTTTTCAAGGGATTTACTATTAAGACTTTTGAGAAGTTGTTAAGCAAGGCCGGAAGCTTGCAAGAGGAGGCGAAGCAATTAAGTTTCACCGACAAAACAGACAAAGAGAAGCCCGTGAAAACTTTTGAAAAGAAGTCCGGGATCGTTGCAGCTATTGATAAAGGCAAGCAGCCGATACAAATACCGCCAGAACGGTCACAACAAACTCAACAGAATTACCAGCAACCCCGACCCAGCTATCAGTCACCGCAACAGTATGAACAACCGCCTCGTCCACAACGTACGCTAAAGGAGCTTTTGAACAAGGTGTATCCGTTCAAGAATGAGGCAGTGCAGAAAATGTTCCGCAGTCTGATGAAGACTCCAGATTTCCAACTGCCAGAGCCTAAGAGACCAGAAGAGGTCGACAAGAAAGGTGATCCCAACTTTTGCCCTTACCACCGGATGCTTGGGCATAAGATAGAAGATTGTATTACCTTCAAGAGTTGGCTCAACGACAATCTTCCGAAAGGGAATATATTGATCCCGAAGGAGTACATGAAGGAACCCCAGAAGGGAGGTTCCGTCAATGTTATCTTGACGGATCTCATTGTTCCGATAGATCCCTATGTGACTGATGATGGATGGACTACCGCTTGGGCAAAGTCTGCGAAGAAGATTTTGGATCACATCAAAACTGCTTCGGTGCTAGCATCAACTCAGGGTTTGAAACCTATCATGTTGGCACTATCACTTACGATAGAAGAACCACCTCAACAGGAGACGATTGAAGAGAAGAAGAAAAGATCGAGACTCTTAAGGCTAGACTAGGGGCTGCTTATCCTAGGATAGTTGTTTCCGATTCGGGGGAGAAATCCCTCGAACCTCCGACTCGTATGATTATCTGCTCACTCCGGTGGGATCTTATAATGATAAGGGTTATGGCGTTGGCTACGTTTTGACTGTTTCTAACGATTACGTAACTAGCAACAATCCGGACATCGATTCCGATACAAATAACAATTCTCAAATCATACACAATCTCGACAATCACAATGACAAAGAAGACATCCACCAAGGAGGCTACGAGAGTTCAACAAGCAATGAATCTATTTGCGAGTTTCGAGGAACTCCATCCACAATAGAGTTAGAGCCTTCAGACTCTGAAGCTAATCCAAAAGAACCTGTCATTTCGATTCAGGAGGAGACACCAGCAAACTCAATACTAGATTCAGCAGAAATTACAGAAGTCAACTTAAGAAGTGGAAGAGTTCTACCTCCGAGAATGGGTCAAAAGGACAAAGGAAAGCGGGTGGTTGTTCGGGAAGAACCAACCCCGGCAGCGAAATACCCATTCGAGAAGAAGTCGAGACACATGAAAATAAAGTGGACTACAACGTGCTAGCCCATCTAAGGAAACTACCGGCTAAGCCGAGCATCTACGACGCTCTCATCTTATCAAAGGAGATGAGAGAAGCTCCGAACAAGGCCTTAATTGATCAGAAATTTGCTTAGCTCAAATGGCCGGAGATTCCTTAGATGAGGTTTGCTCGTTAAAGGAACAACGAGGTGTCACCTTCACGGACAATGACCTACTACTTGGGACAGCAGACCACAACCGACCGTTGTACATTTCAGTTACAATAGGGAAGTTTACACTCTCCAGAGTATTGGTGCATCCAGTAGCATCTATTAACATAATGAATCTTCGAACGCTAGCATATTTGGAAATTGATGCTCGCGAGCTTGAAGCAGACAAAATGTTATTAAGAGGATTCAACCAGAAAGGAGAAAGAGCCCTCGGATCAATAACACTACTAATGAAAACCGGTGACTTGGCAAAGACAACCGCGAAATTTCACATAATTGATTCAGAAACGTCATTCAACGCTCCACTGGGCCGACCATGGATACATGAAAACAGTATGGTGCCATCATCCCTACACCAGTGCATTAAATACTACAATGGAGGGGAACAGTGCATCAAAGGTGACTTACAACCATTCTCCGTACATGACATTGGAATCCATGATGATGCAGCTTATTATGCACCTCCGAAGAAAACAATTTTCTCCAGAGATACCATAACGAATGAAGCAAAGGAAGTTCGGGACGACGAAGAACCTGAAGTTCTAGTCCAACAGTCACTCACCACTCCCTTACGGCGAAATGGTGAAGGTTTCTCCACAACTCGCATCTGAGGTCGAGGCCGGAGACAAGGTCGTGGCAGAGACGTTAGGACAGTTGGACAGAGGAAACCAACCATCAATGTTGATTGGGAAGACAGTTCTGAAGAAGAAAAAGAGATCAAGCAAGAAGCAGTGACAATAAGTCGGAAGAAGCCGCAATTCAGGATCTCTCTCGAAGATGAAAAGCACGAGGAATATAAATCGATGTACTAAAAGATTAACCACTATGTACATACTATGACCCTGACCCCAATCCATTCTAATAAGATCGAGGGTATGGTGGTCAAAGAAGTACATAGCGGCGGTGCAAAGCCCATCAAATTCTACCGTGGTGCTCCTTCCTCCGAAACTGAGAATAATGTACAATTTGAAGATGCTACTTCATTAGAATTAATGGAATTACCTTTTGAGTGGTACTCACCCTGTGTTAAAAATTTAATTCAACGTGGTTTCATACCTCGACAATGGACAAAAGGTCAATCACAACATTTTGAAAAATTATGGAATAACTCCGGTCGTCCACCCAATTCAAAACATGGTCTCGGATTCTGCAGAGTAGGATCAGTTGACGATGCTGAATTTTGCTTGGGTGTCACTTGCGAGTCTAAAAAAAATTTCATGGAAACTATAGAAGAATTTGAAGATTTACAAATTGGAAACGCTCCACCAGAATTCGAAGAAGAGATTAAATCTACAATAGATGAGTTAACGGAAGTTAACTTAGGTACTAGCGAAGAGCCTAGACCTACCTTTGTTAGCTCCTTACTCAAAAAAGAAGACTCCGAAGAAATAATCAAGTTATTAATCAAATTTAAAGACTGTTTTGCTTGGAACTACGATGAGATGCCAGGAATAGCTCCAGAGGTAGCAGTCCACAAGCTAGGAGTGGACCCTACTTCTGTCCCAGTCAGACAAGGTCCCAGAAGAATGCGTCTAGAAATCGAATAACAAGTCATAGCTGAAGTTAAAATGCTAATAGACGCTAAATTTGTCCGCGAAGAACAATACCCACTTGGTTAGCCAATGTGGTACCAGTTAGGAAGAAGAATGGTCAGATCAGAATTTGTGTGGATTTCAGAGATTTAAACAAGGCATGTCCAAAGGATGAATTCCCTCTACCAATCCCAGAATTAATGATCGACATTGCTTCGACACATGAAATATTCTCAATCATGGATGGATCTTCAGGATACAACCAGATAAAAGAATTTGCCTGCTTGCAAGATGAATCGATGGAAGTGTCGGTTCACGGATGTCGGGTCCTATCACGGCTCGACATGAGACACAATACACAAATCGAAAAAGAAGAAGAATCGGTTGCAATGATGACGAGAAAACACAAAAGATTAGCGACGACCATTAATGGACTACACCGCAAACAGGAAAACTACCAGACGATAGGTCGCTAGCCCATCAGATCAAGAAAAGAACTCTGTCCTACGCATTAATAAACAACACGTGAAATTGTTAATGAGGTCCATTCAGGACTCTGTGGCGCTCACCAGTCGAGTCCGAAGATGAAAATAAAAATTAAAAGACTAGGGTACTACTCGCCCTCGATGATGACCGACTGCATGAAAATCGCCAAGAGCTGTCACCAATGCCAAGTGCACGGAGTAGTTCTACACCAACCTCCAAATGTGCTACATCCGACAATTGCATCGTGGCCATTTGAATGTTAGGGTACAGATATAGTGGGTCCAATAAAACCACCATCTTCAAAAGGACATCGCTTCATTCTTGCAGCTACAGATTACTTTTCCAAGTGGGCAGAGGCAGTTCCACTCAGTTAAGTGAAAGCACACCACGTGCTACAGTTTTTCAAGAACCAAGTTGTCTACCATTTCGGAGTGCCGTGTAGGATCATCTCAGATAATGAGTCTACATTCAGAAGCACACAAATCAACAATTTTGTCAGGAGACACGGAATCGACTGGCGATATTCAACAATTTACTACCCAAGAGCAAACGGCCTCACTGAGGCTTTTAATAAAACTCTCGTTCAAATCTTAATGAAAACCTTGGACGATAATAAGAGAAATTGGCACGAGAAGTTATTAGAAGCCTTATGGGCCTATCGGACAACCTTTAGAACTCCTACTCAAGCTACACCTTAAGCTCTGGTGTATGGGTCAGAGGCAGTGTTACCTTTAGAGGTCCAGCTTCCTTCACTCAGGATTGTAGTTGCAAACAAAAACACGACAGAAGAGAATGCCAAATTACAACTAGAAGAATTGGAAAGCCTGGAAGGGAAAAGATTTGCAGCACAACAGAATTTAGAACTATACCAAGCTAAGATGGTTCAAGCCCATGACAGATTGGTCCGCCCAAGAACCTTCAAAGTTGGTGATTTAGTTCTCGTTCTCAAAAGACCTATTCTTGCACACCGCAAGATAGGAGGAAAATTTGAACCCACTTGGGAAGGGCCGTTTGTGGTTGAGGCGGTCTACTCGGGAGGCTCCTACCGGCTAGTGAATTGCCGAGGAGAACGACATATGCTTCGATCGATGGACGATACTTGAAAAAGTATTACGCTACCTAATGTTTCGAAGGAATGGATTTTTCATCCCTAGAAGCACGGGCAAAGTAATTACTTATGACTCAGGTCCGAAACCAAAAATAATAAAAAATGAGCTAAAATAAATAAAATCATGATAATAAAGTTTTCCTTGTTTTCCCTTCCATATCAAAATCTCTTTCTCGATCTTATCCCACTTCATTCTCGTTAAATTTAAAAATACAAAAAGTAATAAAAAAACTGTCTTTAATAAACATATTCTTAATGTTCTTGTTCTTAGTACAGCCCCTGATCCTTTTCCTTGTCTTTTCGCAGGGAAATGTCAAACGGGCGGTTGGTCCTGAACTTTAGAAATGGCATACGCCTTGCACTCGACGAAAAGAGGATGAAAGATGGAGCGATAATAGAGATTGAGTCAGACTTTGCACCAGTAGGCCTGCAATACGAGGAAAGTGACTGGGTCCCAGTTGACCGAGAGGAACTGCCGAGTCAGACAGTAATGAAAGTGGGTGGCCCAAGCCACCACTCCGGCGACGAGAAAAGGAAAACAAGCACCGAAGAAGACAAGAGAATCGAGTATGTAGTCGCTACGGTAGAGGGCGAGGCTTGTCGGCGCGGCGCCCGCGAAGTCGGGAAGTACGAAGAGCTACTCTCACGACGACTCGGCGAAGAAATAAAAATCGCCGTATCCGCGAGATGTTAACTAAACTAGCGGTGGACCGGCGCGACGAGGCGGTTGCTCTGCGCCGGTGCATATACTTCGAGGACGCCGGTTCACCGGGGACTCGAAGGAACGAGGCCGACTCCGAGGATAACGAAGAGACCGGGGAAATCTCGAGAAGAACAGAAGAAGGAAGGCTACCACACCACCAGATAAAGCCACCAGTAATGCATAACCTTGTTGCAGAAGCAACCCCGGAGGATGTCCCGACGGACACCATCCTCGAGGAGCCGAGGTATGTAGGATAACGTGAAGGGATTAACCCATATATCCCACAATACGTCACCGGGCCTCGCCATTTGCAGATTATTCCAGAATACGAGCTAGAAAGAATGCAGAATGTCGAGAAGAAAACTTTTGAATACTTCGAGAGAATCAGAGGAAGGAGGATCAATATACTAGAAGGCCTCGAGCTACATACAGACGTGTTCTCAGAATACGAACAACAACAAATCGTGGACTGCATCCGGGATTTGAAAATAATGGGCCGAGTGGGCTGCCTAAGAGAAAACACTTACTCGGAACCCCGGAGATGGATGCTAGGGAAAGGGAGAATTACAATACAATGTGGATGCTGCTACGACTTCGCGAGAAGACGGGAAGGGAAACCCACCGGGGATACTCCGTCATGGCCAGGTGGATCCAATGCCATTAGTCATCAAAAGGATGGTAAAAAGAATGATAACATGGAGGGTACTGCCAGCAGATTGTATACCCAACAGTTGCATCATTAACATGTACAAGAAGGGTGACTGCATACCCCCGCACATAGATCACCACGACTTTGTCAGACCTTTCTACACAGTTTCTTTTCTGAAAGAATGTAATATCATGTTCGGATCTGACCTCCAGATAGCAGGCCCAGGTGAGTTCCGAGGGCCAGTAAAGATACCATTACCGGTAGGTTCCGTCATGATACTGAAGGGCAACGGAGCAGACGTCGCTAAACATTGCATAGTGGGAGTACTAATGAAGCGGATCTCAGTTACTTTCAGAAGGATGGATGACAGGGAAAGCACCTTACCACTTCCGGCCGGACCGGAGCTAGATAGCCTCCTGTCAGATACAGTTGTGAGTTACATGGAAAATATCACACCTCCAACATACATCCATATGGCATCCTTTCCAAGGATGGCTTGGAAGGTGATGTTATTGACCATGTACCTCACTATTCAGACATGGATTTCTGACAGATAGCTTTTTTGGATGGATCGGCAAAGATCATACATAGTCCGTTTTGAGTCTACATGGATTGTATGAAATGTATTCCAGATCGTGTTGTATGATGTATCTTCAACATGATTGGAATGAAAGTGACAATGTCACATTTTTGGCCTTCACCTCTTTTGTGCAAGTTGACTGAGAAACACCATTAAAGTTAAATGAACTTCGAACAAAGAATAGAAAAGAAACAAAAAAAAGAATAAAAGAAAACTTTCCTTAAAAATCTAAAAAATGATTAACACCAAATTCACATGAACATTAAATGAATGATAAAATAAATTTGAATCGTTAAAAGACAAACAAATTGAACATAAATTTCAAATCAAATCTCAATCAAAAATTCAAATTCAACCTTCCAGATCTCAAATCAAATCTCAATCAAATTCAAACTCAATCTTCCAAATCTGAAATCCAATCCGTTCTGCTCTCTTCTTTGTCAGGGATAGAAGCGGTCGATTCCATTGACATGGAGCCACGAGGTTTTCGATTCGAATCTTGTGGCAAGGAATTATATCCAATCCAAACCAGCAACTCTCAATCAACTCTTTTGATGGGATATGTAGCATCTACATATTCCCTCCTAATTTGTTTCTTTCCAAAAAAAAATCATTTTCAACTTTCATGAAATTCTCGAAACACCAAAATTCCACACTGCAAATCTTTGCAAAATCAATTACATCAAAATTCAAATTTTTGGGGTTGAGGATTTTACATCCGAGACTGCATTGCTTTAGGATTCTTTCCCTATCGCAATGAAATACATCAAAATCAAACTTTTGGGGTTGAGGATTTTACATTCGAGACTGCATTGCTTTATGATTCTTTCCCTATCGCAATGAAATACATGAAAATCAAACTTTTGGGGTTCAGGATTTTACATCTGAGACTGCATTACTTAAGGATTCTTTCCCTGTCGCAATGAAATACATCAAAATCAAACTTTTGGAGTTGAGGATTTTATATCCGAGACTGCATTACTTTAGGATTCTTTCCCTATCGCAATGAAATACATCAAAATAAAATTTCTGGGGTCGAGGATTTTACATCCGAGACTGCATTGCTTTAGGATTTTTTCCCTATCGCAATGAAATACATCAAAATCAAACTCTTGAGGTTAAGGATTTTACATCCAATACCGCATTGCTCTGAGATCTCTCCTCATTGTAATGGTTAAATCCAATCAATTCAATTTTCTTTTGAAGTTGAAGATGTTACATCTAAAACCACAAAATTCCAATTTTCATTTCAAATTCAAATCCCTTCAAATTAATTTTGACAAAACTTCAATCTGAATTAAAACTCCAAATTGAAATCTAAGCTCACACATCAAAACTTAAACTGAAATAAAATAAAATCTAAATTGAAATTCCCCCAGATCATGTGATTTGGGATTCACCTCCTTTTCCCTTCCCCAGCGAGAGTTCAGGAATCTCCAGTCTCAGAGATATACTTGACACTCCCCAGCGGAAACTCTTCTACTTTGTCCTAAGTTTGTCACTTGGACGTTTGTGTTGGTTTTGTTGATCGCTTCGATCAACACCAATACGCGCGGTGTGCTCCGTCAGCTCACCACACCTATTGGGGGTCCATTTGTTAACCTCATTTTTGATGAGGTCTTCTCTTCTTCTTTTTAGTACTTAGAATCTAGCCTTAAGCTTTTCCTTTGACTATCTTAGAGAATTAGAATTGGGACCCACAACCTAGAAATTAAAACCACTTCTTAACTCCCTGCAAACTCCACAAACTTGACTGTAGACCCCTAATCACCTAGAGGGTTGAAATCAAATGTGGAAGTTTAAAGGATGAGTTCCTATAGAACTCTTTTGCCTTAGGACTGCCCTGGGTGGCTTGGTCTGGTGAAGGGCTGACCTACACACACACTACACTTATACACTACACTTTCACACACCTCCTAAAAACACACCCATACCTAACTTGACCTCCTGACTCATGAAGGTGATTCACAAGGATGGCCCTTAACCCCTAAGCCCTTGGCTAAGAGGGTTAGGAACAACATAGTAGATGCCTCAAATGAGTCCCTTCATGGCTCATGTGGGCTTGATATGGCTTCATGGCTCAACCAAAATGATTTCATTCCACTTACCATTACTCAATCTTAAATTTTGCAAATTTTCAATTTTTGACCCCCGGGACCCTACACACTTTAGCTTACCCAAAGCCCTTGAAATTACCAAAATTTTTCAAAATTTTCAAATCACCAAAAATTCCCCAAAATTAACCTTGAACATTTCCTCACCAATCAAGTTGATCATCCATAGCCAAAAATTCAAAAAATTTCAAAAATACCTCCCAATACCCTCCAAATACCCAAAATACCCCTCTTGACCCAAAAATCCAAAAATTCAGAAAATTCCCAGAAAATTTCAGAAAATCTTAAATATTCTCAATTTCATTTTGTTCAACTACACCATGGGCCAATTTTGTCAATTTACCTAACTTTTGTCAAAACCCCCAATTTAACCCATTTTAACCCAAAATGAACCCAATGTCAAGCCAAACCTACCCAATTGACCCAAATTCTGGTCCAATTCAATTCTAAACTTCAATCCAACATTCTCAACACCAATCTAGACCAGATCCAAATTCAATTTGATTGACATTTGAATCCAATTTCACTTTTGGCCTTAAAGCCCAATTTGGACCCATGACCCAAACCTAACCCAAACTAACCCAATTCAACTCCAAACCTTTTCTAAACCTTCCTTAACATCCCTACAAACAAAACACTAACATGATTTACCAAAAATTTAGACCCAAACCCCACTCAAATTCAACCCAAAGCCAAAAAGCCTAATTTTGACCTAAACCCAAACCTAACCCAAATAAGCCCAAAACCCAAAATCAAAACCCAACCAAAGTCAAGACCTCTTTGAAACACTCCCATAAACATTTCCCAACATTAATTTTACATCAATTTGAACCCTAGCCCAACATTGGCCCAAGTTAGCCCAATTTGACCTACATTGGCCCATTTACCAAAGAGGTCCGAATCCGACCTAATTCGAGCCCAAACCACTTCAAATTTATTCCAAATCATTCATGAAACCTTCCTAAATTAAATTCAACACTTATTGGATCCAATCCTTTACAAAATTATCAACCTAAATTTTTTTTTGAAATCCAAAAGCCCATTCTAAAATAATTTCAAAAGTCAAAACCCATCCTAAGGCCCACATTACAATCTCATCTCATCCTCACTCAATTAAAATCATCCCTAAGTTCTAAATTAGCCATCAATTTTTTTCTAAACTAAGCCATATGCCAAATCCTATCAAATCACCCCTAAATTACCAAAATTCCTAAAAACCTCTTTCATGAAAGTTGACTTAGCTTTTTCCAAGCCAAAGGTGAGCCATGAAGCCATGCATGAGCCACATGTGAGCCATGAAAGCCTTGGACGCTTCACCATACCCAAAATGGCAAGAAGAGGGGACCCTTTAATGATTCTCTTAAGAGTGATTAACCACTCCCATGTCTCCCCTAACTCTTGCTTAAGCTTAATTGTACATGGATTGTGACGTGACCCCACTAATCAAGCTGATCCAAGAGACTTTCCCTTCAGCCCAAATTGGCCTTGGATGGTGGACCTAATCCAAAACCAAGGGTTGACCCATTTAGACACAAAACTAGCCCTTTCCCATTCCACTTTGATTCAAACCTTTTACACATGTCCATGGCCGATTGATTGCACAAACCTCCAGCCACGACCCACCTGGACCCGAGGGTGACCCATGCTCGCCGTCCAGTCCGCACAGGTCGCCGGAAAACACCATGGTCGAGACCTTGGGAGGAGCCAAAGTTTGGAATTCCCACCTGCTGAGCTGCCCCATTCCCAGTGGCCATTGCAGCTGTTCTTCTCTTGCCAAGAGCAGCTGATCCCAATCCCTAACTTCCCCTAGGAGGCCCTCCAGCCTCTCCTATTTAAACACCCCCTCTCTCAGCCATGGGAGAGGTGCTGAACTAACCTTAAGGAAACTCTGCCAAAATCAATCCAGACCACTCTTTACACATAGAGCACTTAATTCCCACTGGATTCCAACCCCAATTCCCTCTAGCTGAGCTCAATTTTGAGTTTAAACTTCAGCAAAAAACTATGACACTTCTTCATAGTGGACCAATCCCCAAATTGATTGATCCTACACCTTCAAACAGACCAAGGGAAGAAGTCCACCAGCAAAAGCCCCCTCTCTAGGCCACCCATCTGTTCCAGACTCCAAGCTTTGTAATCGGCTGTGGTCGAAATCCTACCTAGACAATTCACCACACCAGGAGACTTCATCTGGAGCTTCCTGGGATGCAATCGAAGGTGACACAACCCTCGGATCGAAGCCAAACTTCTCTGAGCAAAGGTATGGCCTCACTCTTCTTCCCGAGCTTCTGAACATTCTCCATTTTTATTGAGTCAATTTCATGCCACATAAACCTTATGGATGTGTTTGTATTCTCGAGAAGAATCCATAGAGCATAAGAACGTTCAATTTGGTCAAGTATCGAGTGAGATCTTAGGCCTAGAAGACGGACGATTCTCGGGCTAGGAGGCTTGGGGACGATGAACGGATGCCGTTCATTCAATACACGCGCGGACGGACGGCTCAGATGGCATCGGACCAGGAGATGATATGTGAACCGCGGGCCGCGTGGCGCTGAGTCGGAAGGCGGCGTCGAATGGGAGCGCGCCGCGTGGCCGTTCGGAGATGCCGAGGATGACAGGGCGCCGCGTGGATAAGTAGGAAATTAGGTTATTTTCCTATTTATTTAATTACCAGAACTTGAAAAATGCATAACTTTGTGTAGAAAAATCGTAAAAATAAAATAAAAATACCCACTTTCTCAGTGAACAGAGGAGAATAATGTGAAAAAGAAATCATTTAATTTCATTGAGTATTTGATTTTTAATAATTTATTTACTCTCTGCTCATTTTCAATTCTCCATACATGTATACAATTCACCATGACATGAGACCATAGGGTTTTTGAAGCCTCTAAATTTGGGAACATTCCCTGAATTTTCCAAATTCAGAGGCCATCCCTATGAAGAGTTATTGATTTTTCAACTCTAGGTTGCTAGTTTGAGTATTTTAATTCCAATAATTAGCATATTGTGAAATAAATTCTAGAAAAATTTGGTGATTTTTATTATGACCAGAGGAACCTAGGAAAAATAGGTTTTGAATTAATCCACTTGGAATAACCCTAATTGGCTTAAACACCCAAAATTGGTCCTTAATTAATTAGAGCTAATCACACATCAAATTGACTTGAAATCAATTCTCCACTGACCTTTAGGATCAGAGGAACCCACCATAAAAATTTGAATTCAATTGGACTTGGTTAGCCCCACCAAATGGGTTGATTAAACCATTTAGCCAATTTAAACTTTAAAAATTCATAACTTTCAAAATACTTTTCAAAAATTCACCAAATTGGTTTTGGAGCCTCTCGATATCGGGGAATTTATGAAAATTAAAATTGCAATTTTCTAAAAAAGTTGATTTTTTGCATTATTTTAATATTTTAATAATTTAAAAATAATGAAAATCACAAAAATAATAAAATTCATCAAAATATCACATTTTGAATTTTAATCACTTAGAAACAAACCCCATATTTTTCTTAAGTCTCTATAATGAGATATTAAATTTTAAAGCCCTCGGTAATTTTAAAATTAAAAAAATGTATATTTTTAGTATTTCCACTAAAATAATTCTAATAAATCAAAGAAAAATAAAAAAAATTATAAAAATTGATTCTCTGATTTCCTTGATATCAGAGAAATTTTTGAAAAATATAAAATTCATTTTTTTCAACCTTTATTTTATTTTTAAATTAATTAATACTCCAAAACTCAAAATAATTATAGTAAAAAGAATATAATTCAAACAATCACCAAAATTGGTCCAAGTGATCCTCTGGTCATTAGGAATGTCTCATAATTTTCTTAAGGATAGAAACTTTCCCTTGGTCATATTATTAAGTTTTCCTTGGAAATCCCTATTTTCCACCAAAAATAATTACATAAATAAATTAAATACAGAAAAATCACATTTTCTCCTCTCATGCCTTCATTGACATATGAGTGAAGTCACATAAAAATTTCAAGTTCATTTAAGCTCAATTTAGTGAGTTATGAAATTATTAAGCTTGAAGGGCAAAATGGTAATTAAAATTTTAACCTTTAATTAAAACTTTAGGCTTAATAAAATTAAAGAGTAAAGTATTTGATCCTAATCTTATTTGGGTGATTGAAATTTAATTGAAATAAACCTTAATTAAATAATTTATTAAATTTGGAAGAATAATAAAATTGGAATTATTAAAATAGGGATATTATTAGGAAGAGATTTGTTCTTTAATTTAAGAATCCCTAAATTAATCATCTCAATAATATTTAATTCCTAATTAAAATGATAATCCAAATTTAAGATTTAAAATGCTAAAAGACTTAATCATTAAATTAAATTAAAGTTAAATAATTTAAATTAAATCCTTTTAAAATTTCAATTATATTAATACTTTAATAATTAAAATTAAATCATCTTTAAAACATAAAAAAATAATAAAATATTAAATTAAAATTAAAAATAAAATTAAATTAAAATTTAAATTAAATTAAATTAAATTAAATTAAATTAAATTAAATTAAATTAAATTAATTTAATTTAAATTAAATTAAATCAAATTAAATTAAATTAAATCAAATTAAATTAAATTAAATTAAATCATATAAAATTAAATTAAATTGAATTAAATTAAATTAAATAATAGAATCAAATTAAAATTAAAATTAGATTAAATTAAATTAAAATTAAAACTAAACCAAATTAAATTAAATTAAAGTTAAATTAAATTGAATTAAAAATAACATCACCTAAGACATAAAGAAATTCAAAAATAAATATAAAGCAACATGAACACTATTCTAAATTTAAACCCGTTAACTGAAATTAAATTAAATCACAAACCATTTGAACATCAATTTGCCCTCAAAAGCTTTTGTTGTCATAACTCCTAAATAGAACGTTAAGTGAAATGTTATTTCCCTCATAGGATATTCAAATGTCCTAGTTCACTCGATAAGATAACAACAAAACTTGAATTTCGGACGATTAATTCATTTGTATGATTAAATTCATTTGGACTTAAAACAATTCTAGCAATATTGAAAAGATGTTTGAGATTCTTCTTAAACACTTTCTCAATATAATAGGATGTTTATAAGAACAACTGAACTTAATTATTCTTTGATGAAGAAAATCGTCCTCAAACCAAAACTCAAGAACCTAGACGTTGTACGGCTTATTTTTAGGTTGTATTTTATTTTGAAAAGGGGGTCGCCTAACAGAAATTATCGGCGAATTTTCAATTTAATTTAAATAAATAATTTGAAAAGTAGTATTTGATTTTAAAAAAATAATTTTTAAATTTGAAGATTTTAAGATATGAAATCAAACCGATCTCACATCCCAAATAGTTTATATAAACGAACACCATACCACAAACTGTGTATCTATCCCGAAGAATAGGCACACTGCTTGACGATGAGGCTCGATTAAATAAACCAGAAGATTTGTGACATTCGTTTGGTCTGCGAACCAATTTTATAAGCCGACAAGTTCCCCTGCTTAATATAAATGAATTAAGAAGGGTTTATATTACTCAGGTTCTTTAAAATTCCCTATAAGGGCAAGCCCTATAGTTAATTACATCTTAAGTGAAGGGAATCACTTAAGAAAACTCTCGATAATAATCGGTAATTCGCTCTCAAGAATTTGAAAGTTTAAGGTTTTCAAGAGATTGAATTTTGGAATTTCAATAAGGAATGGATCAAATTTGGAACATTTTGTTTTGGAAATTCAAAGGAAGAAAGGTAGGAGAAATCACAGATTCGAAGCGAACTTCAGTAATTCCCCGACTATCCTATTGTTTGGCTTGGATTTAGGAAAGTCCTAATATTTATTTAATGTTTTGATATTGCCAATTTTAATTAATTAGGACTTATATTTATATGATAGAATCACACAAATAGCCTTGAAGTTATGAGGGCTTATGTCCTACCGAACGACTACCTCGGAATCCTAAGTCCGGTTAGGGCTTAATTTGCAATGCAAATGCCTAACAAAAGGTTGAGGATTTATGTTGCACTAGGCAAACTACCTCAAAGTCCTATGGCTTTGTTGTTTAATTCTAGGAATGTTTAGCTGATGTAGAGTTGTTTCTTTGACGAAGATGGCCATACCGCCCACCGTGCTCCGAGCTCCTTGTTGTTGCAGAGGTTTAGTTTTAGAAGTCATAAATCAGGAGATGGGAAAAGTGTCTTGGTTTAGAGAAATTTCTTAATTTCCAAGTGTTTTTTATGTTTTAATTAAAACCAATCTTAAAGTTTGATTATAACAACACGGTTCCATCCTTCCGGCATAGTTATTTTTATCGGATTCACTTAGTCTAGATGAATTTGCTAAACTCAACTGAATGAGTTCAACACTTTCATTTAGACCGTAGGAAAACCCGTTAGCAACACGTAGGTTACATCATCCGAGGTATTCCCGATCATCCAACAGAACGTTTTAATTTAGTTGTAATTGCGAGTTTTGTGTTATGTTTGTGATTAAATTTTGAGTTGTTTTATATTTTGAAATGTTGTGGCGATGAATTTTATCTTGCAATGACTTTTAACTTAGTTTTGGTTTCAGTTTTAGGGACTATCCTAAAGGTGTGGGTTTTCATGCAACGGTTATTTATCATGCAAGAAAAGTAAGTGCGATGCGATTAAATAAATTGCAATAAGGTAAATTGCAATAAAATAAAAGCGTACCTGGAGGGTCTTCCCGTCATCCCAAGCTGCACTTAAACACAATTTAGAATATTTAAGCAAGTTCCTAGGTAACGTTAAGGGAAGGGTTATGGTTTTCTACCAAATTCCTAATCCTATAGCTAGTCATTTCCTATGACGTCTAGGTTCTTGTGTTTTGGTTTGAGGACGATTTTCTTCATCAAAAAATAACTAAGTTCAATTGTTCTTGTAAGTATCCTATCATATTGAGGAAGTGCTTAAGAAGAATCTTAAACATCTTTTCAATACTGATAGGATTGTTTTAAGTCCAAATGGATTTAATTAATCAAATGAATTAATCGTCCGAGAATTCAAGTTTTGTTGTTATCTTGCTCAGTGAACTAGGACATTTGAATATCCTATAGGTGAAATAGCATTTCATTTAACGTTCTGTTTAGGAGTTATGATAACCAAAGCTCTCGAGGGCAAATTGGTGTTCAAATGGTTTATGATTTAGTTTAACTTCAATTAACGAGTTTAAATTTGGAATAGTGTTCAAGTTGCTTTATATTTAATTTCTTTATATCTTTGGTGATGTTATTTAATTCAATTTAATTTAACTTTAATTTAATTTAATTTGTTTTAGTTTTAATTTTAATTTAATTTTGATTCTTAATTTTAATTTTAATTTTATTTGATTTTATTTTATTTTAATTTAATTTAATTTAATTTAATTTAATTTAATTTAATTTAATATGTTTTAATTTAATTTAATTTAATTTAATTTAATTAATTATTTATTTTTTTTAATTTAATTTAATTTAATTTAATTTAATTTAATTTATTTTATTTGATTTAATTTAATTTAATTTATTTAATTTGTTTGATTTAATTTAATTTAATCTTTAATTTAATTTAATTTTTAATTTTAGTTTAATTGAAAATTTAAAAAGAGTTTAATTATTTAACTTTTTAATTTAATTTTAATGATTAAGTGCTTTAACATTTTAAAACTTAAATTTGAATTATCATTTTAATTAGGAATTAAATATTATTGAGATGATTAATTTAGGGATTTTTAAATTAAAGAATAAATCTCTTCCTAATAATATCCCTATTTTAATAATTCCAATTTTATTATTCTTCCAAATTTAATCAATTATTTAATTAAGGTTTATTTCAATTATTTTAAATTGTTTAGTAAGTTTCTACCCTTTAATTGTTTAAATTTCAATCATCCAAATCAGATTAAGATCAAATATTTTACTTGTTAATTTTATTAAACCTAAAGTTTTAATTAAGGGTTAAAATTTTAATTACCATTTTGCCCTTCAAGCTTAATAATTTCATAACTCACTAAATTGAGCTTAAATAAACTTGAAATTTATATGTGACTTCACTCATATGCCAATAAAGACATGAGAGGAGAAAATGTGATTTTTACGTATTTAATTTATTTATGTAATTATTTTTGGTGGAAAATAGGAATTTCCAAGGAAAATTTAATAATATGACCAAGGGAAAGTTTCTCTCCTTAAGAAAATTATGGGACATTCCTAATGACCGAGAGGACCACTTGGACCAATTTTGGTGATTTTTTAAATTATATTATTTTTATTATAATTATTTTAAGTTTTGGAGTATTAATTAATTTAAAAATAAAATAAAGGTTGAAAAATCAAATTTATATTTTTCAAAAATCTCTCGATTAAAATTCAAAATGTGACATTTTGGTGAATTTTATTATTTTTGTGATTTTTATTATTTTTTAATTATTAAAATATTAAAATAATACCAAAAAATCAACTTTTTAGAAAATTGAAATTTTAATTTTCTTAAATTCCCCGATATCGGAGAGGCTGCAAAACTAATTTGGTGAATTTTTGAAAAGCATTTTGAAAGTTATGAATTTTTAAAGTTCAAATTGACTAAATGGCTTAATCAACCAATTTAATAGGGCTAACCAAGTCCAATTGACTTCAAATTTTTATGGTGGCTTCCTCTGATCCTAAAGGTCAGTGGAGAATTGATTTTAAGTCAATTTGATATATGGTTAGCTCTAATTAATTAAGGAGTTATTTTGGGTGTTTAAGCCAATTAGGTTATTTTAAATAAACTAATCCAAAATCTATTTTTCCTAGGGTCCTCTGGTCATAAGAGACATCGCCAAATTTTCCTAGAATTTATTTCACAACATGCTAATTATTGGATTTAAAATACTCGAAAACGAGTAACATGAATTTGAAAAATCAATAACTTCTCATAGGGATGGCCTCTGACTTTAGAAAATTCAGGGAATATTCCCAAATTCAGAGGCTTCAAAAGCCCTATGGTCTCATGCCATGGTGAATTTCCTATATGCATGGAGAATTAAAACAATGCAGAAGGGAAATAAATCATTAAAAATAAAATACCTGATGAAATTAAATAATTTCTTTTCCACATTATTCTCCTCCGTTCATCTGAGCGAGGGGTATTTTTATTTTATTTTTTCGATTTTCCTACACAAAGTTATGGATTTTTTAAGTTTAGGGAATTAAATAAATCGAGAAAATACCCTAATTTTCTATTTATCCACGCA